>JAUPFV010000003.1:131591860-132253508 GCA_036936605.1 Limnanthes douglasii subsp. nivea | reverse complement strand
TCTCTGGCTAAAGAAAGGAGTGTTAAAATTGGCTTCAAGATGGCACCAGAATTGAAGAAAAAATTGTTGTCCTTTTTGGCCGATCACCAACATGTTTTTGCTTGGTGCATGCTGATGTGACCGGAGTACCTGCAAGCGTTATATCACACAGGTTGTCTATCTGGAGAGATGTTGCACCGGTTGTGAAAAAAAAGAGCTTTTTCTAAGGAGAAAGCTGATGTAATAGTTCAAGAAGTTGACCGGCTTACCAAGATGGGGTGCATAAAGGAGTCTCAATATCCTTTATGGACAGCCAACCCAATGTTAGTAAATAAAAAGAATGGGAAATGGCGTATGTGTATCAACTCTACTGACCTCAACAGAGTTTGCCCAAAATATCTCTATCCAGTCCCCCGGGTAGATCAATTGGTAGACTCCATATCTGAAAACAAGTTATTTATCGTTCATTGATGCCTTCTCCGGTTATAACCAGATACAAGTGGATCCGAATGACCAAGAACACAATACCTTTGTTACAGATAGGGGTCTCCATTGTTACAAGGTGATGCCTTTTGGGTTGAAAAATGCTGGGGCTACTTATCAGAGGTTGGTGAACAAAGCATTTGCTGATCAGATTGGGAGAAATATGAAAGTATATATCGATGCTATGATGGTGAAAAGCTTAGAAGAAGAGTTACACCTAATTGATCTTCAAGAAACTTTTGCCAACTTGACAAAGGTTAATTTAAAATTGAATCCAGAAAAATGTGTGTTTGGGGTGTAGTCTGGAAATTTTTTGGGTTATGTAATAAGTGAAAAAGGGATACAGCCTGATCCAGACCAGCTCGATGCCCTATTAAAATGGACCCCCCTCTAAATGTTAAAGAAGTACAAAGGTTGACATGAAGATTGACTGCATTAAATCGTTTTATTTAAAGGTCTTCGGACAAATGTGCCCCGTTTTTTCAGACCTTGAAGGGTGCTAAAGACTTCAACTGGTCTCCACAGTGCGACCACGCGTTTGATGAAATAAAGAACCAATTTTCTTTTCCCAAAACCCTTTTTAAGTCTGTTGACGGAGAAACACTATATGTATACTTGGTTGTGTCAGAATATGCTATAAGTGCATTTCTGGTAAGAGAGGTGGACAATTATCCTCGTCCGGTGTACTACATCAACAAGAGTCTGATGGATGGTGAAAAGAGGTACATAAAGCTTGAGAAGCTGGCACTAGCCCTAGTAATTGCTGCAAAAAAATGAGGCCATATTTTCAGTCTCATTCCATCATCGTCCACACATCTTTTCCTCTGAAGAATGTGCTTCAGAAAGCAGACATATCAAGCAGGATGACCAAATGGTCAGTAGAGTTGGGTGATTGTAACGTTGATTTTGCCCCACGAACTACAATTAAAGCTCAGTATGTTGCTGATTTCTTGGTAGAATTTCATTCGAACAAGAGTACTAAACAAGCTACATAAGAGAAAACTAAAAAATAATGGGTTGTCAGGACAGATGGTGGGTCAAGCACAATGGGTTGTGAGGCTGGGATTCGTTTAACCTCTCCGCATGGTGATAAGTTATACCAGGCTATATGCTTTTCTTTCTAACAATGAGTCTGAATATGAGGCAACTATAGTTGGTCTAAAGTTAGCTTTTCTATATGTGGCTAAAAGAGTTAGATTAATGAGTGATTCTCAGTTTCTTATCCACTATGATCAAGGTCAATCCGAAGCTAAGAAGGAGCAGTTGATCAAATACTTGTTCATTCTTAAAGAAGTAGCAGCCAACTTCAAAACTGTCAGCTATGAGCATATTCCTAGATCAAAAAACACACTGGCAGACTCCTTAGCAACCATAGCATACTCTGAGTCCTACCAATGGATTCATATATAAGAATGCTCATACATACAACCAAATCAGAGCAAGGAAGAGAGGAGAGCTTAAGTGTACAAGTGGTTCAACCCAAAAATTAGAGATTTCCCATTCTTCAATACATCTCTGATGAAATTTTGCCTCCAGAGAAGGCTATGGCCAGGAAAATGAAAAACAGGGCTCTTGCTTTCTTGATCATAAGAGAGGTTCTTTATAAGAAGTCGTTCAGCAGACCTCTCTTACGTTGTTTGGGGGGCTGAAGAGTCCCAAATTGTTTTATCCGAACTACATGATGGAGAGGGATAAACACACTGTGGCTATAGAGCTCTAACCCGGAGGGTTTTGTTGGCCGGATACTATTGGCCTTCCATTATGGCGGATGCTAAGGAATTGGTGAAGAAATGTGACCCATGCCAAAGATATGGTAACGAAATTCATATCTCAATTGTTCA
This sequence comes from Limnanthes douglasii subsp. nivea, assembly GCA_036936605.1. Classification (NCBI taxonomy): domain Eukaryota; kingdom Viridiplantae; phylum Streptophyta; class Magnoliopsida; order Brassicales; family Limnanthaceae; genus Limnanthes; species Limnanthes douglasii. The sequence goes on along the minus strand of JAUPFV010000003.1, from coordinate 132,251,205 downwards.
TATGGAGTCAATTTCTGAGCTAGTGTTTTTTGCTTGTTGGGGACTAGATTTAGTTGGGCTTCTACCAATGGCGTCCGGAGGGTGTAGGACTATTATTGTAGCCATTTATTATTTCTCAAAGTAGATAGAAGCAGCCCCCTGGCAGGAACCACTTCAAAAGCTGTTATAAAATTTATCTTGTCTAACATTTGTTGCAGATATGGGGTTCCACAAAAGATAACCACAGATAATGGGCCACAATTTGATAACAAGGATATGTAGAATTTTCGTACCTCCAGGGGCATTCAGCATTGCTTCTCTTCTCCTTTCCACCCACAAGAAAATAGTCAAGTTGAAGTGGCCAATAGGACCATTATGTTCGGTCTGAAAAAGAATTTAAAATTGGCTGTATGGAAGTGGCCAAGCTATTTGCAAGAAGTATTGTGGGCGTACCGGACTACTCCTGGAGCTGCTACACAAGAATATCCTTTTGCCTTGGTGTATGGGATGGATGAAATTACTCCTATAGAAGCAACTTTTCCATCATACAGAGTCCACAACTATTCCGAACAGGCCAATGAATTGGCAATTAGAAGTCAGTTGGACTTAATAGAATAAAGAAGAGTTAAGGCTCATCTTAGAACCACCCAATACCAAGGCTTGATGAGAAGCAAATTTGCTTCCAAAATCAAGAGAATGGATTTTTCAGTCAGGGGATAAAGTATTAAGAAAGGTTTTCTTGCATACTAAGGAAAATCAGTTCGACAAACTAGCTCCGAACTGGGAAGGCCCTTATGAGGTCTCCGAAAAACTTAAGCCTGGGACATATAGGATTCAAGACAAAGATGGAAGAATCCTAAAGCACCCGTGGAATATTGAACACCTCCGGTTATATCTGGAATGAAAGTTGTGTAAATATTTACTTGTCTAAAGTCTATGTAAATATTAGGGGGCATACTCCTTCCTACCCTGGTGGCGCAGGGAGGTTTTAATGAGGTGTCTGGTTTTTTCAATAAAATATGATGCCTTCTTTAAATATTTGGAGTGATTTGATTACAATTCCTTTCAAGTCTTCAATTTAATACTTAGGATCTTTGACAGATCAGATTAATCTGGTTGAATGATGACCATTAAATACATGTCATCGGAGATTTTAAACACTCTTATCTTAAATATTTGTAAAGTAAAGAAGGGCTCTTTAAACAATAGCCATTAAAATTGAAAGCAAGTATGAAACAAAGCAAAAATTGGGTAAGATAAGCCTATCCAGGTAAGAACCGGACAATGATATTAAAACACAGAATATGCCTTAGCCATCCAAGGACTTTAAATTTTAGGCTTAACCAGACTCAAACTAGATGCAATTACAAAAATGCCTTGGCCATCCAAGGACTTTAATATTTCACAAAATAAAGAAAAAAAAAGATAGTTAAAAACCTCAGGGCTTATTCCCTTCGGATATTCCTGCGTCATCTTCTTTCTTAGGGCATTTGAGTTCAGTGCTTGAACTCTCCCTGATTTCTTCTTCCTTATCGGTGGTAGAATCGATTCCACTTGTAGTTCTTTTTATCACCATCTGTCAGTGTATGGAACGAGATGTCCTCATACTCCACATATTCCCACAAGGGACCAAGCGTCCTCTTCGGAAACTTCTCATGAAAGAGCATTACTATGTTAGACTTCACTTCAGCATACCTTTTCTCCAATGAATCTATCACCCCGTTGGTGTATTTGTCAATGTTGGCCTGATTTCTTTGTTCCTGCTCCTTCCTCAAGTCTTCTTTCTCCTTGGTTGCCTTAGACATAGCATCTTCAAGGGAAATCTTTTCGCTGGACAGGGTCTGAATAACGATATCTTTGGTCTTCACATCTTCCTTTAGAGCGAAGAGATCCTTTTCCAAACCAGAACGCTTAGCTTGGAGCTCAATGTTAGCATTCTCTGAAGTGGCCAGCTTGGTTGACAAATCCTCTTTATCATTCCTCAATGCTTCAAGCTCTTTCTTCAATTCCTCTATGCTCTGATTAACATTGAAGAGGTTGGTTGACAGAGACTCCATCTTGGTATTGAGGGTATTGATAAGGGTGGACTGATTTTTAACTTGCCTTTCCAAGTTAAGTACTGGTTGAATATGATCCAGAAGAGAATGAGCCATCACACCGTTCTCCCCGGAGACAGTATAGGACTTTCCATTGTAAGTCACCATATTAGAAGAGCCTGAAGGACGGTAGGGGCCAGCAAAGTCATCTTTCTCAGAATCATTGAAATAAAGATCAATGTCTTGGAAGGCATTGATGTCTACTCCATCAATCTCTCCTCTGGTACCTTCTCCAGATTACAGTCCGGTGGGAATCTTCTCTGCTAAGGTGGGATCAGTTGGGTCTGGTGGAGGTAGAGGCTCTGAAGGGCGAAGGATTACTTCTTCCCCTAAAACGACCTTTTTCTTCTTAGCAATCCTCTCATCACTGCTTGCTTCCCTCTTTCGGTCATTTTTAGGAGGGCTTTGTGGATTTTGCAATTCGTCTGCTTCCTTAACAGTCTCATCTTCAACTACCTTGAGCAAGGTAGCATCGATCCCTCCTGGGTTCCCCGGACCGGTCTCTTCTGCAGCAACCCGATCTGCCTCTACTGCAGCCTTCTTTTTCTTTCCCTTTTCCTTCATCTTGCTAGGAGCTTTGGCTCTGGAGGGCAAGGCCAGTTTGCCATCTTTTTCCTATGTTCGCTTAAGGATTACAGCTGGGGGAGGTGGTGTGGTCAATTCTTCCCATGTGAGATTTCTCCGGCCTGTGGTATTCCACAAACGAGATCTCATGAAATTGCCAGAAGTAAAACAGTTGTGGAAAGCGTTCCCTCAACGTCTTGCGGCCCATGCATTCAGCTTGGCACATGTAGTCTGCCCCTCCTCCAGATATCAGGTATACTCCTTCGGTAATACTAAAAAGGAAGTAATAAATGATTCAGAAGTGGAATAATTGTAAAGTGAAAAGGAGAAAATGAAAAACAAGATTGAATAACTTACTTGTACTCTTCCACCTACTAGTGAGCATACTAGGGTTAGTCTGGGCTTTGATCTTTCTCCCATTCTCCCATGACCCACTAATAAATAAGAATTAAGTTTTCCAATTCTTCTCCGACTCCAACAAATCATTTACCACTTTGAAATTGTCTCCCATATTGTGGTGATAGAATGGGATGTGATGATTTTTGCACAGGCTTGCCACAACGGCAAACTGCTCCATAGGGAGAGGGATTCCGGACAGCCTCGATGCCATTATACAGGCAAGGAGGGAGTACCAAGCGTTTGGGCTTAACTGGGTAGATAACAATTTCATTAAGTTTGCAGTCCATTGGGGTCTCTGGAGTGACAGGAATCCTCACCTTCACTGATTCTGGGATCCCACACTTAGTCCGGATCCGGCCCAACTCGACAATATGAGTATAAATATAGTTGATGTTCTGCATGGCCAACAAATACTTCACGTTGACCTTCTGGAAGCAAGGTCCTACCTTGACCTCCAAACACTCCGGAAGATCCGGATGAGCCACTCCAACCTTCACTTTGCCTTTCCCTTTCCTGTCAGAGGCAGCATCCCCGATTTGCCCTGAGGCTTTTGTTTCAAATGGGGCCTCTTCGATATTGTCCTCCATCACTTCTTCCATCACTGTGGAAGGTTTATCAATTGTTTTGGATGGAAAGATGTTAGCCTCTGGTTCCATGGTCGGGTCGGATGGTTGAGCACCAATTTTTTCCAGAAGCCTGGTGTCCTGTTGGGGCTCAGTTCCGGAGGACTTCATTTGAGAAGTTACTTTGGTTGTCTCCGATCTGGAAGGCTTATCGCTTGGGGCTCTTATAGATATATCTGATTCGGAGGCTTTATCTTTGGATTCTGATTTAGAGGCCTGTGGTTTGGAGGGCTTTGATTGTGAGACAATTGCCTGGGTTTTCACCAAGCGAGTTGTCCGGCGCAGATTCGATTTCTCTGGGGATTTTTCAATATCAGATTCCATGGCTATGAAATGGGAGGGTTTTCTAATGCTCGATACGACTTTTTTTGGGTAGTAGAAGGTTGGGACTCCTGAACAGAGGAGCCTGATGGGATTGGAGAAAGACTGGGTTTAAACAACCGTTTGGGTGTCAGATTTCTAGTAGAAGATGATCCTTGATCAACTTCTTATGATGGTTTCTCAGATTTATCGCCTGGGAAGACTGGGAGCCCAGCAGCAATGCGCCTCTCTCGTTCAACTTTATTTGCATTCTCTAATTCAGACAGATTCAACCAGCCGCATTTTACTAGAGCGTTTCTAGCCGTGAACATACAAATAACCAATAATAATTTTGAAAGAAAGGGTGAAAACTCTATAAAGGATTTGTAGAGTGATGAAGATAATGAAACAGTGAAAGAAAATGGTTTATATATTACTGGAAAAAAAACAACTGATAGCTAGGAGAAGATAAAGAGATTCAAGCAATGATTGAAGACGGCGCTGACGTGGGAAATATTAAATGCAGAGGTTACTTTTTAGGTTTAGTGGGAGCGCTGATCTAGGTAAAAAACGGCTGGTAGGTCAAACCATAATGTGACACGTGTCCCACGATCCAAAGAAAAACTCTTAGAATTCTGAGAAGAAATCAGTCCGGACAAACCTCAAACCAGATACACGAACGAGTCGGAAAATATCGTTACTGACTAAGTGAATTTTTTAGTCCTGCCAAAGATTTTTGACAAAGCCTAAAAAAGGGCTAATGATGAGTCCGGATAAATCCACCACTGCTTACTTAGATTTTTGGACAAGGGAAATTTGGACATAAACCGTCCACTGAACTATCCGGACAGGACAAAAGTATAAAATAATTAAACACCTTTTGACTAAGCTAGATGTTAATCAGCTTATTAAGTGAATGGGTCCTTAAATTTGATCCGATTTCATGATTTGACCCGAAATCCCATGAGTCCATAATTAAGGGTCTAAAAACCCCAACTACTTTCATTAATGAGGGTAATGAACATTTAATACAACCATGCAGCTTAAATCTCTCACTACAAAACACTCAAACATTTAATACTCTAAAAACTTTCCAAAACACTTGACAGAATTACCCTCAGCTTAAAATAAACCACACCAAACTTAATAATGTTATTTTGTTTGTAAAATCAACCATGCGAGTTCTTTGAAAAATTAAACATGCGAGTTTTTAAAAAAAATCAATCATGAGAGGTCTTTGAAAAATTAAACATTCGAGTTATTTGAAAAATTATCAATGTTGTTTTTGTTTGAAAAATAAACCATGTGAGTTCTTTGTAAAATTAAACATGTGAGTTCTTTTAAAAATCAATCATACAATATCTTTGAAAAATCAATCATTAGAGTTTTTTGAAAAATTGATCATGTGAGTTATTTGAACAACAAATATAAAAATTAAAAAAATAACAATAATGGATCTACTTTTGTTCATCTAAAAAAAATAAAGCCGATGGTACTTTCTGATTTTTTTTTTCCGAACTACGGTTTGAGAGATAAATAAAAAGTAAAAAGAAAAAAGAAAAAATAAGAAAGAGAAATTTGGTTGAAAATAAAGAAATATGGTTACTCAGAGTTTTTTAGCCAGGATAAGGTGGTTGTTCATAGTATGCAATTTTTAGGTACTAAGTGGTAATAAGAAAGTTGAGTGAGTATTTACTGGTACTTTACTCTTTAATCATATTGACTTAGTCAATTGGGGAGATTTTGGTGTTGATGGGGGATCAGATCTTATCAAGGCATGGGTAGTTCACATATAATAGACGTTATTGATTTCACATATAGAAATATACAATTGATTTTGCTTATTATAAACATGATTTGTTTTGCATATTATAAACAATATTTGTTTCATTCGTAATAAACACTTTTGGTTTCACTCATAAGAAAACATCTTTCTATAAACAATATTTGTTCACATTACACTAGTTTCAAATCCAGAGACAATATTTTAGTTCTGGTCGCGACACACAACAAATAAAAAGAGAAAGATAATAAACCTAACTAAAATACTAGTGTGTAATAATATTAAAATCTATATAACTTAACTTAATCTTTTATCTAGGGTGGACTGTTGAAAGCAGAAATAGTAAGAGATGATGCTGAAAGAATGCGTAATGTAGTTGTATTCCTTACACTATCAACATGATCTACCTTATTTTCCTCTACTTTGAGGGATGTGTTGGTTTTAACAATGGTTCACTACGCCAATGACTTGGATAAAATCAGCGAATATAGTTGGACTGGAACACTTCAGGAGAAACTAGTAAATTTAGTGAATTATTTTTTCTCGAATATCCTAAAACAACTGCAGGATATGTCGTGATGTTGCTGGTTAACAATACATCATTTTGTTAATATAAGATTTTATACAAAAAAACATTATTATTGATTGTTTATAATATTTTGGCGCATCCATTTTTGTTTCTAAAACACACTGCAGTGGGCAAAACCTTAATGCTCCCTTGTGAAATGATATGCATTAAAAAACTACAATAATAGCTTAGTTAAATAATTAGGAAATATTGAAGGGTTCGAGGTATGTTTGAATAAATAGTTTACAAGCAACTTAACAATAGTTTCGCTTGCAATTTAACAATAGTTTTGCATATGATTTGAAACTAGTTTCACAAACACATTAATAATTTGTAAGAAATTTATTAATAATTTCGCAATCAACTTTGATAAGGTCGGATAATTTTGACACAACTGATTACCCTTATTCGAAGGGTAGTTCGGACTTAACCATTACCATGAGAAACCGAACAGGATAAAATTAATAGAACTTGACTCGGCTAGGTGTTGGCCATGTCATATCTTAGGCTAATGGGTTCTTAAACTTAATCCAAGCCCACAATCCGACCCAAAAGGCCCATAGATTATTAATTAACTATGCATACCCCAAATGATTTCATTAATGAGGGTGATCAAAAAATTTAATAGAAGCACACACCTTAATTATCTCTCTACATTTCACTTTAAAACTTAAATTTCCAAAAACTTAACAAAATTTCCCTCAATAAAAAATAATCCACACCGAATTGGCGACCACAGTGGGAGCACGACGGTGCTTGAATTTCATATTCAAAACCAGGAAACAAGGTAGTCCGGATGGATCTGAATGAACAAAATGTTTCAGCTCTTGAGGTGGAAATAACAAAAGAAAACAATGAATACACTATTGATGAGCGCGATCAATTGAGGGATGAGATAGAAGCATTGAGAGTGCTGAAACAAGCAGAGAAAATGGTTAAAGAAAAATCTGGTGCGTCAGTGCTTCACCATACTAACAATCCTAGAGAGAACGAACAATCCCTAAAGACTTATCTCAACTCCAAGAAAATGCATCAATCTAAACATGTAGAGAGCTCAACTTCGGAATCATCCAATAGCTCGTCTAATGATGCAGAGCTTGAAGAATCAGTTTCCTCCAGTAGTGATGAAGGATGATCGTAAAAAAATGAGGCTTACTAAAAACATTCAAGGAAAAAGGATCGGCACGGTAGACTTAAGAAACACCATGGTAAGATAAAGGGTTCAGCTGATCATCATATTGACCGCTTGATGATTGATCCTTTTGCTTTCTAGTCCGAACCAGGTATTTTTGCTACTCCAAATGAGGATACTGTTTTTAGCCGTAACAAGAACTGAAGGAAATCGTCTTTATCTGTAAAAATAATCTTCGGACATCTTCCCAAGAGGTTTGACAACTCTAAGATGGAGAAATACGATGGGAGCAAAGATCCAGACAACTATCTCAAGAAGTTTAAGAACTTTATGATGAAATTCAATTATGACAACAGATTTTTGTGTAGGGCTTTCTCCCAAACCTTCACATGAAGTGTCCTTAAGTGGTATAATAGTCTCTCTCGGGGATCTATAATTTTTTAGTTGGAAGCAATGAGCTTAAGGGAAATGGAGGTACCATCATTCATTGCGCTCACGAGCCAAATGAATCTCTTAAAGAGTACATCAGCCGGTTTGTGAATACCAAGAATGATCTAACAAACTGCTTTGAACAGGTTTTGATTGCTTCCCTTATACAGCAGTTGAATCCGGGCAACTTAGCAGATTCAGTAACTCGGAAGAAGGCCATGACCTGGGGGGTTGTTAAATCAGGTTGGAAAACAGATTGATATTGAGGAAACAAAGAAATCCAGAGTGCCTCACCAAATTAGGTCCACTACTACAACATCAATACCTCAAGCTGCTATCAGTCTGGTTACAGATCAAAGGAGACTAGACAGGGATCTAACCGATCAAGGCCGACTCAGTCCTACCAGAATCAAAACCAACAGGTCAAAAACAAAAAAGGACCATGGGTTCAACCTGAGTGGTTTGCTGAATTGGGGGAAAGTGTGGCTACAATATATGACAAAACTAAAAATAAAGTACACATAGAAAACCAGCAGCGTTGCAGTCCCTCAGAGAAAACCGGAGTACCCGATTCTGCAAGTACCACAATGACATAGGGTATGATATCCGTGATTGTATAGCTTTGAGAAAAGAGGTCTAGAACCTCATTGAGAGGAGTAAGTTGGGGGCTTATGTCAAAAAACAAGGGGGAGCATAGCGGATAATACACAGTCCAATGCTAACACTCCCCGAACTACTCCTTCAAGCAATCCTGGAACGTCTACACATGAAGATGCTATGGTGATTACTGAAAGATTTGATATAGACTCTGAGTACCTTGATTCGGATCTGAGTCGGAATCGACTGGGGGTAATAAGACAGAACTACTACTATCTCTGGTTTGATTAAATATTTTGAATCTTTAACCATGTTTGGGGGGGACACTGTGACTGCACCTTCTAGTTCTTCAAAAAAGAGACATGTCCAAAATTTGACCACCTAGTTGGATGGAAGAATGTCCACACACCTGTATCAAAATCCAGCTCATTTCATGGTTTTCGATGAGGATGACCTAAGAGACATTGCAGGGCCTCATGAATACGTTATGGTGATAGGAGCATCAATAGGGGGAAACCATATACGTCGAATCCTGATTGACACAGGTAGTTTAACAAATATCTTGTTTTTAAGCTCCCACAAAGAGATGAGAAACCCTTCGATTATACAATGTTCGAACAGAACCATTGCAGGCTTCACAGGGAGTTCTACAGATGTGATTGGAGAATTCGAAAATGAAGTATTACTGGGAAAAGGAACTTTTAAGAAACTGGTGAGGGTACTATTTGTTGTGGTAGATTGCCCAACATCTTATAATGCAATATTTGGGAGGTCTTGGCTCTCTAGAATTCATTCTATGGTCTCTACGGTCCATCAATGTTTACAATATGCTGTCCATGGATAAGTAGGTGTTGTCCTTAGCAGTCAGAAGGTAGCAAGGGAATGCTATGCAACGACTCTTGCCTCTAAATCTGTAGAGGCAGTCAAAATTAGTAAAGATTAGCAGTTATTGGAGCCTTCCACCGATGAGAATGATTGATGATCCTAAGGAGGTCCCAGTGTCATAATACATGTAGAGGAGGTTGAAATTCATTATCTAGTTGAAGGCAAAAATACTAAAATTGGTACCAACTTGGCACCAAGTTTGAAACACAAGTTGTTGTCTTTTTTAATGAGTAATCTAAATGTATTTTTATGGTGTAATGATGATGTTAACGGAGTGCCAGCTGATATAATTTTTCATAAGTTGTCCATACGAACTGATGTTGCGCCGGTTGTACAAAGAAGAAGATTTTTCTCTAAAGAAAAAATAGATGTGATTGTTTAAGAAGTCGATCGTTTAACCACGATGGTCCACATAAAAGAGTCTTAGTACCCTTTATAGACTGCTAACCCTGTTCTGGTCAAGAAAAAGAATGGCAAATGGTGCATGTGTATCGACTTCAGTGATCTTAATAGGGCATGTCCCAATGATCTTTTTTCTGTTCCTCGTATAGATCAATTTTGGACTTTACTTCTGGAAACAGGTTGTTGTCTTTCATGAATGCCTTTTTAGGGTACAACCAAATATAAGTAGATCTAAAGGATCATGATCACACTACTTTTATTACAGACATAGTTCTTCATTGCTATAAAGTGATTTCGTTCAGAATGAAAAATGATGGGTCCACCTATCAAAGGTTTGTAAAAAATCATTTTTAGTCAGATTGGCAGGAATATAAAAGTTTATATAGACGAGATGGTGAAGAGCGTTAAAGAAGGTGCGCACATAAATGACCTTCAAGAAACATTTACCAACTTAGAGGTCGTGAACTTGAAATTGAAGTCGGAAAAGTGTGTTTTTGGGGTCCGATCTGGAAAATTCTTGGGTTATATAATAAGTGAAATATGAATTCAACCTGATCCGGATTAGCCTAATGTTTTATTAGTTATGGATCATCTTCGAAATATAAAAGAATTTCAGAGATTAACCGAACGATTGGCTGCATTGATCATGTTTATTTTAAGATCATCAGACAAATGTGCTCCATATTTCGAGGTGTTAAAGAATGTCAAAGACTTTAATTGGTCTCCACAGTGTGATCAGAATTTCTTAAAATCAAGAAACTTTTGTCTTCACCCAAGACCCTCTATAAACCTGTTTAGAGGGGAAAGCTCCACATATACTTGGTTGTATCAGAATATGTTATAGGTGTTGTGCTAGTAAGAGAAGTGGATAATTACCTTCGTCCGGTTTATTATATTAGCAAGAGTCTGTTGGATGCTAAAAGAAGATAAATTGCGGCAAGAAAAATGAGACCATACATCCAAACTCATTTCATTGTCGTTCGAACATCTTTTACCTTGAAGAATGTTCTTCAGAAAGTTGATATATCAAGCAGAATGACCAAGTGGTCAGTTGAACTGGGTGATTATGATATATATTTTGTGTCCCGAACAGAAATTAAAGCTCAGTCAGTGGCTGATTTCTTGGTAGAATTCCATGTTGGTAGGTCCCCCAGACAGATGCAATAAAACCAGTTTAAGAAAGAGTGGGTTGTCCGAACATATGGCGGATCTAGTACTATGGGATGTGAGGCTGGAATTTGTTTAACTTCTCCCTATGGTGATACTATGTACCAAGCTATATGTTTTGGTTTCAGAGCTGCTGACAATGAATCTGAATACGAAGCAGCTATAGCTAGTCTTAAGCTAGCCCTTATATGTGGGGCCAAAAGAGTCTGATTGATGAGTGACTCACAACTACTTATTCACCATACTCAAGGACAATCTGAAGCAAAGAAAGAACAATTGATAAAATTCTTTCTTATGAACACATCCCTATATCGGAGAATACTGTGGCAGACTCTTTGGCAACCATAGCTTCGTCTGAATCTTACATTTGGATTCTGATGTTATAGTGTACATTGATACAAGTGGGCAAAAAAAAAAGGTAAAGAAGAAAGTATGAGCATATTTTTCATTCAACCCAAGGAATGGAGGTATGATATTTTTCAGTTTATTTCCGATGGAATTTTGCCTCCGGATAAAACCATGGCTAAAAAAATTAAATATAAGGCTTGTGGTTTCCTGGTATTAAGAGAAATTCTTTACAATAAATATTTCAGCAGACCCCTCTTGCGTTGCTTAGGATTTGAAGAATCCCAAACTGTGTTATCAGAACTTCATGACGGGGAAGGTTCTGTATACTGTGGCTAGAAAGCCCTAACCAGAAGAGTCTTAATAGCAGGGTACTATTGGCCAACCATAATGGCAGATGCCAGAGATATAGTAAAGAAATTTGATCATTACCAGAGTTATGGAAATGAAATCTATGTGCCAACAGTTCCAATGGAGTCCATATCTGAACGGATACCTTTTGATCGATGAGGGTTGTATCTAGTTGGGCCTCTTCCCATGGCATCCGACGGATTTCGAACGATTATAGTTGCTATTGACTATTTTTCTAAGTGGATAGAGGAAAATCCTCTAGCTGGAACTACTTATAAGGCAATTATTAAATTCATATTATATAACATCTGTTGCAGATTTGGGGGTTCCCCGGAACATCACCATAGATAATGGGCCACAATTTAATAATAAAGATATGGAAATATGTTACGCCTCCAGAGGAATTCAACACTTTTTTTCTTTTCCTTTTCACCCTCAAAGCCAATGGGAAAGTTGAGGTTGTTAATCGGACAATCTTGTTTGGGCTAAAGAAAAATCTAGAGGGAGCTGCAAGGAAGTGACCAAGTTATTTACAAGGAGTATTGTGGGCTTACCGAACTACTCATCGAATTGCTACACAAGAATCTTCTTTTGATCTCGTTTATCGGATGGATGCAATCACACCTATATAAGCTACTTTACCATCTTACATAATCCAAAAATATTCAGAACAGGCGAATGATATGGCAGTTAGGAATCAATTGGATCTGATTGAAGAAAGAAGAATTAGAGCGCATTTAAGGACAACACGCTACCAGGGTTTGATGAGAAGCTGATTCGCCTCGAAATTTAAAATAAAATAGTTTCAATTGGGGGACAGAGTCTTAAGAAAGGTATTTTTGCACACCAAGGAGAAACAGTTCAGCAAATTGGCTCTGAAATGGGAAGGTCCTTATATGGTATGTGATGAAATCAAATCAGGGACATATAGACTTCAAGACAAAGAGGGTAGAATACTAAAGCACCCATGGAACATTGAACATCTCAGGTTATACTTAAAGTAAAACTTTCTTGTAAATATTTAATTTTTAAAAGTCAATGTAAATATTAGGGGGCATACTCTTTCCTACCCTGGTGGCGCGAGGATGCTTTAACGAGGTGTCTAATTTTTTCAATAATATCTTATGTCTTCTTCAAAACTCTGGTGCAAAATTCTTCTTGACTTAACCATAAATGTGAGGTACTCAGATATTAAATACTTTTTAAACACCCTGGCTCTCAAATGAAGTATTTGAGTTGATCGGATTTATTAAACATTTGATCACAATTATTTAACATTTGTGATTGGAATTATTTAATTGTTATTAAAAGCTTATTTAACGAATTAGAAACATTGAAAGCTATTTATTGGCTATGAGTAAACAAACAAGATTCATACAAACAAAAATATGATATTAAAGTTTGATCCGAAAAGATCCTATCCATAGTTCAAAAATGCCTTGACCCTTCAAAGACTTTGGTTCATAAGATAAAAATTCAAAAAATGCAACAACTGCCTTGGCTGTCCAAGGACTTTTAGTTTTAAAAACACAAAATAAAAACAAAACCTTAGGGTTTTTTCCCTTCGGTATCTTCATTACCTTTATCTGTCTTGGGACTTTTGAGTTCAGCACGTGAACTCTCACCAATTTCTTCATCATCTTCGGAGTCTTGTCCACTTGTGTAGTTGTGATTGTCACCATCAGCCATTTTATGAAAAGGAAGGTCATTATATTCCACAAATTTCCATAAAGGACCGAGGGTCCTCTTCGGAAAAGTCTCGTGAAATAGCAAGACCATGTCGGATTTAATCTCATCATCTCTTTTCTCCAAAGAATCCACAATTCCAGAAGCATACTTCTCTATTCTTGCAGCTATCTCTTCGGCTTGCTTTTTTACTAAAGATGTATTCTCCTTAGGCTTCTTCTTAAAAATATTCTCCAAGTTGACTTTATCTTCGGATAAAATCTTGACAGTTTTGTCTCTAGCTTCTAGTTGCTTCTTTAGAGTTTTGATCTCGTCGGAGGAAGAAGTTTCCAGTTCAGAATACTTAGTCTGGAGATCTTTCTGAGCATCTTCTGACTTGCGTAGTTTGGTAGCTAAATCCTCTTTTTCCATCTTCAAGGATTTTATGCTTTGCTGAGCGGTAGAGAGACTATTTGTCAATCCTTGGTTCTCTGTAGTCAGGAAGTTATGGTAGTTGTTTGATCCCTCACTTGGCTTTCCAGTTCAACTATCGGACGGATGTAACCTAAGAGGGCATGACTCAGAGTGCCTTGTTCACTTGATATCACATATGTATCACCATTATGGGTTACATCGTTGACCGAATTGGCAGGACGATAAGGCCCCACGAAGTCATCCTTGTCCAGATCATTAAAATACATATTAATGTTCTGAAATGCATCTAAATTGACCTCTTCTTCAGTAGTGGCATGTTTGGAATAAAGGTTGGGTGGAATTTCCTCTTGCAAAGTAGGTCTGGCGGGAATAGGAGGAGGGAGTTTAGAAGAACACATAATTATCTCTGATCCTAGGGTAACTTTCTTTTTCTTTGCATCTTTTTCATCACTGATTGTCTTGCGCCTCTTATCCTTCTTTGCAATTTGTGGTGGGTCATCCGATCCACCAGCCTCTTTGACTATGACTTTAACTGCCTCCAGCAGAGCAGCATTGATTCTTACTTGATTTTATAAACTGACCCTTGAGTGACTTGTTGGGATGGGTTTGCTGTGTTTTTCTTCTTTTTCATGTTCTTCATCTTGTCCAAGTGGCTAGAGGCTTTGACCCTGGAAGACAGATAGAGTTTGGCATCCTTAGCCTCAGTTCTCTCCAGGATGATATCTGCGGGAGGGGGAGTGGTCAGTTGTTCCCAAGTGAGGTCTCTATTCCCTGAAGTGTTCCACGGGTGAGACCTCACAAAGTTTCCCGAAGTGAAGCAATTGTGGAAACCATTCTCCCATTTCTCTGATGTCCATGCATTTAGCTTAACACATGTGCTTTGGCCTGCCTCTAGATGATCTGAAAACTTTTTCGAAAAAACTAAAAGGAAACACAAGTTAGTTCAGAATGACAACACAACATTTAATAATTAAGGGAAACATAAATAAAAGCTACCTATACTCTTCCAATGACTAGTTAGTTGACTTGGATTAATGTCAAATTTTATCTTTTTCCCGTTCTCCTATGCTCTGCTGATAAACAGGAATTGGTCCTCCATGGTTTTTCGGACTCCAACAAGTCATTTACCATTTTATAACTGTTCCTCATATTGTAGTGGTAAAAGGGGATGTATGGTTCTTGCATAGACTCGCCACAACAACGAATTGCTCTATGGGTAATGAGATTTTTTATAACTTTGAAGCCATTATGCCAGCCTGCATAGTATACCATACGTTCGGACTTAGCCGGCTCAGACATAACTTTATGAGGTAAAAGTACCTGACTATCTCTGGATCTAAAGGAAACCGGAGTCCCCAATTCAGCACCTCGGTGTATACTACTAGCTCGTGAGACTTACAGTCCATAAGAGTCTCCAGAGTGATTGGGATTCTCACCTTAACGAAATCGGGGAAGCCCCACATTGTTTGGATACGACCCAACTCAACAGTATGGGTGTACACATAAGTAATGTTTTGGAGGGCTATCAAGTACTTCACGCTGACTTTATGAAAGTTTGGCCCCATTTTCCCTTCCAGACACTCCGGGGTTACTCAGTATTGGGAAGGCCCACTTTATCTTTTCCCTTCCGATCTGCTGGAGTGTCCTATGTTTGTCTGGACGCTTCAAAAGGAGTATATTCTATACTATCCTTCATGGTTTCTTTCAATAGCTTGACTGTTATTCGGATGGTTTAGTTTCTGCCAAATGCTTTATCGTCTCCGAACTAGCAGGTTTCAAAGAACTAAGGGTGGATTTAGCTTTCGATTGATGAGTTATTCAGCGATGGGTGTTTTTCTCAGTGGACTTCTCAATATCCGAGCCCATGGATATGAAAGGCGAAAGCTTCCTAACACTGGAAACTGCCTTTTCTTTAGGTAGGGGGTTTGGGGACTATTGAACAGAAGACTCTGGTTGAAGAGGAGAGAGGGTTGGGACAAAAGGTAATTTTCTGACCTTTGATGTCTTTGATGATGATGAACCTTGGTCTGTTATTGTTTTTGGTCAATCGATTTCTTCACCAGGAGAGGCAGGAGACCAGCTGCAATTCTCGCGTCTCTTGCAATTTTTTTTGCTTTCTCTAAGTCATATAAATTCAGCCAACCTCATTTACCAATGCGTTTCTGGCTGTGAGCATAAATATACCCAGACACAGTTTAAGAAGAATATCAAACTTTCTCTCTCTATAAGTATTTGTGTTCTTAGAGATAATAGAACAGTAAAATCAATTTATATAACAATGAAAATGTGGGAGTTTACATACAAGAAGACAAACCGATCAAAGTGATGATTAGGGGCTATGAGGTATGGAATTACACCCTAAGTAATGTTTTAACCAAGTAGGTACAAGAATCTAGGAGAAAAAACGACTGAGAGGTCGAACCACAACTTGGCACGTGTCCCATGTCGAAAAATGGCTTTTGGAATTCTTAACGGTAAAGCTAGTCTCTTTGAAATCCGATCAGAATGACTCTTGGACTTCTTAACAATAAGGTTAATTTTTTCAGTTAGTATACCAAAAGCAGAACGAAGGATCACTTCGAATATACATTGATTCTTATTTTTTCGAGTTAGTTCTTCCAAAGATTCTTTGCAAGACCTAAATGGGCTACTGATAAGGTCGTATAATTTTGACACAACTGATTACCCTTATCCGAAGGGAAGTTCGGACTTAACCATTACCATGAGAAATCGAACAGGATATTATTAGTTGAACTTGACTCAGCTAGGTGCTGGTCATGTCATATCTTGGGCTAATAGGTTCTTAAACTTAACCTAATCCCACAATCTGACCCGAAAGACTCATGAATCATTAATTAACTATAAATACACAAACTACTTTCATTAATGAGGGTGATCATAATTTAATACAAGCACACACCTTAATTATCTCTCTACATTTCACCTTAAAACTTAAATTCCCAAAATATTTTACAAACTTACCCTCAATAAGAAATAATCCACACCCAACTTAACAATATTTTCGCAAACACCTTAAAAATAATTTTACAAACAACTTAAAAATAGTTTTGCAAGTAAATTAACTATAGTTTTTAAAAGCAACTAAATCATAAATTTCATTTTTAGGTTCCCAGTTGATGTTTACTTATAATCGATACAAAAAAGAGGTATTTGGAATAGTGGAGGAAGATGGCGAGTCACGTGAAACATAAGATAATGATTATAGTGATGATGTATCATAAGAGTTCGTAGTTAAGACATAAAATAAACAATTATGAATGAAGGAGTATGGTACCATAAGAAACGAATCATATAGCAGAAGTAGTGAGACTTGCATCAAAATACATAACTCTCTAAAGGATGTTGTAAAACCTGCGTTACGCAACAAAAAATGAAAACATCTGAAATTAGAATTGAGAAGTTGTCAAAGGATAATTTAGAACTAAAAGAGAAGGTCCAAAGACTGAATGCACATATTGTAATCATAAACAACAAGATCCTAAGCCTATAAGAATATGTAGAGTTGGATGACTTTCATGTGAATTCAACTATGAAGTTACCTATCTTCCAGATGAGTGACAATAACACAGCTAAAAGAGAATAAATTTCATTACGACTTCACCTCAACATTCATAAAAAAAACAACGAACGATGGAGCAGACCAAGAAGGAAGCTCATATTGTAATTATGAAGGAAAATAAATTTTCCCTTTAGTAAATAACAACGTAGAGAATAACAGAAAAATGTATTCATAGATGAGAAAAATAATATAACTAATGTTGTAACTATGGATGGGGAATGATATTGTCTCTCTAGTAAATACCATTGTAGATAAGAAAACATTAGAGATAATCGTAGATGAGGTAGTAAATTAAAAGAAACTTGAGGTACAATTTGACGATCCCTTTGTAAATTACGAAAAAGATGATGAATGTATATGATGATGTCTCTTATGATGATGATTCTCTAAAAATTATATATTAAATAAGTTTTACTTATCTTTTGCAACAACATTAATCCCAATTAAGATATTTATTTTTTTATAAAATATATATGATTATTGAAACGACTGCTAATAAGGCCGAAGTACATAAAGCACTGTTTTTCTAACTGGAGATAAGGTTTAGGTGGTGGAATAAGGTATATATATATATATGGTCACGTTTCGCATATCATATCATTTAAGACTTCGTATGTAAACTTTATCCAGGTTTCACATGATATGTGAATTAAGGATTTGTGCATCACATGTTAAGCATGTTAACCTCATTTTTTTTTACCATGAAAAACAATATGTTGAATAAAATACGGAAAAAAAAACTGAACAGTGATGGAGTTTTTGAAAAGGTAGACAAGACGAGGAGTAAAAGCATGAAAGTGAGATGATCACATAAGATAAGGACCAACATTTGGACGGAACCACACATGAAAAGGAGGAACAAAATACAAGCAAAGTTGTTAGCAAATCTGCCAATGAGAATGATACAAAATGAATGCAAGCCACCATGAGATGATAAAGTTCATATTATGGATGATGTATAAACTTGATGAATAATTAAAAGGGAATTACTAAAAAAAGCCAAAACTACTCTCCGAAGTCTCCTTTTAAAAACAAAACTACTTCGTGAAGTTATTTTGTTTGACGATTTTACCCTTACGAAATTTTATAAATAGTCAAATTTACTCCGCAGAGTTACCATAATTTACAAAAAAAAAACAAATTCTCTACCTTCTCTCTAAAAAAATCAAAAAATTTGAAACTAAAATTAAGACTAAACTAAAACTAAAAGTAAACTTAAACTAAACTAATACTAAAACAAAAGTAAAATATATATTAAATGTAAATTAAAGTTACAATTAAAACTAAAACTTACCCTCTCCCTTACCTCTTCCTCACCCACCCACAACTACACCACACATGCACATACCCAAACAACCAAAACCAAACAGCCACACATACTATCCACAGCCAAACCCATCAATATACATCAATACTCACCGGAAGACTGAATCGAAAGCACCCACCAGAATTGAATCGACACCGGCGAGAAGGCCACCGAGCATATTCAAAAAACAGTTACTGTAAGTGTATTTTGTTGTTGTTTAATGCGTTACTTAGGTTTAAGTTATCGATTAGGGTGTTTTGTGGCCGATTTATTTTGGTGGTTTGAACTTACAGAAGCTTCAAGCTTCATCCATGGCGGGTAGTGTTCTTTGCCACACGAGGGCATCGGGCACTATCTTTACGCCATCGCGTTGCGTAGGAAAGGATGCCCACGCCATAATGAACGCGTTGGCATCTTTTCATACGCCGCACGTATGGTGTAGTAGCCAGATCCACGTTATCAAGATGGCGTGGGCGTACTGGTTTACGCCATTACAGTGGCGTAGAGAAAGATTCTCACGCCATCTTGATGACGTTGGATGCTCCGGTCACCGGAATAACCCGGGACTGGTTTATTCTTGTTGGTTGGTGTGTGTTTTACGCGTTTATGTTATTATTTCTCTATAAACGCTTCATGATTGACATTTGGTATTTCGAACCAACCTTGAAATTTTTACGTTTTTTATTTCAAGTCATGGATCCCTTTGACGCTTCCAGTTCTGCTGATGGCTCTCAGACGAAGAGAGTAAAGAAGAGGACAAGGGTACGGAAAGCTGGCCAGCTTAAATTAGTATTTGACTCAACCGTTCTGATGGAGGAGCTGCCTATAGTTTTCAGACTGCATGCTTCCAGATCAAGTTCCGCTTCCCGCGGAGGACATCATCCCCCCCCACCTAGAGGGCAGCCTATAGCTCCTCCCTCCTTCAGACTTCCATCGCTATTCGGTGAGGCGTTCATCGCACATGCTGCATACCACATTTGGATGAGAGAGGTAATATTTACATTTGTAGTTAATATTTTACTTCGGTTGATTTTTTAAATATACTAATATGTTAAACGAATATTTTCAGGAGTGCGAGATGCGGCTATATGCCCATTATCTCAGTCATAAAGGTTAGAGTTTGACCTCACAAAGTAATGTACGTGCCGTAGTTGATGGCACTTCTTTCGGTAAACTCATCGAGCCATTATTTCACATGCACACGCACTCCAACATGACGGAGGTTTTTTGAAGCGGTTTCATATGGAAATAAATAGTTTCCATTTTTTGTTTGGTGAGATGACGATCACTCTCGACGACATCCACACCATTTTGAGACTCCCAGATTGGGGTCAGCTTACTATTTTTCCCGTTATATTGGACAAGTCTATGGCCATGCATGAGGGCGCTGTACTGCTTTTGGTGGACGAGGTATCGTTCGTGAAGGAGGTTGAGAAATGCAAGGCATCGGTTTGGGGTGTAAATGGTTAGTGGGCTAGATTTATGCGATGACAGCCCAGATCTCACCGATCTTATGGTACATGCGGCTGCACGCACCTATATATTACATATGTTCGACACCATTCTATTCTCCGACAAGGGTAACATGTACGTTAATTTCACGTATTTGTTTATGTTGTGCGATTTGATTGAGGAGGGTGTCGGACGTTACTCATGGGGTAGTGTTGTGCTTGCTTACTCTTACCACCATCTGGGTGAGGCCTCGCTTTACAAAACCAGGAGTATGGCCGGATGTATCGGTTTACTGGACACATGAATACATGATAAAAATTTTATGCTCTACCCTATTACTCGTTTCACTTACACTGAGCGCCGGCCTACTATTTCGAGATGGAATACAATTGCCGCAATATCTGACTCCCAGACAAAGTTGAACCTTCGGATCACCGTTAACAACCTACATGAGACAGATGTAAGTCTTATTATTGAGTAATGCCAAAACTGTTTTATTGTTTAACCTAGACTGATAGTTGAATAAGGTAGAACTGTTTTATAGTTTAACCTATTGCGATAGTTGAATAAGGTATAACTATTTTATAGTTTAACCTACTGCAATAGTTGAATAAGGTAGAAATGTTTTATAGTTTAACCTATTATGATAGTTGAATAAGGTAGAACTGTTTTATATTTTATTGTGTGTTGTGTTGGTTGGGTTTAATGGCATTTATATGTGTTTGTGTACGTATTGGTTTGTATGGCAGATATTGTTTGATCTTTATCGTTCGATACACGATCATTTTTCGTTCGAACGTATAACATGGTTTCGAGATGTCATCTACGTTGTAGAGCACTCGTAGGTATACTATTCGGAGCGGGTGTTGAGGTAGTTTGGTCGTGTCCAGAGGGTTATCCCGTATCCTTTGTTGAAAATGCAGTCGAAGTCGAAAAGAAAACCAAAAACGATTGCATATGCATTCGAGGAGGATAGTTGGGAGGACTGGTGACTAGACTGTTTAGATGAGGTTTTTAGGGGAGTGTTGATGAGAGACGAGATTGAGTCTTTTTATATTCCTGATTACCTTCTGTTTTATCAGAAGATTAGCTAGTTCAACCTCATCAACTCTGCAATCTACTCGCTCGATGACTATGTTTACGAGGATCTGGAAGGAGCTATCATTCGATATTTGCGTGCTGGTATCGTAGGATCTCGTTGTTTCCCGGAGTTGGTGAGTTTGACCATGATTTCGACCGTTTAGTTGTGGATTACGAAGATGTAGTGTGTACTGTCAGGAGACTTGCTTAGATATTATGTTTTATGTTTTGGGTTGTATGATACTATTTACGATATTTTGCTGGTCTAGTGTTCGTTATTTTGGTATGCTACTTTATGATTGTTGTTAGTTACTTTGATGGTTCGGTTGTTGTATGATACTTTAACATTATTATTATATATTTTAATGTCTTATTTTGGTATATTGTTAGAGTTATTTTGGTATCTTTTTTACGATTGTCGTTACCCTTCTTACCACAATTACTTAAAAAAATGTGTGGAATAAAATAAAAAAATTATCATCAAATCAGGTATAATAACAACTTAATAGTACCTTAAGGCTGATAAAAAATGGAGCAGAACTCATAAAAATTAAAACAATATTCAAGGAAAGCGTGAACTACAACATGAACTAAGGAAAACATTAACTCAAACATAAACTCAAACATAAACTCAAACAAAAACTCAAACATTTGCAATTAATTGTAGTTATCATAATTTATCTATTAGGCCAGTTCCATTTCATCAACTTCCTTTCTTCTTTCGTAATTTGGGTAGTCACGCATTTCCTTTTCCTTGATGGTAACAATGTCGGAATGGACATGATCCAACTGCTCCTCCGTTATAGTATTCGTGAGTTAGCATTTGAACCGGTTCAATGCAACATGACGTTCTAAGTCATTGAGGTCAGAAACCAGATGTACATGAAATTCACTAGAACGGACCACCTAGCTTTCACCTCATCCAAACGCCTTGAAATGTTAGGCGGCTGGATGCCATCCTTGCCGTATAAGAAATACACCTGGCATAGCATTGCCTCCCATTAGTGGTTACCCTATTCTTGCTTGTATGTTTTACTAACTTTGATTGATGCTTTCATCAGATATTCATCTTTCAATTCAGTTCATAGAGACATTTTTGCAAAATTTATTTGTATTTACCCTTTAATGGTTGGAGAGTGTCTATTCACGGTAAACGGTAATCCGTGGATCATACAATCTGTGCAAACGCACAAAGATTTATTACTACCGTTTTTATCAACAAAATTTTCGTATACTATCTCCAAAACAATACGTGATATGTACCCCATGTAAAAATTTGAATGGTTTAAAATCTTGAAATTTGTGAATTAGACGACACTTGCTAAGCTCTATTGATTCTTTAATGGTCGAATGTTGCATCGCTAACAAACCATGTACTTTATCTCAAAACCCATCAAAATCCAATCGACTTGACCCGGTATATTTATTCAAAGTAGCATGCGAGCTTTCCGCCTTATTAAAGGTGTGATTATTGAAATACATGATTTTGTTAGTATAGGCGTGAACGAACCTCTCTTTATAAAGCGTAATCCACAAGTCTACGACATAATCCACTGTCTTATTTTGCTCTTTGAACACCGACCACATCTTAGCCAACCTCTCGTTCATCACTTCAACGGTAGTGGATGAAACAACGTCATTCTAAGCCGCCAAAAAATTGTTACACACCTTCACGTCTTCAATTTTTTTTTCCCGGTAACATACTTGTTGATATGTCACTCGCATAACATGTGACTAGCGCTAGGAAATATTTTGTCGATGCTATTTATGAAGGCTAGTTCACGGTCCGTAATTATAACACAAGGCAATTCGCAATCATTCTCTTCCATTACCGTTTTCAAGCATCCCAATGACCATTCGTAGTTGTCTTGTTATTCAATCACTATAAACGTGAAACCAATGTAAAATGTTTTGTTGGTCGATGTAAAGGCATCCCGTAAAGAATAACTTTATACGTGATATCCATGATTAGCAAGCTTGGGAAGGTCCGTAGTAAATCAATACTAAGCGGGTGTGCGAAAAACAAATCGGTTATAACGTTAGAGCCATCATTGCCCCTCCATACCCAATACTTGTACTTGTGCAATTGTAATTTAACTAACAAGCATTGCATTTGGGATCGACCGCCGTTTTCAACCATCCTCGTTCTTTGATAGTGATTGTAAACGTGACAGATATTTGAAGCATTCTCCGGATCGGCCTTTTTTAAAGCACCAAATATTTGTCCCGGACGTCTCGCGTTCACCGTCAAAAGATCAACGAGCTTTTTTTTCCTTCCGTTTTAACTTGGACCATTGCAAATGTCCTTGGGCATACTTAATCGGTTTGTGGTTGTGCATCCCGGAAAGGACACTAAGAGCCCACTTATCGTCTCATTTTACATGATTTCCTACCAAATGAAAAGGGCACTCTTTAACGACCGACTTAAAAATTATGGATCGCTCGCACCGATAATCAACTCTCGTTGTACTCTCTCTTTCCCCAATCTCCTTAGATGCTATTTTAATAAAAAAACCTAACGAGTTTCCCGTACTTTTCACCCAATCGGCCATCGAGGCTAAGCTATACTCGTCGTGAGTGGTGAAATGGTGAGCGTAATAAAAAAACAAGCAAAATTTTGCTTTGGGTTACCTCCTGCAATATGTAAGAAGTAGAAAAGTTAATTAAACCGACATTCCGGATTTGTCTAAGCCACTTCGACATGGGTATAACGAAGAACACAATTCACACGCCACCCACTGGCGTAATCAAGCCAATTAACACCACACATGTAGCGAACTAAAGGGTCCATACGCCACAGTATGGCGTGGTGATTGTGTTTTTCGCCACTACTGTTGGCGTATACCACAACACCGACGCTAATGTATGGCAAAAAACATAAAAAACGGGTTTTTTTGCAAAAATAAGAGAGGGGGGGGGGGGGAGCAATGTACCTACTCGGTATCCATCCTGCTCTGCATGGGAAGTGGTTTCAACTCTTTTCCGGTCATGTTTTGAAGGTTTTGAATTTCTTGAAAAAATAAGTACATTGGTTGTTGAGTCTTTATGTTTTTGGTAGTTTCGAGAAGATGAATTATGGTTGGTGTTTGAAATTGTGTTTGCAACTTCATGGAGTAGTTTGGAGTCCTCAATGACATGGCTTGTAATTTATTCGAGTTTTAAGGGTTTTTTGAGTTTTTTGCCTAGTCGCAATTTTGTAAATATTGAAAAACAAAAAAAACGACTTCGCGGAGTAGTTCGCCTTTTTCTAGCAATTCCCTACTTAAAAATGATATGTTTCGCAAAACAATTGTATACATAGTACAACCAGTTTTACAATGTACATAAAAATAATATGTTTTGTAAGATATATACTCAAATGATTATTATTTTAATCAAAAACCTGTTCAAATTTTTATCAAGGAATTAGAGGTATAAAAAATGAATGCAACATATAATTAGTGGTTAAAGTTCAGAACCTGGATAAGGTACAAAATTGATATATAATTAAAAATTATCCATTTTTCAAAACAATTGTATGTATATTACAAGAGGTTTTGCAATATATATATATGACACATTTCGCAATGCATTTACTTCAACGAGTTATTTTGTTTTCCAAGGAAACCAAAATACTGTTGAAAATATGATAGAGATGGATAGTGTTCAAACCATAGAAGAGGCACAAACTTGATTGATATCTCAAAATAGTTCATTTTGTAAGAAAATTGTATGCATAATATAAGAGGTTTCGCAGTATACATAAAAAATGATATATTTCATAGAGTAAATGTGCAAAAAAAACTAATAGACAGTTGTTGGGATGATAAAAACAATTCACCGGTGCTTTGGCAATATAATTAGTTTTATTCACCAAGTATGTAGTGAAATAAGTAAGGTACGTTTCTCATATACTATTTTATCATGTTTTGCAGCATTCGCACAACATGTTTCACACCATATATACTGTATGTTTTGCACATAATACATTTAGTTTTTTACATTTCTGTTACATGATATTTCACAAGCAGTAACATATAATTTAGTATTATTAGTATAATTTGGAAAATAATAAAAATAACCATTTGAAGCTAACATTTCACCAAAATCATCATACCACAACCCATAAACAATAAATGGCTCATAAAAAAAATCAATAGATTAGTAATAAGAATAGCAAAAAAAAATAAGTTATTTGACGACATAATTAGTTTTATTCACCAAAGATATGACACGATAAGTAAGGTATGTTTCACATATATCAGTTTGTCACATTCTGCAATATATATTACAAGTTTTACATGATATATATATATATATAGTTTGCAAAATGATCTTCATGTAATACACATACGAATCTTTGTATATTTTATATGTAAAATATTTAACATGTATGTTACGCAATAAGGCAGACTTATACATGTGAGACATATCTAAATTATTTGCCACATATATGGCGACTATAATTCATGATGTGGCCACAATACTAAAAACATATTTTTGTCATTCCAAATAGTGATCTGTTAGCTTTATTACGACCAATTTGTTGTTTTTGTGTCAGGGTAAGAATATTTTGGTGAAATACTAAGTTTAGATTATTGTTTTTATCATTTTTCAATATAGACTAGAATTACTAAAATCTATGATCATGCGTGAAAAATATTTTGTAATACATGTGAAACCTTGTACATTTTATATGCGAAACTTTAATACGATATCTATGGAACTTGGTGAATCAATTTCGTAACAATTACAAATCAAAGTGACATAAAAATAACCATAGTTTAAATACATAAAAATGGTAACATTATTATTTTTTATTTTTTATATCCTTACAAACCCATTTATATACATAATAATTTAAATCATTATTGATTATTTTTTCTCTATCGATCTCTTCAAACCCATCGTTATTTCTATCAAAAGTTTGTTTATCTTGTTCTCATTGGTTTAAAAAATTAAGAATTTGTCGTATTTAGTTTGAGAACTTTATTGTTTTAAACCATAAGTATTATTTGTTGCAATATATATTCTCAATTGTTTTGTGAAAGTGGCTAATGGTTTAATGTTATACGTGATATTTAGTATTCAGGTCGCGTTTGTGTTTGTGTAGGTGTTTGGTTATTTTTGGTATTTCAACCATGTTCTATCACGTAATCTTCAACATGTTTCGCAAGTGTATATGATATAAAAAATCATTTTTTTGATATAGATAAATAACAATGGTTAGTGGTTTCTTACATTTCATATATATGGATTCGGACCTGTAATGACAATAATAATTACAATAAGGGTAAGAATGGAACATATAAACATTGTGAAAAATACATATTTCTTCATCATCCTCGGAGTTTCACATGATCGTATGTATATTTATAGTCATGTTAAGTTTGCATGGGAAAACCGGGAAATAATAATAACGAAAATAATCAAAAGTTATGATCTAAAAAATCAGCTTCACATTTTGTGAAGCATGTATTACACTTACATCCAAAGATATAATCGTTATTTTAGGTGTCAAATATCGAAGAATAGATATCAACTTCCACATAAAACAGTTTGAGCTCAACTCGAACAAATAAAAAAAATAGAATTGTTTGAAGTTATTTCTCAACTACTTTACAGAAAAGAATTTAAAGAAATAGTGATTCCCCAAATAACAAAGAATTAAATTAAGGTAAAAATGTATTGGTTTCAATATGTAAAATACATAGCATGTAAATTGCATAGTATCGTAAGCCATAATTGTATGGGTTTTGCAACTATCTATAAAAATACATTATAAAAATATTTAATTATTATTTGTCGTATGATGCGATTAAGTTATCAATATCGAAATTATAAGAACATGGTATCAAATACGTAGTTGTACTTATAATTCTATATCTCCATAAAATGTTTGTTTTAACTATATTAGGTAATATAATAGCCCATTCACAATTTATTACGTTGAAGACTTGTTAAATATCAAACATTATGATTGGGCGGATCCAAGCAAAGAATATCTAGTGAACTCAATGAGAAAGGATGCAAAATTAAACCCGAAAAAATAATTTGTTAGGTACCAATGCTTGTGGTTATTATCCAATAAACGTTAATCGTGATAGATATTATTTAATTACATATAATGCGTAAAAACACACTATTTATATAATGTGTAATACTTTCTTCTTGAACATTATATCTATGTATTATAGACACCAAATACATCTAATAAACATACCAAGATTCTTCAAATGAATTACCTGAAAATTGATACATTGATTTACGTATTTAAAATTCTTAAAAGATATCATATATTTTATTATGCAACATTATTATTATTAATTATTATTATTATTATGTAACACATATAAGACATTATTTTTCTACATGTGTTTTTAATTTCAACTAAATTTCACGAGCTTTGTTGTGAATATAAGTTTTTGTTAGATCTTTAGTTTTACTGATGCCGAAATAATGATATTTAGTAGTGAAAAAATGTCAGCTGAAAGGGATGTTAACATGAAACCCTTGAAGTTCATATATTTATAAAATAACATACCACTAATATATATATATATATATATATATTGATTTTAATTCATAAAAAACCAATTTTACAACGAACCAGTGTAATATTTTGAATCTGTGTACAAGTACTTCATGTTTTGCATGATAATGTAAGTTATATATTTTACATGTGATGGATAAGTTTGCATTTCAAAAGTATAAATAGTTCACATTTTGCAAATACAATTAATTCAGATTTCAAAAATACAATTACAAAGAACCTAAGCACTAATTCAAGTATGCATGTTATATTCTTCATTGTTAAATTTATGTTATAGTCTTGCGAATAATTTGTTTGTCTTCTAATTCCCTTTAATGAATAACTTCTTACTTGGTCTCGTTAGAAGATTTGTAAAAATAAATATCGTATGAACTTTTGGCTAACATCCTACCATAGTAAGTAAGGTCGAATACGCAATACTTAATGAACGATTCTAGGCCAATCCACCTTGTAAACTTAACCATTATTCTATATTATGTATTACATTGTACCCTTATGTTGCATTTTACATTTCAACTGTATGTTTTTGCATCTTGTAATTACAATAGCAAATATCCTGAAGATTTCTAAAACTCGATTCTAATTTTATCAAACCAACACTAATAAATTAATATATAATCGGAGAGAAAATTACACTTACCATGTAAAATCAAACAACCCTAAGAATCTAGTGTTGTTTTTAACATGACTATTTGTTGTTCTTATCTAAATATGTGTTTCAATGAAGCACTAACTTCTTCGAAATTAGGGAATAACCAAACACCATTGTTAAACACAGAATAAAAAAACTAATGGTATCACCGACTTCTACGTAACCCATTTATAAAAATGCTTGTTTACGAAACCCTCGCTAAATTGTATCGATAGTTTTGTTATTCATCATCCATTTAAATTTCACTCTGATTTTGCACCAATGTTAAATAAAAGAATTGGTATTTTTTTAAACCCTAGGTATTTTTTACTATTATTACATGCATGATGTAATTACACCTTATTTTTGTTTGTGTTTTATTGTTTGTGGTATTTTAATTGTGTTCCATCACATAACTTTCAACTATATTTCTGAAGTATATGTCATGAAAAACCCATAAATTATTTTTATTTGTGTTTGTGGTCCTTGAATTTTCATACATAACCCATAAATATTAGCTAAGATCTGCTTGTGATCGGCAAATCATGTTATTGCTATTAAATACAAATTATGAGACCATATAGTATTTTTTTTCAGTTTCTAATACAAATAAAGAACAACGGTCAATGGTACATTACGTTTCACATCCAGATTCAACCGTATAATAAAAAATGAATATATTAAGGGTAAGAAATAAGCACATAAACGTTATAAAAAAGACACATTTATTCCTCACCTTCGAAGCAATCCGGATTCAACCTATAATATAAATATTTCCAACAATATCTTTTGGACACATAAGACACATACAACTTCAACCCTTAGTTACTTTTTATTTATGAAATTTCATATTATTCTATATTTGAATTATTATTATTTTAAAAGTGGTAAGTTCAATTATTACAAGTTGCTTTAGAAAATGATAATATGAGTATTTTAGTGAGATAAATATTTTAGAGAGAGAAAGTGAGACCACAAGTAAGTCGGAATAAATTTTTCAACCCCTTTATTGGACGTTGTGATACATCGGTGTATGCTTTCAGACAATCATTCCTCAAATTAACTTCAAAGTCGATCTTTAAAATCCAACCGTTTAAAATCGTCATGATTTCCTAACCGCTAGGCTTACAACTAGCATGACACATGTCGAACACGTGACATTGTTATCGTTTCAAATTATGTCCAATCACCATAAAACATTTTCCACTTCTACACTCATCTCCTTCCTCTTATAAATTCATATGCAAATTCATTTTTGGTTTCACAACCGAAATTTCTTGAGAGAGAGACAGAATACCTCCCAATCTTTAGCTACCTTCACCGTTTTCTTCAAACTTTCTGGTTGCTTTCACTGGAAAAATCATACTTTCCGATCAATCTTCAATCTATTTATGAGAAAACATCCTAGATCTAGAAGATCTAAAGCAAGAATTCCCAGAAAACCCAAATCTCCAAAGTCTGACCATAATCAGGTATTCGGATCTTATGATTACTTTTGCATAAGTGAGAGAGCATACAAGTATAGAGCTGATGGGTTGATAAGTGACGCTCCCTTCAGAACAACTACAAAAACCATTTACTACAGTAACTTTGACCCCTCTAAAACTTCTTTATTTCCATCTTCACCTGTCATAGAAGAGAATCCATCTTCTAAAGTTCGAATACCTAGAACACCTCAAAAAATTTCTTCCCGTATTAAGACATCACCTTGAATTAGTGGTGAATTAAGCAAATCTGAAGCAACCCCTTCTCAAACTTATCCCCCACAAATTTGGTAAAAAAGGACTTTTATAGTAATGAGAGATGATACCGATGCTACACCAAATCCTTCCTCATCAAATTCATCTACCAAATCTCCTCCCCCGAGGGAGATTGTTGAGGAAGCCTTATTACCTCAACAAAACCCCTCGAAGAATCTTCCACAATTAAGAGATGAAACATCCGAACTGGAGGAAGTTGATTCTGATACTACTCATTCAGTCAATGAGGCTGACTCCGATGAAGAATCAGAGAATGCTACAGAGAAAAAGGTCCGTAAGCCAAGTAAAAAGAAAGCTCAGATTACTATATCCGATAAGGAGGGAGCAAAAATTGGCAATAACCTGAGATCTCTTGATGCTGACTATATATTCGAGCTGAAGAAAGTTCCATACATATATTATCAAGAAAGTTAAGCATCGAATCTGAAGAAACAATGGGGAATGGGAGACAACATTACTCTTCGATTACCTAAGATGTAGTATTTCCTTAAAAGAAATTGTATGGCTTTCTTTTAATAAGATCAAATATAGAATACTTCTGATACGCGTTAGACCTTTTCTCAGTTCGATTGTATGGCTTTCTTTTAATAAGATCAAATATAGAATACTTCCGATACGCGTTAGACCTTTTCTCAGTTCGATAATAAGAGCCGCCTTTAGACTGACTAGACTTCACGACTGGAACAAGCTTCCTTCAACTTTTTTTCCATAACCAACACACTCCTTCTTTTCCATAACCAACATGTAATAAAAAATTTATAACATCAAATATACAATATTTTTACATCCGAAATCGATATTAGACCTTTTCTGATTATGAGAATAAATCATTTTGGGTTTCATAGAATAATGTGGAACTGGAATCATCTCGCACTTGTCTATGGCATAAAGAGTATGACCACAAATTACAACAAACTTATTCTTTTCACGATAACCCAAAAACCTTACAGCCAACAATTCCATAAAAGATATCTTAATCGTGCTTTTCTTTTCCAATTTTTTTTTTAAAAAATCCTCCTTTGTACTCCTCTCATCACTTGTTTTGCCTACACTTAAATGCCTGAATGCGTGCTTGGACTCTTGTTTGGCCTACACTTGAATGCTTGTTTGGCCTCTTATTTATCTCATACAAATGCTTGTTTGGCCTCTTCTTTATCTCATACAATTCAAACTCATTTTGATAAGAATATTGTTTTATAAAACAAATATGTTTTATATATTTTAATATAGTCATCCTCATAATATATATATATATATATATATATATATTAAATTTTAAGTAAGTACAATAAAGAAAATATGTTTTATATATTTATATAAAATTTTATTTCTTTAGAAGTTTCTATAATCAAAAGACAACCATTCTACCAAAAAAACAACATAACTGAGGTAATCCTAAGTGTATGGTTAATATTATACAAAATTAAATTGAAATTTTAACTAAAATTTAATTAGATATATGATTATTTTAAAATTAATTGGAAAATTAATTGGAAAATTAATTCCATCCAAATGTCACAAGTGGTCTTCTGTTTATCTATTAGGATAACCCAATCCAATCCAAAGATTTTGAAAAGATTTTGAGGAGATTTAAAGTACATCTTATAATACACAAGGAGATGTTCCGGAGGAAAGCTTTTCTGCATTGGTACACAGGAGAGGGAATGGATGAGATGGAGTTCACTTAAGCCGAAAGCAACATGAACGATCTGGTCTCTGAATACCAACAGTATCAAGATGCAACAGTTAATATTATATATTTTTGAAATAATTCAATAATAAAAAATCCAGTAGATTTTTCTTAAATTCTTTTGGTAAAACAAAAGCTTTGAGATTTAGTTAATATAGTTCATATACTTAAAAGTATATTACTCTAATTAAATAATATTTTTTTAATTATATGAGTTTCTCTAGTCCTCATAAATTTTAAAGTCTTATTATAATTATATTAGTTTATAATTTTACTTTTAATATAATGTATATTCTTACCAATTTTTTAAAAGCAATCAACAAATTCCCGCAAAGTAGAAGAGGAATGACAAGACATCTCCATATGAGCATTATCTTCATCACATAAGAAACCGGTATTTAGTATGTGGTATGTTTAATTAGTTTCAAATATACTGAATAATAAATTATAATTATGTAGATTAATTATTATTATATTTTAATAATAATAATATTTTTATATAAAAAAAGTATTTTTTATTATTTTGGCTCAATTCATAGTTTTTTTAAAATACTTGTGGATTTAAAAAAATAGCACCAACTTAATTACCAATTGAGATTAGATTCGTTTCAGAATCATTAAGATAAATATAATAAAATATTTATAAATAACCATATTAATGACCTCCTTTCTAAACTTTAGTGGATATATATTTACAAATCATTCAGACATGATTTTTTATTAAAAAAATAATAAATTTGAAGTATTATAAGAGGATAAAAATTGCAAAGGTATTTTGAATTGTTGTACAAAATTTTATATTTTAGTACTTTTTTCTAGAATAATAACAAAATTTGTTTATTAAACAAGTAAAATTCTTGTTCCGGAGGAAAAAGATCATTCTTTAGTTTTCTAAATGATTTATACTCTTAAATCTTACTCGAAAATCGTGAAACTTATCATAATTTATAAAAACTTATAAATTATTATATTATTAAAACTAAATATTATTCAAAGCCCAAAATTTTACCAAAAGCAAATAAAAGTAATATATATATACTAAATATAATTAGAAAAAATCTATCCGTCTTTATTTTTTATGACTCTAATAATAGCATTTGTTTTGCATGTTGTCTATATAGGATTTCGAACCTCTAGAAGCCCCGGTATGTATCGGGTAAGTATTCTCCTATAGTCCTATTTTATAAAACAAGACATTACAGAAAAACCCTATATTTTCACATCTGTGTAGATAAAGTAAGATTTACAGAGTTTACACAAACACACACTTACCAATTAAGCAATTAAAGCAGAAATTGATACATAATTTTACAAGGAAATATTCATAGGTTTTGCATGTATAAACATAAGGTTAGCAAAGCTTGTATACATAATTTTAAACTAACATTTAATTGATATTTCCTCTATGATTGTCATACATAAAAAATCTAACGAGCTCAGTGAGAAAGTAATGCGTGATCGGACCAGAATAAATAGTTGGTTGTGTACCAAAGTTTGTGGTTAATAAACTACAAACATTAAAATAAACAAATTTTAATTAATTAAGTAATGCATATATACATTATTTACTTAATGTTTATCCATTTATCATAGAACACATAATTGTTCGAATACGAACATCATGGGCATCAGATATTATACCATGATTATTCAAGTGGTATATTAGGAACAATGATTTATGGTTGATATGTTTATAATCTTAAAATAAATAAGATGTGTTTAAATTTTGTTGTAGCAGTTATACGGTAAATATGGTACGCCATTTTAAATAGTATATTACACATTATTTTTTAATAATATATTTTGAAACATATTTTCAAGTTTGATTAAAGTAAATTTCATGAGTTATGTAATGAATGTTGGTTTTATTGGAGATACAGAGTTTAATAATATTGAAACAGTTGTATTTAGTAGTGAAGAAGGGTCAGATAAATGTGGTTCCAACATAATAGAAAATCAAGAAGTTCAAGAAAAATACGAAGAATAATGAGAAGAATATGACACATAAGAAACTTAAAAGGTTAAATGAGAACAAGAACGACGAGAAGAAGAATGGAAAAATCATGACATGCTAGAACAACGTAGAGAACAAGAAAAATAATGGTGATTATATGGAATGGTAGTTTCACAAGTACAAGAATAATCAAAATGACTATAATAGG
This sequence comes from Limnanthes douglasii subsp. nivea, assembly GCA_036936605.1. Taxonomy (NCBI): domain Eukaryota; kingdom Viridiplantae; phylum Streptophyta; class Magnoliopsida; order Brassicales; family Limnanthaceae; genus Limnanthes; species Limnanthes douglasii. Next base: position 132,217,292 of record JAUPFV010000003.1, on the reverse strand, counting down.
ACATGACACACCAACAAGGACAAGGGGAAGATGAATTGCCATAATATGACATGGTTGGTCCACAAGGAAAACCGGAAGAATAATGGACAGTATATAACATGAAAATATTTTGGAAATAAATGTAAGATGTAGAAGTATACTGGTCAATCAACAATTAAATAAAAAATTTAATTATCCGAGATGATGTCAAGAATGTATTTAAGATGAAGAAAAATAGTAACGTGTGAGGATCCAATTATATGTTTTTATGTAAAATTTAAATTTTTAGTCACTTTCTCAAACATGTTATAGGTACAAAATGTGGAAGAGCTTGACTATAAGGTAATATATTTTAATTTTTAATTCAAATGGTCTAATTATAACATATCTTGTTATTATTTTGGAAATTTCGTAAGTATTATTCATTAATGTTTCACACGTGTATTCATTAATGTTTTACAAACATCTACAATAAATTTTGCAAGTTTTTATGATATATAAGCCAATAGTATGTATCCATATTTATTTAGAAGACCCTTAGACCATAAACTTTGTCAAGAAATCTACGTACCGAGTCATGTAATGGTATTTTCAAGTACAATTATATAAAAATTAATGATTTAGACTTTCTTAATAACTAAATTTCTTATTTTTCTCCTATTATGGATGTTAATTTACCAAATAATAGATGTGTACCTAATGGCTGGCAAAGTATTTAAGAAATGAATCCAATAACATATTTTTATTATTATTTCAATTTGTACCAATTCTAAAGTCGAAGGTGGAATGGATAATTAGGATTTAGTTATAATAGATTTTGTAGAACATGATTATTAACAACTACAACCATTTAATGTCAACTGCAACTAACTCAACAAAGTATATACTAGAAAACTTAATAGGGATTTACATAACACTCATATATGTTTTATTGAAACTTGACATTATAGTACAACTACTTTATTTAAAACAATCTCACGACAACAAAACTAGTGATGAAAATAAAAGGCCCCAAAACAATCCATAACATAAAAAAATATGTTGATTGTGGGGTTTATTATGTCTCTATGCAAAGGATTTCATCGAGAATGGTTGAATTTCAGAAATATTTGAAGGTGAAATTTAGTTTATTTGACGAGCTAAAATGTTATATATATTTATAAACCATCCAGAAGATAACATATTTTGATTGTTATTTATCGACCAAACTATTTTGCAATAAACCAATATAATATTTTGCAAGTACAAGTAATTTATTATTTTGCAAGTAAATGATAAGTTCACATTTCACGTGTTGGAAGGGATTATATTTTGTAAGTATACATACTTCAAATTTTACAAATAAAATTAAAAAAATCTTAATTACTAATTTTGATTGTTTTCTTCATTACTAAATTCATATGTCACAGTCTCATAATGAATTTGTTCGTCTTCTAATACCAGTTGATAAAAGACTTTGAACCAAAACTCATTAATACGTTAAACAATTTACCATATAAAATATTTGCTAACACTCTACCGTAATGTGTAAGGTCAAATAGTCGATACTTAACTACTGATTTTAGGTTAGTCCACCTTCTCTGTAGATATTCTCTTATAGTGACATGAAATACAGACTAAATTTGTCCCCACTATATATTTGTTACATTTTGTAAAGTACCTGATTAAAATCAACTAACCAAAGACTATGCATTATGGTGTTTTGTACTGCGGCGACCGTCATTCTCAAATAACTATATTTGAGTTTATTCCAATATATTAAAATAACTATCTTAGATCTAAGTTTATAATAGGATTGCATTTAAATTCGGGATATGATAGTATAATGATAAGAGGATCGATATTCGCTAACAAATGAAGGACAAGTGGAAAACAATTAAATTTATGTGGTCCGTAAGGGTGTATATCTATATTTTGCAAATATTATAATATTCAAAAGTTTTTACTCAATAAAAGGTGGCAAAATAAGGCTTCATATAAAGGTATTTAACAGTTAATGGTTTATTACATGTTTTGCAGCAATAAACTTACTACATAAACTATAGGCTTTGCAAATGATTATATACAAGTACAAAATATAACGATGCGTACATAAATATTGTAGTCATAGTACAAAAATAATTAACAATAAATTAAAAAAATACAACACAAATTACTGCTAATATTTATCTAAAATATCATAATGATGAAGGACAACAACGCAAAATTCATCATAATTATATGGAAGTCTCGTCAGATATATAAATCATTTGGTTCACAACTATCAACTGTCGTGTCGTCACTTCATCTTTGATTAACATACCAGGTATAACTTAATGAGTTCACTGTTTAAAAATTCCACCCAGCCCATTTCACATATCAAAACGGTATAATCTAGAGTGCATCAAACTAACCCTTGGAGACAATAGAATCCATGTGCTCCTCGTGTAAAATGATCGAGTACCACGATTGCCAATTTTTATCATTCCCCTGTACATAGCCATCGTTGTCTTTCATTTTTTTTATAGGGGCTTATCTCTCACATAAAATGTCAGATACCTCGTGTCTAGCATAGCTAGAAACCATACAAGATCCTCGTTTTGTGTTCTAATTTTTTTTTCCAAATGATGGTCAATATGCCAGTACGCAAATACCTCATACATATGATTTATACCACCAATGTCTTCAAAGATAAACACATACTTAAGTGATATATACATGTTATTTTTTTTGAAAATATATTGCATGTGATAAGTACAATAAATACGTTTGTTTCGTATGGGTCGTATCATCATCAATAAGCTTAAGGTTATTGTCATGGTATCTAAGGTTGTTAAACATTATGAAGAGACAATTCAAATTGATTCTAACATCTTTGCATTTTCCAGTATCTTCATACAATACTTAATAACCTACACCCAACAAATTACTAACCCGGTGATGCATCTCTGTTTAGGGGATATTGTCTCAAACATTTAAATATTATCGGTTATCCACAACCCGGTAATATTATACACATTATTTAACATGATTTTTATTTCACCGAACCATAATAAAATATATTATTCTTTGGATGCCACATTTCTATAAACACCTTAGTAATTGGAGAGTCTAAACTAAAAATTTCCAAAAGATTGATAAATTAGCCAATTGATGTTATACTCAAATGGGCTCGTAGTCGCTTATGATATATAAGACTCCACGATCTCAAGCCTACATAATGAGCGTATAATCGTACGCTTATCATCTGTGATATAAATAAAATGAAAATTATATTTGTTAGTATAAAATTAGAAAGTTTAACATGTATGATCATATGTTTTGCATATGCAATATATTATGTTTCACTAATGTAAAATTAGATTCATTACTACCTCGTATGTCCATATTTATAAGGCACATTCTTTTCAAAGCTCATAAATAACTGCGATATCTGAATCAGAAAGAGATATTTTTTCTATAGTTTTGCTAGTTCCGACACAATTATCATAGCATTTTTATCCTAAAGTTAAACATGAGATGATCTCATATACATATTATGATTGATGTTGTTTACCGGTTTTGGTTGTGCGAAAGTATTAACTTATTCTCAAAACAAGTTTATTTGATTTACCCGTCTGGTTCGTAATCCATCAACCTGATCTATACTATGATTAAAATAATATGTGGATATATACAAACAACTCAGCTCCAAAACACACAAACATATTAAGGTTTGAAAAAATTATTTCTTAGTTATCATTTTACAAGAGAGTGTGCGAGTTTTGTATGTTAGTTGTTAACATTTCGTATGTGTATTACAAATATATTTTGCAAGGACGATCATATAATATAGTATTTCAGGTATATGTTAGAAAATGATAAGAAAATAATTTCAAGTTAATATTTCAACAAACTTTTCCTACTATGATACAAAAATAATAAATGGATCATAACAAAATCAATAGATTAGTAGTTGAAATGACCAAAAATAATTCGTCAGCGTTTTGGTGATAAAGTTAGTTTTATTCACCAAGCATGTGGTGAGATAATTCAGGTTATATTTCGCATATGTTAGTTTAATATGTTTATAACATATATATATATATATTACAAGTTTCACATATAAAGTATATAAGATTCCCATTGTGTGTACACAGTATTTTAAATCATGTTCATAGAATTTAGTAACCTGATCTCGGTTATAAAATGATTGAACAATCATCTAATGATAATAGTGCAGGGAAATATTCCTACCACGATACAGAAACAAAAAAAGAGTTATAATAAAACCAATAGATCACTAGTTGGAATGGTAAACACAATTATCAGTTCACTGACGACATAGTTAGTTTTATTCACAAAAAGTATCAAAATTCACCAATATTAGTATGGTGAAATATATTATTAAATTCGTTAGGGAATGGGCGATTTCGCTTCAAATTTTCCATAATCTAGTTAGAAGTGTTAAAATACGCTCATAGATTTTTTATGACCGTTGAATTCCTAGGCCACGTACGAAAGGTATTATACATTATGTTGCAAAGTTATATATCTTACCAAATACATATGTATGGTTAGGTTTTACAGTTTAAATACATAAATTTTACAAGACATGCGTTGTCTAGGTTTTACAGTTAAAAATACTAATTTGACTGGATATGTGTTACATACGATTGGTAATTCATATACGACACCTAATTTTGCACATAGAATATCATTACTTTAAAAAAAAAACTTGATTCACAAAAAATATCTAACACCGACATATGAAACTCTATAAGTTAACTATATTTTGATTTGAAATATATATATATATATATATACTAACTTTCACCAATGACAACGTCTTCTTTTACGTCATTGTCATTGTCCATAATGATACGAAACTTTACATTTTTGTTTCACTTACAAACTTATTTGATAACTAAAATGGGCTCTCATACTAGTCTAAAATATGTTTCCGATACCAAAAAAAGATAATTTACCTTACAAACTAGCAATCGAGGGTTAAAAAAATCAATGTGTTAATGAAAGAGAAAGTTAAGAGATTTAAAACCACTAACCTAAAATCTGATGGCTCCAAATGTATTAAACAAATCTCAAATGTTGGTTTGAATTTTTATAGAGAGAAATTGAAGAGATTTTATAAAAAGAAAATAAACTTTGGTAAATAAATTTATAAATTAAATTTATATGTGTGAAATGTGTTTAAGGCTATTTGTTTTTCAAAACCATAACTATAAATAGTAAGTATATATATTTAATACAATGTAGTAAAAGATATATTGTGATTTCGGCATTTAAAATGGTGTTCATGAGTGAATTCAGCATTTGCAATGGGTTTATCCGTATGCATTAATTTTAAGGGAACAAAAAAAAATTAATTGTAGTGTTAAAAAAACAAAAATTACTATTTGTAATAGTAGTTATGTACAAAATACATTTGTTACTAAATTTAAAATATAAATTCATCCAAAAAATAAAAAAATCTTCAACATTCTCTCTATATTTTTAAAACCAGTTATAAACTTATTTTTTTCCACAAATTTATCTCACTTTAGATCTAAAATAATATTTCATAATTTAAATTTAGGTTGTTAAACACAAACAAAAATGATTTTTTTTTTTTAAATCTGAAAAAAAATTAAAGTTATGGAACTCTTAAATATGTTAAGGTCAATAATGATTTATATAAACTTTTCTGAACGATTCTGTCCATCAAAGTTGTCTAAATTGGTATCCAAAATCCACAAAAAAAACTTAGTTTTCAAAACCGAAGCTTCAGTATTTTTATCAGAACTCTAACTAAAAACACCATGAAATTCATCAGATGGGGATAAATTTTTATCAAACCCACCTAAAAGTTTCTATTATAATTTTTTTTACTAGTTTTCATTTGAAACTTTTAGCGAGTTTAAATTTTTTTAATAGAATATTAACGTTTTTTTATCTTTTTGATACATACAAATCTGTAAGAAATACTAATTAAATTATTGAGAGAGTGCGCCATACAAATTAATCCATCCACATTTATATCTCATTACAAATGAATCACTCTAACAGATCCACATACGAAGTCAGATCTATCATTAAAGTCGACCTTATTTGATCATACAGTTAGAACAATAGTTACATTTTATATATGGGTAAATTTGAAGTTTGATATTCGTAAAAATATTATACATATACCATATGTACATCATTTCGACGACCCTCATTATTGTCACCATCTTTCACTAGCGCGTGTAACTCTACAAAGTACGTCTCTTTAACAAATACTATATATTTGCGGTCTAACGTCATATATAGCCCAAATTATAACACATAAAATTTAATCTGAAAAACTAAACTTACATACCTTGAGTCTGCGAAACAACCTAATAATGAACCATTCATGTTCTAGAACACTTCTCATATGTCTGTTATTAAACGACCCGACGACAAATACTCATACATGTTGAGTCTAACTCATACATTCAGTGAAAGATCTATTCATAGGCAAGTGGAGGTTTCCATCCCTGATTGCATCATGATTCTGTCACTGTAAGTTGGTAGTAACTCTAAATAAACAAAAAAAAATGTTTTGTTTTGGTTTCGTTTGCAGGCGACGAAACTGGACAATGATGAAAGTATAAAAATAATTCTTTTGGTTATCTTTCAATAAATATAGTCTTCTCTTGCCACTAATGGCTATGACCTACCAATAAAATAAATATTAAATTGCCACATGTTCTCAACACTCATAATTTTTTTCATTTTTCTATTAGTGTCTAAGAAATGAAGCGACAATCTATATTTTTTTAATTTGAATACTCCTATTAATTTTTATAATTGACAGTTGGATAAAAAAGTGAATAAAATACGGAAATGAAATTGAATACGTACATGTGGCGGTCGAAGGTTGGATAATAATTTAAACTTTTCTAAAACCATCCATTTTGCGATATTTTGTATCTTTTTTATATGTATTTCATTTTTAATGGTGATGATAATGATAAATTGTATAACTATTGTATCACATAGTATAAAATAATGTGAGATAATAAAAAGATAAATATTTTATGTACATTAAAATATAATATATTTTTTATGATTGATTATTTTATTAAAAAAAATTAAAAAAAACCGAGAAATTTTTAAGCCAAACGAATATGTTATGAAGATCTACATAGATGTTGTACAAAAATGTTGATACATTTCGAATAACAGTTGGTCATGTGATCTTTCACTTAATACCATTTTCTTCAATATTTGAATTTTTAGATTACGTTTTTTTGATATTTTTATTTTAGGATTGCAAGAGTCACAATTTCCTTGCTTCCAATGTTTTGATTAGTGGGTTGACAAAAAATTATACTTTTCAGGTTTCGATTTCTCAATTCATTGAGATGTCGAACCTCATATTCAAACCAAAAAAGTTTGCGTACCTTTTTGTGTTCAAGCCTTGTGCAAGTTTGATGTTTGAAAGTTTTGGTAAAAGTGTACATTATGGAATTGTCACGTGTTTGGTTTATATATTTTGTTCGATACATTTTAATTAAGATGTACATAAAATGCACAGAGTTAGGTTTTGCAAATGTGCAATGAAAGTTGTGGATTAAATAAAAGGAATTTTATTGTGGAATGTTTTGATAAATTTTGTAAAGTCGAGAATTTATAGAAAATTATTGAACTTTTTGAAACGATGTATAAGAGAAATATTGGAATTGATCGTTGAATGAGTTTATGAAGAACGAGAATTTAAGTATATTAATTAAAAAAAATTATTGCATCCCTGAAAAGAATGAAGTGTCATAAACGAAATGGTTAATGGTTTATCACATAATGGAGTCCATAAAAAGACGGTGTCTTTGTTTACTAAAAAGGTTGGAGGAAGATGTGAGGCCTAAAGACTTCATAATTGTTTATGCTTTTACTGTTTGTATAACAAATGATACTTTTAGAGTTGGACAACGCATTCGAAAGAGCGATGGAATTGGGTTTGGCGAAACTACTAGAAAACCTTTCAAAGATATGTATGCGACTTCACAGTTTAACACTCATTTGTTTCGATTTTTAGTTCTATCACTGCATACATTTGTATTCATCCATTTTACAAGTGTACTTACCGATAAAACTATAACTCATCTATCAACCTATTTTTTGCAAGCTCAAGTATAATTTTTGGTCGTGTTCCAAACCATAGCCCAAATGTTTACTATAGACTCTTGTGTCGCATTAAGTTCAAACATCGTGCTATTCTTATCAAATCATATATATCATACTTTAGCCAATCAAAGAGTTAAATTTTTAGGCTTATAGATTTTTTCGAACACCTTAATAATTCACTTCACCCTCTATAATTCTAACAAATGCTCGTTCAATTGTTCGTAGCAAACAAAAATTATTTGTCATACACTTTAAAAAGTTTATGACGTTATTCTGTTGAATGTTATTTAATACATCGTACTTTTAAGACTTTGTAAAAAAATTGTTAGCTCTATAGTTATCTAAAGATTTTAGAATTCACATTTTTAAATAAATAAATTATTTGTTTGGTTTTATAATTTTTTATTTTTAAATTTTTAAAATTTATAATTATTTTTGGTGTAAAATTTATAACAACATTAAAGATTTCATGAACTAATGACTATAATTATTATAAAATAAATATTTATACATTTAATCGTGTTCATAATGACTTTATTTATTATTAAATAAAATTTTATAATTTTTTGCATCTGTTTCATGATAATTTCATTTATTAGTGAATTCAACATTTTATGACGCATCAACCCGTATTAATTTTAATATTTTAATAAAAACAAAGAGAGAGATATTTTAAAATTCCATCAATTGCTTTAAAATGTGGGTTTCACCCTATATTTGAGACAAAATGCTTACTGTTATTCCTTCTGATGAAGAGATCTATAAGGTTGTTAACAGCCTGCATTCTAATAAATCTATTGGCCCTGATGGCTTCAACGATAAATTTTATAAAGAATGTTGAACAATCATAGCTGGTGATCTTTGTGAGGATGTTAAGGAAATCTTCAAAGGTACCAGAATCCCTTCAAGTATTCAAGCATTTGTGATCTTTTTAGTTCCCAAAGTGAAAGCACCTAAAACCTGGAGAGAGTTTTGCCCCTATTAGTCTAACAACTGTTTTCAACAGAATCTATTCTAAAGTTATTAACAACAGATTAAGTCTTGTCTTACCTAACTTGATTTCTGAGGAGCAGGGTTCTTTTGGCGAGGGACAAAAGTATACATGAGAATATCCTAATGGCAAAAGAGTTGTGTTATGATATAAACTACAAAACAAAATGTGGAAATCTGATTTTAAAGCTGGATATGGAGAAAACATTTTATAAGATTTCTCACAAGTTTATTCAGAATGTTCTTAAGGCATTTGGATGTAGTCATTTGTTCATTGAGTTGGTTAGTAACAATATTACAAACAACCACTTCTCTATAATCATCAATGGAGTTATTAAGGATTTTTTCAAGTCTGATTAGGGTCTGAGACAGGGGGACCCCCTATCCCCCAGTCTCTTCATACTTGCTGAGGAATTTCTGATTCGAGGCTTAAAAATGATAAATGATACTACTACTTCAATCAGATATAAGACTAGAGGTTGCCAAGTCATATTGTGTCTGGCATTTGCAGATGATCTCACTATATTTTGCAATGGGTCAGATGAATCAGTCTCCAAGATTACTGATTTACTAGCCAACTATCAAGTCATCTCTGGGCAGTTGATCAACAAAAGAAAATCAAAGTTATTCACAGCTTAAAAAATGTCTAACATCGGGGTCAACAAAGTAGAAGAAATTACTGGTATTATGCACAACTCAAGGCCTTTTAGATATCTGGATATAATGATAAGTAACAATCCCAAGATAAGCCATTTTGATAATCTTATTTCAAATATTAGAGAAAAGATCATTGAGTGGGATGGCAGTACTTTATCATTCGGTGGAAGATTTATACTAATACAGTTTGTACTTTCATCATACCCTTTATACTACATTCAAAACACAGTTCTACCTAAAACTGTTATAAAAAGAATTGAAGTCGTAGACAACAAATTCTTTTGGGGTAATAAGATTGAATCTAAAGCAGTGAACTGGTCTTCGTGGAGCAAGATAAATAAGCCATATGAAGATGGTGTAATTGGTGTCAAAAAGTTGGATCAGCTGCAAGACATGTACTCCCACAAGTTATGGTTTAACCTGAGAGTCAACAAGTCTCTTTGGGCTAGGTTGGTGATTTATATTTACTCTAAAGGGTATCATCTTGTTGCAGCTCCTATCCTTAGAATGATGTCTAGAGTTTGGGCCAGGATTTCTGGTATTCGGGACAGTGCTAAGAGGTTTATATTTTGGATACCTGGTAATGGTGGAATTGATTTCTTGCTTGAAAGATGGTATACTGAAAAGCCATTTGTCTCCTTCAATGAACAAGAAGATAGAAGCTGGTATTCACAAACTAAAGTCAGCAGTTTCTGGTTTGATGAAAGGTGGGATATTGAAAGGTTGAAGACTACTGTCACCATTTCTATATTGTCTAAGATCCTCGAAACAAATCTTAATACCAATCTTGATGAAATTAATTAGGAATTATCTACTGATGGACAATTTAATACAAAGATTGCTTGGGAAGCTATTAGGAAGAGAGGCAATGTTTCAAACTTTTTCAACAAATGATGTAATCTGGTGACTCCAAAGAAGTGTTCTTTCTTCCTCTGGAGAGCTCTCATGAATTGGTTTGCTGCTGATAAAAATCTACAGAAAAGAAATATACATCTTGCATCAAAATGTCAATTCTGTGAGAGTGAGGAAACTTCAAAGCATGTTCTGGTTACCTGCAATCAAGCCTGGATTGTGTGGAGCCACTTCAGCATCATATTTGGAATTTCTATCTCAAGAGCTATGTATTTTCCTCTCCTTATTCGTTCATGGTTCTGGTCCTCAACTAAAACATGCAGTGTAAGAACGATTTTGCCAACAATCATCACGTTGACAATATAGAAATCTCAAAACTATAAGAAAATGCAGGCTAGTGAGTTCTTTACTTTTTTCCTGATTGAGCAAATAGTCAGAATGTTAAATGGTCAGTCTAGTGCGAATTTGCTTAAAAGAAAGCACTGGGGAAATGATGTCAGAATAGCTAGTCAGTTGGGGTGTCATCTCGACAGAATGTCAGTACCAATCTCGCTGAAATGGATTTTCCCAAAGCTTAACCGTTTCAAGCTGAACACTGATGGGTCCTCGTTGCTTTCTGATGAGGTTGGGGGTGGTGGTATCGTAAGGAATCACACTAGAGACATCATCAGAGGCTTTGGCAGACTGTACGCGAAGTGTACTGTTGTTGTAGCAGAGGCTAGAGCACTGATGGACGGGCTTGCTATGTGCAGAGATTTGAGCATCAGCAGTTTTGATATTGAAGTTGATTCAACTATTTTGGTTGAGTTGATTGGCAGTGGTAGAACTCTATGGTATCTGGATCCTACTATAGGCTATTGTCGTAAACTTATAACATCAAATATGTCGATAAAACATGTTTTTAGACAACATAACAAAGCTTCTGATTGGATGGTGAAGAAAACAGTTCAAATGAATGAGAGTTTTGACTTCAATCAAGCTTCAGTGCCAGATAAGTTAAGAGCAATAGTTCTCATTAAAAGTATGGGGATTGGGTAAATCAGAGAGGTTGATTAAGGTTCCTTGAACCTTTGGGAAGGCTGAAAAAATAAAAGGGAAGAAGATGAAGATGGTGGCTCTGTTCTAGGTTTTGTATGTCACTAAACAATGAATAGCTGGAGTTTTACCTCAATTAGGTTTTTCAATTTCATCATTGTAATTCAAAATTGTTTTAATAAAATCCAAATTTAAGAAAAAAAAAGACAAAGGCCTTTCTCTGTATATACGATGTTTTTTTTTCACCTTATATTTGATGAGTTCGGATATTACAGTCATAACCTACCAATTAATCTGGATGGGGGTAATTCGGACCATATCACTCCACTATAAATCCGAACAGGACAAATGTGAACACCTTTTGGCTAAGCTATTTTGCCAATCTAATTAAAAACTAATGGGTCCTTAAACTCGACCCGGTGAGCCCATGGTTCATTAATTAAAAGTATAAATACCCCAATCAATCTCGGTTTGGTTTATTTTGGGCTGGGAGTAAAATTGTAAAGTGTTTTGCAAAGTATTTTGAGTATTAAATATTTGGTATAAAGTAGTGAGATATTTGAGCAGCCTGGTTGTATTTAATTTTCATTACCCTCATTAATAAAATAAGTTGGGGTATTTATACCCTTAATTAAGGATCCGTGGGCTTTTGGGTCAAGTTATAGAACCATGCCAAGTTTAAGGACCCATTAATCTTTTAAGTTGATTACCACATAGCTTAGTCAAAAGGTATTTAGGTGTTTTTTTACTTTTGTCCTGTTCGGATAGTTCAGGGATACATTTATGTCTGGATTTCCTCTGTCCGGATAACACTAAAGAATCTGAACTCATCAGTAGCCTCTTTTTTAGGCCTTGTCAAATATCTTTGGCATGGTTAAAAAATTTACTTAGCCAGTAATGATTTTGTCCGACCTGCCTGTGCATTTAGTTCAAAGTCTGTCCAAACTGACTTCTTTTTCCATAATTCTAAGAGTTTTCTTTTTGGATCGTGAGACACCTGTCACAGTATGGTTCGACCTACCAGTCATTTTTCTTCCTAGATCGACGCTCCCACTAAGCTTAGAAAGTGACCTAGGCATTGAATCCTTCACACGTCTGCACCGTCTTTAATTATTGACAAACCTCTTCAACTCCTCGTAGGTAATAGTTTTTCTTATACTGTTATATAAATCATTTTTCACTATTCTATTGTCTTCATCACTTAAAAACGTTCTAAAGATATTTTCACTCTTGTCTTCAAACTCGTTCTCGAAGAGTTTTATGTTCACAGCCAGAAATGCACTTGTGAATGACGACTGGTTAAACTTGTCAGAGCTAGAATAGGCGAGAAAAGTCGAAAGAGTGAATCGTATTGCTGCTGGTCTCTCAGTCTCCCCAAGCAAAAAGTCTAATGAACCAACCCAATAAGCTGACCAAGGGTCATCCTCATCCAGAAATCTAAAACCCAGACAGTTATTCAAACCAAGTCTCTCTCTTCTCCCATCAGGTTCTTCTGTTCAAGAGTTCCAACCCTCCACTGCTAGGGAAAAAGCGGTGTCGAGTCTCAGAAAACCCTCCCCTTTCTTAGACATGGGTTCAGACATTGAGAAATCTCCAGAAAAATTAACTACACGCCGGACGACTCGTCTGGTTAAATCCCAAACAACTACTTCAGTTCCATATCCCTCCAAATCAGAGGCATCTAAGGCAACATCAAATGATAAGCCCTCCGGATCGGAGGTATCTAAAATAGCACCAAGAGATAAGCCCTCCGGATCGGAGGCATCTAAAATAGACCCAAGGCCTTCAAAAACAACAATCGCTCATTCATCTGAACAACCTTTGTGCCAGAAGTTGATCCTCTCCCCCTTTATCCACATCACTTGATAAACCTTCCACAACGATGGAAGAAGTGATGGAAGACAGTATCGAAGAGGCCGCCTTCAAAACTGAAGCATCAGGTCAAACCGGGGATGCTGCTTCTGACAGGAAAGGTAAAGGCAAAGTCAAGGTTTGCTTGACTCATCCGGATCTTCCGGCGTGCCTAGAAGGAAAGGTAGGCCCTTGCTTCAAAAACATCACTGTTAAATATTTGATGGCCCTGTAGAATATAAACTATGTCTACACCCATAATGGTGAGTTGGGCCGAATCCGGACGAAATGGAGGATCCCAGGGTCAGTGAAGGTAATGATACATGTCACTCTAGAGACTCCGATGGATTGTAAACTCAATGAGGTGGTCATCTTCACCGAGGTGCTAAACTGGGGACTTTGGTTCCCATTGGACCCAAAAATCGTCAGGTATTTCTACCTGGTGAAGCTATGCCCAAGCCAGCTAAGTCCAAACGTCTGGTACTCTCTCATTGCTTACATAATGACATCAAGACTGTCCAAAATACCTCTTCCAATGGAGCAATTTGCCTTTGTGGCAAGTCTATGCAAGAATCACCACATTCCATAACACCATCATAACATGGGGAACAATTCCAAGGTGGTAGGCAACTTACTGGAGTCAGAGAAGAACTGGAGGACACGGTTCCTGTTTATTAGTGGGTCATGGGAGAATGGGAGAAAGATCAAAGCCAACACCAACCCTAGTATGCTAACGAGCAGATGGAAGAGTACTGGTAAACTTTTTATCTTTTTTTTTCATATTCTTCTTTTTAACTCATAAGTCTCTATTGAATTATTTGTTACTTCTTTTTCAGTGCTGCCGAATGAGTTTACCGGACACCTGGAGGAGGGGCAAACAACTTGTGCCAAACTTAATGCATGGGCTGCAGAGCGTTGGGGAACGCCTTCCATAACTGATTCACCTCAGGAAACTTTGTGAGGTCCCACCTGTAGAACACCACAGGTCGGAGGGACCTCACATGAGAATAACTAACAACGCCGCATCCACCTGGTGTGATCCTTAAGCGGAAGGAGGCCAAATATGGTAAATTGGCCTTGCCTTCCAGGGCCAAAGCTCCCAGCAAGATGAAAGGGAAGAAGAAGAAGAAAGGTGCAACAGAGCCGGTCCAAACTGCCACAGAAGGGACTGGTTCGGGGAACCCAAGGGGAATCGACGCTGCTTTACTCAAAGTAGTAGAGGCTGAGACTGTTAGGAAGGCAGGAGAATCATAAAACCTACCCAAGCCTCGCAAAAAGAACCAGAAGAGAAGAGCAAGCAGTGATGAAAATGCTGCCAAAAAGAAGAAGGTCACCTTAGGAGAAGAAATAATTCTTCGTCCTTCGGAGCTTTTACCTCCACCAGAGGGTACTGGGGGAGGAATTGATGGAGTTGACATTAGTGCCCTTCAAGATATTGATCTATACTTCAATGACTCTGAGAAGGATGATTTTGCTGGCCCCTTCCGCCCTTCAAGCTCTGCTAACATGGTGACCTATAACGGTAAGTATTTCTCTGTTTCCGGAGAACAAGATGTTGTGGCCCATTCCCTTCTTGGTCCTATTCAGCCAGTGCTTGACCTGGAAAGACAAGTGAAGAGCCACTCCACACTTATTAACATCCTCACTACTGACAAAGAATATCTGTCAACCAATCTTCTCAATGCCAATCAGAGCATAGAAGATCTGAAGAAAGAGATAGAAGCACCGAGGAAGGACGAAGAAGATCTATCAACCAAGCTGGCCACTTCGGAGACTGTCAGTACTGAACTTCAAACTAAATGCTCCGGTTTGGAAAAGGATCTCTCAACATTAAGGGAGGACCTGAAGACCAAAGATGGTGTCATTCAAACCTTGTCCGGTGAGAAGAATTCCCTAGAAGGTGTTGTGTCTAAGGTGACTAAGGAGAAAGAAGACTTGGTGAAGCAGCAAGAGCAAACTATTCAGGCCCCAACATTGATAAATATACCAATGAAGTGATAGATTCTCTCGAGAAAAAATACAATGAAGTTAGGTCTGGCATGGTGCTTCTCTTCTATGAAACCTTTCCGAAGAGGACCCTTGGTCCTTTATGGAAATATGTGGAATACGAAGACCTTCCTCATCATACCATGGAAACTGGTGACAAGTACAACTACTCCAGTGGAATTTATTCCACTAAAGATGATGAAAAGGGAACCGGTGAGAGTTCAAGTGTTGAACTCAAAAGTCCCAAGAAATACGGCGGTGGTGCGACATCCGAAAGGAACAACCCCTGAGGTTTTAATCATATTTTTTTTTATCTTTTCTGAATAGTTAAATTTCTTGGATGGCCAAGGCATATTTTTTAATGTTATCCGATCAGAGTCCGGATTGGTTTTTTAAAATCCTAAAAGTCCTTGGATGACCAAGGCATATGTTGTTCTTCCTGTTCGGTTAGAGTCCCAACAAGTTTATTTATCAAATATTTCTTTATTTAACACTGTCTTTTCCTTTAATTTTAATGGCTAATGTTTAAATAGCCCCAACTATTTCAGAAGTATTATAGTGAGAGTGTTTAATATCTCCGATGACATATGTTTAATGGTCATCATCCAACCAGGTTTATCCGATCCCGTTGAATTATAGTTGAATTGAATTATACTTGAATTGAATTATAGTTAAACCACACCGGATATTTCAAGAAGGCATCACATTTTATTGAATGAAAGAACCGGACACCTCATTAAAACCTCCCCGCGCCACCAGGGTAGGAAAGAGTACGCCCCCTTATATATACATTGATATTTAACAAGTAAATATTTACATAAATTTTATTTTAGATATAACCTGAGATGCTCAATATTCCATGGGTGCTTCAAAACCCTTCCTTCTTTCACCTGAAGCCTATATGTCCCAGGCTTAAGCTTTTCGGAGACCTCATAGGGGCCTTCCTAGTTTGGAGCCAGCTTACCGAACTAATTTTCTTTGGTGTGTAGGAAAACCTTCCTCAAAAATTTATCTCCCAGTTGAAAATCTCTTCTCTTGACCTTGGAAGAAAACCCGCTCCTCATTAAACCTTGGTAGTGGGCTGTTCTCAAATGAGTTTTAAACCTTCTCTCTTTTATTAAGTCCAACTGATTCCTAATTGCTATCTCATTAGCCTGTTCGGAATAGTTATGGACCATGTATGATAGTAGGGTAGCTTTAATGGGGTTAATGACATACATCTCATACACCAAAGGAAAAGAAGATTCTTGTGTAGCAGCTCGATGAGTACTTCGGTATGCCCATAATACTTCTTGCAGATAGCTTGGTCATTTCCCTGCTACCCCCTTCAGGTTACTTTTTAATCCGGACAGAATAGTCATGTTGGAAACTTCAACCTATCTGTCCGCTTGCGGATGGAAGGGAGAAGAGAAGCAGTGTTGAATGCCTCTAGAGGCACAAAAACTCTTCATATCTTTGTTATCAAACTGGGGCCCGTTATCTGTGGTAATCTTATGAGGAATCCCAATTCTGCAACATATATTGGATAAGATGAATTTTATGAAAGCTTTTGAAGTGGTTCCCGCCCAAGGAGCTTCCTCTATCCATTTTGAGAAGTAATCTATAGCAACTATAATAGTCCTGCACCCTCCGGACGTTACTGGCAAAGGCCTAACTAAATCTAATTACCAACGAGCAAAAGGTACTAGCTCAGAAATCGACTCTATAGGTACTGCTGTCACATGAATTTCATTACCATACCTTTGACATAGATCACACTTCTTCGCCATTTCTTTAGCATCTGCCATTATGGATGACCAATAATACCCAGCCAACAATACTCTCCGGGTTAGTGCCTTGTAGCCACAATGAGCTGATCCTTCACCATCGTGTAATTAGGATAGAAAAATTTGAGATTCTTCAACCCCCAAACAACGCAGGAAAGGTCTACTGAAAGATTTTTTATAAAACACCTCCCTTATAATAAAAAAATCCACGAGCCCTGTGTTTAATTTTTCTTGCTACAACTTTATCCGGAGGCCAAACCCCATCAGAAATGTATTGAAGAAGGGGAAATCTCCAATATCTAGGTTGGACTACTTGTATATGTATACTAAGGATTTCCTCCTCTTCCTTGTTTTGGCTTGACTGTATGAATGGGCATTCTTGTACATAAATCCAAAGGTAGGACTCAGAATATGTTATGGTTGCCAAGGAATCTGCCAACGTATTTTCTGATCTAGGAATATGATCATAACAAACACTTTTGAAATTGGCTGCCACCTCTTTAAGGACGAGTAAGTATTTGATCAGTTGTTCCTTCTTCGCCTCAGAGTAACCTTAAACATGATGAATAAGAAGCTGGGAATCACTCATCAACTTAACTCTTTTAGCCTCACACAAGAAAGCTAATTTAAGGCCAACTATAGTTGCTTCATACTCAAACTCGTCGTTAGAGGCCCTGAATCCAAAGCATATAGCTTGGTACATTTTATCACCATACGGAGAGGTTAGGAAAATTCTAGATCGACAACCCATTGTGCTTGATCCACCATTAGTCCGGACTACCCATTCTTTTTTAGCTTTCCCTTCTGAAACTTGTTTAGAACTCCTATCCGGATGGAATTCTACTTGGAAATAAAAAACAACATGAGCCTTGATTTCAATTTGTAGGGAAAAATAAATGTCATAATAACCCAACACTACTGACCACTTGGTCATCGTGCTTGATATGTCTACTTTCTGAAGACCATTTTTCAATAGGAAAGACATTAGGACAATGATGGAATGAGACTGAAAATACGACCTCATTTTTCTTGCAGCAATCACTAGGGCTAGTGCCAACTTTTCAATCTTCAAGTACCTCTTCTCAGCATCTATTAGGCTTTTGTTGATGTAGTACACCGGACGAGGGTAATTATCCACCTCTCTTACCAACACTGCACTTATAGCATATTCTGACACAACCAAGTATACATACAGTGTTTCTCTTTGTATGGGCTTGAAAAGGGTCTTGGGTGAAGACAAGTGTTTCTTTATTTCATTAAAATCTTGGTTTCACTGTGGAGACCAATTAAAGTCTTTAGCACTCTTCAAGGTTTGGAAAAACAAAGCACACTTATCTGAAGATCTTGAAATAAAACGATTCAAAGCAGCCAACCTTCCAGTAAGCCTCTGGACTTCTTTAATATTCCGGGTTGGATCAAGATCCAGGTATTCCAAATCAACATCAAATCTTTCAAGGATCACCATTGCCCCCTCCGGAGCAAATGTTCCTGCATTGTTCGTAGGCCTAGTTTGATGAGCATTGTCAAGCTTGTTTCCACTTCTTCTCTTGACATAAGCCCCCAATTTACCTCTTTCAATGAGATTCTGTACCTCCTGCTTCAGAGCAATGCACTCTTGGGTGTTATGGCTAATATCATTGTGATATTGGCAAAAACAATTATTTCGACTGTCCCTGGGAGACTGCAGCGCTGCTGGTTTCCGGAAATGGACTTCAGCCTTGGTCTTGTCATAAATTGTGGCCACATTCTCTTTTAATTCTGCAAACCACTCTGGTTGAACCCAATGAACTCTTTTAGTCTTTGACTGCTGGCTCTGAGCTTGATTTGGTTGGATTGAGCCTGCTTAGCCATGTTGGACCCTTGTACAGTCTCCTTAGCCTTATACCCTGACTGGTTTTGGATTTATGTTGATGGGGTGGACCTCACCTAACGGTGCACCCTGGTTTTCTTAGTTTCATTCACGTTAATCTGCTTCCCCACCCGATTCAACAAGCCACCCCAAGTCATGGCCTTCTTCCTTGTCACTGAATCGGCCAGATTCCCAGGGTTCAACCCTTGCCCTAAGGAAGCAATTGCCATCTGTTTGAAGCAATCTACTAGCCCATTTTTGGTAATCACGAACCGACTTATGTACTCCTTTAAGGACTCATTTGGCTCTTAGGAACAATAGATAATATTATCTCCATTGCCCTTCACCTCTTTACTTCCCACAAACTGACTTTGAAAGGCAACCCAAAATGTATCAAAGTTTCTGATACATCCCTGGGGTAAACTGTTTTACCATTTAAGAGAACCTCCCGTAAAAGATTGAGAGAAGTCTCTACACAGAAGTTTGTCATCATCATCAAAATTCAACATGAAGTTCTTAAACTGCTCCAGATCTTTACTCCCATCATACTTCTCCATTTTGGAACTGTCAAACCTTTTGGGTAGGTTTTCAGACACTACATTGGCAGACAATGGTGATTATCTCTAATTTCTATGATGACTGAAGACTGTGTCTTCATTAGGTATTGTAAATATAAATGGATCATCATGAAAAGCAAAAGGATCGATCAGCAACTGATTCACATGCCTATGACTGTGGTTGTGAGATGACCCTTTACCCAAATGCCTTTTAAATCTCCCATGCCTATCTCTCTTTCTTGAATATTTTTTAACTAGTTTTTGTTTCTTCCTGGACCTCCCTTCATCACTGCTCGATGACAAAGACTCCTCAAGCTCAGTCTCGTTCGAAGAGCTGCTGGAGGACTCATAATCTGAACTTTCAACCGGCTTGGACCGGTGAGTCTTCTTATAACTGATATGGGTATTTTTGGTACTCAAATGAGTCGTTGCTGATTGATCATTCTCCCTAGGATTGTCAGTATGATGGATGGCTGACGCCCTCGACCTCTCCTTATACCCATTTCTGCTTGTTTTATGGCCATCAACGCCTCTTTTTTTGCCCTTAACTTGTCTCGCTCTTCGATGGTGTATTCTTTGTTTTTCTCAACTACCTCCACCACAGGTGGTGGATCTGCTTGCTCGTTCGGATTCATCCGAACATGTATTTTTTAGTGGTTTCGAATGCAAGATTCAAGCACTTCACACCTCCCACTATGGTCTCCAATTTGGTTTGGTTTATTTTGGGTTGAGGGTAATTTTTTAAAGTGTTTTACAAAGTATTTTGAGTATTAAGTGTTTGGTATAAACTAGTGAGAGATTTGAGCAGTCTGGTTATATTTAATGTTCATTACCCTCATTAATGAAAGTAGTTGTGGTATTTATACCCTTAATTAAGGACCCACAGGCTTTCGGGTCAAGTTATAGAACCGAGTCAAGTTTAAGGACCCATTAACCTTTTAAGCTGATTAACACATAGCTTAGGCAAAAGGTGTTTAGGTGTTTCTTTACTTTTGTCCTGTCCGGATAGTTCAGGGATACATTTACGTCCGGATTACCCTGCCTGGATAACATAGTGAGTTGTGACTAAAGAATCCGAACTCATCAACTCTCATTAATGAGGTTGATCAACATTTAATACAAGCAGGCTGCTTAATTATCTCACTACTCCTCACACTAAACACAAAATACCCCAAATTTACTAAAATATTTTACAAAACTACCTCCAGCCCAAAATAAACCAAACCAAATTATCGACCATAGTGGGAGAACAAAGGTGCCTGTATTTTACATTCAAAACCAATAAGAAAAGTAGTTCGGATGGATCTGAACGAGCAAGGTACTCCACCTCCTGTGGTGGAAACGGCCAGGGAGAATAAGGAATACAGTGTTGAGGAGCGAGATCAGCTGAGAGCAGAGATAGAGGCACTTAGGTCCATAAAACAAACAGAAAAAGGTATCAGGGAGAAATCGGGGGTGTCAGTTATTCACCATACCGACAATCCTTGGGAGAATGAGCCATCACTAAATATTCATCTTAGTTAAAAAAATACTTATCTCAGCTTTAAGAATACACATCGGTCTAAGCCTGTTGAAATTTCAGAGTCTTAGTCCTCCAGTACCTCTTCGAATGAGGTTGAGCTTGAGGAATATTTGTCATCAAGCAGTGATGAAGGGAGATCTAGAAAAAAGATGAAGTTAATAAAAAAATTATTCAAGAAATAAGGATAGGCGTGGTAGGCTTAAAAGGCATCTGGGCAGAGGGTCATCCCACAGGCATGTTGATCAATTGCTGATAGATTCTTTTGCTTTTTAGACCAAACCAAGTATTTTTGTAACGCCTAATGAAGATACAGTCTTTAGTCATAATAAAAACTGGTGGCAGACACATTTGTCTACAAAAATACTGTCCGAAAACCTACCTAAAAGATTTGACAGCTCCAAAATAGAAAAGTATGATGGAAGTCGAGATCCGGACAACCATCTGGAGCAATTCAAGAACTCCATGATGAATTTTGATGATGATGACAAACTCGTATGCAGAGCCTTCTCCCAAACTTTTAGGGTAAGTGCTCTTAAATGGTATAATAACTTATCTCAGGGGTGTATTAGAAACTTTGATACATTATGGGTTGCCTTCCGAAGGCAATTCGTTGGAAGTAAAGAAGTGAAGGGTAATAGGGATACATTTTTCCCAAGAACCAAACAAGACTTTAAAGGACTACATAAGTCGATTTGTGAATACAAAAAACGGATTAGTAGATTGCTTTGAGCAGGTGGCAATTGCATTTTTATGATAGGGGTTGAATCCTGGGAACCTGGCTGATTATGTAACAAGGAAAAAAGCTATGACCTGGGTGGCCTACTAAATCAAGTGGGAAAGCATATTAATATGTGAGAAACAAATAAAACCAGGGTGCACCATCAGTTAGGTCCAGCATAACAGCTCATCCAGCCGCTAACCAGTCCGGCTACAAGGCTAAGGAGATCGGACAAGGGTCCAACCGGTCTAAACAAACTCAGTCCAACCAGAATAAGACCTAGAGCCAACAGTCAAGAGGTAAAAGTGGTCCATGGGTTTAGCCTGAGCGTTTTGCAGAGTTAAGGGAAAATATAGCCACGATCTATGATAAGACTAAGGAGGAAGTCCATTTTCGAAAACCGGCGGCATTGCAGTTTCCCAGAGAAAGCCGAAATACTTGTTTTTCCAGTATCATAATGATATAGACCATAACACTCAAGACTGCATAGCATTAAAACAATAAGTTTAGAACCTTATTGAAAGAGGAAAACTGGGAGCATATTTTAAAAGAAGAAGTGGAAACATGCCCGACAATGCTCCTCGGTCAGGCCCTACAAACAATCCTGAAACATCTGCTCAAGAAGGGGCAATGTTGATTCTTGAAAGATTCGATGTGGAATCTGAATACCTGGATCCTGATCCAACTCGGAATAAGGTGGGAGTCATAATAGAACAAACCAGGGTGGTGTCCAGACTGATTAGTTTCTTTGAATCACTAACTATCTTTGGAGGAGATATTTTAACAGCACCCACCCTTTCATCAAGGAAGAGGCATGTCCACAGTTTGGCCACTCAATTAGAAGAGGAAATGTCTTTTCATCAGTGCCAATCCCCTTTCCCATTCAAAGTTTTTGATGAGGATGATTTGAGGAATATTGTTGGGCCTCATGAGGATGCGGTAGTTATAGGAGCCTCTATTTGGGTCAGTGATATACACTGAATTTTGATAGATACAGGCAGTTCGGCAAACATCCTATTCGTAAGCTCTTATAAACAGATGAGGAATCCGGCTGTTATTCAACACTCGAACAAAACTATTGTGGGCTTCATAGGGAGTTCTGCGGATGTAATTGGGGAATTTGAAGAAGAAGTGTTGTTGGGCAAGGGGCCTTTTAAAAAGATGGTGAGGGTGCTATTTGTTGTAGTAGACTGCCCCACATCATACAATGCAATTTTTAGGAGGTCCTGACTTTCATGAATGCATGTTGTAGCCTCAACAGTCCATCAGTGTTTAAAGTATGCAGTTTAAGGACAAGTAGGTGTTGGCGCTAGCCTTAGTGATTGCAGCAAGAAAGATGAGGTCGTATTTCCAATCTCATTCTATTATTATCCGGATATCTTTCCCGCTAAAAAAAGTTCTTCAAAAGGCAGATATATCAAGCAGAATGACCAAGTGGTTAGTAGAATTGGGCGATTGCGATATTGATTTTGCCCCCCGAACAACTATTAAAGCTCAATCAGTGGCTGGTTTCCTAGTAGAATTCCATGTGGATAGGAACTCTAAACAAACTTCAGAAGGTAAAACCAAGAAAGAATGGGTGGTCCGAACTGAAGGTGGAACAAGCACTATGGATTGTGGAGCTGGAGTTTGCTTAACTTCTCTGTATAGTGATAAAATGTATCAAGCTATAGGCTTTGGGTTCAGGGCTTCTAACAATGAGTCTGAATATGAAGCAGCTATAGCTGGTCTTAAATTGTCTCTCTTGTGTGGGGTTAAGAGAGTTCGGTTAATGAGTGACTCTCAAGTGCTCATTCACCATGCTCAAGGTCAGTCTGAGGCCAATAAGGAGAAACTAATCAAGTACTTACTCGTTTTGAAAGAATTGGCAACATACTTCAAAAGTGTTTGTTATGAGCATATTCCCATATCAGATAATACATTGGCAGACTCTTTAGCAACTGTAACATATTCTGAATCCTACCCTTGGATTCACATACAAGAATGTCCGTTCATACAGCTAAATCAAAACAAATAAGATGGGGAAAGTATGAGCATACATGTGATTTAACCTAAAGATTGGTGGTTTTACCCTCCTTTAATATATTTCTGATGGGGTTTTGCCTTCGGACAAAGTTGTGGCAAAAAAGATTAAATACAAGGCATGTGGGTTTTTGGTGATAAGGGAAATTCTCTATAAGAAATATTTCAGTAGACCTCTCCTACGTTGTTTGGGGTTTGAAGAATCACACGTCGTTTTGTCCGAACTGCATGATGGGGAGGGCTCAACACATTGTGGGTACAGGGCGCTAACTCGGAGAGTCTTATTAACTGGGAAGGCCCCTATAAAGTCTATGAAAAGTTCAAACCTGGGACATATAGGCTTCAAGACAAAGAAGGGAGAGCTTTGTAGCACCCATGAAATGTTGAGCATCTAAAGTTATATTTAGAGTAAACTTGTTATGTAAATATTTACTTGTTAAATATCAATGTAAATATTAGGGGGTATACTCTTTTCTACCCTGGTAGCGCGGGGAGGTTTTAATGAGGTGTTCGGTTTCTTCTTCAGTAATATATAACGCCTTCTTCAAAAATTCGGAGTGATTTTACTACAATTCAATTCAAGTATAAATCACTTATTTAATACCCTGGATCTTTAGTAGATCAGATAAACTTGGTGGTTGGTCATGACTATTAAATATATGTCATTGGAGATATTAAACACTCTCACTTCAATACTTCTGAAGTTCTAAGGGCTACTTAAATACTAGTCATGAAATATTTAAAGTAAAGTATTAAACAAAAAGAAAGTTGGATAGATTAAACCTGTTTGGACTTCAACCGAACAATAATACAAAACATGTCTTGGCCACCCAAGGACTTTGGTTGTTCGAAGGACTTATTCGGACTTTAACCGAATAGTAATACGAAATGTGCCTTGGCCATCTAAGGACTTTGATTGTTCACAAAACAAAAAATAATATATGGTAAAACCTTAGGGCTTGTTCCCTTTGGAAGTTCCTTCACCACCACCTTTTTTGGGACTTTTGAGTTCAGCACTTGAACTCTCACTCGTACCTTCTTCATCATCAGTAGAGTCAAATCCACTAGCCAATGTATGAAATACGATGTCTTTATACTCCACATACTTCCATAAGGGACCAAGTGTCCTCTTAGGAAAGGTCTCATGGAATAACAGCACCATGTCAGACTTAATCCCATCATCTATTTTTTCCAATGAGTCTATTACTCTGTTGCGTACTCCTCAATACTTGTATTGATAGCTTGCTCTTGATGACTCTTCAGGGCCTCCTTTTCCTTGGTCATCTCTGAAACAATTCCTTCCAACTTAGTCTTCTCATTAGTTAAGGTTCAAATAGCATCATCCTTAGTCTTCAACTGCTCTTCTAACGTTGTGAGGTTTTGTGAGGAAGAAGTCTTCACATCGGAGTATTTGGTTTGAAGCTCAATTTTCCCGCTTCCGATGCGGTTAGCTTGGTTGCCAAATCCTCTTTCTTCTTCTTCAGTGACTCTATACTTTGTTGAGCATTTAGGAGACTGTTTAACAGAGATTGTTTGTCAGAAGTAAGATAGTTGATAAGGTTGGTCTGATTTTTTACCTGCCTCTCTAAATCGAGTATTGGCCAGATATAACAATGAGGGCATGACTTAAGACATCATGTTCTCCGGATATGGAGAATGATTTCCCGTTGTAGGTCACCATATTGGAGGAACTGGAGGGACGATAAGGACCTGCAAAATCATCTTTCTCAAAGTCGTTAAAGTACATGACAATATCTTGAAGGGCAGAGAGGTCCACTTCATCGTTCTCTCCACCATCAATCTCTCCGGACTGAAGGTCTGTTGGGATTTCATGTTGCTGATTACGGTTGGTAGGAGTTATTAGTGAGATATCCGAAGAGCGAAGGATTATTTCTTCCCCCAAGGTGACCTTCTTCTTCTTGGCAGCTTTTTCATCACTGCTGGCCCTACGTTTCTTGTCATTTTTAGAAGGCTTTGATGGGTTCTTTAACCCTCCAGTTTCCCTTACTGTTTCGACCTCTATTGCTTTGAGTAAAGCCACATCAATACCATCCTGGTTCCCCAAATCAGTCCCTTCTGTAGCTATTTGAGCCAACTTGGTTGTAGCCTTCCTCTTCTTGTTCTTCATTTTCCTGGGAGCTTTAGCCCTAGAAGACAAGAACAGCTTGGCGTCTTTGGCTTCTGTCCTTTTCAGAATCACATCAGCAGGAGGAGGGGTGGTTAGCTCTTCCCATGAAAGGTCTCTCTGATTATTGGTGTTCCACAGGTTAGACCTCACAAAATTCCCCGATGTGAAGCAATTGTGGAAGGTATTCCCCCAGTGTTCTGAAGCCCGCGCATTGAGCCTTGAACAAGTATTTTTCCCTTCTTCTAAATGGCTGGTGAAATCCTTCGATAGAACTGAAAAGAAGTAACGAATTAATCTGAATAAGAAAACTTGTAGTTTAAGAAGTAAAAAAGAAGAAGAAACTTACTAGTGCTTTTCCACCTACGGGTTAACAAGCTAGGGTTGGTGTTGGCTTTTATCTTCTTGCCATTTTCCCATGTTCTACTAACAAAAAGTAACTATGTCCTCCAAGGTTTTTCGGACTTTAACAAATCGTCCACAACCTTGAAACCATTCCCCATGTTGTAGTGCTAGAATGGAATCTGATGATTCTTGCACAAGTTTGCTACAACGGCAAACTGCTCCATCGGAAGAGGGATATTTGACAATCTGGATGCCATGATACAGGCGAGGAGTGTGTACCAGGTGTTGTGGCTTAACTTTCTGGGATAGAGTTTTACCAAATGGATGTACTTAACGATCTCTGGGTCTAGAGGGAACCGGAGTCCCCATTTCAGCACTTCGGTGTATACTACCACCTCATTAAGTTTGCAGTCCATGGGGGTCTTCAGAGTAATTGGTATCCTTAATTTTACAGACTTCAGAATCCCCTATTTGGTCCGGATTTGGCATAACTCGGCATTATGGGTGTAGACATAGTTGATATTTTGTAAAGCTAGCAAATATTTGACGCTGGCATTTTTGAAACAAGGACTTATCTTACCCTTTAGGCACTCCGGAAGCGAGTTCGGATGAGTCATGCAAACTTTTACTTTACTCTTACCTTTCTTGTCAGAAGCAGCATCTCGTGTCTAGCCTGATGCCTCGGTCTCAAAAGGAGCCTCTTCGATGATGTCTTCCATATTCTCTTCCAACACTGTGGAAGGTTTTTCAGTTGTTTTTTAGGAAGGTTGTTCAGCTCCCTTCATCGAAAATTGTTCGGATGGTTGAGCACTTGTTGCCTCTGAGGGCCCAATGTCTGGTAGAGGTTGTGATCCGGAGGGCTTGGCTTGCAGAACTGCTTTAGCTACCTCCGATCCGGAGGGTTTTGAAGTTGGTGGTGTGGACTGAGTGTTGGTTTGGCGAGTTGTCCGACGATGAGTTATCTTCTCATGTGACTTTTCTGTGTCAGATGCCCTTGCTATGAATGGTGAGGGTTTTCTGATTCTTGAAACAGACTTTTCCTTAGAAACAGGGTGTTGAGATTCTTGTACGGAATAACCAAAAGAGAGGGGTGAAAGGGTGGGCCTAAATGAAAGTTTTCTAGGTTTAGGGTTTCTTGAGGAAGATGACCCTGATCGGCTTCCTGGTTTGGTTGATTGTTTTTCTCGCATGGAGAAACGGGGAGACCGGTGGCGATACGGTTTTCTCTCTCTACTTTCTTTGCTCTCTCTAACTCTGATAAATTCAACCAGCCACCTTTAACTAAAGCGTTTCTGGCTGTGAACGTATAATTTCTCAAGAATAGTTTGAAGCTGAAGATGTTAGTCTCTCTAAGAAATTTGAGTGTGAAAGACAATGGAATAGTAAAAAGATATATATATATATATATATATATATATATATATATATATATAACAGTAAAAAGAAACAGTTACCAAAGAGAAGTTGAAAAGGGTTTTTTGCAATGATTAACGGTTGCGCAAACGTGTGAAAAATCAAAATCTAGGTAACTTTTTAGACCTAGTGGGTGCAGCGATCTAGGATAAATAACGGCTAATAGGTCAAACCAAATGCTGACACGTGTCCCACGATTCAAGAAAAAACTCTTAAAATTTTGAGAAGAAAAGTCAGTCCTGATAAAATTCGAACTGGACTGGTGTTGAAAATAAACTTCTTAGTTCGGACAACGCAAGCAGATCAGGCGAAATTGATATTGACTTGGAAGATTTTTTAACCCTTCCAAAGATACTTTGCAAAGCCTAAAAAAAGGGCTACTGATGAGTTCGGATATTACAATCACAACCTACCAATTAATCCGGACAGGGGTAATTCGGACCATATCACTCCACTATAAATTCGAACATGACAAATGTGAGCACCTTTTGACTAAGCTATTTATTAATCTATTTAAAAACTAATGAGTTCTTAAACTCGACCCGGTTTCACAACTTGACCCGATAAGCCCATGAGTCATTAATTAAAAGTATAAATACTTCAACCACTCTCATGAATGAGGGTGATCAACATTTAATACAACCAGACTGCTTAATTATCTCACTACTCCTCACACTAAACACAAAATATCCCAAACTTACTAAAATACTTTACAAAACTACCCCCAGCCCAAAATAAACCAAACCATATATAATTGCTTTTTACTATTGTTTGAAAAAAATTATAAGGTAAATACAACAATGAATTAATTTAATAAACTTATTAGTCAAATATGTATAAATTAGTTTTCTTTTATTTTATATTCTTCTCGTTAATGCGAAGTTATAGTAGTATTATCGTGCTAACTACTATTTTTCAAACATTTTGTGTTTTTTTTAATTTCTGATAGTTTTGTACAATGTATTATTTAAACATTTTTCTTTTGAAAAAAAATATTTTTGAAAGATTAAAATAATCAATTACAATTTGAATTTTAAATTTTATCAAAATTAACCTATAATATAAATATTTCCAACAATATCTTTTGGACACATAAGACACATACAACTTCAACCCTTAGTTACTTTTTATTTATGGAATTTCATATTATTCTATATTTGAATTATTATTATTTTAAAAGTGGTAAGTTCAATTATTACAAGTTGCTTTAGAAAATGATAATATTAGTATTTTAGTGAGATAAATATTTTAGAGAGAGAAAGTGAGACCACAAGTAAGTCGGAATAAAGTTTTCAACCCCTTTATTGGACGTTGTGATACATCGGTGTATGCTTTCAGACAATCATTCCTCAAATTAACTTCAAAGTCGATCTTTAAAATCCAACCGTTTAAAATCGTCATGATTTCCTAACCGCTAGGCTTACAACTAGCATGACACATGTCGAACACGTGACATTGTTATCGTTTCAAATTATGTCCAATCACCATAAAACATTTTCCACTTCTACACTCATCTCCTTCCTCCTATAAATTCATATGCAAATTCATTTTTGGTTTCACAACCGAAATTTCTTGAGAGAGAGACAGAAAACCTCCCAATCTTTAGCTACCTTCACCATTTTCTTCAAACTTTCTGGTTGCTTTCACTGGAAAAATCATACTTTCCGATCAATCTTCAATCTGTTTATGAGAAAACATCCTAGATCTAGAAGATCTAAAGCAAGAATTCCCAGAAAACCCAAATCTCCAAAGTCTGACCATAATTAGGTATTCGGATCTTATGATTACTTTTGCATAAGTGAGAGAGCATACAAGTATAGAGCTGATGGGTTGATAAGTGACGCTCCCTTCAGAACAACTACAAAAACCATTTACTACAGTAACTTTGACCCCTCTAAAACTCCTTTATTTCCATCTTCACCTGTCATAGAAGAGAATCCATCTTCTAAAGTTCGAATACCTAGAACACCTCAAAAAATTTCTTCCCGTATTAAGACATCACCTTGAATTAGTGGTGAATTAAGCAAATCTGAAGCAAACCCTTCTCAAACTTATCCCCCACAAATTTGGTAAAAAAGGACTTTTATAGTCATGAGAGATGATACCGATGCTACACCAAATCCTTCCTCATCAAATTCATCTACCAAATCTCCTCCCCCAAGGGAGATTGTTGAGGAAGCCTTATTACCTCAATAAAACCCCTCGAAGAATCTTCCACAATTAAGAGATGAAACATCCGAACTGGAGGAAGTTGATTCTGATACTACTCATTCAGTCAATGAGGCTGACTCCGATGAAGAATCAGAGAATGCTACAGAGAAAAAGGTCTGTAAGCCAAGTAAAAAGAAAGCTCAGATTACTATATCCGATAAGGAGGGAGCAAAAATTGGCAATAACCTGAGATCTCTTTTATGCTGACTATATATTCGAACTGAAGAAAGTTCCATACATATATTATCAAGAAAGTTAAGCATAAAATCTGAAGAAACAATGGGGAATGGGAGACAACATTACTCTTCGATTACCTAAGATGTAGTAATTCCTTAAAAGAAATTGTATGGCTTTCTTTTAATAAGATCAAATATAGAATACTTCCGATACGCGTTAGACCTTTTCTCAGTTCGATTGTATGGCTTTCTTTTAATAAGATCAAATATAGAATACTTCCGATACGCGTTAGACCTTTTCTCAGTTCGATAATAAGAGCCGCCTTTAGACTGACTAGACTTCACGACTGGAACAAGCTTCCTTCTCCTTTTTTTCCATAACCAACACACTCCTTCTTTTCCATAACCAACATGTAATAAAAATTTATAACATCAAATATACAATATTTTTACATCCGAAATTGATATTAGACCTTTTCTGATTATGAGAATAAATCATTTTGGGTTTCATAGAATAATGTGGAACTGTTCATAGAAGAATGTGGAACTGGAATCATCTCGCACTTGTCTATGGCATAAAGAGTATGACCACAAATTACAACAAACTTATTCTTTTCACGATAACCCAAAAACCTTACAGCCAACAATTCCATAAAAGATATCTTAATCGTGCTTTTCTTTTCCAATTTTTTTTTAAAAAAAATCCTCCTTTTTACTCATCTCATCACTTGTTTTGCCTACACTTAAATGCCTGAATGCGTGCTTGGACTCTTGTTTGGCCTACACTTGAATGCTTGTTTGGCCTCTTATTTATCTCATACAAATGCTTGTTTGGCCTCTTCTTTATCTCATACAATTCAAACTCATTTTGATAAGAATATTGTTTTATAAAACAAATATGTTTTATATATTTTAATATAGTCATCCTCATAATATATATATATATATATATATATATATATATATATATATATATATATATATATATATGTATGTATTAAATTTTAAGTAAGTATAATAAAGAAAATATGTTTTATATATTTATATAAAATTTTATTTCTTTAGAAGTTTCTATAATCAAAAGACAACCATTCTACCAACAAAACAACATAACTGAGGTAATCGTAAGTGTATGGTTAATATTATACAAAATTAAATTGAAATTTTAACTAAAATTTAATTAGATATATGATTATTTTAAAATTAATTGGAAAATTAATTGGAAAATTAATTCCATCCAAATGTCACAAGTGGTCTTCTGTTTATCTATTAGGATAACCCAATCCAATCCAAAGATTTTGAAAAGATTTTGAGGAGATTTAAAGTACATCTTATAATACACAAGGAGATGTTCCGGAGGAAAGCTTTTCTGCATTGGTACACAGGAGAGGGAATGGATGAGATGGAGTTCACTGAAGCCGAAAGCAACATGAACGATCTGGTCTCTGAATACCAACAGTATCAAGATGCAACAGTTAATATTATATATTTTTGAAATAATTCAATAATAAAAAATCGAGTAGATTTTTCTTAAATTCTTTTGGTAAAACAAAAGCTTTGAGATTTAGTTAATATAGTTCATATACTTAAAAGTATATTACTCTAATTAAATAATTTTTTTTTAATTATATGAGTTTCTCTAGTCCTAATAAATTTTAAAGTCTTATTATAATTATATTAGTTTATAACTTTACTTTTAATATAATGTATATTCTTACCAATTTTTTAAAAGCAATCAACAAATTCCCGCAAAGTAAAAGAGGAATGACAAGACATCTCCATATGAGCATCATCTTCATCACATAAGAAACCGGTATTTAGTATGTGGTATGTTTAATTAGTTTCAAATATACTGAATAATAAATTATAATTATGTAGATTAATTATTATTATATTTTAATAATAATAATATTTTTATGTAAAAAAAGTATTTTTTATTATTTTGGCTCAATTCATAGTTTTTTTTTAAAATACTTGTGGATTTAAAAAAATAGCACCAACTTAATTACCAATTGAGATTAGATTCGTTTCAGAATCATTAAGATAAATTTATAATAAAATATTTATAAATAACCATATTAATGACCTCCTTTCTAAACTTTAGTGGATATATATTTACAAATCATTCAGACGTGAATTTTTATTAAAAAAATAATAAATTTGAAGTATTATAAGAGGATAAAAATTGCAAAGGTTTTTTAAATTGTTGTACAAAATTTTATATTTTAGTACTTTTTTCTAGAATAATAACAAAATTTGTTTATTAAACAAGTAAAATTCTTGTTCCGGAGGAAAAAGATCATTCTTTAGTTTCCTAAATGATTTATACTCTTAAATCTTACTCGAAAATCGTGAAACTTATCATAATTTATAAAAACTTATAAATTATTATATTATTAAAACTAAATATTATTCAAAGCCCAAAATTTTACCAAAAGCAAATAACAGTAATATATATATACTAAATATAATTAGAAAAAATCTAACCGTCTTTATTCTTTATGACCCTAATAATAGCATTTGTTTTGCATGTTGTCTATATAGGATTTCGAACCTCTAGAAGCCCCGGTATGTATCGGGTAAGTATTCTCCTATAGTCCTATTTTATAAAACAAGACATTACAGAAAAACCATATATTTTCACATCTGTGCAGATAAAGTAAGATTTACAGAGTTTACACAAACACACACTTACCAATTAAGCAATTAAAGCAGAAATTGATACATAATTTTACAAGGAAATATTCATAGGTTTCGCATGTATAAACGTAAGGTTAGCAAAGCTTGTATACATAATTTTAAACTAACATTTAATTGATATTTCCTCTATGATTGTCATACATAAAAAATCTAACGAGCTCAGTGAGAAAGTAATGCGTGATCGGACCAGAATAAATAGTTGGTTGTGTACCAAAGTTTGTGGTTAATAAACTACAAACATTAAAATAAACAAATTTTAATTAATTAAGTAATGCATATATACATTATTTACTTAATGTTTATCCATTTATCATAGAACACATAATTGTTCGAATACGAACATCATGGGCATCAGATATTATACCATGATTATTCAAGTGGTATATTAGGAACAATGATTTATGGTTGATATGTTTATAATCTTAAAATAAATAAGACGTGTTTAAATTTTGTTGTAGCAGTTATACGGTAAATATGGTACGCCATATTTTAAATAGTATATTACACATTATTTTTTAATAATATATTTTAAAACATATTTTCAAGTTTGATTAAAGTAAATTTCATGAGTTATGTAATGAATGTTGGTTTTATTGGAGATACAGAGTTTAATAATATTGAAACAGTTGTATTTAGTAGTGAAGAAGGGTCAGATAAATGTGGTTCCAACATAATAGAAAATCAAGAAGTTCAAGAAAAATAAGAAGAATAATGAGAAGAATATGACACATAAGAAACTCAAAAGGTTAAATGAGAACAAGAACGACGAGAAGAAGAATGGAAAAATCATGACATGCTAGAACAACGTAGAACAAGAAAAATAATGGTGATTATATGGAATGGTAGTTTCACAAGTACAAGAATAATCAAAATGACTATAATAGGACATAACACACCAACAAGGACAAGTGGAAGATGAATTGCCATAATATGACATGGTTGGTCCACAAGGAAAACCGGAAGAATAATGGACAGTATATAACATGAAAATATTTTGGAAATAAATGTAAGATGTAGAAGTATACTGGTCAATCAACAATTAAATAAAAAATTTAATTATCCGAGATGATGTCAAGAATGTATTTAAGATGAAGAAAAATAGTAACGTGTGAGGATCCAATTATATGTTTTTATGTAAAATTTAAATTTTTAGTCACTTTCTCAAACATGTTATAGGTACAAAATGTGGAAGAGCTTGACTATAAGGTAATATATTTTAATTTTTAATTCAAATGGTCTAATTATAACATATCTTGTTATTATTTTGGAAATTTCGTAAGTATTATTCATTAATGTTTCACACGTGTATTCATTAATGTTTTACAAACATCTACATTAAATTTTGCAAGTTTTTATGATATATAAGCCAATAGTATGTATCCATATTTATTTAGAAGACCCTTAGACCATAAACTTTGTCAAGAAATCTACGTACCGAGTCATGTAATGGTATTTTCAAGTACAATTATATAAAAATTAATGATTTAGACTTTCTTAATAACTAAATTTCTTATTTTTCTCCTATTGTGGATGTTAATTTACCAAATAATAGATGTGTACCTAATGGCTGGCAAAGTATTTAAGAAATGAATCCAATAACATATTTTTTTTATTATTCCAATTTGTACCAATTCTAAAGTCGAAGGTGGAATGGATAATTAGGATTTAGTTATAATAGATTTTGTAGAACATGATTATTAACAACTACAACCATTTAATGTCAACTGCAACTAACTCAACAAAGTATATACTTGAAAACTTAATAGGGATTTACATAACACTCATATATGTTTTATTGAAACTTGGCATTATAGTACAACTACTTTATTTAAAACAATCTCACGACAACAAAACTAGTGATGAAAATAAAAGGCCCCAAAACAATCCATAACATAAAAAAAATATGTTGATTGTGGGGTTTATTATGTCTCTATGCAAAGGATTTCATCGAGAATGGTTGAATTTCAGAAATATTTGAAGGTGAAATTTAGTTTATTTGACGAGTTAAAATGTTATATATATTTATAAACCATCCAGAAGATAACATATTTTGATTGTTATTTATCGACCAAACTATTTTGCAATAAACCAATTTAATATTTTGCAAGTACAAGTAATTTATTATTTTGCAAGTAAATGATAAGTTCACATTTCACGTGTTGCAAGGGATTATATATTGTAAGTATACATACTTCAAATTTTACAAATAAAATTAAAAAAATCTTAATTACTAATTTTGATTGTTTTCTTCATTACTAAATTCATATGTCACAGTCTCATAATGAATTTGTTCGTCTTCTAATACCAGTTGCTAAAAGACTTTGAACCAAAACTCATTAATACGTTAAACAATTTACCATATAAAATATTTGCTAACACTCTACCGTAATGTGTAAGGTCAAATAGTCGATACTTAACTACTGATTTTAGGTTAGTCCACCTTCTCTGTAGATATTCTCTTATAGTGACATGAAATACGGACTAAATTTGTCCCCACTATATATTTGTTACATTTTGTAAAGTACCTGATTAAAATCAACCAACCAAAGACTATGCATTATGGTGTTTTGTACTGCGGTAACCGTCATTCTCAAATAACTATATTTGAGTTTATTCCAATATATTAAAATAACTATCTTAGATCTAAGTTTATAATAGGATTGCATTTAAATTCGGGATATGATAGTATAATGATAAGAGGATTGATATTCGCTAACAAATGAAGGACAAGTGGAAAACAATTAAATTTATGTGGTCCGTAAGGGTGTATATCTATATTTTGCAAATATTATAATATTCAAAAGTTTTTACTCAATAAAAGGTGGCAAAATAAGGCTTCATATAAAGGTATTTAACAGTTAATGGTTTATTACATGTTTTGCAGCAATAAACTTACTACATAAACTATAGGCTTTGCAAATGATTATATACAAGTACAAAATATAACGATGCGTACATAAATATTATAGTCATAGTACAAAAATAATTAACAATAAATAAAAAAAATACAACACAAATTACTGCAAATATTTATCTAAAATATCATAATGATGAAGGACAACAACGTAAAATTCATCATAATTATATGGAAGTCTCGTCAGATATATAAATCATTTGGTTCACAACTATCAACTGTCGTGTCGTCACTTCATCTTTGATTAACATACCAGGTATAACTTAATGAGTTCACTGTTTAAAAATTCCACCCAGCCCATTTCA
Source organism: Limnanthes douglasii subsp. nivea (assembly GCA_036936605.1). Taxonomy (NCBI): domain Eukaryota; kingdom Viridiplantae; phylum Streptophyta; class Magnoliopsida; order Brassicales; family Limnanthaceae; genus Limnanthes; species Limnanthes douglasii. The sequence goes on along the minus strand of JAUPFV010000003.1, from coordinate 132,181,210 downwards.
CATATCAAAACGGTATAATCTAGAGTGCATCAGACTAACCCTTGGAGACAATAGAATCCATGTGCTCCTCGTGTAAAATGATCGAGTACCACGATTGCCAATTTTTATCATTCCCCTGTACATAGCCATCGTTGTCTTTCATTTTTTTTATAGGGGCTTATCTCTCACATAAAATGTCAGATACCTCGTGTCTAGCATAGCTAGAAACCATACAAGATCCTCGTTTTGTGTTCTAATTTTTTTTCCAAATGATGGTCAATATGCCAGTACGCAAATACCTCATACATATGATTTATACCACCAATGTCTTCAAAGATAAACACATACTTAAGTGATATATACATGTTATTTTTTTGGAAAATATATTGCATGTGATAAGTACAATAAATACGTTTGTTTCGTATGGGTCGTATCATCATCAATAAGCTTAAGGTTATTGTCATGGTATCTAAGGTTGTTAAACATTATGAAGAGACAATTCAAATTGATTCTAACATCTTTGCATTTTCCAGTATCTTCATACAATACTTAATAACCTACACCCAACAAATTACTAACCCGGTGATGCATCTCTGTTTAGGGGATATTGTCTCAAACATTTAAATATTATCGGTTATCCACAACCCGGTAATATTATACACATCATTTAACATGATTTTTATTTCACCGAACCATAATAAAATATATTATTCTTTGGATGCCACATTTCTATAAACACCTTAGTAATTGGAGAGTCTAAACTAAAAATTTCCAAAAGATTGATAAATTAGCCAATTGATGTTATACTCAAATGGGCTCGTAGTCGCTTATGATATATAAGACTCCACGATCTCAAGCCTACATAATGAGCGTATAATCGTACGCTTATCATCTGTGATATAAATAAAATGAAAATTATATTTGTTAGTATAAAATTAGAAAGTTTAACATGTATGATCATATGTTTTGCAGATGCAATATATTATGTTTCACTAATGTAAAATTAGATTCATTACTACTTCGTATGTCCATATTTATAAGGCACATTCTTTTCAAAGCTCATAAATAACTACGATATCTGAATCAGAAAGAGAGATTTTTTCTATAGTTTTGCTAGTTCCGACACAATTATCATAGCATTTTTATCCTAAAGTTAAACATGAGATGATCTCATAGACATATTATGATTGATGTTGTTTACCGGTTTTGGTTATGCGAAAGTATTAACGTATTCTCAAAACAAGTTTATTTGATTTACCCGTCTGGTTCGTAATCCATCAACCTGATCTATACTATGATTAAAATAATATGTAGATATATACAAACAACTCAGCTCCAAAACACACAAACATATTAAGGTTTGAAAAAATTATTTCTTAGTTATCATTTTACAAGAGAGTGTGCGAGTTTTGTATGTTAGTTGTTAACATTTCGTATGTGTATTATAAATATATTTTGCAAGGACGATCATATAATATAGTATTTCAGGTATATGTTAGAAAATGATAAGAAAATAATTTTAAGTTAATATTTCAACAAACTTTTCCTACTATGATACAAAAATAATAAATGGATCATAACAAAATCAATAGATTAGTAGTTGAAATGACCAAAAATAATTCGTCAGCGTTTTGGTGATAAAGTTAGTTTTATTCACCAAGCATGTGGTGAGATAATTCAGGTTATATTTCGCATATGTTAGTTTAATATGTTTATAACATATATATATATATATATATATATTACAAGTTTCACATATAAAGTATATAAGATTCCCATTGTGTGTACACAGTATTTTAAATCATGTTCATAGAATTTAGTAACCTGATCTCGGTTATAAAATGATTGAACAATCATCTAATGATAATAGTGCAGGGAAATATTCCTACCACGATACAGAAACAAAAAAAAGAGTTATAATAAAACCAATAGATCACTAGTTGGAATGGTAAACACAATTATCAGTTCACTGACGACATAGTTAGTTTTATTCACAAAAAGTATCAAAATTCACCAATATTAGTATGGTGAAATATATTATTAAATTCGTTGGGGAATGGGTGATTTCGCTTCAAATTTTCCATAATCTAGTTAGATGTGTTAAAATACGCTCATAGATTTTTTATGACCGTTGAATTCCTAGGCCACGTACGAAAGGTATTATACATTATGTTGCAAAGTTATATATCTTACCAAATACATATGTATGGTTAGGTTTTACAGTTTAAATACATAAATTTTACAAGACATGCGTTGTCTAGGTTTTACAGTTAAAAATACTAATTTGACTGGATATGTGTTACATACGATTGGTAATTCATATACGACACCTAATTTTGCACATAGAATATCATTACTTTAAAAAAAAAACTTGATTCACAAAAAATATCTAACACCGACATATGAAACTCTATAAGTTAACTATATTTTGATTTGAAATATATATATATATATATATATATATACTAACTTTCACCAATGACAACGTCTTCTTTTACGTCATTGTCATTGTCCATAATGATACGAAACTTTACATTTTGTTTCACTTACAAACTTATTTGATAACTAAAATGGGCTCTCATACTAGTCTAAAATATGTTTCCCATACCAAAAAAAGATAATTTACCTTACAAACTAGCAATCGAGGGTTAAAAAAATCAATGTGTTAATGAAAGAGAAAGTTAAGAGATTTAAAACCACTAACCTAAAATCTGATGGCTCCAAATGTATTAAACAAATCTCAAATGTTGGTTTGAATTTTTATAGAGAGAAATTGAAGAGATTTTATAAAAAGAAAATAAACTTTGGTAAATAAATTTAGAAATTAAATTTATATGTGTGAAATGTGTTTAAGGCTATTTGTTTTTCAAAACCATAACTATAAATAGTAAAAATATATATATATTTAATACAATGTAGTAAAAGATATATTGTGATTTCGGCATTTAAAATGGTGTTCATGAGTGAATTCATTAAAATGGTGTTCATGAGTGAATTCAGCATTTGCAATGGGTTTATCCGTATGCATTAATTTTAAGGGAACAAAAAAAATTAATTGTAGTGTTAAAAAAACAAAAATTACTATTTGTAATAGTAGTTATGTACAAAATACATTTGTTACTAAATTTAAAATATAAATTCATCCAAAAAATAAAAAAATCTTCAACATTCTCTCTATATTTTTAAAACCAGTTATAAACTTATTTTTTTCCACAAATTTATCTCACTTTAGATCTAAAATAATATTTCATAATTTAAATTTGGGTTGTTAAACACAAACAAAAATGATTTTTTTTTAAATCTGAAAAAAAATTAAAGTTATGGAACTCTTAAATATGTTAAGGTCAATAATGATTTATATAAACTTTTCTGAACGATTCTGTCCATCAAAGTTGTCTAAATTGGTATCCAAAATCCACAAAAAAAACTTAGTTTTCAAAACCAAAGCTTCAGTATTTTTATCAGAACTCTAACTAAAAACACCATGAAATTCATTAGATGGGGATAAATTTTTATCAAACCCACCTAAAAGTTTCTATTATAGTTTTTTTTACTAGTTTTGTTTTGAAACTTTTAGCGAGTTTAAATTTTTTTAATAGAATATTAACGTTTTTTTTATCTTTTTGATACCTACAAATCTGTAAGAAATACTCATTAAATTATTGAGAGAGTGCGCAATACAAATTAATCCATCCACATTTATATCTCATTACAAATTAATCACTCTAACAGATCCACATACGAAGTCAGATCTATCATTAAAGTCGACCTTATTTGATCATACATTTAGAACAATAGTTACATTTTATATATGGGTAAATTTGAAGTTTGATATTCGTAAAAATATTATACATATACCATATGTACATCATTTCGACGACCCTCATTATTGTCACCATCTTTCACTAGCGCGTGTAACTCTACAAAGTACGTCTCTTTAACAAATACTATATATTTGCGGTCTAACGTCATATATAGCCCAAATTATAACACATAAAATTTAATCTGAAAAACTAAACTTACATACCTTGAGTCTGCGAAACAACCTAATAATGAACCATTCATGTTCTAGAACACTTCTCATATGTCTGTTATTAAACGACCCGACGACAAATACTCATACATGTTGAGTCTAACTCATACATTCAGTGAAAGATCTATTCATAGGCAAGTGGAGGTTTCCATCCCTGATTGCATCATGATTCTGTCACTGTAAGTTGGTAGTAACTCTAAATAAACAAAAAAAAATGTTTTGTTTTGGTTTCGTTTGCAGGCGACGAAACTGGACAATGATGAAAGTATAAAAAGAATTCTTTTGGTTATCTTTCAATAAATATAGTCTTCTCTTGCCACTACTGGCTATGACCTACCAATAAAATAAATATTAAATTGCCACATGTTCTCAACACTCATAATTTATTTCATTTTTCTATTAGTGTCTAAGAAATGAAGCGACAATCTATATTTTTTTAATTTGAATACTCCTATTAATCTTTATAATTGATAGTTGGATAAAAAAGTGAATAAAATACGGAAATGAAATTGAATACGTACATGTGGCGGTCGAAGGTTGGATAATAATTTAAACTTTTCTAAAACCATCCATTTTGCGATATTTTGTATCTTTTTTATATGTATTTCATTTTTAATGGTGATGATAATGATAAATTGTATAACTATTGTATCACATAGTATAAAATAATGTGAGATAATAAAAAGATAAATATTTTATGTACATTAAAATATAATATATTTTTTATGATTGATTATTTTATTAAAAAAAATTAAACAAAACCGAGAAATTTTTAAGCCAAACGAATATGTTATGCAGATCTACATATATGTTGTACAAAAATGTTGATACATTTCGAATAAAAGTTGGTCATGTGATTTTTCACTTAATACCATTTTCTTCAATATTTGAATCTTTAGATTACGCTTTTTTGATATTTTTATTTTAGGATTGCAAGAGTCACAATTTCCTTGCTTCCAATGTTTTGATTAGTGGGTTGACCAAAAATTATACTTTTCAGGTTTCGATTTCTCAATTCATTGAGATGTCGAACCTCATATTCAAACCAAAAAAGTTTGCGTACCTTTTTGTGTTCAAGCCTTGTGCAAGTTTGATGTTTGAAAGTTTTGGTAAAAGTGTACATTATGGAATTGTCACGTGTTTGGTTTATATATTTTATTCGATACATTTTAATTAAGATGTACATAAAATGCACAGAGTTAGGTTTTGCAAATGTGCAATGAAAGTTGTGGATTAAATAAAAGGAATTTTGTTGTGGAATGTTTTGATAAATTTTGTAAAGTCGAGAATTTATAGAAAATTATTGAACTTTTTGAAACGATGTATAAGAGAAATATTAGAATTGATCATTGAATGAGTTTATGAAGAACGAGAATTTAAGTATATTAATTAAAAAAAATTATTGCATCCCTGAAAATAATGAAGTGTCATAAACGAAATGGTTAATGGTTTATCACATAATGGAGTCCATAAAAAGACGGTGTCTTTGTTTACTAAAAAGGTTGGAAGAAGATGTGAGGCCTAAAGACTTCATAATTTTTTATGCTTTTACTGTTTGTAGAACAAATGATACTTTTAGAGTTGGACAACGCATTCGAAAGAGCGATGGAATTGGGTTTGGCGAAACTACTAGAAAACCTTTCAAAGATATGTATGCGACTTCACAGTTTAACACTCATTTGTTTCGATTTTTAGTTCTATCACTGCATACATTTGTATTCATCCATTTTACAAGTGTACTTACCGATAAAACTATAACTCATCTATCAACCTATTTTTTGCAAGCTCAAGTATAATTTTTGGTCGTGTTCCAAACCATAGCCCAAATTTTTACTATAGACTCTTGTGTCGCATTAAGTTCAAACATCGTGCTATTCTTATCAAATCATATATATCATACTTTAGCCAATCAAAGAGTTAAATTTTTAGGCTTATAGATTTTTTCGAACACCTTAATAATTCACTTCACCCTCTATAATTCTAACAAATGCTCGTTCAATTGTTCGTAGCAAACAAAAATTATTTGTCATACACTTTAAAAAGTTTATGACGTTATTCTGTTGAATGTTATTTAATACATCGTACTTTTAAGACTTTGTAAAAAAATTGTTAGCTCTATAGTTATCTAAAGATTTTAGAATTCACATTTTTAAATAAATAAATTATTTGTTTGGTTTTATAATTTTTTATTTTTTAATTTTTAAAATTTATAATTATTTTTGGTGTAAAATTTATAACAACATTAAAGATTTTCATGAACTGATGACTATATTTATTATAAAATAAATATTTATACATTTAATCGTGTTCATAATGACTTTATTTATTATTAAATAAAATTTTATAAATTTTTGCATCTATTTCATGATAATTTCATTTATTAGTGAATTCAACATTTTATGACGCATCAACCCGTATTAATTTTAATATTTTAATAAAAACAAAGAGAGATATATTTTAAAATTCCATCAATTGCTTTAAAATGTGGGTTTCACCCTATATTTGAGACAAATTGCTTACTATTATTCCTTCTGATGAAGAGATCTATAAGGTTGTTAACAGTCTGCATTCTAATAAATCTATTGGCCCTGATGGCTTCAACGGTAAATTCTATAAAGAATGTTGAACAATCATAGCTGGTGATCTTTGTGAGGATGTTAAGGAAATCTTCAAAGGTACCAGAATCCCTTCAAGTATTCAAGCATTTGTGATCTTTTTAGTTCCCAAAGTGAAAGCACCTAAAACCCGGAGAGAGTTTTGCCCCTATTAGTCTAACAACTGTTTTCAACAGAATCTATTCTAAAGTTATTAACAACAGATTAAGTCTTGTCTTACCTAACTTGATTTCTGAGGAGCAGGGTTCTTTTGGTGAGGGACAAAAGTATACATGAGAATATCCTAATGGCAAAAGAGTTGTGTTATGATATAAACTACAAAACAAAATGTGGAAATCTGATTTTAAAGCTGGATATGGAGAAAACATTTTATAAGATTTCTCACAAGTTTATTCAGAATGTTCTTAAGGCATTTGGATGTAGTCATTTGTTCATTGAGTTGGTTAGTAACAATATTACAAACAACCACTTCTCTATAATCATCAATGGAGTTATTAAGGATTTTTTCAAGTCTGATTAGAGTCTGAGACAGGGGGACCCCCTATCCCCGAGTCTCTTCATACTTGCTGAGGAATTTCTGATTCGAGGCTTAAAAATGATAAATAATACTACTACTTCAATCAGATATAAGACTAGAGTTTGCCAAGTCATATTGTGTCTGGCATTTGCAGATGATCTCACTATATTTTGCAATGGGTCAGATGAATCAGTCTCTAAGATTACTGATTTACTAGCCAACTATCAAGTCATCTCTGGGCAGTTGATCAACAAAAGAAAATCAAAGTTATTCACAGCTTAAAAAATGTCTAACATCGGGGTCAACAAAGTAGAAGAAATTACTGGTATTATGCACAACTCAATGCCTTTTAGATATCTGGATATTATGATAAGTAACAATCCCAAGATAAGCCATTTTGATAATCTTATTTCAAATATTAGAGAAAAGATCATTGAGTGGGATGGCAGTACTTTATCATTCGGTGGAAGATTGATACTAATACAGTTTGTACTTTCATCATACCCTTTATACTACATTCAAAACACAGTTCTATCTAAAACTGTTATAAAAAGAATTGAAGTCGTAGACAACAAATTCCTTTGGGGTAATAAGATTGAATCTAAAGCAGTGAACTGGTCTTCGTGGAGCAAGATAAATAAGCCATATGAAGATTGTGTAATTGGTGTCAAAAAGTTGGATCAGCTGCAAGACATGTACTCCCACAAGTTATGGTTTAACCTGAGAGTCAACAAGTCTTTTTGGGCTAGGTTGGTGATTTATATTTACTCTAAAGGGTATCATCTTGTTGCAGCTCCTATCCTTAGAATGATGTCTAGAGTTTGGGCCAGGATTTCTGGTATTCGGGACAGTGCTAAGAGGTTTATATTTTGGATACCTGGTAATGGTGGAATTGATTTCTTGCTTGAAAGATGGTATACTGAAAAGCCATTTGTCTCCTTCAATGAACAAGAAGATAGAAGCTGGTATTCACAAACTAAAGTCAGCAGTTTCTGGTTTGATGAAATGTGGGATATTGAAAGGTTGAAGACTACTGTCACCATTTCTATATTGTCTAAGATCCTCAAAACAAAGCTTAATACCAATCTTGATGAAATTAATTAGGAATTATCTACTGATGGACAATTTAATACAAAGATTGCTTGGGAAGCTATTAGGAATAGAGGCAATGTTTCAAACTTTTTTAACAAATGATGTAATCCGGTGACTCCAAAGAAGTGCTCTTTCTTCCTCTGGAGAGCTCTCATGAATTGGTTTGCTGCTGATAAAAATCTACAGAAAAGAAATATACATCTTGCATCAAAATGTCAATTCTGTGAGAGTGAGGAAACTTCAAAGCATGTTCTGGTTACCTGCAATCAAGCCTGGATTGTGTGGAGCCACTTCAGCATCATATTTGGAATTTCTATCTCAAGAGCTATGTCTTTTCCTCTCCTTATTCGTTCCTGGTTCTGGTCCTCAACTAAAACATGCAGTGTAAGAACGATTTTGCCAACAATCATCACGTTGACAATATAGAAATCTCAAAACTATAAGAAAATGCAGGCTAGTGAGTTCTTTACTTTTTTCCTGATTGAGCAAATAGTCAGAATGTTAAATGGTCAATCTAGTGCGAATTTGCTTAAAAGAAAGCACTGGGGAAATGATGTCAGAATAGTTAGTCAGTTGGGGTGTCATCTCGACAGAATGTCAGTACCAATCTCGCTGAAATGGATTTTCCCAAAGCTTAACCGTTTCAAGCTGAACACTGATGGGTCCTCGTTGCTTTCTGATGAGGTTGGGGGTGGTGGTATCGTAAGGAATCACACTAGAGACATCATCAGAGGCTTTGGCAGACTGTACGCGAAGTGTACTGTTGTTGTAGCAGAGGCTAGAGCACTAATGGACGGGCTTGCTATGTGCAGAGATTTGAGCATCAGCAGTTTTGATATTGAAGTTGATTCAACTATTTTGGTTTAGTTGATTGGCAGTGGTAGAACTCTATGGTATCTGGATCCTACTATAGGCTATTGTCGTAAACTTATAACATCAAATCTGTCGATAAAACATGTTTTTAGACAACATAACAAAGCTTCTGATTGGATGGTGAAGAAAACAGTTCAAATGAATGAGAGTTTTGACTTCAATCAAGCTTCAGTGCCAAATAAGTTAAGGGCAATAGTTCTCATTAAAAGTATGGGGATTGGGTAAATCAGAGAGGTTGATTAAGGTTCCTTGAACCTTTGGGAAGGCTGAAAAAATAAAAGGGAAGAAGATGAAGATGGTGGCTCTGTTCTAGGTTTTGTATGTCACTAAACAATGAATAGCTGGAGTTTTACCTCAATTAGGTTTTTCAATTTCATCATTGTAATTCAAAATTGTTTTAATAAAATCCAAATTTAAGAAAAAAAAAGACAAAGGCCTTTCTCTGTATATACGATGTTTTTTTTTCACCTTATATTTGATGAGTTCGGATATTACAGTCACAACCTACCAATTAATCTGGATGGGGGTAATTCGGACCATATCACTCCACTATAAATCCGAACAGGACAAATGTGAACACCTTTTGGCTAAGCTATTTTGCCAATCTAATTAAAAACTAATGGGTCCTTAAACTCGACCCGGTGAGCCCATGGTTCATTAATTAAAAGTATAAATACCCCAATCAATCTCGGTTTGGTTTATTTTGGGCTCGGAGTAAAATTGTAAAGTGTTTTGCAAAGTATTTTGAGTATTAAATATTTGGTATAAAGTAGTGAGATATTTGAGCAGCCTGGTTGTATTTAATTTTCATTAGCCTCATTAATAAAATAAGTTGGAGTATTTATACCCTTAATTAAGGACCCGTGGGCTTTTGGGTCAAGTTATAGAACCATGCCAAGTTTAAGGACCCATTAATCTTTTAAGTTGATTACCACATAGCTTAGTCAAAAGGTATTTAGGTGTTTCTTTACTTTTGTCCTGTTCGGATAGTTCAGGGATACATTTATGTCTGGATTTCCTCTGTCCGGATAACACAGTGAGTTGTGACTAAAGAATCTGAACTCATCAGTAGCCTCTTTTTTAGGCCTTGTCAAATATCTTTGGCATGGTTAAAAAATTTACTTAGCCAGTAATGATTTTGTCCGACCTGCCTGTGCATTTAGTTCAAAGTCTGTCCAAACTGACTTCTTTTTCCAGAATTCTAAGAGTTTTCTTTTTGGATCGTGAGACACCTGTCACAGTCTGGTTCGACCTACCAGCCATTTTTCTTCCTAGATCGACGCTCCCACTAAGCTTAGAAAGTGACCTAGGCATTGAATCCTTCACACGTCTGCACCGTCTTTAATTATTGGCAAACCTCTTCAACTCCTCGTAGGTAATAGTTTTTCTTATACTGTTATATAAATCATTTTTCACTATTCTATTGTCTTCATCACTCAAAAACGTTCTAGAGATATTTTCACTCTTGTCTTCAAACTCGTTCTCGAAGAGTTTTATGTTCACAGCCAGAAATGCACTTGTGAATGACGACTAGTTAAACTTGTCAGAGCTAGAATAGGCGAGAAAAGTCGAAAGGGTGAATCGCATTGCTGCTGGTCTCTCAGTCTCCCCAAGCAAAAAGTCTAATGAACCAACCCAATAAGCTGACCAAGGGTCATCCTCATCCAGAAATCTAAAACCCAGACAGTTATTCAAACCAAGTCTCTCTCTTCTCCCATCAGGTTCTTCTGTTCAAGAGTCCCAACCCTCCACTGCTAGGGAAAAAGCGGTGTCGAGTCTCAGAAAACCCTCCCCTTTCTTAGACATGGGTTCAGACATTGAGAAATCTCCTAGAAAAATTAACTACACGCCGGACGACTCGTCTGGTTAAATCCCAAACAACTACTTCAGTTCCATATCCCTCCAAATCAGAAGCATCTAAGGCAACATCAAAGGATAAGCCCTCCGGATCGGAGGTATCTAAAATAGCACCAAGAGATAAGCCCTCCGGATCGGAGGCATCTAAAATAGACCCAAGGCCTTCAAAAACAACAGGCGCTCATTCATCTGAACAACCTTTGTGCCAGAAGTTGATCCTCTCCCCCTTTATCCACATCACTTGATAAACCTTCCACAGCGATGGAAGAAGCGATGGAAGACAGTATCGAAGAGGCCCCCTTCAAAACTGAAGCATCAGGTCAAACCGGGGATGCTGCTTCTGACAGGAAAGGTAAAGGCAAAGTCAAGGTTTGCTTGACTCATCCGGATCTTCCGGCGTGCCTAGAAGGAAAGGTAGGCCCTTGCTTCAAAAATGTCACTGTTAAATATTTGATGGCCCTGCAGAATATAAACTATGTCTACACCCATACTGGTGAGTTGGGCCGGATCCGGACGAAATGGAGGATCCCAGAGTCAGTGAAGGTAACAATACATGTCACTCTAGAGACTCCGATGGATTGTAAACTCAATGAGGTGGTCATCTTCACCGGGGTGCTAAACTGGGGACTTTGGTTCCCATTGGACCCAGAAATCGTCAGGTATTTCTACCTGGTGAAGCTCTGCCCAAGCCAGCTAAGTCCAAACGTCTGGTACTCTCTCATTGCTTACATAATGACATCAAGACTGTCCAAAATACCTCTTCCAATGGAGCAATTTGCCTTTGTGGCAAGTCTATGCAAGAATCACCACATTTCATAACACCATCATAACATGGGGAACAATTCCAAGGTGGTAGGCAACTTACTGGAGTCAGAGAAGAACTGGAGGACATGGTTCCTGTTTATTAGTGGGTCATGGGAGAATGGGAGAAAGATCAAAGCCAACACCAACCCTAGTATGCTAACGAGCATATGGAAGAGTACTGGTAAACTTTTTATCTTTTTTTTCATATTCTTCTTTTTAACTCATAAGTCTCTATTGAATTATCTGTTACTTCTTTTTCAGTGCTGCCGAATGAGTTTACCGGACACCTGGAGGAGGGGCAAACAACTTGTGCCAAACTTAATGCATGGGCTGTAGAGCGTTGGGGAACGCCTTCCATAACTGATTCACCTCAGGAAACTTTGTGAGGTCCCACCTGTAGAACACCACAGGTCGGAGGGACCTCACATGAGAAGAACTAACAACGCCGCATCCACCTGGTGTGATCCTTAAGCGGAAGGAGGCCAAATATGGTAAATTGGCCTTGCCTTCCAGGGCCAAAGCTCCCAGCAAGATGAAAGGGAAGAAGAAGAAGAAAGGTGCAACAGAGCCGGTCCAAACTGCCATAGAAGGGACTGGTTCGGGGAACCCAAGGGGAATCGACGCTGCTTTACTCAAAGTAGTAGAGGCTGAGACTGTTAGGGAGGCAGGAGAATCATAAAACCTACCCAAGCCTCCCAAAAAGAACCAGAAGAGAAGAGCAAGCAGTGATGAAAATGCTGCCAAAAAGAAGAAGGTCACCTTAGGAGAAGAAATAATTCTTCGTCCTTCGGAGCTTTTACCTCCACCAGAGGGTACTGGGGGGGAATTGATGGAGTTGACATTAGTGCCCTTCAATATATTGATCTATACTTCAATGACTCTGAGAAGGATGATTTTGCTGGCCCCTTCCGCCCTTCAAGCTCTGCTAACATGGTGACCTATAACGGTAAGTCTTTCTCTGTTTCCGGAGAACAAGATGTTGTGGCCCATTCCCTTCTTGGTCCTATTCAGCCAGTGCTTGACCTGGAAAGACAAGTGAAGAGCCACTCCACACTTATTAACATCCTCACTACTGACAAAGAATATTTGTCAACCAATCTTCTCAATGCCAATCAGAGCATAGAAGATCTGAAGAAAGAGATAGAAGCACCGAGGAATGACAAAGAAGATCTATCAACCAAGCTGGCCACTTCGGAGACTGTCAGTACTGAACTTCAAACTAAATGCTCCGGTTTGGAAAAGGATCTCTCAACATTAAGGGAGGACCTGAAGACCAAAGATGGTGTCATTCAAACCTTGTCTGGTGAGAAAAATTCCCTAGAAGGTGCTGTGTCTAAGGTGACCAAAGAGAAAGAAGACTTGGTGAAGCAGCAAGAGCAAACTATTCAGGCCCCAACATTGATAAATATACCAATGAAGTGATAGAATCTCTCGAGAAAAAATACAATGAAGTTAGGTCTGGCATGGTGCTTCTCTTCTATGAAACCTTTCCGAAGAGGACCCTTGGTCCTTTATGGAAATATGTGGAATACGAAGACCTTCCTCATCATACCATGGAAACTGGTGACAAGTACAACTACTCCAGTGGAATTTATTCCACTACAGATGATGAAAAGGGAACCGGTGAGAGTTCAAGTGTTGAACTCAAAAGTCCCAAGAAATACGGTGGTGGTGCGACATCCGAAAGGAACAACCCCCGAGGTTTTAATCATATTTTTTTTTTATCTTTTCTGAATAGTTAAAGTTCTTGGATGGCCAAGGCATATTTTTTAATGTTATCCGATCAGAGTCCGGATTGGTTTTTTAAAATCCTAAAAGTCCTTGGATGACCAAGGCATATGTTGTTCTTCCTGTTCGGTTAAAGTCCGAACAAGTTTATTTATCAAATCTTTCTTTATTTAACACTGTCTTTTCCTTTAATTTTAATGGCTAATGTTTAAATAGCCCAAACTATTTCAGAAGTATTATAGTGAGAGTGTTTAATATCTCCGATGACATATGTTTAATGGTCATCATCCAACCAGGTTTATCCGATCCCATTGAATTATAGTTGAATTGAATTATAGTTAAACCACACCGGATATTTCAAGAAGGCATCACATTTTATTGAATGAAAGAACCGGACACCTCACTAAAACCTCCCCGCGCCACCAGGGTAGGAAAGAGTATGCCCCCTTATATATACATTGATATTTAACAAGTAAATATTTACATAAATTTTATTCTAGATATAACCTGAGATGCTCAATATTTCATGGGTGCTTCAAAACCCTTCCTTCTTTCACCTGAAGCCTATATGTCCCAGGCTTAAGCTTTTCGGAGACCTCATAGGGGCCTTCCTAGTTTGGAGCCAGCTTACCGAACTAATTTTCTTTGGTGTGTAGGAAAACCTTCCTCAAAAATTTATCTCCCAGTTGAAAATCTCTTCTCTTGACCTTGGAAGAAAACCCGCTCCTCATTAAACCTTGGTAGTGGGCTGTTCTCAAATGAGTTTTAAACCTTCTCTCTTTTATTAAGTCCAACTGATTCCTAATTGCTATCTCATTAGCATGTTCGGAATAGTTATGGACCATGTATGATGGTAGGGTAGCTTCAATGGGGGTAATGACATACATCTCATACACCAAAGGAAAAGAAGATTCTTGTGTAGCAGCTCGATGAGTACTTCGGTATGCCCATAATACTTCTTGCAGATAGCTTGGTCATTTCCCTGCTACCCCCTTCAGGTTACTTTTTAATCCGGACAGAATAGTCATGTTGGAAACTTCAACCTATCTGTTCGCTTGTGGATGGAAGGGAGAAGAGAAGCAGTGTTGAATGCCTCTAGAGGCACAAAAACTCTTCATATCTTTGTTATCAAACTGGGGCCCGTTATCTGTGGTAATCTTATGAGGAATCCCAATTCTGCAACATATATTGGATAAGATGAATTTTATGAAAGCTTTTGAAGTGGTTCCCGCCCAAGGAGCTTCCTCTATCCATTTTGAGAAGTAATCTATAGCAACTATAATAGTCCTGCACCCTCCGGACGTTACTGGCAAAGGCCTAACTAAATCTAATTACCAACGAGCAAAAGGTACTAGCTCAGAAATCGACTCTATAGGTACTGCTGTCACATGAATTTCATTACCATACCTTTGACATAGATCACACTTCTTCGCCATTTCTTTAGCATCTGCCATTATGGATGACCAATAATACCCAGCCAACAATACTCTCCGGGTTAGTGCCTTGTAGCCATAATGAGTTGATCCTTCACCATCGTGTAATTAGGATTGAAAAATTAGAGATTCTTCAACCCCCAAACAACGCAGGAAAGGTCTACTGAAAGATTTTTTATAAAACACCTCCCTTATGATAAAAAAATCCACGAGCCATGTGTTTAATTTTTCTTGCTACAGCTTTATCCAGAGGCCAAACCCCATCAGAAATGTATTGAAGAAGGGGAAATCTCCAATATCTAGGTTGGACTACTTGTATATGTATACTCAAGATTTCCTCCTCTTCCTTGTTTTGGCTTGACTGTATGGATGGGCATTCTTGTACATAAATCCAAAGGTAGGACTCAGAATATGTTATGGTTGCCAAGGAATCTGCCAATGTATTTTCTGATCTAGGAATATGATCATAACAAACACTTTTGAAATTGGCTGCCACCTCTTTAAGGACGAGTAAGTATTTGATCAGTTGTTCCTTCTTCGCCTCAGAGTAACCTTAAACATGATGAATAAGAAGCTGGGAATCACTCATCAACTTAACTCTTTTAGCCTCACACAAGAAAGCTAATTTAAGACCAACTATAGTTGCTTCATACTCAGACTCGTCGTTAGAGGCCCTGAATCCAAAGCATATAGCTTGGTACATTTTATCACCATACGGAGAGGTTAGGAAAATTCCAGATCGACAACCCATTGTGCTTGATCCACCATTAGTCCAGACTACCCATTCTTTTTTAGCTTTCCCTTCTGAAACTTGTTTAGAACTCCTATCCTGATGGAATTCTACTTGGAAATAAAAAACAACCTGAGCCTTGATTTCAATTTGTAGGGCAAAATAAATGTCATAATAACCCAACACTACTAACCACTTGGTCATCGTGCTTGATATGTCTACTTTCTGAAGACCATTTTTCAATAGGAAAGACATTAGGACAATGATGGAATGAGACTGAAAATACGACCTCATTTTTCTTGCAGCAATCACTAGGGCTAGTGCCAACTTTTCAATCTTCAAGTACCTCTTCTCAGCATCTATTAGGCTTTTGTTGATGTAGTACACCGGACGAGGGTAATTGTCCACCTCTCTTACCAACACTGCACTTATAGCATATTCTGACACAACCAAGTATACATACAATGTTTCTCTTTGTATGGGCTTGAAAAGGGTCTTGGGTGAAGACAAGTGTTTCTTTATTTCATTAAAATCTTGGTTTCACTGTGGAGACCAATTAAAGTCTTTAGCACTCTTCAAGGTTCGGAAAAACGAAGCACACTTATCTGAAGATCTTGAAATAAAACGATTTAAAGCAGCCAACCTTCGAGTAAGCCTCTGGACTTCTTTAATATTCCGGGTTGGATCAAGATCCAGGTATTCCAAATCAACATCAAATCTTTCAAGGATCACCATTGCCCCCTCCGGAGTAAATGTTCCTGCATTGTTCGTAGGCCTAGTTTGATGAGCATTGTCAAGCTTGTTTCCACTTCTTCTCTTGACATAAGCCCCCAATTTACCTCTTTCAATGAGATTTTGTACCTCCTGCTTCATAGCAATGCACTCTTGGGTGTTATGGCTAATATCATTATGATATTGGCAAAAACAAGTATTTCGACTGTCCCTGGGAGACTGCAGCGCTGCTGGTTTCCGGAAATGGACTTCAGCCTTGGTCTTGTCATAAATTGTGGCCACATTCTCTTTTAATTCTGCAAACCACTCTGGTTGAACCCAATGAACTCTTTTAGTCTTTGACTGCTGGCTCTGAGCTTGATTTTGGTTGGATTGAGCCTGCTTAGCCATGTTGGACCCTTGTACAGTCTCCTTAGCCTTATACCCTGACTGGTTTTGGTTTTATGCTGCTGGGGTGGACCTCACCTGACGGTACACCCTGGTTTTCTTAGTTTCATTCACGTTAATCTGCTTCCCCACCCGATTCAACAAGCCACCCCAAGTCATGGCCTTCTTCCTTGTCACTGAATCGGCCAGATTCCCAGGGTTCAACCCTTGCCCTAAGGAAGCAATTGCCATATGTTTGAAGCAATCTACTAGCCCATTTTTGGTAATCACGAACCGACTTATGTACTCCTTTAAGGACTCACTTGGCTCTTAGGAACAATAGATAATATTATCTCCATTGCCCTTCACCTCTTTACTTCCCACAAACTGACTTCGAAAGGCAACCCAAAATGTATCAAAGTTTCTGATACATCCCTGGGGTAAACTGTTTTACCATTTAAGAGAACCTCCTGTAAAATATTGGGAGAAGGCTCTACACAGAAGTTTGTCATCATCATCAAAATTCAACATGAAGTTCTTAAACTGCTCCAGATCTTTACTCCCATCATACTTCTCCATTTTGGAACTGTCAAACCTTTTGTGTAGGTTTTCAGACACTACATTGGCAGATAATGGTGATTATCTCCAATTTCTATGATGACTGAAGACTGTGTCTTCATTAGGTATTGTAAATATACATGGTTCATCATGAAAAGCAAAAGGATCGATCAGCAACTGATTCACATGCCTATGACTGTGGTTGTGAGATGACCCTTTACCCAAATGCCTTTTAAATCTCCCATGCCTATCTCTCTTTCTTGAATATTTTTTAACTAGTTTTTGTTTCTTCCTGGACCTCCCTTCATCACTGCTCGATGACAAAGACTCCTCAAGCTCAGCCTCGTTCGAAGAGCTGCTGGAGGACTCATAATCTGAACTTTCAACCGGCTTGGACCGGTGAGTCTTCTTATAACTGATATGGGTATTTTTGGTACTCAAATGAGTCGTTGCTGATTGATCATTCTCCCTAGGATTGTCAGTATGATGGATGGCTGACGCCCTCGACCTCTCCTTATACCTATTTCTGCTTGTTTTATGGCCATCAACGCCTCTTTTTTTGCCCTTAACTTGTCTCGCTCTTCGATGGTGTATTCTTTGTTTTCCTCAACTACCTCCACCACAGGTGGTGGATCTGCTTGCTCATTCGGATTCATCCGAACATGTATTTTTTAGTGGTTTCGAATGCAAGATTCAAGCACTTCACACCTCCCACTATGGTCTCCAATTTGGTTTGGTTTATTTTGGGTTGAGGGTAATTTTTTAAAGTGTTTTACAAAGTATTTTGAGTATTAAGTGTTTGGTATAAACTAGTGAGAGATTCGAGCAGCCTGGTTATATTTAATGTTCATTACCCTCATTAATGAAAGTAGTTGTGGTATTTATACCCTTAATTAAGGACCCACAGGCTTTCGGGTCAAGTTATAGAACCGAGTCAAGTTTAAGGACCCATTAACCTTTTAAGTTGATTAACACATAGCTTAGGCAAAAGGTGTTTAGGTGTTTCTTTACTTTTGTCCTGTCCGGATAGTTCAGGGATACATTTACGTCCGGATTACCCTGTCTGGATAACATAGTGAGTTGTGACTAAAGAATCTGAACTCATCAACTCTCATTAATGAGGTTGATCAACATTTAATACAAGCAGGCTGCTTAATTATCTCATTACTCCTCACACTAAACACAAAATACCCCAAATTTACTAAAATATTTTACAAAACTACCTCCAGCCCAAAATAAACCAAACCAAATTATCGACCATAGTGGGAGAACAAAGGTGCCTGTATTTTACATTCAAAACCAATAAGAAAAGTAGTTCGGATGGATCTGAACGAGCAAGGTACTCCACCTCTTGTGGTGGAAACGGTCAGGGAGAATAAGGAATACAGTGTTGAGGAGCGAGATCAGCTGAGAGCAGAGATAGAGGCACTAAGGTCCATAAAACAAACAGAGAATTGTATCAGGGAGAAATCGGGGGTGTCAGTTATTCACCATACCGACAATCCTTGGGAGAATGAGCCATCACTAAATATTCATCTTAGTTTAAAAAAGACTTATCTCAGCTTTAAGAATACACATCGGTCTAAGCCTGTTGAAATTTCAGAGTCTTAGTCCTCCAGTACCTCTTCGAATGAGGTTGAGCTTGAGGAATATTTGTCATCAAGCAGTGATGAAGGGAGATCTAGAAAAAAGATGAAGTTAATAAAAAAATTATTCAAGAAATAAGGATAGGCGTGGTAGGCTTAAAAGGCATCTGGGCAGAGGGTCATCCCACAGGCATGTTGATCAATTGCTGATAGATTCTTTTGCTTTTTAGACCAAACCAAGTATTTTTGTAACGCCTAATGAAGATACAGTCTTTAGTCGTAATAAAAACTGGTGGCAGACACATTTGTCTACAAAAATACTGTCCGAAAACCTACCTAAAAGATTTGATAGCTCCAAAATAGAAAAGTATGATGGAAGTCGAGATCCGGACAACCATCTGGAGCAATTCAAGAACTCTATGATGAATTTTGATGATGATGACAAACTCGTATGCAGAGCCTTCTCCCAAACTTTTACGGTAAGTGCTCTTAAATGGTATAATAACTTATCTCAGGGGTGTATTAGAAACTTTGATACATTATGGGTTGCCTTCCGAAGGCAATTCGTTGGAAGTAAAGAAGTGAAGGGTAATAGGGATACATTTTTCCCAAGAACCAAACAAGACTTTAAAGGACTACATAAGTCGATTTGTGAATACAAAAAACGGATTAGTAGATTGCTTCGAGCAGGTGGCAATTGCATTTTTATGATAGGGGTTGAATCCTGGGAACCTGGCTGATTATGTAACAAGGAAAAAAGTTATGACCTGGGTGGCCTATTAAATCAAGTGGGAAAGCATATTAATATGTGAGAAACAAATAAAACCAGGGTGCACCATCAGTTAGGTCCAGCATAACAGCTCATCCAGCCGCTAACCAGTCCGGCTACAAGGCTAAGGAGATCGGACAAGGGTCCAACCGGTCTAAACAAACTCAATCCAACCAGAATAAGACCTAGAGCCAACAGTCAAGAGGTAAAAGTGGTCCATGGGTTCAGCCTGAGCGTTTTGCAGAGTTAAGGGAAAATATAGCCACGATCTATGATAAGACTAAGGAGGAAGTCCATTTTCGAAAACCGGCGGCATTGCAGTCTCCTAGAGAAATCCGAAATACTTGTTTTTCCAGTATCATAATGATATAGACCATAACACTCAAGACTGCATAGCATTAAAACAATAAGTTTAGAACCTTATTGAAAGAGGAAAACTGGGAGCATATTTTAAAAGAAGAAGTGGAAACAGGCCCGACAATGCTCCTCGGTCAGGCCCTACAAACAATCCTGAAACATCTGCTCAAGAAGGGGCAATGTTGATTCTTGAAAGATTCGATGTGGAATCTGAATACCTGGATCCTGATCCAACTCGGAATAAGGTGGGAGTCATAATAGAACAAACCAGGGTGGTGTCCAGACTGATTAGTTTCTTTGAATCACTAACTATATTTGGAGGAGATATTTTAACAGCACCCACCCTTTCATCAAGGAAGAGGCATGTCCACAGTTTGGCCACTCAATTAGAAGAGGAAATGTCTTTTCATCAGTGCCAATCCCCTTTCCCATTCAAAGTTTTTGATGAGGATGATTTGAGGAATATTGTTGGGCCTCATGAGGATGCGGTAGTTATAGGAGCCTCTATTTGGGTCAGTGATATACACTGAATTTTGATAGATACAGGCAGTTTGGCAAACATCCTATTCGTAAGCTCTTATAAACAGATGAGGAATCCGGCTGTTATTCAACACTCGAACAAAACTATTGTGGGCTTCACATGGAGTTCTGCGGATGTAATTGGGGAATTTGAAGAAGAAGTGTTGTTGGGCAAGGGGCCTTTTAAAAAGATGGTGAGGGTGCTATTTGTTGTAGTAGACTGCCCCACATCATACAATGCAATTTTTAGGAGGTCCTGACTTTCATGAATGCATGTTGTAGCCTCAACAGTCCATCAGTGTTTAAAGTATGCAGTTTAAGGACAAGTAGGTGTTGTCCGAAGTAGTTAGAAAATAGCCAGAGAGTGCTATGCAATAGCTCTTGCTCCTAAGACTCTGGGGGTAGTTCGGATTAATGAAGATTAGCAGTTACTAGAGCCTTCTGCCGGGGAAAGTGAGATTGATGACCCCAAAGAGGCTTCTAGTGTTATAATACCCATTGAAGAAGTTGAAACTCACTCTTTTGCAAAGGGTAAGAATATCAAGATTGGTTGCAAGATGACACCAGAGTTTAAAAAAAATCTTGTCTTTTTTGCTAAACAATCAGCACGTGTCTGCTTGGTGCAATAGTGATGTAACCGGAGTACCCGCAAGCGTTATTTTACACAAGTTGTCCATCCGGAGTGATGTTGCACCTATTGTACATAAAAGAAGAGCTTTTTCTAAGGAAAAAGCAGATGTGATAGTTCAAGAGGTTGATCGGCTCACCAAGATGGGACACATAAAGGAATCATAATATCCTTTATGGACTGCCAATCCGATGTTAGTGAAGAAAAAGAACGGGAAGTGGCATATATGCATTGATTTCACTGACCTTAACAGAACTTGCCCTAAGGATCTTTATCATATCCCCCGGATAGATCATTTGGTAGACTCTACGTCTGGAAACAAGTTGTTGTCCTTCATGGATGCTTTCTCCGGGTATAATCAGATATAGGAGGATCCGAAGGATCAAGATCACACTAATTTTATAACAGACAAAGGTCTTCATTGCTACAAGATGATGCCCTTTGGGTTGAAGAATGTCGGGGCTACTTATCAGAGGTTTGTGAATAAAATGTTTGCTAATCAGATTGGCCAAAATATGAAAGTATACATAGATTATATGATGGTTAAAAGTCTGGAGGAGGATTTGTACATATTTGATCTTCAAGAAACATTTGCTAATTTAGCAGCTATGAATTTGAAATTAAATCCAGATAAATGGGTGTTTGGGGTCCGTTCTGGAAAGTTTCTTGGTTATGTAATAAGTGAGAAAGGTATCCAGCCTGATCCGGATCAGCTTAATGCACTATTGGAAATGGATCCTCCTCGAAATGTTAAAGAAGTTCAAAGGCTCACCGGAAGGTTGGCTGCCTTAAACAGATTTATTTCAAGGTCATTTGACAAATGTGCTCTGTTTTTTCAAACCTTAAAAATGCTAAAGACTTCAACTGGTCCCACAGTGCAACCAGGCCTTCGCTGAGATAAAGAAACACTTATCCTTACCAAAGACTCTTTTTAAGCCCAATCAAAGGGAAAAGCTCTATGTATACCTAGCAGTATCGGAATGTACTATACGTGTTGTCCTGGTAAGAGAAGTGGAAAATTATCCTCGTCCGGTGTACTTTATCAGTAAAATTTTGTTAGATGCTGAAAAAGGGTATTTAAAATTAGAAAAGTTGGCGCTAGCCTTAGTGATTGCAGCAAGAAAGATGAGGTCGTATTTCCAATCTCATTCTATTATTGTCCGGATATCTTTCCCGCTAAAAAAAATTCTTCAAAAGGCAGATATATCAAGCAGAATGACCAAGTGGTTAGTAGAATTGGGCGATTGTGATATTGATTTTGCCCCCTGAACAACTATTAAAGCTCAATCAGTGGCTGGTTTCCTAGTAGAATTCCATGTGGATAAGAACTCTAAACAAACTTCAGAAGGTAAAACCAAGAAAGAATGGGTGGTCCGAACTGAAGGTGGAACAAGCACGATGGATTGTGGAGCTGGAGTTTGCTTAACTTCTCTGTATAGTGATAAAATGTATCAAGCTATATGCTTTGGGTTCAGGGCTTCTAACAATGAGTCTGAATATGAAGCAGCTATAGCTGGTCTTAAATTGTCTCTCTTGTGTGGGGCTAAGAGAGTTCGGTTAATGAGTGACTCTCAAGTGCTCATTCACCATGCTCAAGGTCAGTCTGAGGCCAATAAGGAGAAACTAATCAAGTACTTACTCATTTTGAAAGAATTGGCAACATACTTCAAAAGTGTTTGTTATGAGCATATTCCCAGATCAGATAATACATTGGCATTCTCTTTAGCAACTATAACATATTCTGAATCCTACCCTTGGATTCACATACAAGAATGTCCGTTCATACAGCTAAATCAAAACAAATAAGATGGGGAAAGTATGAGCATACATGTGATTTAACCTAAAGATTGGTGGTTTTACCCTCCTTTAATATATTTCTGATGGGGTTTTGCCTTCAGACAAAGTTGTGGCAAAAAAGATTAAATACAAGGCATGTGGGTTTTTGGTGATAAGGGAAATTCTCTATAAGAAATATTTCAGTAGACCTCTCATACGTTGTTTGGGGTTTGAAGAATCACACGTCGTTTTGTCTGAACTGCATGATGGGGAGGGCTCAACACATTGTGGGTACAGGGCGCTAACTCGGAGAGTCTTATTAGCTGGGAAGGCCCCTATAAAGTCTATGAAAAGTTCAAACCTGGGACATATAGGCTTCAAGACAAAGAAGGGAGAGCTTTGTAGCACCCATGAAATGTTGAGCATCTAAAGTTATATTTAGAGTAAACTTGTTATGTAAATATTTACTTGTTAAATATCAATGTAAATATTTACTTGTTAAATATCAATGTAAATATTAGGGGGTATACTCTTTTCTACCCTGGTAGCGCGGGGAGGTTTTAATTAGGTGTTCGGTTTCTTCTTCAGTAATATATAATGCCTTCTTCAAAAATTCGGAGTGATTTTACTACAATTCAATTCAAGTATAAATCACTTATTTAATACCCTGGATCTTTAGTAGATCAGATAAACTTGGTGGTTGGTCATGACTATTAAATATATGTCATTGGAGATATTAAACACTCTCACTTCAATACTTCTGAAGTTCTAAGGGCTACTTAAATACTAGTCATGAAATATTTAAAGTATAGTATTAAACAAAAAGAAAGTTGGATATATTAAACCTGTTTGGACTTCAACCGAACAATAATACAAAACATGTCTTGGCCACCCAAGGACTTTGGTTATTCGAAGGACTTATTCGGACTTTAACCAAATAGTAATACAAAATGTGCCTTGGCCATCTAAGGACTTTGATTGCTCACAAAACAAAAAATAATACATGGTAAAACCTTAGGGCTTGTTCCCTTTGGAAGTTCCTTCACCACCACCTTTTTTGGGACTTTTGAGTTCAGCACTTGAACTCTCACTCGTACCTTCTTCATCATCAGTAGAGTCAAATCCACTAGCCAATGTATGAAATACGATGTCTTTATACTCCACATACTTCCATAAGGGACCAAGTGTCCTCTTAGGAAAGGTCTCATGGAATAACAGCACCATGTCAGACTTAATCCCATCATCTATTTTTTCCAAGGAGTCTATTACTCTGTTGCGTACTCCTCAATACTTGTATTGATAGCTTGCTCTTGCTGACTCTTCAGGGCCTCCTTTTCCTTGGTCATCTCTGAAACAGTGCCTTCCAACTTAGTCTTCTCATTAGTTAAGGTTCAAATAGCATCATCCTTAGTCTTCAACTGCTCTTCTAACGTTGTGAGGTTTTGTGAGGAAGAAGTCTTCACATCGGAGTATTTGGTTTGAAGCTCAATTTTCCCGCTTCCGATGCGGTTAGCTTGGTTGCCAAATCCTCTTTCTTCTTCTTCAGTGACTCTATACTTTGTTGAGCATTTAGGAGACTGTTTGACAGAGATTGTTTGTGAGAAGTAAGAGAGTTGATAAGGTTGGTCTGATTTTTTACCTGCCTCTCTAAATCGAGTATTGGCCAGATATAACAATGAGGGCATGACTTAAGACATCATGTTCTCCGGATATGGAGAATGATTTCCCGTTGTAGGTCACCATATTGGAGGAACTGGAGGGACGATAAGGACCTGCAAAATCATCTTTCTCAAAGTCGTTAAAGTACATGACAATATCTTGAAGGGCAGAGAGGTCCACTTTATCGTTCTCTCCACCATCAATCTCTCCGGACTGAACGTCTGTTGGGATTTCCTATTGCTGATTACGGTTGGTAGGAGTTATTAGTGGGATATCCGAAGAGCGAAGGATTATTTCTTCCCCCAAGGTGACCTTCTTCTTCTTGGCAGCTTTTTCATCACTGATGGCCCTGCGTTTCTTGTCATTTTTAGAAGGCTTTGATGGGTTCTTTAACCCTCCAGTTTCCCTTACTGTTTCGACCTCTATTGCTTTGAGTAAAGCCACATCAATACCATCCTGGTTCCCCAAATCAGTCCCTTCTGTAGCTATTTGAGCCAACTTGGTTGTAGCCTTCCTCTTCTTGTTCTTCATTTTCCTGGGAGCTTTAGCCCTAGAAGACAAGAACAGCTTGACGTCTTTGGCTTCTGTCCTTTTCAGAATCACATCAGCAGGAGGAGGGGTGGTTAGCTCTTCCCATGAAAGGTCTCTCTGATTATTGGTGTTCCACAGGTTAGACCTCACAAAATTCCCCGATGTGAAGCAATTGTGGAAGGCATTCCCCCAGTGTTCTGAAGCCCGCGCATTGAGCCTTGAACAAGTCTTTTTCCCTTCTTCTAAATGGCTGGTGAAATCCTTCGATAGAACTGAAAAGAAGTAACGAATTAATCTGAATAAGAAAACTTGTAGTTTAAGAAGTAAAAAAGAAGAAGAAACTTACCAGTGCTTTTCCACCTACTGGTTAACAAGCTAGGGTTGGTGTTGGCTTTTATCTTCTTGCCATTTTCCCATGTTCTACTAACAAAAAGTAACTATGTCCTCCAAGGTTTTTTGGACTTTAACAAATCGTCCACAACTTTGAAACCATTCCCCATGTTGTAGTGGTAGAATGGAATCTGATGATTCTTGCACAAGTTTGCTACAACGGCAAACTGCTCCATCGGAAGAGGGATATTTGACAATCTGGATGCCATGATACAGGCGAGGAGTGTGTACCAGGTGTTGTGGCTTAACTTTCTGGGATAGAGTTTTACCAAATGGATGTACTTAACGATCTCTGGGTCTAGAGGGAACCAGAGTCCCCATTTCAGCACTTCGGTGTATACTACCACCTCATTAAGTTTGCAGTCCATGGGGGTCTTCAGAGTAATTGGTATCCTTAATTTTACAGACTCTAGAATCCCCTATTTGGTCCGGATTTGGCATAACTCGGCATTATGGGTGTAGACATAGTTGATATTTTGTAAAGCTAGCAAATATTTGACGCTGGCATTTTTGAAACAAGGACTTATCTTACCCTTTAGGCACTCCGGAAGCGAGTTCGGATGAGTCATGCAAACTTTTACTTTACTCTTACCTTTCTTGTCAGAAGCAGCATCTCGTGTCTAGCCTGATGCCTCGGTCTCAAAAGGAGCCTCTTCGATGATGTCTTCCATATTCTCTTCCAACACTGTGGAAGGTTTTTCAGTTGTTTTTTAAGAAGATTGTTCAGCTCCCTTCATCGAAAGTTGTTCGGATGGTTGAGCACTTGTTTCCTCTGAGGGCCCAATGTTTGGTAGAGGTTGTGATCCGGAGGGCTTGGCTTGCAGAACTGCTTTAGCTACCTCCGATCCGGAGGGTTTTGAAGGTGGTGGTGTGGACTGAGTGTTGGTTTGGCGAGTTGTCCGACGATGAGTTATCTTCTCAAGTGACTTTTCTGTGTCAGATACCCTTGCTATGAATGGTGAGGGTTTTCTGATTCTTGAGACCGGTGGCGATACAGTTTTCTCTCTCTACTTTCTTTGCTCTCTCTAACTCTGATAAATTCAACCAGCCACCTTTAACTAAAGCGTTTCTGGCTGTGAACGTATAATTTCTCAAGAATAGTTTGAAGCTGAAGATGTTAGTCTCTCTAAGAAATTTGAGTGTGAAAGACAATGGAATAGTAAAAAGATATATATATATATATATATAACAGTAAAAAGAAACAGTTACCAAAGAGAAGTTGAAAAGGGTTTTTTGCAATGATTAACGGTTGCGCAAACGTGTGAAAAATCAAAATCTAGGTAACTTTTTAGACCTAGTGGGTGCAGCGATCTAGGATAAATAACGGCTAATAGGTCAAACCAAATGCTGACACGTGTCCCACGATTCAAGAAAAAACTCTTAAAATTTTGAGAAGAAAAGTCAGTCCTGATAAAATTCGAACTGGACTGGTGTTGAAAATAAACTTCTTAGTTCGGACAATGCAAGCAGATCAGGCGAAATTGATATTGACTTGGAAGATTTTTTAACACTTCCAAAGATACTTTGCAAAGCCTAAAAAAATGGCTACTGATGAGTTCGGATATTACAATCACAACCTACCAATTAATCCGGACAGGGGTAATTCGGACCATATCACTCCACTATAAATTCGAACATGACAAATGTGAGAACCTTTTGACTAAGCTATTTATTAATCTATTTAAAAACTAATGAGTTCTTAAACTAGACCCGGTTTCACAACTTGACCCGATAAGCCCATGAGTCATTAATTAAAAGTATAAATACTCCAACCACTCTCATGAATGAGGGTGATCAACATTTAATACAACCAAGCTTCTTAATTATCTCACTACTCCTCACACTAAACACAAAATATCCCAAACTTACTAATATACTTTACAAAACTACCCCCAGCCCAAAATAAACCAAACCATATATAATTGCTTTTTACTATTGTTTGAAAAAAATTATAAGGTAAATACAACAATGAATTAATTTAATAAACTTATTAGTCAAATATGTATAAATTAGTTTTCTTTTATTTTATATTCTTCTCGTTAATGCGAAGTTATAATAGTATTATCGTGCTAACTCTTATTTTTCAAACATTTTGTGTTTTTTTTAATTTCTAATAGTTTTGTACAATGTATTATTTAAACATTTTTCTTTTGAAAAAAAAATATTTTTGAAAGATTAAAATAATCAATTACAATTTGAATTTTAAATTTTATCAAAATTAACCTATAATATAAATATTTCCAACAATATCTTTTGGACACATAAGACACATACAACTTCAACCTTTAGTTACTTTTTATTTATGAAATTTCATATTATTCTATATTTGAATTATTATTATTTTAAAAGTGGTAAGTTCAATTATTACAAGTTGCTTTAGAAAATGATAATATGAGTATTTTAGTGAGATAAGTATTTTAGAGAGAGAAAGTGAGACCACAAGTAAGTCGGAATAAAGTTTTCAACCCCTTTATTGGACGTTGTGATACATCGGTGTATGCTTTCAGACAATCATTCCTCAAATTAACTTCAAAGTCGATCTTTAAAATCCAACCGTTTAAAATCGTCATGATTTCCTAACCGCTAGGCTTACAACTAGCATGACACATGTCGAACACGTGACATTGTTATCGTTTCAAATTATGTCCAATCACCATAAAACATTTTCCACTTCTACACTCATCTCCTTCCTCCTATAAATTCATATGCAAATTCATTTTTGGTTTCACAACCGAAATTTCTTGAGAGAGAGACAGAAAACCTCCCAATCTTTAGCTACCTTCACCGTTTTCTTCAAACTTGCTGGTTGCTTTCACTGGAAAAATCATACTTTCCGATCAATCTTCAATCTGTTTATGAGAAAACATCATAGATCTAGAAGATCTAAAGCAAGAATTCCCAGAAAACCCAAATCTCCAAAGTCTGACCATAATCAGGTATTCGGATCTTATGATTACTTTTGCATAAGTGAGAGAGCATACAAGTATAGAGTTGATGGGTTGATAAGTGACGCTCCCTTCAGAACAACTACAAAAACCATTTACTACAGTAACTTTGACCCCTCTAAAACTCCTTTATTTCCATCTTCACCTGTCATAGAAGAGAATCCATCTTCTAAAGTTCGAATACCTAGAACACCTCAAAAAATTTCTTCCCGTATTAAGACATCACCTTGAATTAGTGGTGAATTAAGCAAATCTGAAGCAACCCCTTCTCAAACTTATCCCCCACAAATTTGGTAAAAAAGGACTTTTATAGTCATGAGAGATGATGCCGATGCTACACCAAATCCTTCCTCATCAAATTCATCTACCAAATCTCCTCCCCCGAGGGAGATTGTTGAGGAAGCCTTATTACCTCAACAAAATCCCTCGAAGAATCTTCCACAATTAAGAGATTAAACATCCGAACTGGAGGAAGTTGATTTTGATACTACTCATTCAGTCAATGAGGCTGACTCCGATGAAGAATCAGAGAATGCTACAGAGAAAAAGGTTCGTAAGCCAAGTAAAAAGAAAGCTCATATTACTATATCCGATAAGGAGGGAGCAAAAATTGGCAATAACCTGAGATCTCTTGATGCTGACTATATATTCGAACTGAAGAAAGTTCCATACATATATTATCAAGAAAGTTAAGCATCGAATCTGAAGAAACAATGGGGAATGGGAGACAACATTACTCTTCGATTACCTAAAAAGAGAGTGACTCCCTTAGATTGCAAGGACAATGAGTTGGTGGTCTACCCCGAAATCATCAATTGGGGTATTTGATTCCCACTAGATTCCATGATTGTTGAGTACTTAGAACTTCTAAACTTGTGCCCAACTCAAGTGACACCAAATGAATGGTTCACTCTTATGTATGTGATCATGGCCTCTCGCTTATCTAAGATTCCAATCAACATCAAGGATTTCATATCTTTGACAAAACTGTCCAATGGACCACAACTTTCATTTTACTACCTTACCCTAGATGATGATCTGAAAATCATCGACGACCTTCTAGAAGCGGACAAATTTTGGAAGCAAAAATTTGTCTTTCTCTCATGAGCGTGGGAAAATGGTAAAGCGATATCCGATGCCAACCCATCAAAACTGAACCTCCTCTCGAGAAGCAATCCTGAGTATTATAATATTGTTGTTTTATTTTAAACAAAATAGTATAAATGTTGTTACCCTTATTCATTATCAACTTATATGATCCTTTCAGAAATTATGAGGGAATAAAACAATAATATTATAATACTCAGGGTTTCGACTATCAAGGAGGGAATAGAATGAGAGCCTTCTTCAAAAAAGAAGAAAACTTCCACGCCCTCGAAAAATAAAAGTTCTAAAAGTCCTCGGAGAATTCATTGGAGAAGTTCTCATCGGAGATGCTATGACCACTGCAGCAGATAATCAAGATGACGATCATTTCGATCCCGATAGTTTTATCAATTTTAATGAGTATAAATAACTCATCGGAGAAGAAGATACTGTCATTCAAGAGGTTCAAACTCGCTTACACAATTTTGGAAGAAGATCTACAAACTCTGCTTCGGAAGCATCACCTAAAATAATTGTTCCTTTTGTTCCTACAACTTCTTTGGACCTTATTTCTCGCCCTAGTCCGGTAGTTTTCCCTCCTGTTGCATAAAATCCAGACGTCCTTGCTGCACTTCAACCATTTTCATACCTCAAAACTACAACAAACACCCTCACACAGGAAATCGAAGCTACACAAAATTATCTGAAACGACTTGCCAAAGATATGGTTTGCTACAAGGGAATTGTTGAGGCTGAGAAATAGTTGAGGAAAAAATTCCAAACTCATGTAATAGATCAATTCCATGGATTTGAAATGGTAAGGTCTGAGATTATCAGAGGAATCTTCTTCATCAAAGAGAATTTACGAGAGGAACATCGAATTGAGAAAGAAAATCTTAACTCTGCCCATCAAGAAGAGATAAATCAACTCAAGACCTAACACCTTGAGGATTTGGCTGCTGAAAAGAAAAAAAATCTGAAAAGCTTCAGACTTCTCTTACCCAAAACGAAGCAGAAAATAAAAACTTGAGCGATGAGATAGCCAGACTAAAAACCAATTTTGATGAGAAAAAACAACTTGCTATCATTGCCGCAGAAGATGAATGCACCCAAGACATATTGGCAGCTATCAATAATGGTAAAGAAGAGACAATCATTACTCTCCTTTGAGAAATTCATGCAACATATCCAAAAAACAATCTTTTTAGCTTCTGGAATGATATTACTGTCGAAAGGCGTCCTAATGAAGCCTTCGAACATATCCCAAACTCATCATCAAAGGAAGAATCATCTGAAGAATAGTCATCTGAATGATTTTGTTGTCCTTTGAATTTGTGTTATCTTTTTTGTACTTGTCATTTTAGTATCATATCCATTGTACACATCGAGTTATGCAAATTGGTAAAGGTTTTTGTTATATTTCATATTTATCATCAAGTTATGTGATCCTTTAATTTTTATCTTGACTCATTAAATATTATGGTGCACTAGATGATTATGGCACATCAAAAATTACACTTCGAATATTACAGTGCATTTGATGGATGTAGCACTTCGAATATCACAGTACATTTAATGAATGTAGCACTTCGAATATCACAGTGCATTTAATGAACGTAGCATTTCGAATATCACAATGCATTTAATGAACGTAGGACTTCGAATATGGTTGTTTCTTCGAAAAGTGTAATAAACACTTCAGAATATTCTACTCTTGATCAACCTCAAAGATGATCAGGCTTTGATCAGTTATCAAGATAGTTTAAATAAAATACTTGTAAACAACCATTGGCCAAAAATGAATTTTATTGATAAACTTGAATATGTACATAATGCCTCATTAAAACCTTCGTGGGCCAACAGGGTAGGAAAAAATGCGCTATTTAATCCAAAGAAACAAATTCAAAATTTAATCGAATTATTCCTAATATATTTTCAGATATTGTATATTCCATGGGTGGTGAAGTATCCTCCCCTGAATATCACAGAGGCAATAAGACCCTGGCTTTATCATTTCCACAACCGTATAAGGTCCTTCCTAATTCGGGGCCATTTTTCTGAGGCACTTTTCCTTAGTATGCAAGAATACTTTCCTCAACACTTTATCACCTGCTTTAAGCTCCCACCTTTTAACCCTCGAATCGTATTTGTTCCTCATAAGAGTCCGATAATGCATTACGTTCAAAAGAGCTTGAACTCTTTTTTCATCAATCAAATCTAAATTTTCCCTTTTAGCTTCGTCATTAGATTCTTTCAAAATATTGAGCTATTCTAAAAGATGACATCGTAGATTCCACAGGGCTAACAACATCCATTCCATATGCTACGACAAAAGGAGTTTCTTTAATAACTTCCCTGGGAGTTGTTTGATAAGCCCAAAGTACTTCTTGCAAATAATTCGGCCATTTCCCTACTGCATCTGTCAAATTTTTCTTTAAACCATCTAAAATAGTCTTGTTCGTCACCTCGACTTGTTCATTGGCTTGATGATGAAAATGCGTCGAAAAATATTGTTGAATTCCATTTGATGCGCGGAACGAGGTCATTTCTTTATTGTTAAACTGAGGGCCATTATTCATAGTAATTCTCCGAGGTACTCCGAAACGAAAACAAATACTGTTTACAATTAATTTGATTATATCTTTTGCTTTCATTCCAGATAGTGGTTCTGGAATGAAATTTGTAAAATAATCCACTGCCACAATTATCATTTACCGTCCCCCAGATGCCATTGGCAAAGGCCCCACAAAATCAATCCTTCATTTATCAAATGGTATAGCCTCGGTTATAGACATAAGTGGAACTATCGGTTTATGTATAGAATTGGCAAAAATTTGACAAATATCACAGTTTCGAACCAAATTTTTGGCATCGTTCACGATTGATGGCTAATTAAATCCTGCGAGTAAAACCCGACGAGATAACGCTTTAAACCCGCAGTGAGCTGACCCCTCTCCATCATGTAACTTTGATAATACCTTTTGTGACTCTTGCCTGTTTAAACACCGTAATAATGGTCTACTTAATGCCTTCTTATACAAGATTCCATCCAAAACTATGTATCCAAAGGCTTTACCCCTCAATTTTTTTGGAAAACTTCGTATCATATGGCAATGTTCCTCGAAACAATAAATCTAGAATATCAGTTTGCCAATCACATCGGACTACATATGGAGTGACAAAAGATTCTTCTATACATTCACATTGGTCTCACTAGGTCAAAATCGAGGGATTTCTTTGTAACAAAATCCAAGGATACTCTTCCTAGTAAGAAATATTTTCTAAAGAATCAGCCACCATGTTACTTCATTGACTAATATGTTCCACAACCACATGATCAAATAGTAAC
The DNA here is from genome assembly GCA_036936605.1 of Limnanthes douglasii subsp. nivea. Classification (NCBI taxonomy): domain Eukaryota; kingdom Viridiplantae; phylum Streptophyta; class Magnoliopsida; order Brassicales; family Limnanthaceae; genus Limnanthes; species Limnanthes douglasii. Next base: position 132,148,298 of record JAUPFV010000003.1, on the reverse strand, counting down.
ATTAAGTTATGAATCTATCAAATATACAAAATTAAGCAATCCTTTTTTGCTTCGGAATTTCCGGATACTTGATTTGCAACCAGCTGAGAATTTGTCTTTAGGCATACTGAAGTTGCTCTACATATTTTTGCTAACCTCAAACCAGCCAAAACAGCTTCATATTCAGCTTCATTATTAGAAGCGTGAAAACCAAATTTAATAGACTGAAGCATCGTTTCTCCAGATAGAGCAATTAGTTGAACTCTAGTACTGCATCCTGAGATAATAGATCATTCATCTGTTCGAACAACCCACATCGAACTTGCTAATACAACATCATGATTTTCTTTGATATCTGATATGCTCGAATGAAATTCAACAAAACAATCTGCGAACGTTTGAGCTTTAATCGATGTTCAAGGTGTGAACAAGATATCATAATCTCCTAACTCTACTGACCACTTGGTCATCCTCCCCGAGATATCAAGATATTGTAAAACATTTTTTAGAGAGAATGAAGTTTGGACTTCGATGGTATGAGCTTGGAAGTAAGGGCGCATTTTCCTAACAGCAATCACCAATGCTAATACTAATTTCACAAGCTTTATATACCTCTTTTCTGCTACCACTAAACTTTTGCTAGCTTCAGAATTCCTGAATCTTCATTTATTAATACTGCACTTAGTGCAAAATTTGATACCGCAATATACAAAAAGAGATTTTCTCCGCTTCGAGGCTTTGATAAAATTTCTGGTGATGATAACAAGTTATTTATGCTTGTAAACGCTACTTCACAATCCGATGTCCATTCAAATCTATTTGGCTCTCGGAATACTTGAAATAAAGGAAAACATTTGTTAGAGAATCTTGATATAAATCTATTAAGTGTTGTTAACCTTCCTGTCAATATTTACACTTCTTTAACGGATCGAGGTGACTTCATTACTATCAGAGCTTTCAACCGTTCCGGGTTAGCTTTTATTCCTCTTTCAGTGATAACATAACCTAATAATTTCCTTGATCGAACTCCCAAGGTGCATTTTTCAAGATTAAATTTTAGTCTGATTGCCCTTAGATTAAAAAATGTTTCCTCTAAATCCTCCAGATGCGCATCATCACTTAAGGTTTTTACCACCATATCATCAATATACACCTCCACGTTTCTTTGGATCTGAGTGGAAAAAGCTTTATCCATCAACCTTTGATAAGTAGCTTTAACATTCTTCAATCCAAAAGGCATAACTTTGTAGCAATGCAATCCTTTATCAGTTATGAAGGTCGTACATTCTTAGCCCTTCGGGTCTATCTGGATCTGACTATATCCTGCAAAACCATCCATGAAAGCTAATATTTTATTTCCCGAAGTGGAATCAATCAGTTGATCTATTCGAGGAACATGAAATGGATCTTTAGGACATGCTCGATTTAAGTTTGTAAAATCCGCACACATTCTCTATTATCCATTCTTCTTGTTGACCACCACTGGATTCGCCGTCCATAAAGGATATTGTGACTCCCTTATATGTCTGACCCTAGATAAGCGATCTATTTCGGAAACTATTGCTTCTGCTTTCTCTGATGAAAATGCCCTTATTTTCTGAATTACTGGCTTTACCTTCAGATCAAAATCTAAACTATAGCAAATTACTTCAATCGGTACCCCCGTCATATCCTCCGTTATCCAAGTGAAAACATAAAAGTTAAAAGATAAAAATTCTAGCAGTTGTTGACGTAGAATTAGGGTCAGTAAGGTTCCTATTCGAAGTACTCTTCCTTCAGAAAAAAGTATACTCCTCAATTTATTCACTTACTGTCAAAGACTCTGGGGTTTCCCTTGGATCGTCAACCCTTTTTTCAAAATCTGAGGTCAACCCCTCTGGCTGTTATTCATTCATCAAGTCTCCGCTACTGGATCCTCGGATCCGAAGTGCAGTGGCATAACATTCTCTTGCAAATTTTTGGTATTTTCGAATGATCCCTACACGATCCCTTACCATATATTTAAAACATTGATGTAATATCGACACAACCCCATACATTATGGACTACCAAGACCTTCCAAAAATAGTGTTGTAACTTGTGGGACAGTCCACCATCATAAAGAGCACTTGAACCTTCTTCTTGAAAGGTCCATTTCCTAAGCTCACCTCTCATTCGAATTCCCCAATCACCTGTGTTGTCACACCAATTAATCTTATAATCGTACGTTCCAATTGAGAAATTTGAGGAGGGTTACGCATCCTGTCATAAGTCGTTTTGAAGAGGATGTCTACAGAACTACCGGTGTCTATGAGAACACGTCGAATTTTAACACCAGCCACTTCTGCCCTAATAACTATCGTGTCTTCATGTGGCCCCACTGTACCCTACAGGTCGTCCTCATCGAACAAGATAAAAGGTCTAGCCTTTTTTGCCATACAAATGAGTAGACATTTTTCCTTCAATTTGCGTTGTCAAATTGACAACATGTCTCTTTCTTGAAATTTTAATAGTACCAACCATTGAGTCGCCTCCGTAAATAGCCAACGACTCAAAAAATTCACACAAGCTTCACACATTTCCTCTCCTTATCGGCTCCTCAACAGCCATCAGAATTAACCTGTCCGGATCCTTGTCCAAATATTATGAAGCAACATCAAATTTAGTAGCCTCATAATCGAGAATCATCAAATTCTCAACTGGCGCACTTGGGTTAGCATGCCGTGAATTTGATGCTGGAATTTTTGACGCGCCTCATTGTGATTTCACATAAGTCAAGAGTTTTCCATTTTCAATCAAGATTTGAACCTCTTTTTTCAATGCAATACAATCATTGGTATCATGACCAATGTCCTTATGATATCTGCAATTTTGTTATTCTGCTTCTCCCTTGGCCTTATTGGAGCTGGCTTCCTTAAATTCACGAAGCTCTTGTTTTTGTCGAAGATTGCAGCTACACTTTATGTTAAATCTGCATAATATTCTGACCTAATCCACCGATTCGGCATCGGTCTGCTGTAATTATAGAATGGGGCATGGTTTGAATATCCCCCAGTTCGAGGTTGTAAATTATTATTCCTCGAACGCGACTGCTGATTACTTTTCGAGGGTTGCCCTTGGTTATTTGGCTATCTGACCCGAATTTCTTGGAATATTAACTGGTCCTCCTCGGACCCTGGTTGACTCTTCAACCTTGATTTGGTCTTCAACCTGAGCCATCAGTGCCCCAAAGGTTAAAGCTCTCCTCTTTGTCGTTTCATTAGCCAGATTCCCTGGTAGTAAGCCCTAGCGAAAAGTTACCATTACCACACCTTCTTCACAATTTTCCAAACTTGTCTTAGTCTGAACAAACCTCTTTGTGTGGTCCTTTAATTTATCTCTAACCGCCTGTTTGCACTGGATAATTGTATTTCTATTTGCTCTCATCTCCTTGCTTCCAACAAATTACCTTCAAAAAGCAGTATAGAAATCCATGAGATTCAAAATTGATCTCCTTGGAATCCGGTTGTACCACTTTAACGCTGTTCCTTTGAAAGTTTTTGAAAAAGTACGACACACCAGTCGACCGTCATCTTCGAAATTCATCATGTAATTCTTGAATTGTTCGATGTGATCATCTGGATCATGTATCCCATCGAACTTTTCAACCTTAGAAATATCAAAACGCTTCGGAAGCGTAATAGATCGAAATTCACTCGCCAACGGAGAGTTCCTCCAATCAACACCCTGCACGTACTGATCCTCAAACCCCATGACTACATACAAATTCTGATAAGTCTCAGCATATTAATTCGATGTGTTTCCCTCACACCAATTAGATTCCCTCAAACAACGAGGAATGTTGTCCCTTTTAGATTAATGTTCCTTCTTATGCTTCTTTGGTTGTTATATTTCTTGTTCCTCATTCGAAGAACTCTTATACCTCTTAAAGGTTGAGACAGAACTTTCAATTTTTTCGTCACTAGAGGCGACATATTTCTGTTTGTCTTTTTTCCTTTTCGAGAAGAATAGCCCTCTTTTGGAGCTTCGAAATGCGCCTTCTTCTGCTCATTTCTAATTTTTTGATCAATGCAAGATCGATCAGAATGGTTTCCAATTTCAGTTTTCTTAGTTACTTGTCTCACTTCGGATTTAAGCTTCGCCGAGTGAATTTCTTACTCTTTTTTCTTGTACTTCTCATTCAACGCGTTTATTTTATCCATGAGTTGGTTCATACACGTTTCAATAACTAACTAAGTTTGAATCAGAACATATCCTTCTGGCCTATTTTCATTCCTATGTAAATCTTCTCTGAGCGTTTCAATTGTTGATCGGACTAATGAATTGTTTTTAGGATTCATTGCGAACTTTTAAGACTATTTTTCAAGATCTGACAAAATTCGAACGAAAAAATAAGACACCGATTGTTAGTTGTCCCCAGTGAATTCGTCAATTTGGTGACTTCAATTATTACAAGTTTCTTTATAATGATAATATAGGTGTTTTAGTGAGAGAAATATTTTAGAGATAGAAAGTGAGAGCACAAGTAAGTCGGAATAAAGTTTTCAACATCTTTATTAGTTCAGCTCTAGCCTTTATATATAGGCGCATAGACTTAGTGTAAAACTGGAAATGGTTACACAAAATAAAATAACTTATTACATGTTAGTCCTTAATAAAGACATGTACTTAAAATCGTTCATTTAACTTTTTATTATTTACACTTAAATCCTAAATCCCTAACCTTCTATTTACTTATATAAAGCACATATATTTTTATTTTTTGAAACTTACAAAACAAAATTTTAATTTCCTCCTATTTCGCAATCAAAATATATTAAACTATCGTAATTAGAAAATAATTTTTCAGCAACACGTAATTCTACAACCAGAAAGGAGTTAGCTTTTTCAGATTTATTTCACAACCAAAATCATATTTACGCATCTAATCTCTTCTTACGTACCGTAATTTTGCAACTCTACATATATTTTTTTCACAACCAAAATCTTATTTATAAAATTATTATTTTTATTAACGCAACTCATTTGTACATGATTTCGTAACTATAACACAATTATATTTTCGCGATCCAATTATTCATAATTCTGTAATTAAAATACAATTATTTTTCCTCAACCTAATTACACATGATCCTACTACCGGAACAAATCTGTTTTTTTTAAATTATTTTACAATTCAAGTACGCAACTAAAAAAAATCAAAAATATATTTTATAGATTTAGTTTTGTTCGTCTTAAAAAAAACAAAATAAATAGTATTTTCAAATATTTTTTAAACTATTATTTAAAAAAAATAACATTTAACAAAAACATAAAACAAACATTTTTTTTTATTTCTGATTATTAAATAATTATTGATATTTTCAATTGAAAATCAATTATTTATATCGTATTATATCAAAGTTGTGGGGGTTCTCATTCAATAAGCGTGTTGGTGGGTGATTATTTATGAATTACCTTTCCTTCTACCCTCTACATGTATAAATATATTGGAGTAACTGTTTCGACTTTAATCCCCGACCAACATAAATATTAAAATAATAAAGAGCAATACCACCCTCGGAAACCAAGAAACTTGCCAAAAAAGACAAGTAAAATATATATATTCCATCTTCCCACTCAAACGTATTCACCCTTTGATTTCGATACCTTTTGTGAATAAGCACGCCTCTTTTATAAAATCTAAATCGATGGCTGTTATGTATGCATAATTTTATGCTTTTACGGCAGCATATCGGGCAGAATTACCGATAAAGTTATTAATTTTTTTACATATATTAAATCAAAATGAAGAAAAGATAAGGATAGGGTTTAGACTTAAGACTTTTGTTTTTGGCCCAATACGCTACGCCAGTTTAATGGTTTAACAAAAGCGACGTGTAGGGAGGTTTAGTTCAGCTACAAGAAACTAAACTAGTTCGCATTAAAGCAATATCACCAATTTTTAAATAAAGGGTAACATATAAAAGAACACCCTCAAGTTATCATGAATTTCTGAAATTATATTTTATGTTAAATAGTTTTAAATAAATTTTTGAATTGAGGTGAATTATAAGATAAACTCCATAATTTGTATTAAAAAAAAAAGCGAACTGATACTTTTTAACTAAAGTTATAGAGTTTGGTTGATAATATTCATACTAAATAATCAACGACAATTAAACGAAACTCTAAACTCAAAACAAAAAGTTGGAAAGGTATTTTATGAATATAATTTACTTTTACAAAAGTAAAAAAAAAAGTATTTCTTTTGCTCTGTTTTTTTAGATACTTGTTATCAATTAAAAGTGGAATTTATAATAAAAGATACAATAATTTAAATAAATTTTGAAAATAATATAAATTAAAAAGTTGGGATATAATTTCCAAAGTGAAATAAATTATAGCCGAACTTTTATAACTAGAGAATAACATTTATAAAAAGTTGAAGCAATAAATTATAAGTATAAAAGGTTTTTAACAAAATAATATTATATAAATTTAGTTTACATTTATTATTATATTTCCTGAAGGGTAAATAATTATCTTTTGGATAAAATACCAATAATTAATAAAAATAACATTATTCTCCTATTATATATATATATATATATATATATATTAAAACATTTCACTTTACTAATTATTATGGGCTATCTATTTTTTTAATATTTAAATTATTATTATTGATTATATAAAATCATTTTTTATATCAAATTATGTATTTTTTTTATTGAACATCCTATTTCTTATTTCTTTTCGAATTTGTTTTATTTTCTGTTTTTTATCCTCTTTACATTTGAAACAAAGTTAAAAATTAAGTTATATAATATAGTTTATTTTATAAAATATAATATTTAGAGAACCAATAAAAAAATTAATCACTAAATCAACAAATCTCTTAATTTTTATTTAAGTTATAATCAAAAGGATAAATCATAAGAGTTGTTATTGGAACGTGTTTTCATTGGTTTAAAATTATGGGTTGTTCGAATAAATTAAACGATTATGTATTTCAAATGAGTATGAGTCTAGTGCTTTGCATCTAGCGTTGTTAGATGCAAGACTATTTGTGTCCAATGTTTCGCATATATAATCTAGTGTTGCTAGATGCAAACTATTATCAAATGGAAGTGGTAAATATGTGATATAATATTATAGGATAAATGCAATACATAATGTTTAGATATTAAATCTGATACATCATACAAGTGTAAAATAAAAACGGTGGATGTGAGACATAGATGATATATGACAAATGCGAGATAATTCTAAATTGAAAACGGTATGAATGTGAGGCATAAAAGATGTATAATAGATACGAGACTTAAATTTTTCATGATGAATAAGACCAATGTAAAATAAAAATAGTAGATACAAGACATAAATGTTATACGATAAATGCAAAATTATTTATTTTATATAAAATTATTTTAAAATAAAAAATATATTTAACCATAACATTTATTTTAAAATTTTATATTATATTAAATTTGGAAGTATAATGTTGTATCAACAAATTATAATAGTTTTGGAACGAGTTAGAGATCATAAAAATTATGGTGGTTCGTTTTTTTTACATTATAATATTTCCACATTTTCAAATAATAAATAAAATTTATTTTTAAAATAATTTAAAATTTAAAACAAAATTTTATATATTTTTTATTAAAAACATTCAATTATTTTTAATTGTGTTATCCAGTTTGGAGGATATATTTTTTCAAAAAATATATATTAATAATAGAATAAACAACTAAATAATATAAAAAATTACTAGATTTAAAAGTTTTGGTTGAGACAAATTTCTGAATTAATTTTTTCAAAGTCAAATTCAAATTATTTGACATTATAGAAATATATGAGTTCTATATGTTTTAAAATTAGAATTGAATTGATTCGGTTCACACTTGTTAGGTGTAGGCTAAAAAAATTGCATCGGTCAAAACTCAAAGATAAAAGATTTGAATAAGTCGAGACGATATTTAAGAGGCTTAAGTAAGAATACATCCAAAATATTTCAACAAAATCAACATGTCTAAAGTTTAAGAGGTTCGAACTCTCATTGGTGCTTATTTTCGACTAAGCATCACTCTATTACCAAGAAAAATAAAATGTAATAAGTTCATGCATAAGATTTAGATCACGTAATAGTATATCGACTATCCCGATTTATTTTATATAGTCATTAGAATTCAAAATCATTGTTTTTGATCTTTTGACTTGGTAAAATTTTTAAATTTAATCAATGATGAGTGATATTTTTCATGGTACTATAGACTGAATTTATAGATTTTGTCAAGTCGTGGATCTAGAATGATTATTTTAAAGTCGATGGACTAAATAAAAGAAAATATGATAGTCGAGGAACTATTCAAATATTTAAGCCTCATGCATAATATACCTTATGTTAATATCATTTGAAGGATTATGTATGCAACTATATGCACGAGAGGTGATTTTGCATACTTCATTTGTATGCAATGAATTTCTAAGCAGGTTTATGTATAATTCAGAGAAGTTTCACTAACAAGCTCTCGATGACTCATGATATACTTAAAGGTTTCACTAGAAGTTGGATTATGTTATAGTCAAAAGTACAAGCCTGCATGTTGTATCAACACATTGAAGTTAACTTTAAGTTATGTATTTACTATATTTGAATGAGTGGTTATCTCAAAATCATGTATTTAAAATATAATTTATTTGTCATATGCAAAAGTTGAATATATGATTTTTAGTAAAGCAATGGAGGAAACCATGTGACTGAAAGGGTTTTTGAGTGAGATCATTGGTATTATTATGTGATAATAATAATGTTTTCATTTAATTGGGAATTTAAAGTTCAATGGGAGAGCTAAGTATATAGATATCAAGTTGTACTTCATCCGAGATATGGTAGAGAGATAAAGTGAAGTTGGAAAAGGTTACAAGTGCTAAATTGTTCTGAAACTCTTACCAATGCATAATTGGTTTCAAAGTTTATGAACTTCATTGATTTATGAAAGTTTGAGAAACATATAGACTGGATCTCTCTAAAGAGTACTTGAAATGTTAAGGTAATGTATATTGGTAATGTTACAAGCGTTTGTGTCAAATTTTTAAATGTAGTTAAAAGTTACTGATGCAGCTCAATCGAGATTTGAGGGCCTAAAATTTGAGAAGGACAAAATGTAAGGGACTGAAACTACCAAATCTTTAAGTGGAAATAGCTCAAACACGACTTAGGTGCATAAACGTTTATTGGAACCTAAATGATGAAGCTTTGTCGAGAATATTGATAAGTAGCTCATTGAACTGATAGTGTATGATCATTAATTACTGGACTTAGGTTTATATAATTATGTTTTTGAGGTTTATGGATATATATATATATATATATATATATATATATATATATATATATATGTGTGTGTGTGTGTGTGTGTGTTTTCTTGAAAGGAGCTGATTCAATATTATAATGAAGAATATAGACTGATTAATCATTCTCAATAATTGATCAAGTTACCAATGATATGAGCATACTTGCATAATAAATATGGTAGCTAAAGGTACAATAATATCATGTGTCAGTATTTGTGGTGTCACTTTCTGCCATAATGTAATAACTGTATGAATGCTAGGCTTATAAAGCATTTTTATTTGTCTGTTTGGGGAGGAACATTATAAGGTAATATTGTAAGCATGAAGCATCAACTCACTCATAATTGGTTATATATATATATATAGTAAAAAATATGTATGAAGTCATTGTAGCGTGGTGTGTACATAAGCATATTGCTAAATGAACAATAGTTTGTTTTAGAGAGAAAAACAAGATAAAAAAATATATTAAGAGAAACACTGCTATCTATAGTTCATTTTAGAAGCCATAGTAGCTTTGTAACATACGATTAATGATTGTTTTAGTTATGTTTGAAAGAGTTTCCATGTAAAATTATTTTATATAAAATTAATGTATGTTACTCATGAATGTAGTATTTCTTCACAATGTTAACCACATTAAATAATGCATTGTATGTTCGGTTTAATTTATAATTTTTTGTTAACTTTGTGATTGAACGGTTTACATACCTGAAACTATACTTATTTCTTACTACACTTATAATGAGTAAATCACTTAGTTTTTAGTTTTCATTCATAATCTCTTAAGCCTAAAGTCTCGCCCAAAGTCGTATGACTTGATATTGTGATTGTTATTCAGTTTTAAAAAAGTTATAGTTTTTTCTTGGTCACTCCCCTAAAAAGTGATGTAGTAAGCATGGATAATCTGTAACAGTATTGTTTTATAGGTGAAAACACTAAAAAAAGGAACATTATTTTAGATATTAGACATATAAATTTATATCTAACCATAAAATTAAGTATAAACGCAAAGATAAGCTCCATGAAGTTTTACCTTAATAAATTAAATTAAGATAATGATTTTAACAACTAATAATAAAAAATTAAGATTTTTTAGTACATAAAATGACATATGTTACCAATAATACGAAAGTTGAATAAGAGGTTGATGTCGAAGTGTTGTTCAAGGCCTATAGTAATCTAATTTTGATTTTGGAAGACGAGGTAACTCAAAAGATGTTTGTAAAGCCTGCAACGTTAGTGATATAAAATTAGTTGAAACCTATTTACATAAAAATTCCATGGTTAAAAGATTGTGCCTCAAGAAATAAATATACATGTGACAATGAATGATGGCAACGAAATCCAAAAACATTTGGATAAGTTCAATGGAATCATTCTAGATTTGAACATAGTTAGAGTCAATATAGAAGATGAAGATCAATACATTATTCTTTTGAGTTATTTATTAAGATGTATGAGCACTTTGTTGATACCATGATTTATGATAAAGATTCCCTTACGATGACCAAATTTTAAAAGTGGTATGCAATCAAAAGATATCCAGTAGAAAACATTATTTAAGAATGACTCAAAATATCTTAAATTGAGTGAGAATGAAATACCTCAAATGAAAGACTAAAATAACAAGATAGAAAACTTCCAGTCCAAATTATGGATATTTACGAGTGGTTTTAAGGTGAAATATTGGTTGTGCAATAAGAAATATCATGTCATTAAGAATTATCTAGAGAAAAGAAAATGAGATAGTTATCTAAAGCACAAAGTCAAATATGTTGCAATTGTCCACATATGATTATGAATACAATAATACTTTAATGGCTTACACTTATAGGTTTATTGGCAATTGAGTCTTAACTCACATGTTTAATTTTGAATAACTTCTAACAAACACTAGTTTGAAAACCTTATTGTTGGATGGTGACAAGGTCATATTAAGGAATAATAAAATTTGTGATATGAATAGAATTAGGAACGTTTGGCCCAAGTTATCTATATGACTTGAGAGATTGATATAAAATATAAGATATATACCTAAAATTAAATTAAACCTTCATTCTATCGATATGTTATATGATGAAAAGTTTACATATAAGGGTGAAAATGAAAAACTTAAGATAATGCAAGATTCATTAGTTGTTATAAAAGCTTATATGACTGATTGTGTTTTAAAGTGTTTGTAGTGGTGAGATATGTGTCTAATATAGAGAAACATTCAACCAAGTTATAACATTTAAGGTTAAGGCATGTGAGTAAGAAAAGCCCTTTTGAGCTTAAAAGAAAGAGTTGTTAGAGGGTAACACAGTTCATAAAATGAGCTTATGTGAAAATTGCGTGTTTGGTAAAAACTAATAACTAACAACCATACAACCAATGATGTCGTTGAATATGTCCATTCACACCTTTGTGGACGTGTAAAACATCTTATAATGATAAGTTATATTATTCGTGTCGTTGATTAATAACTACTTTATAACAGTATAAGTTATATTTTTCATGATCAATTATAAAGTATTTGATATTTTTAAAGATTGTATGAAGCTAATAGATAATCAAACTTGAAATATGCTAAAGAATTTAAGAACTGAAATATAAGTATTCATTAAATATTATTTAAACTTAGTATTGTAAGATACATAAGCGTGAAAAAAACTCTTTGATATAATGAGATTAGTGAGAGGATGAACCAAACCTTACTGAAATGATAAGGTGTATGCTTCACAACTCGAATGAGATGATGGTTTCAAGGATAAACTGTAAACACTGCATATATCATCAACAAGAGTTTACCTACGTTATTGAACTTCAAATGTCTACAATATATATATGAACTATACAGGAACATGAGATGTAATACTTGAGGATGTTCGTATGTGTTGTATACGTACATGTAAAGCAAGAGAAGATTCAACCACGAACACTAAATTTCTTGTTCCTTGGCTATTCAGAATGAGTAAAACGGTATCGGTTGAAGTGTTTAGAGCATGCATATTGTAAAGCTTTAATTAACGAGATATGCTATTCAATAATGATTTATGACAATGATGATTTCAAACTTAGTACATGTACGACTCATGTAAATGAAGTTTACCCACTACATGAGTTAAACAATCACTGAGAGTTTGATATTTCATACCCTTTAGGTGTTGGGACTGAAGAATAATATGGTGATATTTACATTTATAAATTGATGAAGGATGTAACACGAAGACCTATAAGCTTACACAAAGGTAAAATTTCATTTACATTATAAGTCATACTTTATAATGTAAAACTATGTTCTTGAACTAAAGAGTTATCGTAATTCTTTGAAGAGTAGTGATAAAACGAAATAGCTAAAGTTCACGAGGGAATAACTGAGTTCTCTTGGGTATAGATGAATATTAAAAAAACAAGGCATTTTTTAAAATTGAATTATCCATATACAAACATAGTCTGGTGGCTACGAGATTCACGTAAAAAAAATGTTGATTTCATGAAAAGTTTCTCATCAATAATGAAACAAACCTCAATAAGGATTCTGTCGTTAACTGTCGCTAAATTTGATCTTAAGCTAAAGCAAATGGAATAGTTCATTCATTCATAAGCTAAATAAGTCATCGAGATATTTAAATAAAATATTTGAATCTTTTATAAGGCTTATCAAGTATGTGAGGAGGTGTTATAAAATTCATGTAAATTGTAATGAATAAACATACATAAAAATACATATCATGTTGCTGCTGTATGTTGATGGCATACTCATAGTTGAAAAAAACAGGAAAATAATTGGAACAATAAAGACTAAGCTGAATAGAGAGTTTGAAAGTATACGTGAGATGCTAAAATGATAATTGATATATATATATATATATATATATATATATATATATATATATATTAATAAAAAATATTTAAAAGGGTATTTATTCTTATCTCAATAAGAATACATATAAAAAGGTTCTCAAAAAGTTCAATACGTCTATAACCCGAGAGGTTGTTACTCCAATTGGTGCTCTTTTCAAACTAAGCACCACTCAAGCACCAACCATAGTTTATGAAAAATACAACTTATGCTAATGTCTTTGGAAGCATTATGTACACAATGATATGCATGTGACACGATATTCCATACTCCATTAATATTTTGAGAAACTTTATGTCAAATTTGTGAAATTCTCAATGGTAAGCCGTCAAGTGTCTCATGAGATAGTTAAAAAGTTTGGTTATGAGTTGTATTATAATAATAATTACAAGGTCGATGAGATATTGAGAGACTATATTGACTATGATTATACATGTTTTCTTGACACAAAGAGTCCAACTTAGGTTTTCTGTTTACACTGCTTAAATGAGTGGTTAGTTGAAAATCATGTATTCCAACCTGATTAAAGTGAGCATATAGATATTAATTGAGAGGAGGCTAAAGTGGTACTTTGTTCAAGAGATATATTTTTTAAGGGGTGACCAAATTCCCACATCTCACATTTGTTAAATATTGTAAAGATCAATGGTATATAAGTAAGAATATATCTTAACTAGTATAAGATCGTTTGGAAGTGAACAAAAAACAAAACCGTACGAGCCTTCAAGCCAAAAGCAGACAATATCATACTAGCGTTGAGATCAAGTTTTTCATATTTATATACGAAGGCAGATTATGTGGTACCCATATTCTCAACAACACGAGACTTGTGCAAATTTGGGAACATGTAGACTAAATGTCTCTAAAGATATTTGAAACATTAAGGGTAATCTCAACAACACGAGACTTGTGCAAATTTGGGAACATGTAGACTAAATGTCTCTAAAGATATTTGATACATTAAGGGTAATGATTATTGGAGTCACTATAAGCTTATGTGGATAATTTTTAGGTGTAGCCTAAAAATATCTGATGTAACTCAGATGAGATTTAAAAGCCAAATATTTGAGTAAGCATAAACTTAAGGGGATGGAACTGTCAAATCTCTAAGTCGCATGAGCTCGGTTGAGACTTAGGTGCATAGAAGTTTACTGGAATCCAAAAGATGATACTTCACTAATATTGCTGATAAGTGACTAATGTAACCAAAAATGCAAAATCATTAGCTTATGGACTTATGTGCATGGATTTATGTCGTCGAAGCTTTCACAAATATTTTTCTGTTACAGAACTAACTATTTTACTGTTATGTTATATAATATGGATTGGTGAATCGTTCTCAACAATTTATCAAATTAACATTGATGTCTAATAAAATTTATTTATACTAAGATCATATTGAAATTTTAAAAAAACATTTAATAATAATAAAATTATAACAATGATAAAATTTTAATAATGTTAAATCAATTTTTTCTTTAACAGTATGAAAAAAACCAAAACCTATTCTTCATAACATTTTGTATAATTTGGATTGTAAAATTATTTCTATTTTGCTTGATAATTGAAAGTTTTGAAATCTAAAAGCATATTTTATAAATTAAAGACTAACTAAAATATTTTATAATAATATTAGTAAGAGATAAACATTAAACTTTTATATGAAATAATATTAATAAATTTAATAAGAGAAGTAGCTTGTCCTTAAAGTATATTCATAAATAGCTTTTATACCGTTTTAATTTGCTATAAAATTTAATATTATTTAATAGACTAACTTATCAATTAACTTATATTTTTTATTAAATATGTACTATTATTATTGTTTTATATCTATTTAAAAAAAAAAAATAGATATAATATTTATATTTGATATCTATTGACAGGATTATTTATTTAATTTAATTATTTTTTAGGGAGTATAACATCTTTGAGTAGCAAAAATAGTATATTTAATATTTTATTTAAAAATAAAATAAAAACAATTTTTTTTTTATAATTTTGTGTTTAAAATAATAATATTATATATACTTTACTACTATAATAAAATAAATCTGAAAAGAGATGAAAAAGATACGTGAACGTAGTCTTTAAAATTTCACCAAACAAAACAAAAAGAAAAATAAAATTGAAACTCTTCGTTATCCAATTACGCTTCATATCCGCTCTTTCTTCATATCTTTCTCTCTCTAGAACCAAAAAATCTTCCCTCTCATCAATCATTCGTATCCCTGTACTCCTCCTCCTCTTCATTAAACTTGTCTAATTTTTTTTTTTTTCAATTTTTCTAAAAAAAAAAAATATACCAAACCCAAACCCAAACCCAGTTTGATCGACAATCTTTTTTTCTTTATTTTTGTTTTTATCGTAAAAATCAGTAATGGTTTTTGTTTTTTAGACTGATATTTTTTTTATCTGGGTAGATTTCGATTCTCAAGTCTCAATCCGATATAGGTGTGTGTTTCTGTTTTTGTAGAAAATCACACGGCGAAAAACGATAATCAAAGTGGTTTCGTCATCGATTTCAAAGCGCTTCTGTTTGATTTGCGAAGCGATATTAGTCGTATCTTTCAATTTGATGGAGATAACAGCAACTTGTGCTTAGTGATCTGGGGCTGTTTCTTAAATTTTAGGTAGCTAGGGTTTTGATAATCTGCTTATAAAATCCGAAAACTAGAAAGGAGCAGCCCCGGTTACGCTAACTGGTGATTTCTCGAATTTTTTTGGGGATTATGAAGAATAGCAGCGATGGACTGCAACGACCACAACCAGCAGGAGGAGTTGTTTCTCGATCGGCTCGGAGCTCGTTTCGTGCTCTTTCGAGCTATTTCAGAATCGTTTCTTCCGGGGCGTCAACGGTAGCTAGGTCTGCTGTTTCGGCCGCATCGTCGATTGTCGACAGAGTAGATGATTCTACTCCTGATCAGGTAATTTGTAGTGTTATCTACTGCTAGGAGATGCTGGAGTTAGAAATGTTTGAACATTTTTTAACTTGGCCATATTGGTTTTGTTGCATAAGCGGGATTCAAAGCTTATTTGTGTAAATGTTGTCCTAAATCGGTGATCGATAGTTCTTGTCTGACTTTCTATCTAAGTTGATTTTATGGTTAGTACGTCTGATATGCAAATGTAGAGTTGTAGTAGCTTTTAATGCTTCAATTTTTAACGCCAATGGAACATAAATATCTATATTTAGTATATAGCTAAGTAACTCTTACTGATGATCTTGTTTTGTATTAGATAAAGATTATCTGCGTCAACTTAATGGACTTATGTGGAAGAAAAGGAAATTTTAGGGTTCTGTAAATACGTGAGATATGATCCGTTATATGATCTTATATTGAGTATAAAAAGCCTAGAGTTGTGTATTAAGGACAAACACAAACTATTTCATTAGTTTTTGCAGCCTCTGCAAATCAGACTAATCAGACTTTCTCAGTGTATTGACCACGATTGATATTAACAGGTAATATCAATGCGATATGATATCGCATCGGGGTTTTTGCTGTTATTTTGAAAATTGTTCTTGAAAATATGTTGTTATCTTTTCACATCAAGAAATTAAAGTTGAGGTTGCTCCGTATTTGATTTTTATGATGAAAAGGTGCTATGGGCTGGATTTGATAAGTTAGAAGGTGAGGGAGATATTACTCGAAGAGTTCTCCTACTTGGATATCGGTCTGGTTTCCAAGTCTGGGATGTTGAAGAAGCTGATAATGTTCGTGATCTAGTGTCCAAACATGATGGTCCTGTCTCATTTCTGCAAATGCTACCGAAACCAGTGGTGTCAAAGAGATCGCATGACAAGTTTGAGGACAGTCGGCCACTTCTAGTAGTTTGTGCTGATGCTTCCCTTTCTGGAGTTGGTAACATTCAGGATGGGTTTGCCACTTCTAATGGGAGCATCGCAAACTACAATGACGCTGGCAAAGGAGGCTTTGTGCCAAATGTTGTCCGCTTTTACTCTTTGAAGTCTCATTCCTATGTACATATCCTAAAGTTCCGGTCAGTTGTTTATTCAGTAAGATGCAGCTCTCGAGTTGTTGCTGTATCACAAGCAGCTCAGGTATTTATTTTTCTATGTAGCGTCGCTTGAAACTTTACAGCAGTTACAATGTGACAAGTAAATGGTTATACGTTTTCAGATACACTGCTTTAATGCCTCAACACTAGAGAGGGAATACAACATCCTCACAAATACTGTAGGTGCTGGTTGTATTGGTCTTGGAGTTGGCTATGGACCACTTGCAGTCGGGCCGAGGTGGCTGGCTTATAGTGGACCTCCTGTCGCAGTCACCAATTCTGGACGTGTTAGCCCACAACATGTAACGCCTTCTGCAACTTTTTCTGGCTATACTCCCAATGGAAGCTTGGTTGCTCTCATCGCCAAAGAATCAAGTAAACAACTTGCCACTGGGATTGTTACTTTGGGAGACAAGCTCTCTAGGTATTGCTTACCTGATTCCTATAATTCTTTGCAACCAGAGAGTCCGGGATTGAAAAACAATGGAATTGTTAATGGCCATTCTCCTGATGCTGACAATATTGGAATGGTACTTGATATACTCCTTAATTTTGTTTACATCCCATCTGTAGTTATAATGGATATTGTTTTACTTCCCTTTGCCTGTTCTTTTGGATTATATGATAGCGTTCCTGTGTAGCCATATTATCAGTTTGTTGTTCTTTTTCATCTCTGTAAGTGCAGAGCAAATTCTTTTATTAATTCTCTTTCCTCCGTTTATGCACGTTGTCGTTGCATTCTATGGGATACAGTATTCTGAATTAATCTTGGATTATGTCATCTCGAAGAGATTAAAAACAACAATCCCTATGCGTAAATAATTTTTGGTCATTCATTTATTAGGTCATAGTCAGGGATATTGTGAGCAAGGCTGTGATTTCTCAGTTTCGTGCACACAAAAGTCCCATATCAGCGTTATGCTTTGACCCTAGTGGGACCCTGTTGGTGACTGCTTCAATTCAAGGGCACAACATTAATGTTTTCAAAATAATGCCTGGGTCCTTGGCAGGCAATAATGGGGCGACTTGTGTTCATCTTTACAGGCTTCAACGTGGATTTACAAATGCGGTAAGAAGTACATATTTGCTTCAGTGTCTTTCGTTAGCATAATGTTCTTAACGAAGAGGGATACCTACTATTATCTTCTTTTGTGGCATTTCAGGTTATACAGGATATATGTTTTACTAATGACAGCAATTGGATTATGATCAGTTCCTCTAGGGGGACAAGCCATCTATTTGCAATAAACCCTTCAGGAGGATTAGTGACTTTACAATCTGCTGATGCCAGTGCTAAAAGCAGTGGATCTGGTAGTAAACCTGCAGTTCGTTGGCCACCAAACTTAAGTTCACAGTTGTCTAGCCAGCAGAGTCTTTGTGCACCGGGTTCTCCTTTCACACTCTCTGTTGTTAGCAGAATAAGGAGTGGCAGTAACGGCTGGAAGGGTACGCTAAGTGGTGCTGCTACTGCTGCAACAGGCAGGACTAGTTTTGTCTCAGGGGCTACTGCTTCGGCGTTCCATAATTGCAAAGGCGATGATTCTGCTGAAAATGCCTCTTCAAGGACAAAGTCTCATCTTCTGGTCTTCTCTTCTTCTGGGTGCATGATACAATACAAATTGCAAATGCTGGCTGGTCACGATTCCATGACAGATGGATCGATTGTTTCTTATGAGTCTCCTACAGAAAGTGATGGGAAATTATTAGTTGAGGCGGTGCAGAAATGGAACATATGTCAAAAACAAACTAGAAGAGAGCGAGAAGATAACTTAGACATATACGGTGAGAATGGAAGTTTGGATTCCAGTAAAATATATCCTGAAGAGGTGAACACGAGAAATTCTAACTATCCTGAAATGCGTGAAGCATATCCAAAAGCGAAGACGAATTCAGAGGAAAAACATCATTTGTATATTTCAGAAGCTGAACTACAGATGCATCAGGCTTGTGCACCGTTATGGGGCAAACACCAGGTATAGTTTTAACCTGTGTCATTCCAGAGCTTTTTTTCAATCAGATATTGCAATTTTTTAGTTTTCTGAGGCTCGAGGATCTTCTTTATGTTTTTTTTCCTTGTCAGTTATACTTTCAGACAATGTTCGGGGAGGGTGTCCTAATTGACGAGAAGAACATTGTGGGAGGTGAAATAGAAATTGAAAGTATTCCCACTCGTATGATCGAAACAAGACCGAAAAACTTGGTTCCAGTTTATGACTATGTCCAAAATTCCAATGCCCGTCAGGCAAGGTACTAAGGAACAATATACCAATTTACTCTGCTCTCTTTTCCTCAAGTTGATTTCTGTAGAGTATTTATGCTTTTTAAATGCATTTTACGGTTTAGCAATTAGAGTTGCCAGTGACTATAATCCACTGGATGCATTTTGTTAGCACACCATACGAACAGCTACTCTGCTACAAAAAATCTCTCCAACAGGATGTGGTTAGCAATATGGCTAGGCAGCATTAAGTGATCAACACTGGACTAGCTAAAGATAATAAGATATAAATGTTTATTTCTTTTTTTAGGATATATTAGGTGTCTACAAATACTACCTATGTTGAATTTAACTCTTTGAAAAAGAGTTATCAGCACTGGACTACCTAAAGATTTAAATGTTTATTTTCTTTTCTTAGGATATATTAGGTGTTTATAGAAAGTATACCTATGTTGAATTTAACTCTTTGAAAAGCATCGTTTTGAATATAGCAGAGAGATTAATTAATACCTTGTTGAAAATTGATTAAAAGTGGTTGAGTCCCTTTTGGATGCTTGATGCTGAGAGGTTGTTTGGTGGTTTTAGACTTTTTGGTATTTAAGCTTATAAGAGAAACAAATATTGGTTAATTTGACTTTTTTAGGTTGTAGAAAAAATAGTTTTCTACACTCATTAGAAGATAAAGAAAGGGTACAAAAAAATATAACTTATTTTACTGCCTTCTTTTCTATACACTCTTCATGAAAAAGAAGGGTTTTTCTATTTTAGCTCTCTATTTCACTTTATAGTTTATAAATTGCCTGTTTAGTTTGCCTTTTTCAAGTATGCACCAAACAACCTATAATCTGTTTGACAAGCTAATCTTTTTAATCTGTTTATAATTTTTTTTTTTTTTTTTAAATTTCTTCACGCCAAACAAAACCTTTGAGCTTGTTTCCACCTATATTTTCAATTTGCTTGCATTAACTATGGACTTTATATACAAATCTGATTTTCAATTGGTACCATTTCCTTCCTTACAGAGTCCCAGTTGTACATAACAATAGAAATGGACTAGTGCCGAGTCAAGGTTTTGGGCAGAGCGGAAATGATCAACTTTTGAACCAGATGAACACCGGGACTCTCGACTCCATAACAGGAAGAGGTACTGCAGTATCTGCACTTCCTCATGCAATCGAAGAGACTGAGTGTGATGGTCCACAGTCGACCCCACTAGAATCTGTGGACTCTGTAAATAACTTTGATAACTCTTGGCTCAAGAATGTAAATAGCATAGATACCTCCCAAGTGGTAAATAACCAGAGTAACAAAAACAACATCAATGGCAACCTCGAGCAGGGTAATCAGTTTGAAGATGAAGATGGTAAAAGTGATGACGACGAGGTTGGCTAGAGGTGCTTAAAAGAAATCTAAGTCAGAAAGTGTATATTTTGTTCACTAATGAACCCTCAGAATGTGATTTCTTTCTCTAATTACATGTGCAAG
Organism: Limnanthes douglasii subsp. nivea; assembly: GCA_036936605.1. Lineage (NCBI taxonomy): Eukaryota > Viridiplantae > Streptophyta > Magnoliopsida > Brassicales > Limnanthaceae > Limnanthes > Limnanthes douglasii. The sequence continues at coordinate 132,127,425 of JAUPFV010000003.1, read as the reverse complement.
TTACTTTTATATCCCGGTGATGAAGTTTATTCTTTCTTTTTTTTCATTTTTCTCCATGGAAGTTGCTTAACATTGATTGTAGATTCTGGGCTGGAGCAATGTGGAGAACGTTCTATATTGCTAGTTTTATTATACATATTTCTGTTCATTCCTGTAAATTGCAGTTGTCCTCGCATTGATAAGCTATGGTATGTAAATAATACTGTCTTATAATATTATGAATCTCCGTTGCTGATTCCAATTCGATTTTATATTTTCTAACACTGATCAAATTTATTGAATTCCTTAGATCCAATTCAAATTTATTGAATTCCGTTGTGTATATTTTCTGTCTTATGAGATTTTTTTTTGTTATTACAATTTTATCCAGTATCTTGCGAAACAAGTGTTCTATATGCATAAATATTATTTTACGAAGACTTCATGTAGAGGGAAAAGCTAAAGACCTAACAACCGAATACAAAACTGAAACCAATGGGTCTTTTTGCACTCTTCAACTTCAAACACAAGCCAAAACCAAAACACAAACACAAGTCTTTTTCCATTCTAGATTCATGAAACATGATGTCTAACCAGACACACAGATACAGTAAGTTGGGTAAAATGATAGTAACCATAAAGCATTCATAAATCAAAAACTAAAAGAATACAAAAGACTGACTTTTGAATTCGTTAAGTATTTGTATTTCTTGGACTTTTAGGTTCGTTCATGTAAAATGCAGTTGCACTTATCGACCAGCTTGAGGCACCTGACAGTTTCGACAAAGAGAGGTGTTAGAGAATTCATTAAGATTAAGATTGGATCTAGAAAGCTCCCATATCTCATCTTCTATTTGCTTCTCTTCTTCACTTTCCTTACACGGTTTGTGTTCGTCGTGACACAAGTTGATACCGTTGATGGAGAAACCAACTGCTCCTCCACAATAGGTACAATTCTTCATTTCCAGCTTACTACCATCGAAGTTCTATCAACATCAACAAATTCTTAAAATCTTAAGAACCAATAAATTCAATTTTCCTGATTATATTTGTCAATGATTTGTTCTTTATTTTCTCCAATGGTAGGTTGCTTGGGGAAAAGGCTAGCGCCAAGAGTTTTTGGAAAAAGCATGGGGAGTAATGTAATATATTTAATCCCAATTAATTTTTTTCAGCAGATTACCAGTATAGAGGTCTTCACATGTTTAAACTTTATGAGTCTAAGCTATATATATAAAAAAATGTTTTTTTTGTCATATATAAGGTCCCAGAAGTTGTATACAGAGTACTGGAAGAACCACCTGGAGATGAAGAACTAAGAGGAATATCACGCGTACCTCAATCTCTAGTGGAGTTCATGGTTGATGTAAAGCAAAGCAAACCAGATGCAAAGAACTTTGCTATCAAGCTAAGAGAAATGGTATACTTATTAACGCGCTAAGTCTTAATACAATCACGCGATTTTAAACTAACTGATGCATAACAGATAACACTTCTTGAACAAAGAACAAGAACAGCCAAAATCCAAGAATACCTGTACCGCCATGTCGCATCGAGCAGCATACCAAAACAGTTGCATTGCTTGGCTCTACGGTTAGCGAATGAGCACGCCACTAATGCAGCTGCTCGTCTCCAGATCCAATTACCAGAACTAATCTCAGCCATTGTTGACAATTCCTTATTCCACTTTGTTCTTGCATCTGATAATGTGCTTGCTGCCTCGGTTGTGGCTGCATCCCTTGTCAAAAACTCTTTGCGTCCTGAAAAAGTTGTACTGCACGTAATAACAGATAAGAAAACATATTTCCCAATGCAAGCATGGTTTTCATTGCATCCCTTATCGCCTGCAATTATTGAAGTGAAGGCCTTGCAACATTTTGAGTGGTTCTTGAAGGGGAAAGAGCCTGTCATAGAGGCAATGAAGAAAGATCAATTCATTCGTTCGAAGTTCAGAGGCGGATCTTCGAACATCGTGGCTGATAAAAATGAAAAACCTGTAGTTATTGCAGCCAAGTTACAAGCACTAAGTCCAAAGTACAATTCATTGATGAATCATATACGTATTCATCTACCTGAGGTACTGATTACCTTAACCTTTTGCCATTAAGCTAAAATGAACCGGCTTGCTAAGTGTCAATTAATTAATATTAAGAAGAGTGTGTCGGAAAATCTTTAACTTTTTCAATTTTTTGCAAAAGTTTTTCTAAGCTAAATTAATTTGGACGCAAGTTTAAAGTAAAGGTGCCGGAGTCCACCGAGCTTTACCATAGTGGTTTTCTTTCAAGCTTGAGAGCTCATTAGCTTAAATCAGGGTTAAACTCACACATAATGAGTTTAGTTGGAGCGTTGTTGGAGCTAGTAATTGCTAGTAATTAGTGGTGACAAAAATCCAGTTACTGTTCGGGTTAGACAAAGCTTTGTAGTTACTAATAGTTTGTTAAACCCGACACCGGGTTTCGGACATATGATAGTCTGAACCGGAACCCAGTTTTGACTCAAACAGCACCAAACCAACACGGTAGACCTGATCAGACCTGGTTTTGACCTATAGCTATAGACTGATGAATTTTTTTAAACACTTTTCCAAGTATATTTACTCGAGTTGTACCCAACCTGGACCATCCGACCCGTATTGATCATTTTTTAATGTTCAGATCTGACCGTTTTCTCAGAATGTCCAAATCTAGGCCAGAACCATATTAAAATTGGATGATGTTTCTTTGTGCGAAGCCAGATTTCGGACCTAAAAATCCTCCGTGTCCATATACCAATATATGCCGCATCATACAATACAAGTGCACAAGATTTTGCTACCGCTACTAGTAATACATACACATTATACATTCCCACTTAGATCGATCTTTTTCAGTTGTTTCCACACCTGAACAAGGTAGTCTTCCTAGATGACGATACAGTGATACAAGCAGATCTTTCACCTCTATGGGATATTAATATGCAAGGTAAAGTGAACGGAGCAGTGAAGACATGCATGGGCAAAGACAAGTTTGTCATGTCCAAAAAGTTCAAGAGCTATTTAAACTTCTCTCACCCTTTAATAGCAAATAACTTCGACCCGGAAGAATGTGCTTGGGCTTATGGCATGAACATTTTTGATCTAGAGATTTGGAGGAAATCTAATGTAAGCTCAACATACTACTATTGGCTTCAAGAGGTAAACCCAGTCAAGTGTGTTGATTTCCATTTTTATATCATCACATTACAAACTCATAGTTAACAAGAATATAATTTTCGTTCGAATTTGAGATTTGTGAAATGAAATTCTACCTGTTCTTACGATCTGCTGCTTCCCTTATGCAGAACTTGAAATCAGACCTGAGTTTATGGCAGCTAGGGACATTACCTCCGGGACTTATAGCATTTCGAGGTCATGTCCATGTTATCGATCCATATTGGCATATGCTAGGTCTCGGATATCAAGACAATTCGAGTTTAACTGATATCAAGAATGCTGCGGTTATCCATTTCAACGGTAGAGCAAAGCCATGGCTCGACATAGCATTCCCTAAATTCCGGCCTCTTTGGAGCAAGTATGTCAACTTCTCCGACAAATTTATCAGGAGCTGTCATATAGCAACTTAACTAGAACAGTTCAAGATTGAGCACGAGAAACAAAACTACGAGATCATAATTTCTTCACAGATCCGAGGCCTCAATTGTCGAACATAAAGTCAGGGCAGAATCTGGGTTTTGTTTCACCTACTCTGAATCGATTTTTTTATATTTTCGCTACAAAAACACTCCTGTAGTCTTTAGTTTGCTTTTCTCACTATTTTCTTTCGAAATTCTTGTAAGAGAGGAAGATGCTTAAATTGAGAGGAGAGATATTCAATATTGGTCTGAGAACCTAGAATTTCATAAATTATTCCAACAAAAGTTTGCTTACAAATTCAGCACTCAACAAACACCTTGGCAAGAAAGCTTGGTATACATATATAGACAGTAGATAATACAAATACATAGAGCTAGTACTAATTGAACTAGAAAAGACTTACTTCTTCCCTGTTACACTGGACACCAAATTCCTCAAGAACTTGGCCGATTTCGTGATGGGCGAATTCATAGCCATCAGATTATACATGACGGTCTCCACCTCGTCAATGGAGGGTCTAGCCTTGAAACTCGAAACCAACTTCACTTCTCCATCATCTTCTTCAACAAGCACACTCCATCTCTCTCCACTCAAAACCCCATCTCTCACGCACTTAAAAATCACACCTTTCCTTTTACTCAAAATCCCTTGCACTTCTAATCCCATGAACGAGTAAATCACTTCAAATGATCCTACAAACCCTAATAAATCACCAAATTCATTCTCGTCTTCAGCCCTCCACCTAGGGTTGAAGATCACTACCGGTTTTGGGTACAGACTTTCTGTAACAGCTTTCATCATCGCCAGCTGTGAGCTCTCCGGCGCCATAAACAGAACCACGTCAGCAGAATTTAGAACTTGGCCGTCGTCACTGAGTGAAGCAATGTCGACATTTTCGATGCGGTTTGATTTTAACGACTCAAACGCTTGAACTGCAGCTTCTGTGAAACTCGTGTTAGGCCATATAATCAAAAGCTTGAAAGACGAGCCTTTTCTTCTAACTGGTAAATCGGAGAAAATTTTGTAAGCGAGCTGAGAGAGAGACGCCGGTGAGTCGTCGTCGGATAGTGGGATTTCGACTCGGTATCTGGGTTGTTTGACTCGCTTGTTGAGTTTACCAGCAGCGAGTTTAGGGTTGTTAAGTGTTTTTTCAAGGCAAGTGAAGAGCGAGGTCCTTGCTTGGAGTATAGCTTCTTCTTTGGAAGTGGGTGGTTTAGAAGAGGAAGAGGAGGAGGAGCTGAGTGGTAAAAATCGGATTTTGGCTTTATGGGTTTGATTGGAAAGAATGAAAGAGAGATTGGCATGGTGGTGCGAAGAGAGTGGTAGAGATGGAATGATTGATCTAGAGAGAGAAAATGGTGTTTTTGATGAGTTTGGTTTTGGGCTCATGAAGTAGTGTAGAGGAAGTTTAGCAGCCATTTTTGAAGAAAGAGAGAGATTTGCAGTTTTAGAACATTAGAGCATAGAACTATGAGAAAGATAATGCTTAGGTAAGGTTGGCTGGATCACATGAAAAATTCAATCTTTAACTCTTCAAAATTAGATTTTTTTTTGGATTATTACACTATAATTGATTTTGAGCTCCTCTATGTTTCAGTATCATCAAGAAAAGACATTTAGTAGCTAAAAGAGAAAACAAATGTAAGATTCAAGTGTGCCAGATATAATTATTCAAATTTACAAACAAATAGCAGCACCAAATCATTGTACACAAATTGCATGCATATAGTGACTTCGACAGAGAACAAGTTAGGAAAACAACTAACACAGGTCGTCAAGAACAGAAGAGAGAAAAGATGGTGGTGACTCTTTTGGAGCCGACGTCAAATGCAAACCCATATCAATCAATCTTTCGTTGTCAGTTAAGCAACAGGTGGGCGAAGGACATGATCTTGAGAAGTATCAACAGCAGCAGGAGGCATGAATTGCCACATCGCAACGCCAGGGTAGCCAATGAACGGAACCAACTTGTTGCCTGGCGCTTGCCCTTGAGCAGCAAATGCAGCAGGAGCAGCAGACATGAAACTGGCTTGTGCATTCATAGTTTTTACTTGTTGTTCCAGTTTCTCCTTCTCTACCTTTAGCCTCTGCTTTTCATCACGCAGCTCAGTCTTCTCAACCTACAAGAAAAAAATGTATACAATATCGAGATAAGCATTTACTTCTCACTGTTATCAGCTAAAAGTGGACGCACCAGATTTCACACCTTCAATTCTTTAATTTTTTCCTGAAGACCTGAATTAGAGTCTTTCAGTTTCTGGGCTTCACTCCGTAACTGATTCACCATGCGGACAGCATCGATCAAAATTGCCGCCTTGTCTGTTTTGGGAGGCCTTCCAGGCTCTAGGATAGCCCCAAGTTCCAAAAACCTATATAATTAAGCCAAATACTTTACCATATTCCTCTGTGTTATATATATAGACAAATCAAAAGAGGAGGAAAACAGGATAAAGGAGACTACTTGTCGTTTAGCCTATTGCGTCGCAACTTCTCTCTACATGCTTTGGAGCTAGAGCCACCACATGACTCAGGTCTAACCCTACAGTCGAAACCAACACATCACACAAAAAGTGAGTATTACAAAGGGTTACAAATCGTACAAATCTCACTGGATTTGATGCTGACCCTATACCATATATGATACTAGTAAACATACACTCATGCCAAAAGCTCAGAGGAAAATTCAGATCAATCTATCCATATCTAAATTGACACAGTGCTGCTGATCATCGCAATCTTACCTCCAATAGAGAAAGACAAGAAAGAAGTATACCTCTTTTTCGAGCCGGCCTCCTTAATGCCATCTGAATCCCCAAAAGAGCCATCTATTTCCAGACTGTAAGCATACAATACCACAAAGCAAGGGAGAGAGTAAACAATACAAACAAGAAAAGATAATTTGCTCATGTCAGACAATACAATAGCAAAATATGTTGGCCCAAAAACGAGTTTTGAACAATTTTAAACACCTTGTAGCCAACTTCTGAGCTATTTGCAATCAACAAAACTCTAGGATCTGGAAATTTACTTATCTGAATCTACTTAACTAGGATCCCATTAAATCAAACACAAATGATTAGCTAATATGTATTTTTAACTGATAAACAAAGATTGCCAAAAGCCCAGTGCACAAACTTCAAAAACCCAACTTCTACCTCTCCTGTATAAATTATCAGTTGCCAAAAACAACTTGATAATATCAACTTGATAGCCTACAGTAATTATAAGCCCATTTTTTTTTATACTACTCCAAAAAAAAGTTTACTTTTTTTTTTCTTTTCTTTTCTTCTTCTACCTATAAAACGAAAATCCAAATCACCCACCACAAGAACAAATAAATACCCTACAAAACTACTATTTGATAAGCGATCAATTCTTTGACTTTAAAGCTGATTGAAAACAAAACCTAAAACTAATAGTTTAACAAATCAGAAGTACTAAATAACGAAAAAAAAGTTTTTTTTTGGTACCTGACATTGGAGGAAGCGTTTATTGGTTGAACTGGCCAAGAAAAGTGCGGATTCTGTACAGAGAAGGCATCGCCAGTACAAGGAAGATCGTCGATTAGGGTATAATCATAAAGCCAATTAGTATGCTCAGGGGACACCATTATCCGGGATTCGCCGGAAAAGTCTGGAGATTTCCGGGCGAGGGATTAGATTGTGTCAGGATCAGAAGAGAGAGTGTTGTTTGGTGAGAAAGGGGAATAGGGGAAATTGTTGTTTGGGGTGATTTTCTCGGGAAAAAAATAAATGCGATTGAAGCGTGAAAAATAGGAGAGAGAAAATGGGGTTGGGGGTGTTACGATTGGGTGGCAGGTGGTGCCAGTGGTGTCGTTTACGTCATTGTTCCACCGATCCAGCCATGATTTTCACGGGTCATGGGCCATTTTTGAACCCGGTTATTATTATAAGCTACTATTATATACTACTATAAGCTTCGACAAAACCCACTATAACAACTCAAAAGATTAGTTAAGAGCATGTGTATTATATATAGTCGGCTTTTATAGACTATACAATATAATTTGTAAAAGCAACATCTTTATAACATATTTACATATTTTCCACCCATAAAAGATGAACTACTTTTAAAGACTGTTTTTATAGCGTATTTGTATAATTTGTAAAAGTAACACCACACGATCTGAAAATAAAATATAATTAATATTCTAGAGGAAAAAAGGGTTAATTACCATTTGAAATCATACCTAAAGTATTATTCAATTAATATTTATATTTTTATATATTTTAAAAAAATTCATTTTTGTGATATATTTATTATTAAAGACCCACTAATACTCCAAATACCCCTGCTCTATAATATAAAAAGCTTTTAAATCTATTCTTGATTTTCCCCAATTTTTTTTTCTTTCTTCGCGAATAAAACAACTCTGTATTAGGCGATTATTTCTTTTTCTTTATTCGATTTTTGTTTTTTTTTGTTTTCATATGATTTTGATTTGTGTTTTTACTTGATTATGCGAATATACTCAATGTTTTGTGTGTTTGAAATTCGAATTTGAGCTCGAAATTTTTGTTTTTTAAAATTTGTTTTCATAGTGTTTCGAGTCGAATTTTTTGTTAGTTTTGAGTTCGAATTATGGTAATGTAGTTTATTTGTAGCATTGTATTAGTGTTTCGTTGATTTTAGTGTTTTATTTTGTGTTTTTGGGATTTTCAGATGCGTAACAGGTTCTGGTTTTACAGTGAAGGAGATGCGAAACCTGTATGTTCTTTTACTGGTAGATGCAAAACATATTTTGTGATAGATGCGAAATGTTTGGATATGTACCTACTGATAGTTGCGAAACGTGTAATCTTTCTGTAATGGTAGATGCAAAAAAACACATTCTTGATAGATGCGAAACGTTATTTGTTCTAAAAAAATTATTATTTTTAATTCATAACATATCATGAGTGGTACTAGTTTGTTCGACTTAAAAAAACAAAACCAACGGTATTTTCGGATTTTTTTTTCGAGTTACGGTTTAAAAGATACAGACTTTTAAAGTTTTAAAATTTTTAGGGTTTCGCGAAGAAAATGCGAAACGTTCTTCGTTACGACAGATGCGAAACCTGTTTTGTTGTGCTAGATGCAAAACCTTTTTTATTTTGCTAGATGCGAAACCTTTTTTATTTTGATAGATGCGAAACCTTCTTTATTTTTGTTCGTCTTAAAAAAATAAAACCAATGGTATTTTCAGACTCTTTTCCGAGTTACGGTTTAAAAAATACGAACCTTTAAAAATTATAAAAAAAAGAAAAAAAAAGAAATTAGTTACATAAAAGAGCTTAATTTTTTTATTTTTTATCCGTAATATATTTGTTAAATGGATTTTAATTATTGATAAGTCCAAAAAAAACTTGATTAACAAAGAGGTGACATAAATATATTTGGAATACGAAATATATACTTATATTCATTTTTCAAATAAGTATTGTTTATTTTATACGTAACTAATATATATTGAACTTTAGATATCGGATTATGATTTTCATAAATTTGCAAACATATTTTTATCCATAGATTTTGGTTATAATCACGTATTTTGTACTATATCTCATATAATTTTTTTATTTATTTATATAAAATGAGTTTGTTTATATTTTTTAGTAATAATTTTTTTTATTTACGGAAATTTTAAAAATAAACTTTTAAAAAAATATTGAGATAAGTTGTTTTTTAATATTAGTATTAGTTGTTCAACCATTTTATTATTGAATGTAGGAGATAGTTTTACCCTCGTTAACAACATCATATAAATAACTTTCTTTTTACAAACTGTACAAATTAAAAAAAAAGATGATAGTTTTATAGATCAGACTATCAGTAGTATAAACGAAGTTATGAATTTATTTTTCTAAATATCAAATATATTAATAAAATATAGTTTTCATGCAGTGTTGTTATTTTCTAAAACATGTTTTGGAATTTTTTCAGTTTATTATAATTTTTTTAACAATTTATTGACTTTGGATTGTATGAATTATCATATGTCAGTTTTTTTAAATATATTTTCAGATATATATATTGTTGATAACCATACGTTTTTGTGACAAATAAATTTTTATAACTATTTACAAAAATTAATATATAAAATGACAATAAGAATGTATCTATTTTTTTTCAAAATTTGGATAATAAATTTTATTCGGCTAGATTTTATGTGGATAATACATTATCTTTTTGTAGCATCTTATCGCTTTTATTTGTTATGGTTTTAAAGTTGGGATGGTCTCTGGTTCGATTTGGTCGTTAAAACTTCCCTTCTGGAGTCGTGGTTGCGCGAATTGTTTATATTGGAAAAAAAATCTTAACTTGCCATTGGCCTCGGTCTTGTTGTTCTCTCATTATGATGTAACTTTTTCTTCACAGAAACTGTAATTTGTAAAAGATCTACAAAAACTTGTCCTCCAGACTCACCGCTAACCTTACTTAAAGTAGCAGCAATCATCTCAACCGTCTTTCCTATTCATACTAAAATTTTGTTTATAAGAAATAATAGTCTTACTCTAAGTTATAGTGGCATGTATAACTCTTCTTGTCACCTCCTCGACCATATTCGCACTAAAACTTTGTTTAACAGACTTACTTTTAATTACAGTGGCACGTTTGACGCTTCGTGTCACTTGCGCAACTATCTTGGAACTAAAACTTTATTTACCAGTCTTATTCTGAGTCGTAGGTGTAGTGACATGTTTGACGCGTCGTGTCACCAGATTTCTCTTAGGTGGAGGAGATATCATAAAAGAGGAAAATTCAGAAAATCTAGTTTTGGTTGCTTGACCTAAGATGTTGATACCAAAGGACACCATCGGATGATCTTTTGGTTTTGTTTGGGGTGTTTTACTAGACGAAGGATTTTGGTTTTAGTTTTGCTTTGAGCGTTTTACTATATCGACAATTTTGGTTTTGGTTTTTCTTAAGATATTTTACTAGATTTAGGCTTTTGGTTTTGCTTAAGATGTTTGATTAGATTGAGAATTTTTGTTTTGGTTTTGCTTGAGATATTTTACTAGATTTAGTATTTTAGTTTTGGTTTTGGTTTTGCTTTTGGTTTTGCTTTGAGCGTTTTACTAGATCGACGATTTTGGTTTTGGTTTTGTTTAAGATATTTTACTTAGATTTAGGTTTTTGGTTTCCTTGAGATGTTTTTACTAGATTGAGTGTTTTCCTTTTGGTTTTGCTTTTGTTTTTGCTTGAGATATTTTACTAGATCTAGTATTTTAGTTTTAATTTTGGTTTTGGTTTTGCTTTTGCTTTGAGCGTTTTACTAGATCGACGATTTTGGTTTTGGTTTTGCTTGAGATATTTTACTAGAATTTGGATTTTGGTTATGTTTGAGATATTTTACTAGATTGAGGATTTTTGTTTTGGTTTTGCTTGAGATATTTTACTAGATCTAGTATTTTAGTTTTGGTTTTGGTTGAGATATTTTTTATCTAGGATTTTCGTTTTGGTTGAAATATTAGACTAAATCAAAAATTTCGGTTATGGTGCTTCACTTTCTATTTTATTTCCTATAAAATATTTTCTTGTAATTTTGTTATATTTATAAACTGAAATTTAAACCAATTTCTTAATAGATTTTTAACTTTAAATCTTCAAATTTGCAATCTAAATTATATATATATATATATATATATATAATTTGAATCCTAACTTATTTTATAAATATTAACTTTAAATAAATTTAAACATTTTAAAATTTGTATATTCAGCAATAGTATGCGAATTTATTGTTAGAGGAAAATTCTCACAAGTATTTGTCAAGTAGTAATTATTGATTATGTGTTGATCACGTTCGTGTCTCGTAAGCATCGACTCATGACAGATATTTTTATGTAGATATCGAGTTAACTGTGTCAGACTCTCTAGATTGCCTCTGTTTGACTAAGTTATTACACGGGAAGTCTTCAATAAGCTAGCGTCTAGTTTTCTCCCAGACCTATGGTCGAATCTTCTCGGTTATTCCTTGTGGGGTGACGTCGGTGCCTTACGATTGGACTTCTACTGAACCGTTAGATCTGATATGTGTCTGTTGCTTTGCTAGTTGCCTTAGTATGGTGCAAGAGCCCCTCAATTGAACATTGGTTTAGTCATTGTGCATGGTGTATATATAAATTACCTTGGTATGGTGTCAGAAATATCGATTAAGCGTCGATTTAGTTATTATGCGTGGCATATATATAAATCACGTCGGTATCATGTCAGGAATCCTCAGTTATGCATCGTCTATGCCTTAGTTTATTATCATATAATCACATCTTGCCCAACAATGTTTACTCTAATAAGGCAACCTTATTAGGGATTCCCCTAGTCCATTGAGTAGGTTTAAAAAAACTATACTAAATGCAATAAAGGAATTTAGGAAAACTTAGATGTGAAGAATCGAAAACCTGGTTTGCAATGTGGCATAATAGTTTATCGTGTCAGAGAGAAATTTGATTGATTGTCAGTGTTACAGTGACACATGTTATTTGCTAGACGGCGCATGCATCATGACGGATCTGATATAATGATGGTGTATTGAGAGATTATTTCGTTTCGATTCTTGTGAAACGTGTAACTTTAATATGTGGATGACGACTAACGCCCCATCATGTGTGGGATGTCAAGCAAATCATTAGGGTAAATCAATCGTAACCCATCAAATTATTTGGGCATGTTACTACCACAGAGAGAAACACTTATTCATTGTGTTGTGGAGCAAAAATCCTCGCTAATGTCCTTCACTGTAGATCTCGCAGGTAAAAAAGGTATGATCGAAACTTGATCTATTATTATTGATGTATATTTAGAGTACTAGGGGTATCGGTTTAGAGTTGTCCATATACCACTTAGATATGCTTGCCTGAACTTGGTTGGTTGCCTGGATACCTACCCGTCGGTAGCTCTGTTCGATGCAGTCTATCTTGGCTATTAACTTGCTCCGATAATCGATGTTAGATTATTGCAGCCACTTTATCGATCCTGATGGCGCTAAAAAAGTTGGTAAAAAGAAAGAGAAGATAAGTGTTGTTGCTGGTGACGAAATTAAATCAGATTTTGAAAGCCTATTTTATGAGAGAGTATTTCTCGCGGATAATGCCCAAATATGGGTATTAAACTGAAAAAGGCATCCACGAATTTAAGGTTAGATATAAGATTCCCAATGATGCAATAGTGAGGGTACCAGCTTCGGGGAACAACCTTATCCGGCTCGAGAAGATAAAATATGCTTATATACGACCATATTCAAATGGGGTCTCTGACTACCCTTACCCTCCTTTATTCGTGATTTTGTTTAGTTTTAGCACATGCACTACGAAACCGACGACCAACGGGTGAAGGGTGTTGTGAGCATAATTTTGACCCCCAAACTACTAGATTTTATTGTGTTTTTTACAGATTTCCTAGATGTAGTTAATGTGTCGAAAGTATCCCGTTCATCATTCTTCTATTTCCAAATTACCAGGATAAAAAATTGGTTGATTTGCCTACCTCTAATAAGAACTAGAAACACAGATTGTGGTTCATATTTGGGAATCGCAAGCACGATATTGCAGTGATGAACCTCCGACTAGAGAGGCGGTGGAGGGAAAAGTGTAAGAATTATGCATCGTATGGTTATTGTGAATATAGTTCATTGGTGACATTATTTGAATTGACATTTGTGTTTGTAGGTGAAGGAAAATACTAATAGTGGTATATGGAAGGGTTGCCCGAATATTATGTAAATCCGTTGATCAGGTTGTCAGTGACTACAAATATATCATGGGGTCATGAAGCATCGTGTGTGTTTACACAAGTGAATTATATGAAGTCGGGGCTATGACATGTGTCAAATTTGGAAATTACAGAGGACGGTCAGGTGAAAATGACAGGCAGTGGGGAAGAAGTAACGATAGACTAATTGCGAGCCTTAATGGAAAAAAGGTATCAAGACCTTAACAATACATGGGTTGGATTGATAGTGCCCCATAGTCGTAAGGTAAAAGAGGTAGAAGGCACATCACCGTCTCGAGATAAAAGAAAAGAAAGGATGAGATGCTTACAATTCAAGATGTCGTAGGAGATAGTCAGCGTGAAGATAACCATGCGCAGTCGGGAGAGGAAGGGGTGGAGCAAAAAACCAAGAGTGGTGTATGAAAGGCTTGCCAAAAGGTTTTGTAAATCCGTTGATCAGGTTGTCAACGACTGCAAACACAACATGGGGCTAGGAAGCATTGCGCGTGTCCACACAGGTGAATTATCTAAAGTCGGGGCTGTGGCGTGTGCCAGATTTAGAAATTGCAGAGGATGGTCAAGTAAAAATGGCAGGCATTGGGGAAGAAGGAACGATAGACCAATTGTGAGCCTTGATGAAAAAAAGTATCGAGACCGTAATAATGCAGGGGTTGAATTGATGGTGCCCCATAGTCGCAAGGTAAGAGGGGCAGTCAGATGCTTTATTTTTTGGCTCTGTAAAAGACCTGACCATAAAGCTGTCTAGGTTCTGGTGTGGATAATTTTTGTCTGAGGGTAATTTCGTCAGGAGTTTTGTAATATTTCAAGGGTATTTAATGTTTGGGTAGTTTGTAGTGAGAGATTTGAGCTTCCTAGTTGTATTAAATGTTCATTACCCTCATTAATGAAAGTGGTTGGGTATTTATACCTTTAATTATGGGCCACATGGGCTTTCGGGTCATACTTATGAATTCATGTTGAGTTTCAAAAACCTATTAGTTATTAAACAGGTAAGTAATTAGCTTAGTCATGAAGTGATTTAGTTCTTAATACATTAGTCATGTTCGGATGAATCAGTGGGTGGTTTTTATCCGAATTACCCATGTCCGGTTTTCACAGTGAGTGGTGAGTAAATCCGGACTCATCAGTAGCCCCTTTTTTAGGTTATGTTCGAAATCCTTTGGCAGGACCTAAAAAATAGTTCATGTGTACCAGTAACTATGCCTGGACAGATTTTGAATTGTGTAACGGCTTTATCCGGACTGGTGAAACTCTCAGAAGCTCAAAGGTTTTGCCAGAGATCGTGGGACACTTGTCCTTCTCTAATTCGCCTCACCGGTCGTTTTTCTTCTAGAACGACGCTCCCACTCATTTCATTAAGTAACCTCTTCAATCAATACTGGTGACATCAGTGCCGTCTTTAATCATTACTCCCATCTTTTCGTATTCTCCTAGGTTTCAAAGCATCTTTTGTCTCTTTAGTAATAAACCATTTTTCACTATTTTACCATCTTCATCATCTCCACACTTTTAATCTTCAAAGCTTTTTCCTCTCAAAAAACCATTTTCTTGGCGTAATTTTATGTTCACAGCAAGAACCGCCCTTTTAAAAATTGGGTGGCTCAACTTGTCGGAGTTAGAGAAAGCTCAAAAAGTCGAACGAGAAAGGCACATTACTGTTGGCCTCCCTGGTTCTCCTATTGACAAATCTGAAACACCAAGTTCAGAGCCTGATCGGGGTTCATCTTCTGCCAGAAGTTCTAAACCCAGAAGGTTATTCCAGCCCAATCTTTCACCAATCATTTCAGGCTCATAGGTCCAGGAATCAGAGCCTATTGTCGAACAAGAACAAGTAGTTACAAGTGTTAGGAAGCCCTCTACGTTTATAGCCATGGGATCGGACGCTGACCTCTCCCCAGAAAAGCTAGTAAATCAACGAAGAGGTCGTTTAGTGAAAGGTCAGGCTGTTTCTCAGCCTAAATCTCCAAAATTCGCGCCTTCTAAGTCTGGGGGCCAAAGATAAAATTACGGGGTCAGAAGCACCCATCAAGGTCCCTAAAGATAAAAAAATCTGGTCCGGAGGCCACCGGTTCAAGTCTTCGAAACGAACCCTCCGGATCTGAGCCCCAACCGGACTCCAGACCACAAGAAGTAAGCAGTGCTCAGCCATCCGGACAACTTACTAAGCTAACTACCAGCACTTCCCTCCCAAAAACAGCTGATAACCCTTCCATGATAATGGAAGATGTGATGGAGGACAGCATTGAAGAAGCCCCTTTCAAGACCGATGTATTTGGGCAGACAAGTGAGACTGCCATTGTCAAGAAGAGAAAAGGCAAATAGAAGTTATGTTTGAAGCACCCGGACCTGCCGGAGTGCCTGGTAGGAAAAGTAGGGCCTTATTTCCACAAAGTAAGTGTAAAATACCTGCTACCCATGCAGAAGATCAATTACGCTTTTATTCATACAACTGAACTTGGCCGGATGAGGACGAAGTGGGGGATTCCGGAAAATGTTAAAGTGAGGATACCAGTCGACCCGGAGACGCCAATGGATTGCAAACTCAATGAGATAGTTTTCTTCACTGAGCTATTCAACTAGGGGATTAGGTTTCCCTTAGACCCGGAGATCGTCAGATACTTCCGTCTTATAAAGCTCTGCCCAAGCCAATTGAGGCCCAATGCTTGGTATACGCTCATGGCCTGTATCATGGCCTCTAGGCTCCTTTGCAGGAACCACATCACCCCCTTCTACCATTTTAACATGGGCGATA
Source organism: Limnanthes douglasii subsp. nivea (assembly GCA_036936605.1). NCBI lineage: Eukaryota > Viridiplantae > Streptophyta > Magnoliopsida > Brassicales > Limnanthaceae > Limnanthes > Limnanthes douglasii. The sequence continues at coordinate 132,111,352 of JAUPFV010000003.1, read as the reverse complement.
ATTACAAGGCGGTGGATGACTTGCTTGAGTCCGGAAAGAACTGGAAGACTCAATTTTTGTTCATCAGTGGCGCTTGGGAGAATGGGAGGAAGATTAAAGCTGGTGTCAACCCAAGCATGCTTACCAGCAGATGGAAAAGCTTTGGTAAATATCTCATCACATACTTCTACCTTTACTTATAACAAGTTTGTTTGTTTAACTTCTTTTCTTTTGTTTTTTTTGTAGTGCTGCCCAAGGAGTTCAACGACTAATTAGAGGCGGGGCAGGCTACTTGTGCCAAGCTAAATGCTTGGACTGCTGAGAAATGGGGAAATCGCTTCCACAACTGTTTTACCGGAGGCAACTTGACAAGATCCCATCTCTGGAATACAACCGGCTGGAGGGACTTGTCTTGGGAGGAATTAACCACTCCACCCCCTCCGGGGGTGATTCTTCAGAAGACTGATGGAAAAGATGGAAAGTTGGCCTTGCCGGGCAGAGCTAAACCCCCAAGCAAAATGAAGGGCAAGAAAGGCAAGGCTAAGCAAGATGGAGCTGAAGTCAAACCAGGTGATGTTAAGGAAAATGCCCCTGCAAGCCCGGAGGAGCAGGAACAAGGAAGGATCAGTGCTGCTTTGCTACAAGTGGTAGAGAATGAGAGTACCAAAGAGGTGTTTGGATCTCAAAAGCCCCCAAAGGCTCCCAAGAAAGACAGAAAACAGGGAGCAGAAGGTGGAGATAGGGAGGCCAAGAAGAAGAAAACCTCCAAGGGAGATGAAGTTGCTCTCTGGGCTCCAAAGTCCTTTCCTCCGGTTGATCCAACAGACCCAACCCAAGCAGAGGAAATCCCAAGTGATTTTCACCCTAGAGAGGTCGCCGGGGGGGACATCAACATCGATGGGGTAGACATCAGTGGCCTTCAAGGGGTTGTTCTTTACTTCGGAGACCTTGATAATGATGACTTTGCTGGCCCTTATCTCCCCCCAAGATCTTCAAATATGGTTACTTTCAATGGTAAATCTTTTTATGTTTCAGGAGAGAAAGATATGGTGACCCACTCCTTGTTGAGCAATATACAACCGATGCTAAATTTGGAGAAGCAAGTACGAAATCAGTCAGCCATCATCAACACACTTAATTATGACAATGAGAGTTTTTCTAACGACCTCCTTACAATCAAGAAGAATCTCGAGGCATTGAAGAAAGAAAATGAGAAGTTGATAAAGGGGAAGGAGGACTTGGCCACCAAACTGGTCACTTTGGAGGGGGTTGTCACAGAGCTTCAATCCAAGTATTCTAACTTGGAGAAAAGTCTTTCTACTTTGAAAGAGGAGGTGAAGGCCAAAGACAACGTCATTCAGACCCTGACATATGACAAGATATCGCTTGAAGATGTTGTGTCCCATGCTAAGCAAGAGAAAGATGACTTGCTAAAGGAGAAGGAAAAGACAATCCAAGCTAGGATTGATGCATACACCAACCAGGTGATAGAATCCCAAAAGGAAAGGTATGCCGAAGTCAAGTCAGACATGGTCCTACTCTTTCATCAGAAATTTCCGAAGAGGACACTTGGGGACTTATGGAAATTCGTGGAATACGAAGACCTTCCTCACCGTACTATGGCTGATGGTGATAAGCATGGTTATTCCAATGGTTGGGATGACACCATTGATGAAGACGAGAAGACTAGAGAGAGTCCAGATGAGGAACCCACCGATCCTAAGAAGAAAACAAGTGAAGCTGGGACATCTAAGAACTAAAGTCCTTAAAATGCCAACTATCTTTTAATTTTGTGTTTGAACTAAAGTCCTTGGATGGCCAAGGCACTTTTTGTAATCGTGTCCGGCACTTGTCCGGGAAAACCTTTTCTTTTAAAACTTCAAAGTCCTTGGATGGCCAAGGCATTTTATATATTTAATATCATCTCTCCGGTATCCACCGGGAAATTTTATCTTACATAATTCTTACATCGTTCTGTAGTTATTTAATTTTGATGGCTTGTGTTCAAATGGCCTTTAGTTATTTCATAAGTGTTTTAAAGTGAGAGTGTTCAAATTCTCTGATGACACATGTTTAAATAGTCATCACCTCATTGCATTAAATCAAACTGCTAGTCAAAGCACTTCGAATTTTTCAAGAAGGCATCAAATTTTATTTAAAAATCTGGACACTTCATTAAAACCTCCCAGCGCCACCAGGATAGGAAAGAGTATGCCCCCAAATATTTACATGGACTTTAAACAAGTAAATATATACATAGTCTATTCTAAATACAACCGAAGGTGTTCGATATTCCAGGGGTGATTCAAAACCCTTCCATCTTTATCTTTGAGCCTGTACGTCCCAGGTTTAAGCTTTTCACTAACCATGTAAGGTCCTTCCCATGTTGGAGCTATTTTTCCGAACTGCTTCTCTTTGGTATGCAGGAAGACTCTTCTTAGCACATTATCACCTATTTGAAAATCCCTCATTTTGATTTTAGAAGAAAACCTGCTTCTCATCAAACCCTGATAGTGTGTGGCTCTGAGGTGAGCCTTAACTCTTCTTTGTTCCATCATATCAAGCTGGCTTCTGACTGCCACTTCGTTAGCGTGTTCGGAAAAATTATGAACGCGAAATGAAGGGAGAGTGGCCTCTATAGGAGCTATGGCATCCATTACATACACTAAGGCAAAGGGAGACTCTTGTGTTGCAGCCCCATGAGTGGTTTGGTAGGCCCATAATACTTCTTGTAGATAACTTGGCCATTTTCCAGCAGCTCCCTCTAGATTCTTTTTAAGATCGGACAAGATAATTTTGTTGGATACTTCAACTTGACCATTTTCATGTGGGTGGAAAGGATAAGAGAAGCAGTGTTGGATGCCTCTAGAAGCACAGAAATTCTCCATCTCCTTGTTGTCGAATTGTGGCCCATTGTCTGTACTTATCTTCTGTGGAACCCCAAATCTGCAACAAATGTTAGACATGATGAATTTTATAATAGCTTTCAAAGTAGTTCCTGCCAATGGGGCTGCTTCAATCCACTTCGAAAAGTAATCAATAACAACAATTATAATTCTGCACCCTCCGGAAGCCATGGGTAGAGGTCCCACTAAATCCAGCCCCCATCGAGCAAAAGGTATTGGCTCAGAAATTGACTCTAAATGGACAGTTGTGGTATGAATTTCATTGCTATATCTTTGGCATGGATCACACTTCTTCACCAACTCCTTAGCGTCTTGCATTATGGAGGGCCAATAGTACCCAGCTAACAAAACCCTTCTAGTTAAAGCCTTGAATCCACAGTGTGCTGATCCCTCGCCATCATGTAATTCAGAGATCATTATTTGGGACTCTTCGATCCCCAAACATCGTAAGAGAGGTTTACTAAAGGATTTTTTTTATAAAGGACATCTCTCAAGATGACGAAACCACGAGCCTTGTATTTTACTTTCCTTGCTACTGTTTTTTCCGGAGGCAGAATGCCATCTGAGAGATATTGGAGGAGAGGAAATCTCCAGTCTTGGGGTTTTTTTACTTGCATATCTAAACTCTCTTCTCCCTTATCCGGATTGATTTGAATAGATGTGCATTCTAGCATATGAATCCAAGGGTAGGACTCAGTATAAGCTATGGTTTCCAAAGAGTCTGCTAGCGTATTTTCTATTCGGGATATGTGCTCGTAGGTGATTCTTTTGAAATTAAGGGCCACTTCTCTGAGAAGAAATAAGTATTTAATCAACTGCTCCTTTTTTGCTTCGGATTGACGTTGTGCATGATGGATAAGAAGTTGAGAATCGCTCATTAACCAGACCCTTTTGGCTCCACAAATAAGAGCTAATTTCAAGCCAACTATAGCAGCTTCATATTCAGACTCATTATTAGAAGCCCTGAAAGTAGAACATATAGCCTGGTACATCTTGTCGCCGTGGTACTTGATCCATCATCAATTTGAAGAGCCCATACTTTTATATCTTTTTCACTGGTTGCTTGCTTAGTACCTCTGTCTGAATGAAATTCAACCAAGAAATCAGCCACATATTGAGCTTTGATTGCCGTTCGAGGGGCGAAGTCAATATCATAGTCTCCCAGCTCCACTGACTACTTGGTCATTCTGCTTGAAATGTCTGCCTTTTGAAGAACGTTTTTCAAGGGAAAAGACGTCTAGACGATGATCAAATGAGACTGAAAATAGGGCCTCATTTTTCTAGCAGCAATTACTAAGGCCAATGCTAGTTTTTAAGTTTCAAATATCTTTTTTCTGGATCAATCAAGCTTTTGCTGATATAGTATACAGGTTGAGGATAATTATCCACCTCCCTTACTAGCACTGCACTTATGGCACACTCAGAAACTGCGAGGTATATGTAAAGTGTCTCTCCATCAACAAGTTTAAACAAAGTTTTAAGGGAGGATAAATGGTTCTTAATTTCATCAAATGCCTGGTCGCACCAGGAGACCAATTAAACTCTTTTGCACCTTTCAAAGTTTGAAAAAAACGGGGCACGCCTATCCGAAGACCTTGAGATAAAACGGTTTAAAGCTACCAACCTTCCTGTCAATCTTTGTACTTATTTAATATTCCGAGGAGGCTCCATTTGTAGTAAAGCGTTAAGTTGGTCTGGATCAGGCTGTATCCCTTTCTCACTTATCACATACCCCAAGAATTTTTCGGACTGTACTCCGAAAACACACTTCTCTAGGTTCAATTTTAAATTTACTTTCATTAAATTGGTAAACGTTTCTTGGAGATCTGCCAAGTGTAGCTCTCCGTCCACACTCTTTACCATCATGTCGTCGATATAAACTTCCATATTTCTTCCAATATGATCAGCAAAACCCTTGTTTACCAACCTCTGATAAGTAGCCCCAGCATTTTTTAACCCAAACGAAATCACCTTGTAACAATGGAGGCCCATATCAGTGACAAATGTAGTATGTTCTTGATCCTTCGGATCTACTTGAATCTGATTATACCCGGAGAAGGCATCCATAACAGCTTGTTTCCAGATGTGGAGTCCACCAACTGATCAATTCGGGGGACCGGATATAAATCTTTTGGGAAAGCTCTGTTGAGATCTGTGAAATCGATGCACATACGCCACTTACCATTTTTCTTCTTTACTAACACCGGATTGGCTGTTCATAAAGGGTATTGAGATTCCTTTATGTGCCCCATTTTGGTTAGCCGGTCAACCTTAGAAAAAGCTCTCCTCTTTTGTACAACAGGTGCTATATCCCTCCAGATGGATGGTTGGTGTGATATGATGTATGATGGCACTCCGTTACATCAGCATTGCACCAAGCAAAGACATGTTGGTGGTCTTTCAAAAAATCTAACATTTTACCCTTTAAATCCGATGTCATCTTGGACCCTATCTTGATACTTTTTCCTTCAGCCAAAGAGTGAGTTTCGACTTCTTCAATTGGTATCAAAACACCAGGGGCCTCTCTGGGGTCATCAATTTCACCCTCTCCCCAAGAGGGCCCCTCAAACTGCTATTCCTCACTGATCTGGACTGCCCCCAACGTTCGAGGGGCCAGTGCTGTTGCATAACACTCTCTTGCCACCTTTTGACTGTTTCGAACAACTCCCACTTGTCCTTGTACAACATATTTCAAACATTGGTGGACTGTTGAAGCCACAACATGCATCCTGGAGAGCCAATATCTCCCCAAAATGGCATTATAACAAGTGGGACGATCCACCACAGTAAAAAGTATTCTAACCATCTTTTTAAAAGGGCCCTTGCCCAACAAAACCTCCTCTTCGAATTCCCCGATCACATCTGCTGAGCTTCCAGTGAAACCCACAATTGACCTGTTCGAACGCTGAATTACTGCTGGATTCTTTATTTTTTGTAGGAAGTCAAAAAGAGAATATTGGCTGAACTTCCAGTGTCCACCAAAATTCATCTTATGTCATTGCCCCCAATGTATGCTTATGACAACAACATATTCATGGGGACCAGCAATATCCCTCAAGTCGTCCTCATCAAAAACAATGAAGGGAAATGGAATTTGTGATTGATAGGAAGTCATGCCTCCTTCCAATTGGGTAGCTAAAGTATGAACGTGCCTCTTTCTTGAAGAAGCAATTGGTGCAGTCATGGTGTCTCCCCCAAATATTGTAAGCAACTCAAAAAAGCTGATAAGTCCGGACACCGTCTTGCAACGTTCTGTGATAACACCCAATTTATTTCGAGTCGGATCAGGGTCTAAATATTATGACTCTACATCAAACCTTTAGATTATTACCATAGCCCCATCCGGAGCCGATGTGCCTGCATTGTTTGGACCAGTCCGATGAGCGTTATCAGGCCTGTTTCCACTTCTTCTTTTAACATAAGCTCCCAACTTTCCTCTTTCAATCAAATTCTGCACTTCTTGCTTCAACGCAATACAATCTTCAGTTTTATGGCCAATATCATGGTGATATTGACAAAAACAATTATTACGGCTCTCCCTGGGAGACTGTAATACAACCGGCCTTCTGAAATGTACTTCGTCTTTTGTTTTGTCATAAATGATGGCTATGTTTTCTTTCAACTCAGCAAACCGCTCCGGTTGAACCCAAGGCCCCCGCTTATCTCTAGGTTGCTGGCTCTGGGCCGGTGCAGCTGGATGGGATTGAGTCTTGGCTCTGTTATGACCCTGTCCGGCTTCCTTAACCTTGCACCCGGACTGGTTTTGGTTTTGATTTGGTGCAACTCGAGCAGACCTCACCTGCCCGTGCACTCTAGTTTTCTTTGTTTCATCCACATTAATCTGTTTACCAACCTGATTCAGCAGACCTCCCTATGTCATGGTCTTTTTCCTGGTTATTGAATCAGCCAAGTTTCCAGGGTTTAAGCCCTGCCTCAAAGAATCTATTGCTACTTGTTCAAAGCAATCAGCTAGTCCATTTTTGGTGTTCAGGAAACAAATTATGTACTCATTCAAAGATTCATTTGGTTCTTGGGCACAATGGATAATAGTGTCTCCATTTCCCTTTACTTCTTTACTTCCAAAGAACTGCCTTCGGAAAGCCACCCAAAAAGTGTCAAAATTCCTTATGCAGCCTTGTGGCAAACTATTGTACCACTTCAGAGCACTCCCCGTAAAAGACTGGGAAAATGCTCGGCAGAGTAGCTTATCATCATCATCAAAGTTCATCATAATTTTTTTTTGAATTTCTCCAGATGGTTATCCGGATCTTTACTACCATCATATTTTTCCATCTTTGTGCTGTCAAACCTCTTAGAAAGGTTTCCGGACAGTATCTTAGAGGACAATGGGGATTGCCTCCAATTACGGCCACGACTGAAAACAGTATATTCGTTGGGAGTTGCAAAGATACCTTGCTCATCATGGAAGGCAAAATGATCCATTAACAAGCGGTCTACGTGTCTCCGGCCATGACTATGATTGTGAGACGATCCTTTACCCAGATGCCTCTTCAACCTTCCATGTCTGTCCCTCTTTCTTGAGTACTTTTTGACCAACTTTTGTTTCTTTTTAGAACGACATTCATCGCTGCTGGATGACAAGGATTCTTCAACTCCATCTTCATTTGAGGAGCTACTAGAAGATTCTGAGTCTGAATCTGAGCTCTGCACCGGTTTAGACCGATGAGACTTCTTTGAGCTAGCATGAGTCTTTTTAGCACTCACATGGGTATTTGATGGCTCATGCTCTCTTGGATTGTCAATATGATGAGCTGCTGACATCTTAGATTTCTCTTTTGTGCCCATTTTTGCCCTTTTGACAGCCATCAACGCTTCTATTTCAACTTTTAACCTGTCTCGCTCCTCAATCGTATATTCATCATTTTCTCACACCAGTTCTACCAAAGCTGGTGGTATTTTTTGCTCGTCCGGATTCATCCGAACTGTTTTTTCTTGATGGTTTCGAATGCTAGATTCAGGCACCTTCTCCTCCCACTGTGGTCGCCAATTTGGTGTGGATGATTTTTCTCTGAGGGTAATTTCGTTAGGATTTTTGTAATGTTTGAAGGGTATTTAATGTTTGGGTAGTTTGTAGTGAGAGATTTGAGCTGCCTAGTTGTATTAAATGTTCATTACCCTCATTAATCAAAAGTAGTTGGGTATTTATACTTTTAATTATGGGCCACATGGACTTTTGGGTCATAGTTATGAATTCAGAATGAGTTTCAAAAACCAATTAGTTATTAAGCAGGTAAGTAATTAACTTAGTCATGATGTGATTTATTTCTTAATACATTAGTCCTGTTTGGATGGTTCAGTGGGTGGTTTTTATCCGAATTAACCCTGTCCGGTTTCCGTAGTGAGTGGTGAGTAAATCTGGACTCATCAGGTTCAAAAATGCATATGGGTCAGCCATGAAGTGCAACGAGAAAACTGCACACGAAAATGAAAAGATGCAACGCGAGCTGGCCTCAATTGCTAATGAGCGTAATTCGTGTATGAAGAAGTTTCTGGAATTATTTAGCAACATTGCCTTATTATTGGCACAAAATAATGATCTGATTAAAAAGAATGATTAGGTTAATGTCTCAAAACGTCGATCTGCTCACACATAATATGGCCAAGGTTAAAAAGGTAAAGGATCAATCCGAACGGATAATGGAGTTGACCGTGAGGAATTGAAACTTAAAAGTGGCACTTGTGGAAGCTAAAGCAACGAAATATTAACAAAGGCTGGAAATACTGGAGAAATCAATTGGTGTGGGCTAATTATGGCCCCTTGCGTAGCCCGTAGGCGTGGTCACTGATCTATTCACACTTTTTAGGAGGGGGAGGTAAAAACCAAACACATATATTGGTGAAAGCAATAAAAAATCATTGACGTTAATGGAGTTTGATACCTTATTAAAAAAACATGCACCATCAGGAGGAAAAAAGGTGCATATTTGAATGATATAGAACGATGATACAAATTTAAATGACTTATATTCCAGGGATGTTTGAGGATGCCACTATCTTTATCGGTGAGGCGGAAAGTGTCATAGTGTCATTTAGAGATGATAGTGTATGGGCCCTCCCAATTGGGGCCTAACTTATCAGCAGCCTTATCACTTGAACCTTGGAAAAGTTTTAGCATAATGAGGTCACCTACTCGTAAAACTCTTGGCCTTAAACGAGAATTAAAATGCCTCCGCATTAGATTTTAGTAATGCTTTATGCGCACTAGCGTTTGATCACGACACGATTTGATAAGATCGATGCTAACAACACAATCAATGTTGATGGTGTCCTCTGTGTAGTTGGCGACTCTGTGGCTTGAGATAATGACTTCTACAGGTACCACCACTTCGATATCATAGCCGAGCGTAAAAGAGGTATCGCTAGTTATTGTACGTAGGGTGGTGTGATATGCCCATATCACCTCACATAATTTGTCAGGCCACTTCCCATGTAGCATCGTTTCGGTTGGTTACCTCGACTAAAATTTTCCTGCGGGTAATAAGGAGTGGAAAAATGTTGGTAGATGCCATAACGCTTACAGAAGGTGGTAACAACGGAATTTCAAAATTGGGGTCCATTGTTCGTTATCAGCACACGTAGAATGCCAAACCAGGATAAGATCTGATGATGTACAAAGTCGCAGATCTCTTAGGCTAGAGTACAAGATAAATATTTTTCTTCGACCCATTTAGTGAAGTAATCGACTTCCACAACTAAGTACTGACGCTTTCTGGTTGCTATTGGTAGTGGTCTTACTAAGTGAATGCCTCATTTATTAAAAAAAATAAGGTATTGGGGTAGAATTCATTGACTCGCTTGGCAAGTGATGAGTGTTAGCAAATTTTTGGCAGAGGTGACATTGTTGCACCATACGTCATGCATCAATTGGCAGTTCATGCCAGTAATAACCCGCTAAAAGAAATCTTTGGATGAGGTTGTGGTGGTCATAATATGCTCATGCGTCCCCTACATGCAAGTCATGTAGAATTTTGGTAGCTTCTTATTGACTTAGGCATTGAAGTAGTGGTCGTGTTGTACTTTTAAGGTATATAATATTATTCAGGGTGCAATACTTGGTGGCACACAGTTGTAGTGTCATGCTTATGGCCTTATCTGATGAGAGTGTGTGGTCACGTAGGTAAAGTAAATAAGGTTGTTGCTAGTCGGTTGAGGTATCGATCATACAGATTGCTTCTAGTGAGGAAAGTGTTTCAGTATTCGGTTGTTGTTGTAGTAGGAAGTGTGGCTGCTTCCCCAAGCCCACCGCTTTAGTTAAAACCTCGGTTGTAGAGTTGTCAAGACGGGGGACCTGCTCGTACAATACTCGTTTAAACTTATACTCGTATTATTTTAAAATTGGTAGGTAACTACTGTTTTTAGTGTTGTAAGTACCATTTGCTTTGTTCACAACTATATGCGAATCAGACTAGACTCTGAGTACCTGGGCTCCACATATAAGGGCTAATTTCATACCCCCGAGGACGGTCTCATATTCGGCCGCATTATTCATTACTGAGAAATCAAAACGGATGGCTTGTCAGATTTCCTTGCTTGTAGGTAGCTTCATTACTATACCGGCCCCACCTCCTAACGTAGTCGGTGCCCCATCGGTTTTGTTGATCCATTCCAGGTTATAGTGACTAGGCAAGGGTTCGACGAGGCTAGAATCGTGGCAAGATGTGGAGAACTTTGTGATGAAGTCTATGATGGTTTGTCCCTTGATCGTGGTGCATGGCTAATATTTGATGTCGTACTCCTCTAACTCGATTGGCCATTTAGTAAGCGGTCGTAGATATCTTACTTTTGTAAGACATTCCTAGAAGTAAGGGTGCATTTTATGAGCAACAACCACAATGACTAATGCCAATTTCTCCAAGTTAAGGTAGCAAGTTTTTGCATCTACCAGAGTTTTACTGGTGTAATATATTGGGTATTGGATGCCCACTGGTTCCAAAACTAGCACCGCGTTAACTGAAAAAGAAGAAACGAATAAATATATGAATAAGGTCTCACCTTTCACAAGAGCTGATACAATTTATGGCGATGTAAGATAGTTTTTAGCGCCACAAAAGCCAGGTTACAATCCACATTTGATATGAACTTCTTCGCACCTCGTAGTACCTTGAAGAAGTTGTGGCCTTTATATGAGGCCCGCGATATAAAACGAGATAACGTGCCAAGGTGTCCTGCGAGGCACTAAACCTTCTTGATATTCCTTAGAGGCTCCATCTAGATTAGGGTCCGCAACTAAATAGGTTCTGCTTTAATCCCCTGTTTACTGACTACATAGCCAGAAATTACCACTACGAACCTCAAATGAGTATTTTATCGGGTTCAACTTCAGATTAAACTTACGTAAAATGCCAAATATATCATGCAGTAGTTTCAATTGGTTATCGATGGTATCAGTTTTGACGATTATATCGTCAATATACGCTTCCATGTGGTGCCCTAATTGATCTTTGAAGATGTTGTTAACGAGACATTGATAGGTAGACCCTACATTCTTCAATCCGAGAGGCATCATGGTATAACAATGAAGCCCTCTCTCGGTTTTAAATGTTGTATGCTCCTCACCCTTGGGGTGCAAACAAATATGATTATAGCCTGAACATGCGTCCATGAATGATAATTACTGGTAACCAGAGGCCGAATCATCTAACTGATCGATGCGGGGCAGCAAGAAGGCATCCTTAAGGCACGCTTGATTCAAGTCAGTTAAATCGACACACATGCACTATTTCTCTTATTTCTTCTTGACCAACACTACGTTCACCCCTCACACCAGATATCGGGCTCGACGTATAGGCTCGACGTATATGCCCAAGCCTAAACAACCTATCAAATTCATTACTGTTAGCATATTTCTTTTGAATGGAAAATGAACACTATTTATGTTGTATAGGTTTAACATACCTATTTATTGCTAGCTCATGGCATATTACAGTCGAATATATCGCCAATACATCATTAGCATTCCACGGAAAAATATCCAAATTTTTATGTAACAAACTTATTAAAGAACTCCTAAAAACGAAATATAAATCGTTATATGCTCACAAGATGCAACCCTCGGCCACAAGTTTATTATTTGTGTCATCAAGAGCACTTTTGGGCCACTCACTCTCTCGAGGATCGTCTATTGGATCAGGTGTGGGGGTGTTGCTGGTGGATTGGTCTCGCCCCCTTTTGCTGGCTAATTGTTATCGTAGAGGTTTGGTGGGGTCGACAACTACTGCATAAAAATTTCTAATAATTTGTTGACTCCGACTTATAATATCGACAGATTTTTTATAGGAGAGTGGCCTCCATCTGATGCAACCACGGTCTACCAGTGATATCATAGTAAGATATTGGGGTATTAGAAATCATAAACAACGTCTTGAGTTCCTTCTTGGTAGCCCCATGGCCAATCCTAACCATAAGTTCAACCTCATCGATGCAATGAGACAATTTTCCTTCATATCCTACCAAAGTGCACTCAGTAATATTATAGGACGGGACCTCTAACATCCCCTCATAGCTAGATTTGAAGATAATGTTGGTCGAGCTGCCCCCATCGACCAATACCCTGGCTACCATCACGCCACCAATGTCTAGATTGACCGTCAAAACATCCTCATATGGCATAATAATCCCCCGCAAATCATTATTGTTGAATGTGAGGTCACTTACAGGGTCACGATTATTATGGTAAGAAGAGCTATCGACGACCTACACCTCGTGCTTGGTGTTAGCATTCTTACTGGACTTTTGGTCATTGCTTAATAATGTGTCTCCCCTGAAATCCTAAACAACCATTTTTTTTTTGTCAACTCTTTTGTCCTTCAAACGCCACTCATCGTATTCCGGATGAGTTTATGTTTACTTCTCATGTTGGAGATGGTGTTTTTGCTACTTAAGGAATTACACGAGTTTGCCACTGTTCATTAACCTTTGAATATTCTATTTGAGTTGGCAGAAATCGTCAGTTAGATGACCATGGTTGTTATGATAAGAACAGAAGTGTCTGCTGAAACATTTGTGCCTGGGAGCGCTCATAGTGCGAGGGGAAAAATACCTTGTCCTTCTGCCTTTTTATAATGCATTAGTTGGTGGTTGCTAGTGCTCCATGCACCATCAAGGCGAGGTCATTCCTTCATCATTCTCCTATTGTACGATCCTCATTTAGTGTCTGACGGGATTATATATGGTGAGTCCCCCATCGTTGCTTCGTCAACCCGAATGAATTTGTTCGCTCGGGCTAGTAAGTCTCCCATTTTATTCACTGGGAAACAGACTAAATCTGCATACAGCTCTCCCATTCGGTAAAGACCTCTGTTGAAGGATACGACCGCCATAGATTTCTCTAAATCGGGTAGGGGGTTCATGGCATAGATAGCACGCTTGACGTAGCTATTTAACATCTCTATTTCCAACAAATCTATCTCTGAAGACGCTCCATAAGCATGCGAAATCATAAATAGACATTTTAAGAAAAATATTAAACCAATTAATGGCATTACCTTTAAGCATCACAGAGAGGGCTCGACAAATCATGACGCCATCCAGATTAAAAGTAATAACGCGGTGGAAATGGAAGAAGAAACAACGATAGATGAAACCCTAATTTAAGGGTAACATGATGAAACCCCGATAAAAGGGTAACATATACTCAAATTTTCAGAGATACAAAATATATTATTCCAAAAACTTAAAATAACTTAAGGCATTTGAGGCTATATATAAGAGTTTCTCAAAACCCTAAATTAGCATACAATGAAATAAAATAAATATTCTAAAATCAAATAAAATCAAATAAAATCTTAATACAATTAGATTTGATTTAAATAGCATAAAATATTTGAAAAAAATAAAATAAAAATAAAAAAGTTTTTGTTTGGACTTTCTAGGCTACATCATCCTCCATTGGTTGACAAGAATTTGTCCTCGAATTCACAACACCGTCATAATTAATAACCAAAATTATTTTATTTTATTTTATTCAATTGTTGTGTTAGAAATTATAATTGTTGACCTTATCGGAATAAGATAAATTCTTCACGAGTTTTCCTTATCCAAAGTCACATTGAAGCCATCGAGTTGATGAAAGAATTTGGTTTCAAAAGATTTTTCATAGCTTGAAAACAAAACCCCATGTCCAGTTAATGAAACAAATTGGTTTGAAAACCTCTTCATAGTCTGAGACAACATCTCGATAAACAATTTTCTCATTGATCTGACGATTGGTAGCCAATTTAAACTCCTCAAGTAACTAGTCAATAAGATCATTATTGAAACGGCTGGTATGTCCCCTCATACTCAAACGATCTCTTGATATTTATGACCATGTGTGTTTTTCTCTTCTTTAAACCTTGATTCAGAATAGCCAAGCTTTAGAAACATGCTTCCCCATAGCAGGAACTAAGGCTCTGATACCAAACTGATGGCGTGGCGGAAAAAGAAGAAGAAACAACGATAGATGAAACCATACTTTAAAGGTAAGATGATGAAACCCTGATAAAATGGTAACATGTATTGAAATTTTCAAAGATAAAAAATATATTATTCCAAAAACTTAAAATAACTTAAGGCATTTGAGGCTTGATATAAAAGCTTCTCAAAACCTTAAATTAGCATACAAGGAAATACAATAAATATTCTAAAATAAAATAAAATAAAATCTTAATACAATTAGATTTGATTTAAATAACATAAGATATTTGAATAAAATAAAAAAGATTTTTGTTTGGACTTTCTGGGCTACATCAGAAAGTCATCATCATATTCCTGAATTGCTCTAAATGTCTTTCTGGGTCTCCTGTGCCGTCGTAGGCATCCTTTACGAACGAATCAAACTTTATGGGGAGTTCAAATTTGAGGATCATTTCCACAAACAAATATTCTTTAAGCACGTATGAGGCCATCTTAGGGCGGACTTGGTCGTATTGCACGTTTTCATTCTCCTTAGCCCTTTTGGGAGTTGTTGGTCGTTCCTCTCGGTGTGGTTCCTGTTCCTTAGACTGTTTTTTGAAATTGTTCTCGACTTCTCCTTCGACATTCCACTCGCGCTTAGAAGATCGGTCTCCTCGATGTGCTCGACTAGCCTCAACCCCCGAACGATGCTTCCCTCGGTTGTTCCCTCGCACCTTAGTTATTAACGCATGAAAGACATCTTTCATTTCTGCCAGGGTTACTTTGGTTGCCTGCTGTTTGACCTCCTGGTCGTGGGTAGCCCTTTGTTTTTCTTGCTACATATGCCTTATCTGCTGCTCCAACTGGTGGAAAGTGGTCACGACCGCAGGGCTGTCGGCTCCTACCTTAGGCTTAACATGCTCTGCGAAATCCACCGCCGCTAATGGAGCAATTTACAGGCCAGTCGTAGCAGGATAGCGGCCGCCCTCGATTCTTGTCTCAACGGTGTTTGCATTATGATTCTTCAAGTTTACGTCAACGAATGAGGTATCTGAATCTGCAGATCCACTCGATCCACCGTAGATCTCCAATTTTCTATAGTTGTGTTTCTTTCAGAAAGACGCATTTTAATCCGAGATCGCGTTACTACCATTAGTTAAAAGCTTGTGTTTTTTCATGAATTTCCCACAAATGGTGCCAATTTTGTTAGAGGAAAATCTCACCATCGTATAATCTTTATCTCTCACTAAGTACATTACTCCTCTAGTTAAATTGTGGACCTATATTTATGTCCATTACTATAGTCGTGATACATTATACTTGTTTTTTTTGTCATAAATCGTCTTTAATGATTCTTGACTCGACTTAAATCCTTTGATTATGTGTTGATCACGTTCACGCTTCGTAGACATTGACTCTTGCTATATTTTTTTAGACATCGACCTAACCGCGGCGGTCTCTCTAAGTGGTCTCTCGGCTAAGCTATTGCACGAGGAGACTTCAATCAACTAGCGCCTAGTTTTTTCCAAGACCTCTGATCGGCGTTGATCGATTATTCTTTGTGGGGTGATGTCGGCGTCTTACAGTTGGAATTCTACTTAACCGTCAAATCTAATATATGTCCGCTGCTTTGTTAGTTGTTTTGGTATGGTGCAGATACCCATCGACTGAATCTCAATATAATCATTGTACGCGACGTCACTTCGGTATTCTATTAGAAACCTTCTATTAAATATCGGTTTAGTTGTTATGTCGTGACGTAAATATAAACCACCTCGAAATTATGTCACATACCTTCAATCAAACATCATTTATGTCTCGATAATTTGTTACCCTTAATCACATCTTGCCCCGACCATGTCGTACTCTGATAAAGCCACCCTTGCAATATATAAGTTCGTATATTTTTTTTTTCGGAAGGAACCCGCGGCCGCTATTCAGAGTGTAATGAGTGCGCACAGGGTAAACTCTCGGTCTGACGCGATAGCCTGCAAACCAACGCCAGAAGATAAACCACACAAAGTGACAGATTCAGCCGAAAAATTATACGTAAAAAAATTCGAACTCATGACCTTCGATCACAAGCATGTCATACTCAACCAACTCGGCTACCTCTTGGCTCTTGACTATGGGCTAAGTTCATATACTTTATTAACTTCATTAACCGTTTATGAAGTCATAAACGATGGGTATTATTTATAAAATAAGTAAACCCCAAATTATACTATTTATATAAGCTTCTTCTCTACCACACATAAATATTATCCTTCCTAAGTCTTTTAATATTTAATCTCCAAATATGTAGTACCAATTTCAATATTTTATATAAGTTAGTTGCATATTTCTAAATAAATAAATTGTCAGGTTGAGTGCAAATTGAATCTGAGTAAGCGTGTTATTCCTCAATTTTGAGTTGACTTATTATGGTTTATCAATGGGCAAACAACGACTAATATTTAGATTAAAATTATACTTTGGGATGGATAATACTTTCCGTTTCGGGAGCTTTAATGTATAATAGTTTCAAAATTTTATGTTTTAATAAATGGGCCAGTGCCGTGGGTAGTGTTATAACTTATAACCTTAATTTGTTTGATAAGGTTTCGGTCCGATAAGACAAGCGCTGGGATATAAATTTTATCCGGCTATATATAGTTTTATTGATTCAAATGATATTAATTTTGGTATTTAATATTGCACCCCTTGTATAATACATGTTTTTATATTTTATATATAAATATTATGAAAACTAATAAAAAATAAAATAAAATACAATCACTAAAAAGTAATAACTAACTTTATATATTCTTTATATATTCGTGTATAATAGAATAACAAACGCTTTTGAAGATTCGAATGAGATAGCCGAGTTGGTGGAGTAAAACATGTTCGTAACAGAAGGTCCATGCATTCAAGTTTTTTTATAATTTTTTTTTGTTTGAATCTGTCACCATGTGTGGTTGACCTTTTGTCGTTGGTTGAGTTTACCATGTGCGCATTTGCTGAATAGCGGTTGCGGGTTCTCTCTGTTAAAAATTATTTTTCTTTAGTTTTATATAAAATAAAATGTATACGAGTTTGAAAGTAAATTAGCATGTATAATATAAAAGTATCTTAAAACAATATTTTGATACGACGAAAATCATTATATGGTTAGGATTGTTTTTTTCAAATATAAAAATTAAAGTACAACAAATTTAAAATAACAATGAATTTTAGTTTTATTATTACTAATTTCCATCGGATTTTTAAAATATATTTTACAAATTAAAATTATGGCCGGATTCACGAATAAATCAAATGTGTGTTAAAAATATTATAGATTTTTTAACAAAATAATTATATTAATATTACATAGTAAAACTATATCGGTGTTTCAATTAAAATTAAAAATAAGAATCTACTTTTAGTTCTAGCGTAATTTCATTCTCATCTTGCTCATGTCTTGAAAGCGCTTGATAATATCCACATCATCAATTATAGCAAACACTTCTTTCTTCACATATGTCACTAAGCAATCATGAGGACATGGATTACTTATTTGATTTCTCAATTCATTCTTCACATAATTCATACTTGAAAATACTCGTTCAACACTTGCGGTAACCACCGATAATGACAAATCTAGATTCAAAAGTGTGTACACCAATCCAACTATCTTGTGCTTTTTATTACAAATAAGAGTCCTACCAATTTCAAGATTAACACAAGAACTCACAACTTTTTTTTTATATAATCTTTCCTATCAATTATCTCTCATTTGTTAAAGTTTTTTTTAGTTATTTGGACAAGTTCCATGACGGTTACAATATCTTGATCACCATTTTGTAATATTTAAGACATATAATTTGTCAATGGTAAAACCTCAACCATTAAGTGCTACATAAGAACAAAACCAAAAGTTCATATAACAAATAACAAACTTGTTGGTTCACCATTTAAATAATTATCATTTTCTTAATCTTGAAGAACTAATGAGAGTAAACAGATCAACTGACCAAATAACATCCCCACAATGTATCACTTGATTTTGCAATTGAAAATTGTTCGTTTAATCACGTACTCATTTTCACCAACTTCTTCTCGATTAGATTTTCAAAATGAGAAACTTATTTTTTGCCAAACATATATTATCTTTTGTTAGAAGACTTTATATAGTTCACAATACGATAAAATTCAATAAAAAATAAATTAATATTTCCATGCTTCCGAGCCATTACAACAAGAGCCAACTAAATTTGGTGACCAAAACAATGCACATAATTGGCCTAGGAGATTTTCCTTTTGAATCAAGGTTTTTAATCCACTAAATTGACCTTTCATATTACTTGCTCCATCGTATCATTTCCCTTGAATTTTAGATACACATAATCCAAATATCGGCATCAACATTTCAAAAGCATATTTAAGCGTTATTGCACTAGTATCCTCAACATGAACAATGCCAATAAATTTTTCAACAACGAATTCTATATCATCAACAAATAACACAACTACCGCTATTTGTTTTTACTAGAGCAATCCCTGGATTTATCAACAAGAATACTAAAGAAACCATATAAATTTCTCTAATTATTTTTAATAGTTTCAACAACACATATATTCGCAAGATCTTTCTGAGTAACGAGATAAGTCATCTTACAATTTCCTACACCATTGTTAAATGTTATGCTACCATGTCAATATTTCTCTCAAAGACTTCAATAAATTCTAGAAAATAACCCTTATATTAAAAATCTTGCCCTTCTGTATGCGCCCTTATTCCACTCTAATAAGATACTAGACTGTTTCAAGTGATGCTTTTACACAAACAAGATAATCAGCTTTTGTTTTAGTAGTATGCTTTATAAATAAATATTCAATGCATTGATTTTTTTCTAAGATCTGCACATGTATTGATACAATATCTATGATGACCACCTGTATCTTCAATATGTTTTTAAACTTATTTTTTATTCTAATAATTAAAACATGCTTTCACCATTGTATACAAATACCATTACATAACAAAGAACATGGCAAACAGAACAAAATTTCTTTTATATACAATATTCAATAAATTATTATTTTTATACCAACTATTCTTAAAAGTGGTTCATTCCCCAATAGGTCTACGAGGATATTATGTGATTTTAGGTTTATTCGATTTATTTACAAGATACACTCTTCTTACTTAATCTTGATTATTTGGATGGTGCTCACATAATTTAGTTCTTTTTTTAGGATTCAAATCCATATATCTTTTTTTAATATAACATTCGAACATCATGGAATATGATGGAGAAATAGAAGAAGGTTCTTTGGAGGGTTTCTTAGTTCGAAGAATTGAAGAGACTCAATTTGTTGATTCATATCAGATAGTAAAAATCTTAGACTCCAAAAATCTAGACACGGGTGCAAGGAACTTGAACAACATACTATTAAATTATAGGGTTAAAAACACCACAGGTCCTCCATGTTTGTCACTTGTAACACATCAGTCCCTATTCTTTGTCTCTGTAATAAACCGGTCCCCTATGTTTTAAAAATGTAACAAATAGATCATTTTCTGAAAATTTGAGGGACCTATTTATTACAAATTGAAAACGTGAGGGACTTGTTTATTACAGACATGAAGGACCTATTTATTACAAAAAAGGATCCGTTTGTTACATTTTTAAAACATAGAGGTCCGGTTTATTACAGAGACAAAGAATAAGGACTGATGTGTTACAAGTGACAAATATGGAGGACTCGTGGTGTTTTTTACCCTTAAATTATATAAACAAATCAATTAAATAATTACTTATTTTATTTTTATTTAACAATAAAATAATATTCAAATCAATTAATCAATGAAACCAATTCTAAACAGTTCAAACAACATGACAAACATAATCAAGATGACAAATCAATTCAAAACAAATATTTCAAATATGCATTTTGTTTAATATTTTAGAAAAAAAAATCTCATTAAAAGATAACATTCGAACATCATGGAATATGATGGAGAAATAGAAGAAGGTTCTTTGGATGGTTCCTTAGTTCGAAGAATTGAAGAGACTCAATTTGTTGATTCATATCAGATAGTAAAAATCTCAGACTCCAAAAATCTACAGACGGGTGCAAGGAACTTGAACAACATACTATTAAATTATATAAACAAATCAATTAAATAATTACTTATTTTATCTTTATTAAACAATAAAATAATATTCAAATCAATTAATCAATGAAACCAATTCTAAACAGTTCAAACAACATGACAAACATAAATCAAGATGACAAATCAATTCAAAACAAATATTTCAAATATGAATTTTGTTTAATATTTTAGAAAAAAATCTCATTAAACTTATATTATTATACTATAGATCCACCTCAATCTCTTAAATTTCAGATCTGAAAAAACATAATTTAACTTATAAGAAACGGGGACTACCAATAATAAAGATTATATTAGTAAAACATCATAATTAAGATCAATTTAAATAAAAAATTCTTAGAAACAAAGTAAGAGTAAAAAACTTATATTAACCTCATATAACACCAAACTTTCTCCTTTATTATATCAAATTGAGCTTATATATACTCAACAATTTGTCTCATACATCAATGTCCTCCTAACAACCATTACGATTTCTTCATTTTATATCTCGTAAACTATAGATAAATCATCTATATTAAATCAAGTTCTTTCTAATTTTAAATTGATATAAACATAAAAAGATTCAAACAAAATCTATATAATAGCACATTATAGCTTACTAACCTCAAATTAGATCCATTTTCTCTTTTATTATTTATAATTGAGTTTTTATATACTCACCACCTTTTTTTCAAACATGGATGTCCCTCTTAAAATAAAATTAACAAAAGTTTTTAAAATTAAGGTAAAATTTTTCATTTATTAACCTTAATTTTCTTGACCGACTAAACCCTTAAAGCGAACACCAAATAAAACCAAAACAAAATTCTAAAGATTAATTATACTATTCTTAATGGTCTCATTAATGCGAAGATTCTTAATGGTCCCATTAATGCGAAAAATAATTCCATTATGAAGTGACGGTGATACTTAGTTAATAATCCTGATACCTTTTTATGCGAAAAATAATTTCATTATGAAGTGATGGTGATACTTAGTTAATAATCTTGATACCTTTTTTTGTTAGTTACAGCTATATCTATAGTTATCGCGTTTTTTTTTTGTTTTTTTTATCTCACAAAATATATAAACATAATAATAAACTACCTATACTAAATCAAGTTTATTCTATTTTTAAATTTATATAAACATACAAAGAATCAAGCAAAATCTATACAATAATACAAATTAGTCTAAACTATAGAGCCAAATCTATAAAAATAGCTCAATTAAATTGGTAAGGTAAATTGAGTAAGTTCGTACCGTATTAATTATCTTATTCATGTAATTAATGATTGTTATCTATCTTCTTTTCTATAGTATATGGTTATCGAGAGAGTATCTTGTTTGTGAAATCAATCATTAATGGATGCAAAAAAATAGAAGCAAAAAATAGAATCAATCTTATTCAACTCTTATAAGGAGATAATCAATTAAATCGAAGCAAAAAATAGAATTGGGAGAGGAGAGTGAAGTTGGGCTATTTTTGTAAGAGTAAGTGGTTAGGGTTTGAGGGGAGATGAATTAAAAAAGATTCAAGTAAAAAAATGCTAAAGTAAAAAAAATAAAAGTAAAATATTATTTTCCTCAAACTTTAGATATTGTTTAATAATTTCAACAACGGTACCACTAGACTAAATGTTTTTTTGTGATTTACGGTGGTTAATGACATATTTGGATTATTTCTGAATCAGCCCCTGATCAAAACTAATATTTTGATTTCAGAACAATATATGGTTTTTTACTTTTGCACCCAAGCTGCACTAGAAGTATGAAATCATAGTTGTGTTCTAATAACCTTCAACTATACTTGTTTTGGTTTGTTATTTTCATTATCTGTTATTTCGAATTTCAATTTTGTAGGTTGATTGTTATTATATATTTTATATCAAATGGAAGTTGTTTGTTGTTATTTTTTATTATTTAATATTTGTAAGATATAAAAAAAACATTTGGTAATCATGTTTGTTTCTTCAGTTATTTTTTTCCAATCTAAGTAGTTGTATTTTTTTAAGATTAAGTATTACAATTGGAATTAACCAGAGTTTTTAACAAAATGATGTTTTTAATGGATATTATAGATGTCACATATGTTTATAAAACTCGAATATATATATCCCAAGAACGATCAATTAATAACCATAATTGGTGGGTGGTAGTATTGTTTATAATTGGTGGGTGGTAGTATTGTTCGGGTATAACGGTTAATTGCCAATAACCAAAGTGTAACGTTATAAAAAATGATCTCAGCTGAAATATACAATCACATTTTTTAAAGATTATCATTTCTTCACACTATATACCAACATTTTATCACAATACTGATGATATTTTCCCGTTTCATCTATCATTGTAAATAATGATGATGATGACGACGTATTTCAACTCTCGACCAACACGTTTAACTTATTCGGTCAAATTAGATTTAGTGTAATATTTTTTTATGATAAATATGTTTGAATATATCTATTAGGATGCATCATCACATGCCTGTTAACGCACTGACTATTTTCGATAAAAAAAATCAATTAATAAGTAATCAACTAAATATAAATAAGTAGAAATCAAACTAATATATTAAAAAGCCATTATGAAGGTAATTTTATAGGTATCTAAATGATTGAATCTGAATATTGACACTTAAGTCTAAACTAGAGAGTTTAAAGGCTAATTTATAAATAAATAATTAGTCATGGTTGTGGTCCATTATCACAATATTAAACTTAGAAAGATGATTAAAATTAGACTTAAATTAAAACCTTAATTATATACATTTTATAAAGAGAAATAAAATAAAATAGTATTTCACATCACTTACATTGAGAATTACGATACTACTGCCGATTGGAAGCTCATATCCTCGAAAGAAAAAAATAGTTCTTCTATTGAGATCTTCAATCCAGTACATAAGATACAAAAAACCAAGAGAAACGATACAATGAATCAAGAACTAAGAAAAGAACCAGAATAAAACAAAATAGACACAAGGTCTACATATTCTTATAAGTATTTTATTCGATTTGTAGCGAAGAGTTAATACTCTTATGTATTACATATTCAGATTTAGGTTAGAGTTTATGTGATATAAATTCTAGCAAGTGGTACTAGAGTTTTCCCATTTAATATTAAATGTTATGTTTTGTTCTTAAATCAAATATAAAACATGAAATTTTAATTTAGTAAATGATTCACATTTTGGAATTTTTTATTGATTGAATTGGTAGAGATGTGTGAATCTAGTGCTTGAAATTACATGATTATTTGATATGTTTTTGGGATAAAACATATTAGAATTGTATCTATTATTAATAAACCATGATTTCACATGAAATTTAAGGTTATTAGATCAATCTGGGATCGGTTTTTTGTGGTAAAAAATGCATCACCACAACACATTAATCCACAAAACATAAACATGACAATGACTCATCTTTGTGATAAAGCATAATGTTTCCGTAATAAAGTCATTGTCAGGCGTTATTTACCACGAAACCAACCTTTGTTACTGCAAAAATTTCGTGTATGCTATAACAAAAAAGCATTGCGGCATATTGACATTATGTGTGCACCTTACACTAAGAGGTCTTCTTTCAAACCTAAACCACATGTTATGATCTGGCTTTGAGTTTTTTTTATAGTTGTTCAATGTTTGTATTTTATATGGCTTACATGACTAACTTAATCTTAACCTTTTTAAGTAACCATGAAACCAATATATCACCAAAGTGATCCATAGTGGTAAATTGTTTTACTTAGGATTTTGACGGGATCATGATTGTGGTTGCAAACATTACCGACCTAACAGAAGATTAATATTTAGCATAATTAATCATAAACATGAGACTATCAACTATGATTTTTCATTAAGTGTTTAATTGAAACAGAGAAATCAACCCAAATACGAGTTTTCCCAAATCAAATCAATTAAAGTTGGATCAACAATAACTTTTCTCAAACTCATACAAGCGTGTGTTAATATTTTTACCCAATTGTATCTTATTAACGGTATAAGGTATGATTTGCATGTTATATCCATATTTAAATATTATTCTAAGTTTTTATGTCAATAAATTTGTTATTTATATATTGTTGGTTAGGTGTATTATTGTATTTAATACCTTTAACTTATTTGGAAATAGACCTTTTAATTTTAAACAGATTAGTTTTTTCCAAGTAAAAAAGGACGTAAATTTGTATTTCAACAGCCATGATTTAGACCCGGCATTAAGTATTATGTAACTCATACCTCTTATTGAATATAATTCTCATAAGTAGAATAAATAATTTAAGACATAAGATTAGGCAATTAGTTGGTTCTTTATAATCATGAGACATTGAATAACTTTAGACTTCCGATAGTTTGTCTTGACTGAGACCACGCATGGAGTTGAAAAAGGTTTCACCATGATTAATATAGTAAATCTTAAAATGTTGTTGATGCAGTTCTCCATCATAATTTGTCATGATAAATTACAATAAAGCAAAATACTTTGGGATTTTTATAACCGCCTCAAAGTTAAAGTCACTCAATATTAAACTTTCCGAGGAAGTTTGGGGTATGGTTTGCATTTTAATTTTTCCTTAACGTGAGAAATAGACAGACAATGAACTGACTTCTCATGCTACATAAGAGGAGGATAGACTAAAACAAGAACTTCTTGAGTTCTATATGATGAGTTCTCAGTAGGGGAAAACAGATAAGAGAGATTATGATAGAATATTTGATAAGACTTTTGGTTAAAGAGAAAAAAACTAAGGAATAACATATTACAAGTTGATGTTTCTTTTGCAAGAGGACGTGACATCTCAAAATAAAGTGTGAAAATTACTAAGCTTGTATAAAAGCTAACAACAATATTACGTCTTTGTTATATTCAAAAATCAATCTATTTTTAGTTATAAGAGACACATGGTGGTTGTTACCGTTGCGACCATCCATATTTGTATTTCTATACATGGTATAATAAGAAGTTAAAGCCTCGATGATGGTGAAATATCCATCTATCAAGTAAATTTTAATTTGTGTTTAGTTTATGACATTATTTATTTTAGTTATTGTTTTCTAATAAACATTTCTTGTATTTAAAAGATGTTAGAAGAAATTTTATTATTTTCTTATATAAATAAAATTTGAAAATTCATGCATTTTAGGATTAATCAAATCAATCATTCTTTACATGATAACATGATATTCATTAGATAATTAAAAATAAATTATATTTTGTATTTATTAAATACTATTAAGCATAAAAAAATCGATAAACATACATGTATCTGATAAACTAAATTGTAAACATAGAAATTTAAAAAGCCTTTAACACAAACACTTAGATAATACCTTTAATGCAAGAATATATAAGTTTGTTATCGAAAGGTTTATTATGTTCTCTTGATTATTCAGTGTTTGTTGTTTACATAGAATGTATAAAGTGAAAACATACTACAATAAAAAGGCTAGGCGTATACATATCGAAAGAAGTTTTGAAGTTGATACATACTAATAAATGTGGACCGTTCCCAAATACATCATAGAACGAGAATTGGTATTGTATCTCATATATAAATTACTTCTCTTAGTATAAATATGTATATCTTATTCATGAGATATCATAAGCCCTAAGAAATGTTAATAAATTTTAATACTTAATCTAAAAACTTGGTTAGAGCATTAAGTGCGTCAGATCTAACCACAGGGGTGAAATTATGACATATACGGTGGTTCAGATGAACATCGTCATGAATCATTTTTAAAGTACCTGAAGAAGTGTGGTATAGTTCTTCATAATTCAATTCCAAGTTCACTCATCATAAAATGTGTATATAGGAGATGAATCCATATGTGTAAAGATATGATGAGAAGTATAATTAGTCATTCAACTCTATCACTATCACAATATAAAGAATGTATTAAATATGATGCATATATTTTCAATGTAATTCTTACAAAATCAATAATTAAGACCCTACCTGAACTTTTGATTGTTCGTAAGCCTAACTTAAAGCATCAATATGTTTGAGAATGTCTATCTAAAGTTACTATTTTTTATCGAATAAAAAAAGACACTAATGAGGTTATTTGTTATTTCATTGGATATTCTTAACATTAAATGAGTTTAAGTTTTATGATCCTTCCACTAAAAGTAAACTTCAGTGACGAACAATAATATTTTTTAGGATGTTGAGTTCGGGGAGAATAATATAAGAATAAATGTTCATTTTGGAGATGAATCTTTAAAAATTGATGAAGGCTCTAACTGATAAGGGATTTCCTTCTAGAATACAAAGGCAAGATTATGATTAATAATCTAGAAATAATATTGATTTTGAATATAATTTTTTATACTAAAGTGTGATCGATCTCTAAATAGAGACATTAATTCTTATTTATACTATTTACAATATATTATCTACAAATTACAAGCTTACACATGTCATCTTGTTAAAACTGTCCAACTATCAATAACCTATAACATGATTAATAGTGGTAAATCTTATTCGAAGGTTATTTTGATAATGTGAGAATGTGTAATAAATTTAAGGTAAAAAGAGTAGAGATAATTGAGATACTTTAGTTATTGTTTAGAGAGAGAAGGTTCCATCATACTAAATGTGTTCTCATAAAGTATTTATAGGCTAATTTTAGCTCAATGAACCTAATGAACCCAACCACATTCATGGCCAAGCCCAAAGTTTGAAAAGTCCATTTGCCCCTTAATCGTTATTAAGACTAATCTAAAGTAAATAAATAATTAAATAATTTTTTTTATAAAAAACAATAATTGAAATAAATAACAAAAAAAAAATTAGCCTTTGGCCTAAAATGTCTGTCGAATAACCTCATCAGATAATCCCCTTAGTCCTCTCAAAGAAATTTTGGGAGGGCTAACTAACAAATTATCTAAAGTGGGCTATTCTATCTTTCCATATATGACTTTTTAGAGTTCTTCAAATTTGGTAAGAAACATATTCGAACTATATCCGATGGCACCATTTGGATATGGTTGTTATTCAACTTTGTGGTTTTTATCCAATCATACTACGTGACACGTGTCATTATTTGATTGGACCCATAATCTGGCTTTTCTATTGGTGAGGCAAACCAACAGTAAAAAAGTTTCATATCCCTAAGAATTATAATTGTTTGTAGCGTTTACACTTCTCTAGAAGGGAACCTAACAGTCTTCTACAATCCCTTTTTATAACTTCTCCTTTTATTTTTCCAGCTCAATGAATTTTAGATAGAGAAACTTCACTTTATAGAGAGATAAGTTATTCATTACCATCATTATCAAGCTAGTCGCCAATGATATTTTATTTTTCTCTACCTCTTTTGCTACCACCTATTCTATCTTCAGTGACATTCCGGTGTTTGCATGTTCACCGCTAAAAACGCTTTAACCGAGAACAGTTGGCTGAATCAGTCTAAGTTAGATGAAAAGAAAAAGAAAGCTACGGTTGCTGTTGGGTTACTTATCTTCGAGAGCATAATTGCAGTTACTCAATCAATTAATTGCGAATGAGCTTTCCCATACAACTGGCGTAACATGCCAATAGAACCCTTTTCATCTGCTCAATCATTTACTTCAAAGAGTCGCTCATCGAGGCTATCACAATATCAATGAGTCACTAGTCGAAGGCGCCCTACAAATTTTAATGCAATAGGCTCCGATTCAGAATATAATTCACCTTGTAGATTGACTAGATAATCCAAAGGCCGCGTAAATCCTTCCAGAGAGCTAGAAGCAGCCCAACAAAAATGGCCTTCTAATAATCCATCCTCACAGAATCCGAGCAGAGAGGGGAACACTACACCCCAACAAGCTGAGCCCTCCAAATCTGATCAGACTCTGCCATAAAAACCAAACAAATAGGAGAACTCAACTTCTCAACATATTTAACCTTCATGATTTAGTTTAAAGGTGATGGAGGATAATATAGAGGATGTTAGTAAAGCATATCACTTGGAGACATCTGGTCAAAACGGGGAGAATTTAAAGACTTTGAAGTCAAATAAGAAGAGAACTTCGAAGAGTAAATGCTGTAAATCCAACAAAGGCAAAGGCAAGGCCCGTGAAACAGGTTCCGAAATGCTCATTACGTCCTTAGTCAGACGCGTATGGCCAAACTTCTCAAATGTGGGCGTCAAATGCATTTTAGCTCTTGACTAGATTTCATACTTTTATTTTTAAGAGAAAAAATTAGAGGCTATTCATGCGAAATGAGGATTCCCTCAACAACTTAAGGTTATAATTCCTACATTAGGAGAGATCCGCTGAGGTGTGGTTCGAGTGAGCTAGTAATTTGTCTAGATGTGCTAAACTGGGGCATTCGGTTTCCCCTTATAACCTGAGATTGTGAACTACTTTAGCTTGGTAGGAATGTTCCTAAGTAAGACTAGTCCAAACACTTGGTTTACCTTGATATCATGTATCATGACATTTAGGTTATTAAAAATGTTGATGCCAATGGAGCAATTCGATGCTATTACGGGGCTGTCTCGCAATTCTCAGATTCTCTTCTACTTCTTCAACATGGGAAGCGAATATAAAGTGGTAGGTGACCGATAAACTATGGAAAATTCATTTTCTCTTTATTAATAATTGGTGGAAGAATGGAAATAAAATTATCTCTTAAGGTAATCTGAGTCGGCTTACCATGTTTTGGAAGAATACATGTAGCCCTTCAGGCTCTTAATTTTTCTTACATATGTATTTTTTATAACTTATCTCTGATGCATTTCTTTTTAAAACTATATCAAGACTTATATGCATCATCTATAAGATACAAAGTTTACTTTCAAGAAGCTAAATCAGTAGACCGAGGAGAAGTGGTCTAATGGCTACCACCAATATTTCACTCCCGATGAGAAACTAAATCAGTAGACCGAAGAGAGTGAAGCTGCAGATGACAAGGTATTTATTCCAACCAGGACCAGAGCCCCCCTTCCCCATCCATTTGAACAAGAAAAATAAGCAAGCCACAAAAAAGATGATGTCGTAGCTGAAACCGAGGAGGAGGCATATGAACTTGATGAATCTGTGTTAGTTGTTATTACTTCCACTACCGAAGAGCATACCACAGCCGCAAAGCTTCTTGTGTCAAAGAAGAATGAGACACATAAGAAAATCAAACATGGTACTAACAAAGGAGACAAGAAGAGGAAAAAAACCATTACCCATTCATAGAGGCATTGCTCTAATACTTCCATTGTTTCATACCATCCCAATTGTTGATCCTCCAATAGTTCAACTGTCTGAACCTTCTTCTTCATTGCTCTTAAAATTTGAGAGGCATGCGTCTGGAGATGACAATCCGATAGAGCCTATCGTGGGGTTTGACTTCAAGGATTTTGAGAATGATTTTCTTGAATCTATAAGTAGTACCACAAATGTGGTGTTTAATGGTGAACCCTTTGAATATACGTAGAAGAATGACACACTGGGGTATTTGGTGATGAATTTTGTGAGGCCCGTTCTTGAGTTGGAAAGAGAGATGAGATCCCACAGAGAGATCATTGTTTATCTTCAAGAGGAAAACAATAATCAGAAGGCCTCTATTGAAGACGAAAATACATGGGTTGATCGTCTAGCTAATAAAGTCAAGTCAATTAAAGAGGAACTTGCTCTGTCAAAGATCACTTATAAAAGGGTTATAGTCATCTAGCTCCAGAGAGATCACCTCATTGAAAAATCAGAAGACTACCGATAGGGGCACCATATAACGCTTATCAAAGGAAAAAAGTGATCAGGAGGCCCTTGTTAAAAAATACGATGGCGAGGTGACTTCTCTTAAGGCTCAAGCCATACAAGACATAGAGGACGCATTAGACGCATATGCTGATGAGATATTAAAGTCCCTAGAGAAATACGATACCTCATGCTAATCCGAGGTTTTGAAAGTTTACAAGGCATTCCTTATATTAGTTATTAGACCTTTGTGGGATATGGTTGAAAAAAAATATAGCCCAATGATATGCTCAAAACTGATCAGTTAGGTATATCTGTGGATTCTCCCAGTGATGGTTTTGATGACAGTGATGCAGGGGACTCCAAAAATAGGAATTCAAAAGAATAAGAATAAAATAACGATGGGAACGAGCTCAAAGGCCAATAGATTTATATCATGTTGTTTTGTGCAATCCCTTGTCGTATGTAAGGAATTTGGTAATATTGTCCGGAAGTTCTTGTGTAAGTCCTCGACATGACTATGATATTTTGTAATATTTGATTCAGATTCCATTAAGTCCTTGGGTCACCCAAGACATGTTGTACTTGTTATTAATCTAACGGTTCAATCTTGTTTCCTTACAACTTCTTATTTCTATATCAAAATCCAACTTATCCGAAAGTAATCAATTTTAACCATTCGAAGGTAATATGCTTTAACCATTCGAAGGTACACAAATAAAATATACAAGTCAAATCCATTTGAATGCACATAAATTTAATACACAAAACATTCGAAGGTAATCCATTCGAAGGTACACAAATAAAATATACAAGCCATTTGAAGGTAATCCATTCAAAGGCACCCAAATTTAATACACAAACCATTTGAAGGTACACGAATCAAATATACAAGCCATTCGAAGATAATATATTCGAAGCCACCTAAATTTAATACACAAACCATTCAAAGGTAATCCATCCAAAGCTACAAAATCATATATATATAAATACACTACGAGAAAACTTTTAAGGCAAAATGGTATATTAATAATGATCTGGATACCTCGTTAAAACCTTCTAGAGCCACCAGGGTAAGAAATAATATGCCCCCAAATATTTACATTAAATAAAAATAAATTCAATATTTTTCATATTTACTCAAGATAAAACATTAATTGTTCCATGTTCCATGAATGCCTTATTGATCAACCAACTGATACGGTCCACGTTTGATCCTTTTACTCACAGTATATGGTATTTCCCAATTCCGCACTAGCTTTCCAAATTTTTTGTCTTTGGTGTGTAAAATAATTTCCTCAAAACTATGTCCTAACTTCAAACTCTCTTCTTTGAACTCTGTTCTTCTAATTTTAGATGCATGCCTACTTCTCATCAAGCCTTGATAGTGCACCGTTCTCAAGTGAGCTTTGATTTCTTTTTTATTCAACCAAGTCTAACTGTGTGTTTCTCCCTGTATCATTATCATCTTCTAAATTTTTTTGAATTAAAAAAAGGGAGAGTAGATTCTATTGGTGTTACTGTATACATCCCATATACTAAAGCAAAAGAA
This sequence comes from Limnanthes douglasii subsp. nivea, assembly GCA_036936605.1. Classification (NCBI taxonomy): domain Eukaryota; kingdom Viridiplantae; phylum Streptophyta; class Magnoliopsida; order Brassicales; family Limnanthaceae; genus Limnanthes; species Limnanthes douglasii. The sequence continues at coordinate 132,079,708 of JAUPFV010000003.1, read as the reverse complement.
GACACTTAAGTGAAAGTTTGAGGAATAGCTTGATAAGCCCATAATACTTCTTGCAAGTGATCTGGCCATTTTCTTTTCGCTTCCTCTAAATTATTTTTTAGACCTATAAGAATAGTTATGTTAACAACTTCTATTTTCCCATTGGCTTGAGGGTGAAAAGTGAAGAACAACAATGCTGGATTTTTTTGGAAGTATAGAAAATCTCAATATCCGTATTATCAAACTGAGGACCATTATCTATCGTAGTACTTATAATTATTCCAAATTTGTAACATATATTGGAGATGATAAACATGATCACTGCCTTAGATGTAGTTACGGAGATAGTCGCAATTTTTAAGCACTTGGATAAATAATCCACTCCCAATATAATAGTTTGACATTATTTGGATGCCATTGGTAGAAGTCCCACTAGATTGAGCCTTCATCTATCAAATTTTATTGCTTTCGATATTGATTCCATAGGGATTGTTGGAACATGTATTGCATTTCCAAACCTTTGGCATAGATTCCATCGTTTAACTAATTAATTAGCATCTGTGATGATGGAAGGCCAATAATATCCTACTAATAAAACTCGTATGATTTAAGCTTTATAGCCACAATGGGCGGAGCCCTTCCTATCATGTAATTCAAACAATATTACATGAAACTCCTCATATCTGAGGTATCACAATTAAGGCTTGCTAAAATATTTATTGTAGAGAACATCTCTTATGACAAAAAACCCATTGCTCTAAATTTCAATTTCTTAGCTAATATTTTGTCTAATGGAAGACTTCGTTTATTAATAAAATCTTTGATTTCATGCCTCAGATCCTGGCTTGTTATTATGGATGCTTGGAAACTTTCCTCCATTTTCAATCCCACATCCATGGTTGTTGTTATTTAAGGGAATTCTTGTATCAAATCCATGAATACACCTTGGTGTATACAATAGTAGCTAGAGAATCAACCATTGAATTTTCTGTTCTTGACACATGTTCATACTCCATATATTTTAAAAAAAGTAGATGTTTGTTTCAACACTTGCAGATATTTAATCAACTGTTATTTTCTTGCTTCGGATTGACCATATATTTGATGTATAAACAACTGCAAGTCACTTATCAATCAGAATATTTTAGCACCACATATTTGGGCAAGTCTTAGCCCAACTATTGTTGCCTCATAACCAGCTTTTTTGTTTGATTCCTTGAAACCAAAATGTATTGCTTGGTACATTAAGTCTCCGGAGGGGGAGAGTAAATAAATTCCTACCTCACGACCCATCGTACTGGATCTTACATTTGTTCGGATTCTCCTATTACTGGCTTAAATAGAGTTTTGGGTGAAGATATATGCTTCTTGATATTAAGAAATGCCTTATCGCAGCTCGGGTACCAATTGATTTCTTTGACACTTCTCAATACTTAGAATAATCACGCACACTTGTCCGATGATCTTGATATAAACATGTTTAATGATTTCAGCCTTCTAGTCAATACTTGGACTTATTTTGTGGATTTATGAGGGTCCATAGCAAGCAATGCATTTAACTGCGCTGGGTCGGCTTATATTCCTTTCTCACTTATAACATACCCCAAACACTTTCTGGATCGTACCCCAAAAGTGAACTTCTCTGGATTTAGCTTCAAATTGATGATTTCTAAGTTGGAGAAATTTTCTTTGAGATCAATCAAGTGATCATCCTCTCTCAAACTTTTAAACATTATATCGTTAATATAAACCTTGACATTTTTTTCAAAAACGATTTATTCACTAAACGTTGGTAAGTTGCCCCAACATTATTTAAACCGAATGGAATTACCTTATAATAATGTATCCCTCTATATTTAATGAATGTAGTATGTTCCTGATTCTTTATATCCACCTGTATCTAATTATACCCAACAAATGCATCTATAAAAGATAACAGTTTATTGCCATAAGTAAAATCTATCAACTGATCTATTTGAGGGGCATGGAATGGATCATTGGGACATACCATGTTTAAATCTGTAAAATCAAAACACATCATCCATTTTTGTTTTTTGTTTTTACAAGAAATGGATTATTAGTCCACAACATGTATTGAGATTCCCGAATGTACCCTATTTTTCTTAGTTTGTCTACTTTTTAAAATAGCTTTTGATTTTTCTGTAGAAAATGCTCGTGTATATAAATTGCATGGCCATCATCGGATCATACAAACAACTTATGAGATGTTTACTGGTATACCCGTTATATCTTCATTACACAAGGCGAATACATGAAATTCTTAGAAAAAAAGTAATATTTTTTATTTCATTTCTGATGTCAGTTTAGCTCTAATCCTAACATTTTTTCCATCTAGAAAATTGTGTACTTCAATCTCCTTAGAATAAGTGCACTAGGAGTCTCTCTTGGATAATTTATCTTGTTTGAATCCGAAGAATATTTTAGTAATTTCTATACTTTTTTAGTTTCCGCACTTTCTAATGCCTCAATAGCAAAGGCAATAACGTAGTATTTTCTAACCATTTTTTACTAATTTGGATGGCACCTACATGTCATCCGACCTCATATTTTAAGCACTAGTGAACTGTTGAAGAGACAGCATGCATCATTGATAGCCAAGATCTGCCAAACATAGCATTATAAGGAGTTGAACAATCAACCACCATAAATAAAAATCTCACAATCTTTTTAAATGGTTATTTACCAGTGAAAGTTTCTCCTTCGAATACCCCAATAAGAACAACATAGTTTCCTGTACATCTCACTATGGTTCCATTAAATATGAAATAACGGATGAGTTTTCACAAACTTATAAGTGGATAAAAATAAAATATTAGTTCAGCTTCCAGTGTCAACCAGAATCCTTCAATATTTATGTTGCTTCAATAGCAGCTCAAATTACCACATCATCATCATGTGGCCTAACAATATTTTTGAAGTCATCCTTATCAAATAAAATTAATGAAACTCGAATCTAATATAAATGAGTATACACTATTCCCTCTAACTGCATGGTCATACTAACCACATGCCTCTTTTGAGAGAAGTTTGAGGGAGTTGTCACAGTATCCGCTCAAAAGTGATCAATGATTCAAAAATTGACATAATTTAGAAACCCTTCCTCATTTTTCACATATCATATTCATCCGATCACGATACGGACCCAGATCCAAATACTTTGAATATACATCAAACTATTCAGTAATTATTATTGTATTTTCTTATTTGGGGGCTTCTATAGCTTGCCTACGAACAACATGTACAGTTGCTTGCACCCCATTTTCACTTGGCAGTGACCTATTACTCACTTATAATCAAAACAAATAGTTAGCTTCTCATTCTTAATCAACGACTGTACTTTTTACTTCAAAGCAATATAATCCTTAGTATCATGCCCCACATCATTTTAGTATTTGTAGAATCGGGTATTTTATTTTTCCATTGAAATTTAGATGGGCGAGGGCTTTCGATATTGAACATAATTCTTTGACTTGTTATGGATAATCGCAACATTTTCAATGAACTCTGCAAAATAACTAGGCTGAACCCATTTATTTCCTAAGTGCCTAAATTGTTCCCCCTGAGTAAATTGGTTTGATCTGGGTCGATGAGAACTTTGTTTGAGTTCCTTTAGACGATTACTAACAATAGTTTGTGATTGGCCACTAGCTTGTTGAGAAGAGATATAAGGAACAATTATGAGCTAATGAGGTTGTCTTAATCTCTTAGTTTTCTCTATCGTGATCTATTTTCCCACTTGGTTTAATAAATCACCCTAAGTTATCTCATTCTTACAAGTAATTGTATTAACCAACTCGTCGGCTAACAACCTCTGTCTAAACGAAGCTATAACTACTTGTTCGAAGCAGTCTGCCAAGCCATCTTTAGAATGTTTCATATATTATTTCAAGGTTTCAATGAGATGTTGCCAATAATGTATTATAATATCTCCATGTTCATTGAGCTTTTTTCTTCCCATAAATTATCTTCGGATTTCCATCCAGAATATGTCAAAGTTTTTTATTGACCCATGCAGGAGTCTATTCTACCACTTTAAGCACTATATTTGAAGGTCTGAGAAAAAATCTCTAAATAACTTATCATCATCATCATCAAAACTCATCATAAAATTCTTGAATTTCTCAAGATGGTTCTCAAGATCTTTTCTCCCATCATATTTTTGAAATACCAAAACGCATAGGTCAATGTCCGGACATGATTTTTGCAGATAAAGATGATTACCAATAATTATGTTCATAACTGAACAAACGATCTTCATTAGAGGTGGCGAATATACCAAGTGCATATTTAATATGAAATTGATCACTCAACAGGTGGTCTATGTTATGGTCAGGTGATCCTTTCACCTTTCCCTGATATTATTTCTTCTTATCTTTACCATTTCAGTACTTCTTCTTACCTAAATAATATTGCTTACTTGATTTGTGGTATCTATTCTAATATTTTTTAGATCGACGCTTTCCTCGATGGCATTTTTTTATGATAATGATCATTATTCGAAGATGATGAGGAATTTTTAGAGTCTGAAGTATGGCCCTTATTAGACCATAAAAATCTAGAATAATGTTTGGTTTAATGCTTATTTTTAGAATCTTCATGGGTTTTAGGATATTGGTTCCCTTGGTACCTCTTCAGACTATGTTGTGGATCTTCATCTGGCCCATTAGACTTTTGACGTTCTGATGGAATATTCCCCACAAGATCCATCTCATCTTGTTTTTGGGCTCTCAAAGCATCAATATCTCATTGCAATTGGTCTTGTTTCTCTTGCATTAGAAGTCTTTCTTCATTTTCATCATTTACATGTGGCGTGTGGACATGCTCTTCTTCGATATTGACTCCATCATTCTCTGGTGGAGGATATATCTGCATTTCATGATCTATCATTCGAAGTGCTCTGAAGGCAAATTTTGTATGTCAGGTTTTGGCTTTTGCTATCTAGGTACCTTACTCAATCGCTCCCACCGTGGTTGTCAATTTGATAGTGGTAAATATTATTTGAAGGTTATTTTAATAATATGAGAAGGTGAAATAAATTTAAGGTAGAAAGTAAAGAGATAATTGAGCTGCTTCAGTTTTTATTTAGAGAGAGAAGGTTCTATCCTATTATATTTGTTCTATGAAAGTATTTATATGCTAACGTGAGCCCAATGAGCCTATTGGGTCGAACCATATTCATGGGCTAATCCCAAAGTTCCAAAAATTCATTTGGCCCATTGATCGTTACTAAGATAATTCTAAAATAAATAATTAATTAAATAACTTTTTATAAAAAATAATAAAAAAGGGTGTTAGTATTTTGTCTAAAATGTATGTCGAAGATTTCTGAACAACCTTTATTTACACTCTTCTTGTATACTCTTGACACTCATCGTCTCGTGCTTCTTCATGACCCTTATCTCGCGTATTTTTCTCTACCTTATTTTTGTATTTCTTCACAACCCTCATCTTATATCTTTTTATACCTTCATCTCGTACTTCTTTATAACATTTGTCTTGCATTTTCTTTATAACTTTCGTCTTGTATTTTCTTTTATGACCCTCGTGTCATACTTCTTTATAACCGTTGTCTTAATTTATAAAACCTTTATTTCTTTTTACGACCCTCGACTTGTATTTTTATAAGCCTCATTTTGCATTTCCTTATGATCCTTATTACTTGCATATTATTATTTTGTTAACTTTTGATATATATATATATATACACATTGTCATAGTATAAAAATATACACTATCGATAGGGAATAACTTTATCATTAAAAAATATAAGTATGTCATGAAGCTAACACATCACACCATGGTTATCCATGTTGATGAATTGGTACTCGTATATTATATGATTTAGTTTTAATGTTAGTTAGTTCATGCCTGTTAGAACATGAATATACCCAATATGATATTTTTCTTCCACATAAAGATCAAATATAATTATTCAAGAATATCAAACTCTACATTATAAAGAAGTGTGAATATATAAAGAACATTATTTTTTTTTATCATATAGTGTATCTTCAAAAACATGAAGTTTCATCTAGTGTATCGCTAAACAATTTGTCATATTTTTTGTGAAGCCATGAATAGTTTTTATTCTTAGTTATGGATCAACTTTATAAAGGAATAGTATAAGTCGATATTGGATAATGTAGTTTGAAATATTTTCCCATTATGTGAAGAAAAAAGTCGAGTGGTCATAAGTGAATTTACAAAAGAAAACAAAGTTCCAAAGGTAATAGAAAGAGACATAAAACATGACTTGTGACATGAATTTATACTAAACATAGAGGAATTTTCTTTAAAGCGACATCATCTCGAATTTTATGAAAGATTATTTCTAAAAAAATCATGGCACTAGTTGTACATTTTGATATAGAGCTTCATCAAATTGATGTTAAGTACTGTTTTTCTTAATGATGATATTTGAGAAAATAATCTACATAATATCAGTTTAGAAATTTATAACTGGTGATTCAAATAATGGTATACAAACTTAAAAAATCTATTTATGAGCTCACACATGCTTCTCGACTGTGGTACCATGAATTCTTTGAAGTAATAATATCATTTAATTTTAAGATGAACTCGATGGAGGACTATATCTATCAAAGTTTTAGTGAGAGTAAGTTCATATTTTTTGTATTGTATGTTGATTACATACTACTAGCCACGAACGATAAGAAATCGTCACATACTACCAAACGATTTTTGTTAGGAAAATTTGATATGAAAGACTTGGTGATGCGACTTTTGTCTTAAAAATCCATGTTCACCGTGATTGTTCTCGCGAAATCCTATGATTATCACAAAATGCATTTATACAAAGTATATTGAAATATTATGGAATGAAATATAACAATCCCTTGAAAACATCAATTGCAGAATAAAATACGTTAAGTCTAAATCAATGTCCATGGACATAATTTGAGATTAAGGATATACAAAATATTTTATATACTTCGACAATCGGGAGCTTGATGTATGCTCAATTTTGTATAAAATCGGGCATTGCTTTTGTTGTTGGGTTATTGAGAAGTTATGCAAGTAATCCAGGATGAGCCATTATAAAGTGGTTTAAATAATTTTTGGGTATAAGCAACAAACAAAAGGTCACATATTGACATATATGAAGTTGGATATTCTAGACATCATTAGGTATTCTAACTCAGATTTTGGTAGGTTATGTTGACACATTTTATAGAAATTTGAGTTGCATATTCCTATCAGGTTAAGGTACAAAATTATAAAAATCTAAAGTAACCCTAGTTGCATCCTTCATTATGTTAGTACAATTTGTTGTGTGTTTTAAAGCGTCCAACCAAGAATTATGGTTATGGAATTTTGTAATTATAGTTAGGATAAAAAAATCCTTAAGGCTATTATGTGACAACAGTTTTACATGTAAGTATTCGAATAGTAGCATGAGCTCGACTAAGTCCAAAATTATAGATACCAAGTTCATATATGTGTTTATTAGAGAGTATAGAGTTGTATAATCAACTTAGAACAATATGGTGGCAGATCCTCTTACTAAAGCAATGACACTTACAGTTTTTCAGAAGCACAGCATTAGAATGGGTGTTATTTATTTATTTATTTATTTATAAGACCATTGATTTCAATGAGAGTTTGTAATAGGTCCCGAAGTATGCTTTGATTTGGATGTATACTCTTGAGTTTTAGAGCTATACATATATAATAAGTATGCTCATTTATAGTTTTTTTACTTGACTTCTCTTGCTCATTATGTAGATCATCATTTAAGTTATGAACGGTTAAGAATAAATATGTATGATTACCTTTAAATAGTATTCTTATGTTACACATCATAATATATCCATATAATTGAGCATGGTGATACTGTGATTAATGGTACGTCTTCTGGCACATATTAATGCATTAAATAGGTATTTAGTATTTAATCATTCAACATCACATACGGGTATAATTAATGTGATCACAGTTTGTTGATGCATCTTTTGGCAGTATATGATGATCCAAATGGGAGATTGTTGGAATTTCTCTATTATGATGGATTATCACATGATTATTGATGCATTGGCCATTGTCGATAAACGACACAATTAATAACTAATCATCTAAATATGAATATGTATGAATTAGACTAATATATTAAAACCCATTATAAAGGTAATTGTGTGGATACCAAGACAAATTCGGATTTTGTGAAGGATTGAACCCGAATATTGAAACTTAAGTCTAAACTATAAAGTTTAAGGACTAAGTTGTAAAAAAACAATGAGTCATGGTTATGGTTTTTTATCACAACAATGGAACTTAGGGATGATATTAAAATTGGACATAAGTTTAAACCCTAATTGAAATCCATATATAAAGAAGAAGAAAGTGAAATATTCATTTGAAACACTTATATTCAGAGCTCGCTTTACTGTAAATATTGATTAGAACCTCATAGCCCATAAAGAGAAAACGATTGTTCACTTAAGATCTTCAATTGACGATTGAAGATACAGTGAATCAAGAACTAAATGGAAGAACAAAAAAACAAAAGAGACGCGATGTTTATATATTCTTGTAAGTAGTTTACTATGCATCTATGAAAGATGTCATACTCTCAGGAGATTTCATATCCATATATAGATTAGAGTTTTATGTGGTATAAATTCTAATAGAATAAATGCGTGTAATGAACATACAAACACATTGTTTCATTGATACTTACAAAATTCAATCATCGTCTCAAATTAGAACAACAAGAATTATTAAATACAATTGTAAAACTAACAAAACTACTTAAAAAATCAAATCATACAAGTGAAAAATCATTCACGCTTAGCGCAAGGACGACTTTGCCAAACATCATCTCGCTTCCATGTGAAATGAATGTTTTTTCAAACAAAAAAAATATAAAATTACATGTTTATTGTTTTGTGGCTTTAAAAAATTTATATATTTTTATTTGATTTTATGTAACTGAACTCGTGGGATGTGTTATAGTTGTTTAAAATAAAATTTTAATAGTTTGAATTTTAAAATTTAAGAATTTAAAAAGTTTACTCGTATATAATAAACTAGGTTGATCAGATATAACTTGAGTTTAATAAATTTTAAAACAAAATTAGATATGGACAAAAAGAACAACAAATATAACGAGAAAACTAACCTTAATTCTGTAATGTGTAACCATCTTTTTTGTTGTAGTTTATAAAATACGTATGAAGTATGTTTAATAAATTATTAAGCTTTTAAAATACAATTAATGAAGTGATAAATAAATTGTAATCAGAAGAGGAATCCACTGACAGGGACTTGCTTGTTCCTTGGATTTGCTCGCTGTTTGTTGTCTGAACCATGCCTTATTTTGCCAATGTAGTTAGATTACGAAACGAAGATACCGATGACGTGGAATGAATCCATTGGTCGGTATTTAAATAATCACAAAGTTTATAATGAATTTACTTAGAGACGTCAGTGTGGTTACCATGTGATCAGGAATACCATGTCAACTCCTGAAGTGGTTCCATATCCATTTTTCTGACATGGGCCGGGTCGGTCTAACGTTTCTGGCCATATGGGCGAGTATGGATAACAAAACCCGACTACAGATCAAACAAAGAATTTTAAACTGAAATGACGGAAAAGCCCTCGACCTGGATAATACTTTGGGTGGTCGATAACAGATATAACTGAAACTAAAACAGAGGTCACAGACTACACTAAGCTACACAATGGCTCATCTACCAAATTTAAATAACACCGTCTTCGAGACTTCGACAGCAATGCGGAAACAAGCCGGCATCAAGAAAACCGGAAAAATAGTGAAAAAACTCGAAGTCTTATGTAAAAAAACAGAAGAAAATGGATTAGAGAAAGCAACAAGAAGAGTAGCATTAGGGTTTGCCTCTATTGCTTTGGTGGGAAGCAACTCAGGAAACAATGTGTCTTTTGCTCAAGAAAACAATGTGTCTTTTGCTTTGCCTATTCCTCCTGTATACAACAGTAAGAAGTACTACTTTTAGATAAATATTGTTCTATAACCAAATATAAATCAGCTGTTACTTACTTGATATATCTATATATGTTCGTCTCTACATGGACCAGATATCGCGAACGAGGAGACAGGAACACGTTCATTCTTGGTGAAAGGAGTGTACGTAGCCGATATCGGAACAAAAGGAAGAACTTACAGGTTAAAGAAGTATGCATTTGATCTATTGGCAATGGCTGACTTGATCGGACCCGATACTTTAAACTACATCAAGAAATATTTAAGGCTAAAATCAACTTCCATGTACTACGATTTCGACAAAATCATAACTGCAGCTCCTATAAATGAGAAACAGTCTCTTACGGATTTAGCGAACAGATTGTTTAGCAATTTTGAACAGGTAATCAGATAGTTTATAGCAGCAAAAAGTTAAAAATTACATTCCATTACCATATAAACTATCAAAAAGTTAAAAATTACATTCCATTACCAGACAATGGCAGCATACAAAACTTATTACTTCATTGTCGCCTATGCTGAGGCACAAATATCTCAGCCTCAAAATTTTATAGCATGTAACACCAGACAACAGAAGAAAAAAAGATAGAAAATTTGAAGCTTTCAAATTTTGCTTCAACCGATTAACGAACTGACCACAAGAGCTGCAAGTTTTTTTGTTAAGTAAGCCATGCCAAACAAACGGCTTCTAAGAAGAAGTTGCCTACCTTCATGTTATAATGATTTTTAGCACGAAGCCACAAGCTTTATATCCTCCGCCCCCTCCTCCTTAAGCTCTTTGACTGCACTTATAAGACCTTGCGTAATAGCATTAAGATGCAGACCCTTCTCTTTCATCTCCTCTAGAAGTTTCTCTGCTGTTTCTGGATCTAAAGCATTTAGGCAGAGAGATTGAATAAGCTTATTGTACTCATCCACATTAGGCTGGACCCCAAATTTTTCCATCTCATTGAACAAATCCAGAGCCTTATCATACTCTTCAAGCTTGATATACCCGCGGATTAGAGTGTGGTACGTGACAGTTGTCAGCTTTGAATGTTTGTTTTTTGCTTCTGACAATATTTCACAAGCCTCCTCCATCTGACCTCCTTTCACATAACCACTTATGACAACAGTATAAGTGAACACATCTGGTTTTAGCCCCCTACTATCCATCAACTTCATTATCTCCTTTGCTTCATTCATGTCTCCGGCTTTGGAATAACCATTAATAATGGAGTTAAAAATGGCATTGCCAGGAAGGGGGCCCTCAGATATCATTTTCAAAAGCAAGTTTCTTGCCTCATCAACATTCTTCATCCTGCACAATCCGCGGATGACGGAAGAAAATGCTTTGCTTTCACGTTTTCGCGATTCTTCTGTGAAATCATCCAACATCTCCAAAGCTAATTTTATTGTGTCGTCCTTTTCGCAGAGAGAATTGATTAGAAAGTTAACAGAGCTTCGAGGAGGAATTGTTTTTGACTCCCTGGCAAATGTATAAACTGAATAAGCCTCTTTTGCCTTGCTACCTTCACATAGCCAAGATATGATCTTACCAACTCGTGCACTATCAGGCAAGGTTCCTCTATTAAGCATCTTCTCACAAATATCCCAAGCCCATTCAGAAAAGGATCGCCTAGCTAGTGCTTCAATGGTGAAATAATAAGTCCCCGCATTAGGTGTACAGCCTAAATCTCCGAATTTGTCAAAAACCTCTAATGCGGCTTTAGCTTTCCCTAATTTCGAAAGTAAAGCAATCAAATCATTTAGAATATCAGCATTCAGCACACTATTGTCCTTCTCACCTATCTCCTTAAGGAAATCCCACAAAGCATAAGCATTGCCCTTCCTAAGCTCACAACAAATAGCCTTCGTAAAGGCTTCTGCAACATGCGTAGTTACTTTAAATCCCTTTTCCTTCATCGCCCACTTAAAAAATGCGATTACATTCTGGCCCAGGAGATGTGGGGTTTCAAGCACTTTGACCACAAAATCGGGATGCAAATCTAAACCTAATTGATCAAAAGTGGACTCTATAGATCCATCAATTGAGCTCTGTAACAGAGACAAAACACCTTCTAACTTCTCTAAATCAATTTCATTAACCTCTTCTTCCACAAAACTCTCATTTTCATCAACACTCACCTGAATTCCTTCTTCCACAACATCTATAGTTCCAACAGGGGTCAAACCATCGACCCCATTTCCTTCGAAAACCGTATCATCGGATTGATACGCTACTTCAGGGACATCAAATTCGCGAGAGGATAGCTCTGTCTCGGATAAAACAGAACTCTCCTCTCTAGGGTTTGCAGAAAACTGCGAGAAATATCTAGGGATTTGATAATGTGAATGCACAGTGGACTGGCTTGGTAAAAATTGTGGAGGTGATTGAGAGTGAGGTAGAGTTAGCGTTAGAGAACTGAATACCTTGTGGTTTCTGATTCGCGTAAATCGCCTTGAGCTTACTGCTGCGATTGATCTCCACATTGTTCTCTCTTCTAGCTAGATGCGAGGGTTTCTGTGTTAGGGACTTCAAGTCTTAAACCCTAATTTACACTATATTTCTTGAAAAAGGAGCTAGACGACTTACTTGCTCGAGCTAAAGATATCATAAATGCTTTTACTATTGTTTGTTTAGGTTGAAGTCGTTCTGCAAATTGGGTGGCTGTACCATGCGATCAGGAATACCATGTCAACTCCTGAAGTGGTAACCATTTTTCTGACATGGGCCGGGTCGGTCTAACGTTTCTGGCTATATGGACGAGTATGGATAACAATACCGACTACAGATCAAACAAAGAATTTTAAACTGAAATGACGGAAAAGCCCTCGACCTGGATAATACTTTGGGTGGTCGATAACAGATATAACTGAAACTAAAACAGAGGTCACAGACTACACTAAGCTACACAATGGCTCATCTACCAAATTTAAACAACACCGTCTTCGAGACTTCGCCAGCAATACGGAAGCAAGCCGGCATCAAGAAAACCGGAATAGTGAAAAAACTCGAAGTCTTATGTAAAAAAACAGAAGAAAATGGATTAGAGAAAACGACAAGAAGAGTAGCATTAGGGTTTGCCTCTATTGCTTTGGTGGGAAGCAACTCAGGGAACAATGTGTCTTTTGCTCAAGAAAACAATGGGTTCTGGATCGATGGCCCTTTGCCTATTCCTCCTGTATACAACAGTAAGAAGTATTACTTTTAGATAAATATTGTTCTGTAACTAAATATAAATCAGCGGTTACTTACTTGATATATCTATATATGTTTGTCTCTACATGGACCAGATATCGCGAACGAGGAGACAGGAACACGTTCATTCTTGGTGAAAGGAGTGTACGTAGCCGATATCGGAACAAAAGGAAGAACTTACAGGCTAAAGAAGTATGCATTTGATCTATTGGCAATGGCTGACTTGATCGGACCCGATACTTTAAACTACGTCAAGAAATATTTAAGGCTAAAATCAACTTCCATGTACTATGATTTCGACAAAATCATAACTGCAGCTCCTATAAATGAGAAACAGTCTCTTACGGATTTAGCCAACAGATTGTTTAGCAATTTTGAACAGGTAATCACATAGTTTATAGCATCAAAAAGTTAAAAGTTACATTCCATTGCCTTTTACTTCTAAATTTTTCAATGTTTACAGCTTGAAGAAGCCGCGAAGATCAAGAGCTTGAGTGTGGCAGAAGCCTGTTATAAACAGACAACAGTTCTTTTACAAGAAGTGATGGAGAGAATGGCATAAATCTTCATTGTTGATCATGTAACTATATTGGTATGTTTATTATGTCTACAAATGAGTTCGGGAAAGAGTTCTATGATATAATATGGCGCATTTTTCTAACAACACTTTATAGCACTCTACTGCAGCCTTCAGAACAATAGACTGAACCATAACAAAAACTAATAGTACCAAAGTAAAAGAAATAACCAAATAGATCAACACAAAATGTATATATGTAATGGAAAACTCAGGATTCAATACACGTGGCAAGGGCAATATCCCTATGCTTAATGATGCTGAAGGTAGGATCTTTACTGCGCTATACAAATTACAACATGATCATGTTAGAACCATCAAGTGGAATAGATACAACAGAAATTTTTAGTAGATATCCTGCTCGAAGATCATCCAAGGCTTAAGCGAGAATCGGGAAACCGCATGTTAGTTTGGCGTCGAGGAGTCCCTATTTCGCAAGTGTTAACTCTTGCTGCAAAGCGGAGTGAGCATAGTGACTCGCCTACAGAGGTTGGTTCCGGGGAGAGATTTACAAACATTAATGTCTTCGAGTCTCCACCTAGACATGGCTGATTAAACATCAAAGTAGACACGTTAGAATTAGGACAGCTTTTAGGGGTCGGTCAAGAATGGAGTTTCTAGAAAGGAAGGAAAACTCAGACTTCGGGAGCAATTTCCGTTAACAGTAATATTACATCTAACTTTTCTCGAAAATCACTTTTTTTCAACAATTTCAGGTTTTTTTTTTAATCAAAATTATCTTCATACTCTTGGGGGCTTTAAAACCAAACAATGCCGTATTATGAGGCTGTAAGCTCAAGAACAGTAGAATTTAACATGGCTCAAAAGTCTTTGCTTCAATTGTTTATGGCTTGGTTTGTTGTATATGTGCTATGGACTTCAATCGAGCTCCCCCTGCTCTAACTCTGCTCGAAAATACTTATATTTACCACACAAATTTTGTAACATAAATATAATTTTACCTGAAGAAGATAAGTGAGTTTTGAGTTTCTGTATGGGATGTATTCTTCTTTCTTTCCCAAGGAAAATATAACATCGCCCAGAGATGACAAACTTTTATTGATGGCCTGATCAGCATTTCAAAAAAGAAACAAATTTCAAAAGATAATGGAATAAGAAATTCAAAATGAAAAGGTGTAATTGTGTTCATAATATACTTGAGTTTCCTTCAACCGATCCCCCGTTGAGCCACTCTTTGAAAGACGTTCGCTTCCAGCAAGATCAATCAGATTCAAGACCCCTTGTACTTGTTGTTCAGTGCTCTAGTAGATAGATATTCGATGAATGGTCATATTTTGTCATAAATACATAAATGAAGTACTAAGCAACAAGATTAGTGTATATTCGAGCGAGATAAACATCAGTACCTCATTAACACCGGAAATCCGCAATGTAAAAACAAAGTGACTTCTTGAGGATTGCTCATTCATCTGAGTCTTGCCTACAGACCTGGATAGTTCATATTCTTACAACAAATTCTTGGCACGAAATTTGAAGTGCACATAAGATTTACCAAATATACACAATAGACAATGGGAACTCGGTATGACAAACATTTACTGATTTCAAATGGTTTGTCGCTAGAGATAGCTCATGTTGACCTTCTTACCTGTTACGAGAAGCATGCTCTAAAAGAAAAGAGACCTCCTTAGTACTTCGAACATCGACAATTGTAAGATCAGAGACACTTGTGTTCCCATTTGCGTCATGTTTAATTGTATATTGTTTTGGACTAGACCCATTTGCTGCATCTCTGTTCGGTGATAAGAGATCTCGAATTGTTTCGTTGTAGATTTCTAACATTGACACCTATAGAACATTGTAAATATTATCAAATTAGAGAAAAAATTGACTGAAGAAAAGAAGCATTACTGCTCTCTCACCTGCATTTCATATTTCCAGCCCTGAGAGCGAAGAGATTGCCTAGTTTGAAATATTTGTTCCAATGACCGGGGTATCAACCCTTTCAGCTCAGGGTTACCGGGCCTACCCATCATGGTATGAGTTTTGCCAGAGCCTGTTTGACCATAGGCAAAGATGCAAACCTGAACATAAGAAATATATCACTTACGAAGTAAGTAGGTGCTAGTGGCATGTATGGTCCGTACAACAGCTTGGAATGATCGACATACAACAGCTTATTTAACCTCACACATAAGGATGTATTAGAGGCTGTGAGGAAGAGTCGGAGTTCTCTAATTTACCTTATAACCATCAAGAGCACTTTGAACAAGTTGTGAAATTTCTACAAAAACATCCTGTTGTGATTCCGTAGATTGGAAAACTTTGTCGAATGTGAACGAATGTTTTTGTCCTGCTCAAGATACAAAAAGAAATGGAACTATAACCTTGAAGATCCAAGTTTATATAACAACAAAAAAATGTGATGGCAGCTGTCAAAAGATACCGTTTTGCATTAAATCAATGCCTCTCCCAAGTGCTTCTAACGATGTAGGATAACTTATAGTTTTCACGTCAGGGTTGGAACACTCATCGGGTAATAGAGGTCTAACTCTACAAAATACTCGAATATTTCCTTTTAATTCCTGCACATAAAAGACTCGAGTCAGGTAAGCTTACGTATAGTAACAGTTGGAATAGAGTAGGATAATTACCAAAATGGTATTATGCAACTTTTTACGTAGTTTTTCTCCTTCTATAAGTTTAAGTTCAGCATCTTCTAATCGACTCGTTAACTCGTTTATGACTTCCTTTTGCTCCTCAAACTCAGGGCGCGACACCAATGCAGATAAATCAGACATCTGAAGAGATATATAATATGTCAAAATATGTACTTAGAGTAAGAGTATTAGTAGAAAATTTTCAGTAGATATGGCAAAACCTGCAATTCTTTCTCCGCAGCGGCTAGCTGATCTTGCAATGTTTGAATCTGGTCACTTTGTGATGAACATCGTTCCTAAAAAAGAGAAGTGGCAAATTTGTTTCAGGAACAAACCAGAGCAATCACATGATATAATCAAAGAAAAGAATAACAATGAATAAGATTGAACCTCTAGCTCGTCTACGTTTTTTGTCAAGTCACCGTACTTGGCCATCTCATTTGTCAGAGTTTGTACTTGTAATAACTGATGATCACGATCATCTTTGACTTGTTGGAGTTCGATCTTGAGGCACGCGACTTCGTTCACTAATCCATCTTTTTGTTTCATGACCTCTTCTTGAGAAGCCTAACATAGACCCATCAACAAATTTGGTGTCAGACCATCGTCAAACTACAGTTCAAGTCTATGACAAAAAGAATCAAGATACAATCTGTTATTTCATACGGCACTTAGACTCTCTTATTAATAAATTTATATCTTCATTGACTTGCCTTTCTAGTGACAAGGGCAAACAACGAAAATTTGTCACGCAACTCTTATATTCAACAATTAGAAAATTGAATGAAAAAAGGGTCATGTTTATATGCATTATTCCTCATTTACTACATATTACCACCGTTACATATAGTCTATATCATCTTGATGAAATAACATAAACGTTTAGTACAAAGCCTATATATTCCTTACATCAAAATAAATGTGCATCTTCAGAAAGGAGCCCCTGTTCAGCTAATTAAAAACTATCAACAGAAGCTAAAAGGCTGTTTTCCAGGAGTATGGTATCCTTTAGAAGTCCCATTTTTGAAAGCAATATAGTTTTGAAGTTGGTGAATACTTCTCTCTTCAGAAAGTCATAATTTTTCGTTGAAAGAGCAACAAAGGACCTTATACTCAGAACTCAGAAGCCGCTTTAAAATTCAATTGAATCCTCATTGTTGTGATCACAGGATTAGAGAAATCCTCTTCTGTCTAAGAAATCTCTTGTTAATTCTCAATAACTAGTCATCAAAGTTAGACCAAAATAGCTAACTTTTACAAGTATTTTACCGTTTTATCGTGGCAAAAAAATTGTATGTGAAGCTTAAAGCGCCAGTGACCGAGCAATATAACTTAAGACTAGATATCCTAATCGCGGACATTTTCAGTATTAGTATACTATTGATACAAAGCTTGTTCTCCCATTTCTTTCAGTATCGTATTCAATATATTGTTCGTATCCTATTATATTTGTATTGATCAATATATCCTTCTATTTCAAATACACGCCTGGATGATATTTAGCTATTTCTTTGCATTGTCTGTAATTTTAACAAATTTTTATATTGTTTAATATTATCCTAGGGACAGCACATAAACAGAATATACTTGTACAGGCAGAGGCCAGCATGAGCTAATAAAGATAAGTTGACCAGACATAGAAACTCACTTTAGAAGAAGTCAATTGATCTTGCAACGATTTATACTGACCCTTCAAGTTGCCAAGATTCTCTACCATAGCAGTTTTTTCTTTCTCCCCGCGTTTAATAGCATCTAGTGCTTCATCAAGATCACCCTGGAGTTTACTGTTGTACAGCTGTAAGCTTGAATTATACTCTTGCAGAAGCTTGTACATATCATTGATCGATTGTATCTGCACTATCCAGTAAATCGTAGCTCAATGAAGTGAATGTGTGTGCGATTACTAGAAAAAACAGAATACAATACGTTTTGACTAGATTGAAATCAAAGAGATACGCTGCTTTACCCTTTGATTTGCACTTTGATGCTCTCCTTGAATTTTTCCAAGCTCTTCCGACAAGGAAGCATGTGACTTCCCCAGCGTGATTTTATCCTCTTTCTCCCGAGAAAGAGAATCAATAGCAGCCTAAACCGAACAATAGTCAGAAAAAATAAAACTACAAGAATAGTAAGTATTAAAACTGAAAGTAGTCCTTTTTACCAATTTTTCCGATTCTTCTTTAACGAGCTTTTCCTGTAAGGAAGTAAAACTCTTTCTTAATTCCTCAATTATCAAATTCAACTCTTCTTCCTTGTTCCCTAGACTAATCTCTGTGATAAAGCAAACCCAAAATGATAAACTTGATGACTTAAAAGGTTCAGAAGAAAACAAAAAAACAAAGACAACCAGATATACCCATATCAGCACATCTCTTCTCTGCCGAATCCAATGCATTCTTCAATTTCTCTTGCTCAAATGCGTAATCTAACTCAAGCTCTTGAAACCATCTAATACAAAGCCTAACTCTCTTTATATAATCCATCATATTCTCACATCTCTCCTGCAAAATCCAAAAACAACCAATTTTTTTTGTAAACCAAAGAAAAACAAAGCCATGAAAGCTTATACTTCACTCTCCTATCCAATAATAATAAGAATAAAAACTAACCTTGTAATTAAATTTGCTCTTGTACTTGATTCTCTCATTCAACAGTGCCTCAACGTCCCCTCTAGTGAAATCAGTCCCTCCGTATTCAGATCCCGCCGTACTCGGCGGCGTACTAAAAGGTGTAAGATCTCGAGACCCGTTTGTCACGAGAAACCCAGGTCGGGTTCTCCCGTTATTGGCAGTACCCACCATTTCTTTAAATGCGAAACCCAACAATATCCAGTTACAGTAACAGTTCTATTGGAACAGCTGCAATCAATAAATTCATAGCTAAGATTTCAATCACATAGAATAGAATAGAATAGAATAATTATGGAGACACAAAAGATACCTAATAAAAATGAGATTAGGAAGCAAAGAATCTATAGAGATATGTATAAAGAGAGAGTAGTGTTCACATAATATACGTGAGTGTAAGGAACAAAAAAGGGCTTACATTAAAGAGGCATTGTAGAGCTATGTTGCTAAGAAATGGAAGCACGTTCTACCTCTGAACCCATTCTTTTCTTTTTTGTTGTTGTTGTTGTTGTTGAGAAAAACAACAGGGAGAGAGAGAGGTGTGAGAGAGAGGTGAAATGGAGGTGGTAAGTAAAATGAGATTAGCAAAATGTGGGGTCATGGATTGAATCCAAAGCTACCGACTGAAATCGTAGCCGTTGCTTTAACCAGCAAAAAGATAATCAAAATGAATGAGCAGATCACTCTTACGACACTAAACTATAATTATTCAACAAATCTGGTTTGTTAAAAAAGATTTCTGGTGGGTTCTACACTTGTTGTACTAAATAAATTGAAATAAGCTATAATAGAAAAAACCGTATTAACTATAATTTAAATACAACACTGAAAATGATTACGAAATAAGTAAACGTGTATTTTTATGTGTTTGTAATTATGCGATTATATGAATTTTTATGTAATTAATTATTTAGAGTAAAAATGATAAACAAAATAAAAATTATTCGAATAGATTCGATGGATCATTAGGGTATTCCTTTTCTTGCATGTTGTTTTAGATTATGAATCTAATTTTTGTAGAATTTGTGATGAATTATTAATTTTAGAAAACTTCCAACAGATATCTCATATATTATTGTTTATAAAAAATTTAACTGTATTATTAAATAAATAGTTTAGGAATAATTATTTGACATAATTAACTAACCAAAATTGGATAAACCATTCGTAATCACTTGATTTTGAACTAAAAATATCAATAATCTTTTAATAATAGTTTGAAATGTTTTTAATTATATTTTTTAAAAAATCTAATACTTTTTAAACGTTCAAGTAATTATTGTTTATAAAACCAACAAAACTAAATCCATTAAATTTATTTTTATTTTTATTTTTAATTCATTTTAGTTGCGTAATTATGTATAGTTGAGTGACTAAATAAGTCTAAAAAACAATTGTGTTTAAGGATGAAAATGTGTCCCATAAAATTCTTCCGGATTAATAATTTCAAACTTGATCGTGTTCGTTCATGTACATCGGTCAACGGCGGACATTAATTTTAATATATTTTGTTTTTATTTTATTTTAAATATATTATATCATTTTTATATATTATATAATTTTTTGTATATTATTTTTATTTTATATATAATATAATATTATTATTTATATATTTTATAATTTTCGACAGAAAGTCTCATAATAAAAAAATCTGAGTCCAGCTAAATCCGCTTGCGGTCATAATTTCTAACCTGATCCGATCCGAACACAAAATCCAATCAGACCGTTTCGGGTTCGATCAGACAAGATATCATTGTCATTTAAATGGTTTTAATTGCGGAATCAGGTGTAATTTGATTGTTAAAAAACAATTGTATTCTAATTACGTAATTGCATGTCATTTTATTACAAAAATATGGAAAAAATATAAAAATAATTTTGTTTTATCGTTTTTTTGAAAATAAAAATACATGTATTTGAGAATATCTTTTTTGAGTTAGGATTCCAATATATTAAGTTTTTAAAGTTAAAAGTAACTAATGATGAAAGTTGTACGTATTTTATGTATTAAAAAATATTATCGAATATATTTATGACAATTAACTTTTTATGAATTTTAAAATCTAATTATTTTTTGATAATTTTAATTTATTTTAAATAATTAGGATCATTTACTAATAATTTGATGAAACTATAGTTTTAAATACTTAAATACATTATTAAAAATGATTACCAAACAAGTTACCCTATATCTATTATGAAATTATATGATTTTTATGTTAGTTCATTATTTTATAAATAAAAAGAATTAACATCGAATCCGTGGGAATTCATATAAATTGAATGGACTAGGGAATTCATTTTCCATGTTATTTAGATGATAAATGTAATATTCATGACATTTTAGATATAGTACTAATTTAATATTCACGACAGCCTGTAAATAACTCGCTCAAAATAAAACCTTTTAAGATCGCAATTTTAATACACTATGCATGGCTTTTAATTTTACTTCATACTACTCTACTCAGAAATGTTAAATATGCCCCCAAGGGGTAGCCGAGTTGGTTGGGTAAGGTGTGCTTGTGACCAAAAGTCATGAGTTCGAGTCCCTCTACATAAGCTTTCTCGGCTGAGCCTGTCACCTTGTGTGGTTTACCT
The DNA here is from genome assembly GCA_036936605.1 of Limnanthes douglasii subsp. nivea. Lineage (NCBI taxonomy): Eukaryota > Viridiplantae > Streptophyta > Magnoliopsida > Brassicales > Limnanthaceae > Limnanthes > Limnanthes douglasii. The sequence goes on along the minus strand of JAUPFV010000003.1, from coordinate 132,058,119 downwards.
CCTGGCGTTGGTTTGCAGACTATTGTGTCAGACTGAGGGTTTACCCTGTGCGCACCTATTTCACTATGAGTAGCGGTTGCGGATTCCTTCCTTAAAAAAATATAAAAAAATGTTAAATATTAGAAAGAATAAATTATAAATATATTTTAAAAAAAATCATATAATAAAATAATAATGTACTAGTATAAATATCACAAAGACCATAAATAAAACTATCATAAAAATATATAACTAATTTTAAAAGACGCAATAGAAAAATAAATAAAATAAGACATGTATTGAAACATATATATATTTTTAAAATTTTGATGAAAAAAAAGAAAAATCAAATCAAATCAAAATGAAAACAACTTATTAAAATAATAATTTAAAAGAAAGTTAAAAAAATTAAAAAAATGATGAAATAAGAACAATGATACGTTCAAATTATGATACGAATAATAATCTTTAAAATTAAACTTCTAAAATTAAAATTATTTAAAAAATGTATTTAATAGAAAGAATTCACTAAAAACTATTATGGGTCATTACCCCTGTAAATAAGTGTTGCACTTATATTTCGGTTTAGAATGCAAATGACCGACACAACAATAATTAGGATCGTCCTAAACAATGAAATTCAAAATTAAAGTAGTATGCCATACCCACTACGGATTCTTTTCGTTATAATATTTGATGAATGGGATCAAAAGTCTTCTAATCTGTTTTTGCTTTTATTTTAGTGTGCATTTCATGCAAATTAATGAAATGTAACGCCGACAATCAAATAGTAGTAAACAAAAAGACAAAATGAGGAACTAATTTGTAATTTAATACATGTCGAGTAATAATACGACATACCGAAATAGGAAGATAGAAAGTTATAGAGCTCAGAATGTAATTCTAATAAGTTTAGAGCATTTAATATGGATCGGTAAAATAAAATGATTATTAGTATTACTATTGCGATTTGAATATCGGGCTTTGGCGGTATTCGGGAGAATAGATTCCTGAAAATGTTATGACTATTTTGCCCTTCAAGTTGAAACATTCGTTACTTAGTTTCACTCGCTTGCCCATACCATAAGTGTTTTTAACTTGAGTATGGCCTTGTTTTGTCCAAACATGAAAAAACTTTGGAGTTATAGATTTTGAGTGTCAGAAGCTGCTCTGGGTCATGTGATTCAATCTACTCAATACAATAGAACGATTATATTAATTATAAAAAAACTTCAGAATTAAATGATTATATTTATTAGCTGTACTAGTTATTTAGGCAAAGTAACTTTATATATTGGTTTTTTTTTTATAATAAAAACGTTAAATAAATACCTATAAATCTATAAATATGGTAGGTATTGGTGTTGAAATATTTATGGATTGGTATATTAACGGTATAATTAGTTATATATATATTAATCGCTTGGGAGTTAAACACCGTGAAAAATTATGTCGATATTTGAGTTTAGTTTAATAAATTATGGAATAGATTACAAAAATTTAATTTATTAAATTGTGATCTTCATTATTTATATGTTTACGAGATTTTACGGCTTAAGAGTCGTCTATATAATAATGACTTAAGGTTTTGTATTGATTTAATTAAACATAAACAAGTTTTTATGATTTGAAGCTGTAACACATTTTTGCAAGTATCTATAGAACAATTCTTGTAGTCGTAAGTGTCTTTTATGTTTACTCTGTAAGTAAAATCATAAAAAAAAAGTTTATTATTTGTCCGCGTATTTGATGAACTGGTTGATGCGATTCATTAAGTATTCATCAAGTTGGGAAAATGAAGTTTATAAAAAAGTTAAATAAAAAAAGAAATCAAGTCATAAATCGTAAATCGTAAAATAAAAGTTAAATAACAAGAATCTAATCATATAAACGGTTAAAGTAATTCGAAATACGTTTCAATAAACATTTTATTTTTAACAAAAGAATAATTAAAGACAAAATATAAAAGTGGCTATGCTTTTGTTATGAGAAATCATAAGAATTACATAAAGCACATACTCATATTTATAGATAAAATAAAGAGCTAACGATTTTTGACTTTATATCTTTAACACCCTCTCTCAAACTCATAATGCATTAGTAATAAGGAAGTGAAATAGCATTGTTGACTAAGCCTTCGTGAAAATATCAACAACCTACAAAGCTGATGGAACCTATGGAAGCGATATTGTGCCGACCTGAAGATGATGCCAAGTGAAGTAATAACCATGGAGAATTTTCAAACCAAGCACAATGAGTTTGTTTGAGATCATATAAATCTTTCATAATTTGACAAACTTCACCAGGTTGTTGGATAACACATGAAAGAGGAGTTATGTAAACCTCCTTATGAAGATCGACATTCAAAAATGCATTTTTGACATATAGTTGAAAGATATTCTAGTGGCAAATGAAAACAATCGCAATAAGAGTACAAACTATCGTTGTTTTTTCCACTGGGGAAAATGTATCATCATAATCCATACCATGCTTTTGTGAATACCCTTTTGCTACAAGACGAGTCTTATATCTTTCAACATACCCATCAGACTTTGTTTTAATTTTAAAAACCCAACGAGAACCGATTATATGCTTACCGGATGAAAGTTTAACTATATCCCACATGTGAGTATGATAAAGAACAGTAAGCTCTTCGACTATAGTATTTTGACAACGAGGATCATAAACTGCCTTTTTAAATGATTGAGGTTCATAGAAATCATGCATGTTTGCGATGAAAGAAGCAAAATGAGCTGAGTAATAAGAGTACTCAAAATATGGTAGTTTAGTAGACTTACTTATACGAGTGGATCTCCTGAGTGGTGGAGGATCTGTTGTTCTACCAGAGAAAAAAGTTGGTTTAAGAATTGATGAAGCTGACTAAGGCATTGATGTAGTAGAAGTAGTATCAGTTGTTGTAGATGTCTCATGATCTAGAGTATCAATTTCAAAATATATATCAATATTATTTTCAAAATGATCAATATCCCAAAGGTCTTGTCTTTGTTACAACATGTGATTTTATCGGAATCGAATAAAATAGGATATGCTCAAGGAATGTGACATGATAAGATACATATAACATATGACTCGTGGTATCATAACAATGATAACCTTTGTGTATAACACTATAACATAGAAAAATACATATAGTTGTTTTAAGACTCGATTTGTTTCGTTCAATATGAGGACGAATGACAAAAAATTTACAACCATTGTCCATATAACTTCTGAAATGAAGACATTCCTGCATTATGAGCAATGGGAATTCGATTAATCAGATAAACAACAACTAAAATTACTTTTTCCAAAAAAACAGTTAGAAATTCAAGTGATAAAATGAAAAAACGAGTAGTCTTAACAAGGTGACGATGTTTTCTTTCTACAATACCATTTTACTGAGGGGTGTCACTACAAGAATGATTAATGTATGGTACCATCAGATGCAAGTAAATATTTGAAATCAGTTGAGGTATAATCACTCTTTAAGTCACACCTGAAACATTTTATCATAATAGAATATTGGGTCTTAACTAGTGCTCTAAATTCTCTATAAGTTCCAAGGAAATTTTGACATTCGTTTCATCAGAAATCCATGTGTATCGAGTATAATCATCAATAAACGATACATAACATGACAAACCATCCTTTGTGGAAACAGAAGATGGGGCCCAGACATCAGAATAAATAATATTAAACATAACAATAGAAGAAGTGACACTTTCATTAAACGGTAATGTCAAACAAATACTACTTTACAACCACTACAGTCCGAGATATTACAAGTGTTTAACTGACCTAAAGCACTTGTAGAAACTAAAAATTTCAAACGCGATGCAGGTACATGTCCCAAACGAGAATGCCAAAGATAAAAACCGGATGATAAATGATTCAAACAAAATGAAAATAAATCAATATTAGAGGCAACAATATCAGCCAAGTATGTTTTTTCCCTAACAATACCATAAACATCCACATCTGTTACTTATAGTTTTTTCTATAACATAAAGTTCCCTTATTTTATGACTTGTCCCAATCACTTTATGAGTGTTGATTTTGTATATCACAAACAAAATAAGAAAACAAGACCCAATAACCATATTTTCACAATTGGCTAACCGACACAAGATTCAAAACAAGGGAGAACGTTAGTAAACATCAGATAGTGATATCTGAAGGGTACAAATAGAGCCAATACCCTCTATTGACATTGTTGTAGCACTAGCAGATAAAACAGACATGGGTGAAACATGAGACAATAAAACATAGTCGACACATGAGGTGACATATGATGAGACACACCCAAATTCAAAATCTATAATGATGAATCAATATATGAAGTGGAAGACGATGACATACCTGAATGCTATGCAAATGTAGACATAACAAAGTTTTTCTCATTCAGTTTGGTATTAGTAGACTGTAGAAAATCACATTTTCATATCATCTTCACAATAAGATCTACAAACTCTAATTGAACAAAATGAAATAATCAAGAGATAGCAACTCCAAATTGGAAAATCAAATCAAAATCTTAATCAAACCCCAAATCCAAAATAATAATCAAACCAAGTCCAAATTTAAAATATCAATGGTCCAACAAAATCAAATTGAATACTCAATCAAATCCAAATCCAAATATTAATTTATGTATAAAATCAAATCTATTTTACCACCAAAAAGTATTACACGAGTCCAACAGTGATTTATCATAAACCGTAGCACCAAATCATAATCTAATCGGTCAGATTGAAGGATTCGATGTCCCTAACACTCTCTCAAAAATTGAGAAACAACAAACATCATTTACCTTTCGATCGAACCGTTTGATTGTGGTTACACGTAGTAGATCTGAAAACCGAAAACTGTATCTCTTATGGCGAAAAGCAGATCAAAATTTCCAAACAAATCCAATCAAAAAACAAGAGAACATATTTGAAGCCAACAAAAAAATCTAAAATAAACAAGAAGAACAATTTCAACCACACGTCACTTAGAAGAGTCAAAACAAGAAGAACATCCAGCAGTTGAAGCACAACAAAATAAACAACCAACAAAAAGAACAACTGGTAACTAAAGTATAACAAAAAAACAAGAAAAAAGCTGAAGCATATCATGAAGAGAAGAACAACCAGTAGTTGAAGCACAACAAAAACCGATCTAACCAACGAATCAAAATCGAATACCTAGCAGAAAGCAGATCTAAACAGCCAATCAAAATTCCAAGACGAAATCGAATACCAATACCAATATGAAATCGAATAATCCAACAACAAATCAAAATCGAATACCTAATAGAAAGCAAATCCAAACGGCGAATTAAAATACCAAGAAGAAATCGAATACCAATACCAATACAACATCGAATGCAAGTATGCAATCCAAACAACGAATCAAAATCGAATACCTAGTAGAAAGCATATCAAACCAACAAATCGAGAATCAAAAATTGAAAACTTGCAGAAAGAATGGGGAACTCCCCGATCAGATTATTTAAAGCTCTGATACCATGTTAACTAAAGAACAAATAAAGAGAAAGTATAAAAGTGGCTAGAATTTTGTTATTAGAAATCGTAAGAATTACATAGAGCATATACTCGTATTATAGATAAAATAAAGAGCTAACAGGCTTGGACCTTATATCGTTAACACATATAACCACAACTAATGATAGATATATACAAAAAATATAAATTAGAATCAAACAAAAGATTATATTGGTCAAACAAATTTTATATCAAGAAACTTGAACCGAAAGTTAGAAAATATATAGTCGAAAGTTAGAAAAAATATGGTAAAAAACACAAAAACAATGGGTATAGAAAAGCAAAAAATGATTGAATTGAATTCTCGTTATACATGTTATATTACGTGTCAAAACACGAATACCAAAGATGGTCTATGTTGGATAGAGTCGCCTTTATAATCTAAGATGATCAATTATTATCGTTAAATAAAAAAACTGAGCTTCATATTGGCACTTTCTTATACACACTGAGTGGAAATAAGTCGTAGAGGATATGATCGATGAGTTCAACACTGCAATGAAACACTACAGTATGGAAGAGTTTAATCCTGGTTTATAACCTCATGTGTTGATAATTTGTCATAGATAGAAACTTAAAAATAAAATAAAAATGGTTGTATTTATGTCATACTAAGTGAACCATCTCACAACATAAATTGACCTACATGTGATATAGTAGGTGTCTTTTATTGTGAATTTTACGCTTTCACTTTTAGTGGTCCAACCATGCACATCATTCCACTTGATAGTTGGAGATAAAAGCGAGATGATGAGGTTGGTTATTTTTTGAAGATTATAATGGTCTTTAACACCTTCAAATCTAGTTTGGACGGGTGAATTTCAAAATCCATCCAAAATTATGTTATAAACTTTGAGACTGTCATCGAATTTAGAACCATAATATATATTTATTTATAATGGTTTATCTATGAGTTGGGAAGCAATCACTGACCATATCAAACGAAAATGAATTCAGCATCCCCAATTGTAACATGTACATTTTGCTTTGCTAGTTAATACCTTTAACGTTAATTTTTTTCTAAATTCAAAAATTTAAATTGAAAATTCATATATATATATATATATATATATATATATTAATTTTTTTTGATTTAATTCAATTATACAAAATAAAATTAATATTATTATTTTTATCCGTAAACCACAAATATCTGAACACTGAATATTTTTAAACGACTTTTTAATTCTAAATTTTCAAATCCAAGATTTCAAAACTTGTAACACCAAGCAATGATAGGCTTTTAACTCTATATTATTGTTTGTTAAAATTTTGATATTAATTATAGGTTTTTTTTAATGTGGAGAAGTGGATGAGACAGTTGATACTTGTAAATGTAAGCTAGATACAGACTACAGTCAAATATATTTTATATTCTTAGGTTTAAGGTTTTCTTTGGAGAAAGTTTCAATAAACCATATATACAGTGTATTTGAATAAACTGTAGTTGATATTAGCATGTAATATTTATCGTTTAATGACGAGGCAGTCTTAGGTCTTTTCGACTATGTGGTTTCCACGTAACTTTTAATATCGAAAGAAACGGTCTCCGTTGAATTTAAAATAATCAAAAGTTTATAAAAGTATAATACCACTAACCATAATTTAAAATATAAACACAAAGTTTGGATAATCAAGCGTTTGGTTTAAATATAAATGTAAAATTATTGCGTTGTCACCAAATTTAGAAAATGTAAATGTATAGTATTGTTTAGTTATGTGCACCTACCGCTGCATGCCAAATAAAGTTGTCCGCCTACCTTTGTAAGTTGAATTAATTTATCTTCTTGCTTCAAAAGGGTACCAATATTCCTTTCATTTGTATCTATTTATTTGCTTTTCTAAGTTTATTTTCTCTCTCTTTATGATTTGGGTTTAAAAGACTGTAAAGACATTGTTAGGACTTAGGATCCTATAAAAATCATGTCCTTACATGTAGTTGAAAATAATTATCTTGAAGCCCATGAATAGTCTAGAAGGTTGTATTTGTTTTTTCAAGAAAGTAAAGTTAAACAAAAACAATTTGGGAATTAGTAGAAAAAAAGGTCAAAACTAAGTATCTGCCCTAGAAAATATGTTGTTATAACCTAAAACACTCAATCGACTTTGCAAAATGCAGATTTAATTAGACATTATGTTTTGTAATTGCTTAAAATATCACCCCGTTTATTTAAAATAAAGCTTTGAATATCCAAATCCAAACTCCTATTATTCAAAATCCTATTCTGAATTTTAAAGTTAAAACCGTTCATTTTTTTTCCCTTAGTTTTGACAAAATTAAAAATGAAGAAATAAATAAATAAACTCTAGAAAATATTGTTGGTAAAGCTAAAAACTGTTAACAACCATACAATATAATTTTAGTTGTTGTCTAATTCAGCGAAATAAAAAAATTATCATAACAATTTGGAATGCAAATTCTATCATATGTTCGATCAACTTCAAAAAATTTAGACGTAAAAAAAACGCCATGGTAGACGCCTTGAATCATCAAATAAAGAAGATAAGGATAAGAAAATTGGAAATGATGACAAACTTATCAAGGAAACTCCTTATGTGGTTATTGTTGATAAAAAACATTTACGAGGTAACCACTTATAAACCTTCACGTGTCACAAAATGAAATAGAAAAAAAAAATTGACGAGAGACCTCCCAACAAAGTTTCTCCTTCTTGCCAAATTACCGAAGAAAATGTCGACAAGGTGGTTACATAATTAACTCTATTTTTTTATAAATATTTTGAAGTACTTTGAAAACTTATTTGTACTTTATTTTTCAAAAAAATAATTCCAACCATAAATGAATTTTTGTTCCTATCTTTGTTTAATATGTTTCTTGATTATGAATATCCATACTTTGAATATGGTCGTGGGCAGTGGCGGAGCCAAGATTAAAACCCTATGGTGTCCTGGTTATTGTCCAAAAAAATATTTCTCTTGTAGTGCAAAGTTGTAAAATTGTGTTGTAATATATCTTCATTTTCCATCTATATGAAAGTTGTTTATTTTTTTAAGTGAGTCTTCCATACTATTTTTGCCAACACTTTGAAGTACTATTATAACATAAAAAAAATAGAAGTTGACTAATAGATGTATTAATTAGGACATGTATTGTTAGTGAACTCGAGAGGTTATGTTGTTACGGTTTGATCGGGTTTTAGTTTAAGTTTTTTCACAGTATGCAGAGACTAATAGATGTATTGATTAAGACATATATTGTTAGTGAACTCGAGAGACTATGTCGTTATGGTTTGACCGGGTTTTAGTTTGAGTTTTTCCCCAGTATACGGAGGTTTGACATTTTGGTTTTACATTAATAACATCATATTAATCTATAAGATGATATTTTTCCTTACGAGGTTGAGTTAGACCCCTTAAAAGGTAAGCTCCTCTTACCGGGTCTTGAAGATTTGTATGAAAGTTAAAGATTGGGTCTCTTTTCCCTGGACCGTCCTCCAAATGTTCCCAATTTGAAGATTGAGCTTCGACTTCAGGTTGTGGATTATTGACCATCAGAACATATGCTTATGAAATAACAACTTCATCTTGTGTCTCTTAGTGGTTAACTTCAGCAATGAAATTAGAGACATTTTTATTTGCTTTTTCTAAATTTAAAAGTTGTTTTAAAATATCTATGGATCCTCTGATAGCTAACATAAAAAACTCAATCAAGAGTAAGATTTAAACTTAGGAAAGCAAAATAAAAATGAGGATTTATGCAATATATTTTCTTTGAAATTGAACTTTACCACTCTTTATCTTAAGAAAAAATATAGATCAACCAATGTTAATCTTTGTAACTAGTGAATAGTAATATAAGACATGTAGCGAAGCTTCAATTTTGAGAGTTAATAATATAAAGACATAATAAATACTTTTGTGTTTAAAGCTGGTAGTTAACCATCAAATTTATATAAATTTATATTATACATTTGAAAATAAATAATATATATAATAAAAATATATATCAAACATATATAATATAAATTTATGTTATTTTTTAATTAATATATTTATTTATATTAAAATAATATATATCTATAAGAAATAATTATATATATATATATATATATATATATGATAAGAAATAATTATATATATATATATATATATATATATATATATATATATAATAAAAACCTAATCTAACTCAAAAGGACAAAAATCCAAAGCTGGGTCTCAAACATCCTGACCTGACTCTTTACCAACTAGGCTAAGACGTGAAGCAAGATTGAAGTATTAAACATATCAATTAATCAAACCTGGCTCCGCCTACGGTCGTGGGGTCGGTATATATGTTTGACTATTACTTCAGGGCACAATATGACTACTTGCATAACGTATTGGCTTATTAGCTTTAGTGGTGGAGGTTATAGTCGAAATAGAATCGACGGTCGCAAGAAATCAAGAAAATAAACGAAAAGAGCAGATATAAACACAAACCTAGGTTAGAGATAGAGAGACTCGGAGAAAATTCTCAATTTTTATTCATAAAAGTCTGACGGTAAAATACGGTATAAGATGTTTTATATATGAGACATCCAAAAACCTAATAAAATATACTAAAAATACAATAAAAGTATTAAAAATAAAAATCAAATAAAATATAAATGCAATCAGATTTGATTCACTAATTAAAATACTAATTTTAAAATAAAATATAAAAAACAATAAAATAGGGTTTTCAGACTCTAAACATTAGGATTTGAGGTCTAAATTTCGTGGCAACATCACACTTTTGACAATTGTTGGACTGATCGAGACGTTCAATTTGAGTATCAATTTCGCTATGTTCTCATACCCGAGTGACGAATAAGGCCCATTTGCGCCTTTCCAAAACAGTTACATAATTGTGGGTCGTCTCGCCTACATCATTCTCTCATGGTTGGGAAGAATTCGCCCTCGAATGCTTAATGTGATCGTCATTAGCCAGTTATTCAACTTTTTCACCAAATATTGATTTTGTTTGTTTATCAATTTATGGTGGTTAACGTAGCTAAGCATAGTAAACAGTTGATTCTTTTGCAATGATCATCGGCGAATGTATGTCAAACTGTCATGACGTTATGAATGGTGGTGGTTCTGGAGGCTTCAAACCATCAATAAAAAAAATCCCTAATCCATTCATTCATAATTCAAAACTACACATATCTCGGATCATCTCCTCGTGAGAGTACATTTCTGCCAACAAATTTGAAACACTAAAATCTTCCACTTTCAACTTTTTTTTTCTCGTTTTCTTTCCCCAACCATTAACCAAAACTCTTCCAGTTTATATTACCAAACCTAAACTTTTATCCATTAAAACACTACTATTTTCTTCATATCAATCTCTTCATAATATCAATAAAAAATACCATCTTCTATTTTACCTATACGACAATGTGCATCCACAAAAGAACTGAAATAAGGGTTTGATTTTAGGATAACATAAAGTATATGGAAGATATATCTGCACGATAAAAGCTATTGCTTCGCAGTCTTTTTTCAACAGAACCTCTAGAGCGATGTAGTATTGTGTACTGAAGCCTAAGACAATATCTCGTTTGATAAATTTCACCTCTATATTAATTAGATCTTCATCACCCTATCATACTTATCATATACAGTATTGTCAAACACGAATGGGTCCTCTACATGAAGAATCTGTTTTTCTATCAATATTTTCTTAATCCAAAATATAAAAAATGTATTCTCAATTTTATTTTTGAATCAGAGAAAGTATCATGAACCAAAATTTTACCAACTTCTACATTAGAAATCGATACAGACGAATGATTATCATTGTTACCTTATCAGAATAAAGAGAGTTTTTTTGTGTTACCCAATCATCTTCGCCTAACACTGATTTCAGCCTCATCGTCGTATACATCATAAATCGGATCTCCCGATTCCGACCAAGTTTCATCAGAAATTTTACCATGCTAGTCAGCCTCATACTCATTAAAGAGTGGATGGTCGAGTATCGACGAACCCTCCATGTCACCAGCAGATACTTGATGGATCTCATCCCCCTTTGGTTTTCCAAATTGTAGCTATGGATGTGGTTGTATCCTGTGAAAAATACTTTTGCATTTAAATTTTCTGATTGGAGTTTGGAATCCGGCGGTAGTCAACCTCTTAATATCTTCTATCGCTTTCTTCATTTGATGTCGCAACAAATTCATCCGTTCACTTATCTGGCCAGATATGTATACTATCTCCTCCCGATAGAATGGTTCTACGATTGGAGTAGTGGAATTCTCGTGAGCGGTTCTCTTAGGCAGTATATCTCCTTAACCCACTTCGTAGGAGCTCTGTTTCTGATACCAATATGGTGGAGGGTATAATCGAAATAGAATCGACGATTGCAAGAAATCAAGAAAAGAAACGAAAAGAACAGATAAAAACACTAACCTAGGTTAGAGATAAAGAGACTCAGAGAAAATTCTCAATTTTTATTCATCAAAGTCTGACGGTAAAATAGGGTATACGATATTTTATATATGAGACATCCAAAACTCTAATAAAATATGCTAAAAAATATAATAAAAATATTAAAAAATAAAAATAAAATAAAATCTGAATGCAATCAAATTTGTTTCACTAATTAAAATACTAATTTTAAAATAAAATAAAATAAAATATCAAAATCAGTAAAATAGGGTTTTCGGACTCTTAACAATAGGATTTGAGGTCCAAATTTTGTGACATCGTTACGCTTTTGACAATTGTTGGGCTCGTCGAGACGTTCAAATTGACTACCAATTTCGCTATGTTTAGATCCCCGAGTGACGAATAAGGCTCATTTGCGTCTCGCCTACATCAATTAGGATTGGTTTATTAACCATATTCACCAATTTGAAATTTGAAGTCTGGTGTGGATAATTACTGTCTGAGGGTAGGCTGGTAATTTCAAGTGGAGTTTTAAGGCGGTATATGGGTGTTTAACAGTGGTGTGTAGGTGTTTAACGGTGGTGTGTAGGTGTTTAACGGTGGTATGTAGGTGTTTAACGGTGGTATGTAGGTGTTTAACGGTTAGAGTAGAGAGTAGAGAGATGATTAAGCAGCTTGGTAGCAGTTAATTCTCATTACCCATAGTTAATGCTGGTGGTTGGGTATTTATAGTGTAATGTTTGGGCCCTTATGGGCTTTCGGGTCATGTTTAATGGACCCGGGTCATGTTCAAAGACCCATGAGCTCTTAAGTAGGAGAGCAAGTTGCTTAGTCAAGAAGTGTTTAGGTTTTTAGTACTTTTGTCATAGTTCGAACTGCCTTAAGTTCACAGAAATCTGTCCGGTCCAAGTGACCTGTTCGATCCCTGTCCCTGCAACCTGTCCGGTTTTCGGAGAGACTTGACCGATCTGCCCTTGTTCGGGGAGCGTGCTGAATTCGGACTCATCAGGAGCCCCCTTTTTAAGTGTTTGAGCAAGTTTTCTTGTTAAAGAACTGAAAAACAGTCCGATGTCTGAAGTGGTTTTTAATTCGAACAGAACTATGGGGATACCCGGACAGATTAAGCTTCACGAATTCAAAACGGTTTTTGCCAGAGTTAGTGGGACACGTGTCGCTCTCTGATTGGCTATTCCAGCCTTTTTTCACCTTGAATTTCGCACCACCTTCTCCAACAAGTAAGCTCATTAATTTCAAATAGTGACATCAGCGCCGTCTTTTAATCATTGCCCAACTTTTCGAATTCTCCTAGGAATCAACTCCTTTTCTCAGTTTCACTATAAATTCAAACTCATTTTCCACTGTTTTACCATCTCTTTCACATTTACTCTGTAAATTTACTCAGAGCTTTCTCTCTCTAAAACAAAAAATTTCCTTGGCAGTTTATGTTTACAGCAAGAACAGCATTGATCAAAGGTGGTTGGCTCAACCTTTCGGAGTTGGAGAAAGCGCAAAAGGTCGAGAAAGAAAGGCGAATAGCAGCGGGGCTACCATCATCACCTGTTGAGAGACCAGTTGCTTCTGTTACAGAGTCGGATCGAGGCTCATCCTCCTCCAAAGGTACCAAGCCCAAAAAACTCTTTCAATCCACCCTCTCACCCATAGTCTCTGGTTCCTCAGTCTAGGAGTCAATACCTGTTGTTGAGCCAGGAGTTACAGCTACAAGCGTTAGGAAACCCTCCCCTTTTTTAGCTATGGGATCTGATTCTGACCACTCTCCAGAGAAGCTAGTTATTAAGAGGCCAAGCCGGTTAGTTAAGGGACTAACCTCCAAGAAAACTCCCTCAAAATCGGGGGCAAAAAATAGTGATTCTGGGTCTGGAGTGCCCATTAGAGCTCCCCGGGAGAGGCCAACCCGTCCGGAGGCCAGCAGCCCGGTACCTCCAAGAGAGACTTCTGCCTCCGAGCCCCAATCTGAGGTGAGAAGTCAGAAAAATACAGATAGTCAGCAGTCCGGAGGCCAGGCTGTGCCAAGCTTCAACCCTCCCCGGATCACTACCACAGAAGCTCCCCCAACGGTTATGGAGGAGAGAATGGAGGACTCTGCTGAAGAGGTCCTTTTTGAGTCTGAGTCCTCCGGACAGGCTGATACTACTGCTGTTGTTGCCAAGAAAGGCAAGGAGAATCTGTACTTGAGGCATCCGGACCTGCCGGAGTGCTTTGAGGGGAGAGTGGGGCCGTGCTTTCACAAAGTTGAGCTCAAGTACCTCTTGGCCTTGCAGAAGACCAAGTATGCATTCATCCATACTTCAGACCTGGGTCGAATGCGCACAAAATGGGGGATCCCCGAAAATGTAAAGATAAGGATCCCCATTGATCCGGAGACCCCTATGGACTGTAAACGAAATGAAATAGTATTCTTTACAAAACTATTTAATTGGGGACTCAGGTTCCCACTGGACCCGGAGATCGTACGGTACTTCCACCTGGTCAAGCTATGCCCAACTCAGCTGAGTCCCAATGGCTGGTTCACTTTGATGTCATGTATCATGGCATCTAGGTTGTCTGGGATCCCTCTTCCTATGGAAGAGTTTGCAGCAGTGGCCAACCTTTGCAAGCACCACCAATTCCCCTTCTATCATTTCAATATGGGGAACGATCTCAAGGCTGTTGATGACCTCTTGGAGTCAGAGAGCAAATGGAGGAGCCAATTTCTGTTTGTCAGTGGCGCTTGGGAAAATGGCAAAAAGATCAAGGTCGATGAGAACCCAAGCCTCCTCAGGAGTAGGTGGAGGAGTGACCGTAAGTTCCTTATTTTAAATCTCTGTCAGTTTTTTTTAAAGTTAACTTAAATTGATCAGTTTCTCTTTTGTTCTAGCAGAGCTGCCAAAGAAGTTCGGGGATTATCTGAAGGCCGGACAGACTACCTGTGGCAAAATCAACGCTTGGGCCGCAGAGAACTGGGAGAATCGATTCCACAAGGCCTTCACCCCTGGAAATCTAGCAAGGTCTCACCTGTGGAACACCACAGGCCGGAGAGACCTAACTTGGGAGGAGCTCACCACCCAGCCTGATGAAGACACTATGCTTAGAAGGTCCCACGAACTAGATGGGACACTCTACCTGCCTGCCCGGGCTAAAGCCCCAAGCAAAATGAAAGGCAGGAGAAAAGGAAAAAAGGTGGCGAGTGATGCTGAGAAGGATGCCCCGACAGACCCGGAGGGGCCGGCTCAGGTTCAAATTGATGCATCCCTCTTGCAGGTGGTGGAGCAGGAGACTGAGAGGCAGGAAGTAGACCTTCCAAAACCTCAAAGGGCTCCCAAGAGGACTCGCAAGAAAGTTGATGAAAGCGCTGAACGGGAAGTCAAGAAGAAAAAGACTTCACAAGGAGATGAGCTTGCTCTCCGTGATCCGGAGCCCTCTTTTCCCACTGGCGCCTCTGACCCAACGCTGGCCGAAGAGATCCCAAGAGAGTTCCACACTGATGAAGTTGAGGGGGGAGAGCTCAACTTGGATGAAGTGGACATCACCGGTCTGGGTGGACTTGGTGAATATTTTCTTGGCCTCCCTAGAGACGAATTCGCAGGGCCTTACATCCTTCCGAGCAACTCCAATACGGTCAATTTCAACGGTAAGACTTTCATGGTTTCTAGTTAGAAGGACACTATAGCCCATTCCTTGCTTAGTAATGTGCAGCCAGTTCTTACATTGGAGAGGCAAGTCCAGAGTCAAGCAGACACCATCAAAGACCTCCAGTCTGAGAAGGATAAACTGTCCGGAGACCTCCGCACTGCTACCACCAATGCCGATTTGCTGAAGGAAGCAAACGAGGAGCTGAAGAGGAATCAGAATGAGAGCAACACAAAAGTTGCCACCCTAGAAGAAACCATAAAAGATCTTCAGGAGAAGCTGTCCGGTATGGAGAAGGACCTTACAACCCCAAGGGGAGAAACTGCTGCAAAGGAGAAGCTCATCACCAACCTGACTACTGACAAGATCGCTCTAGAAAATGCAGTAACCCAGGTTGCTGAGGATAAAAATGCTTTGCTAAGGGACCAATAGGCCACAATCAAGGCCAAGATCAATGCCTATGCCAGGGAGATGATAAAAAGTGAAGAGTTAATGGTTCAAAGAGTGAAGTCTGATATGGTTCTCCTTTTTCATGAAAAATTCCTGAAGAGGACCCTGGGGGACTTATGGTACTATGTGGATGATGATGACCTTCCATTTTATACAATGGTTGATGAGGAGGGAATTTCCAGTGGGTCTTCCTTTGATAATAAAGAGAAGACCGAAGAGAGCCCTGGCGAAGAGGAGAATGATCCCAAAGGCAAGAAAGTGGTCGATGGGGGGAGCGACATCAAGGGCAAGAAGGTAGATGAGGGTGAGCCATCTTCAAAGGCTCAACCTTAATTTATGGTGTACTTTGTTTATCTTTTACTCAAACTAAAGTCCTTGGAAGGCCAAGGCACTCTTTTTGTTGTGGTGTCCGGTATTATTCGGACAGATTTTTTGTGTTGCACCCTAACTTGTTCGAAAGTCCTTGGAAGGCCAAGGCAATTTTAAGTTATTGAATGAATGTTTCTATTTTCCACAACCATCATCTTCTTTCATTATTTGTTTTAGCTTAGATAGCTAGAGTTTAAGTAGCTTTTAGTTATTGCATTGTGAGAGTGTTGAGATTCTCCAGCTAGAGTTTAAATAGCCCTTAGATTTTTCAGTCCGGATAATATGACAAGAGATAGAACTTTGAAAATACTTAGAAATGTTTTGAAGAAGGCATCGAATTTTATTCAACCATCCGGACACCTCACTAAAACCTCCCCGTGCCACCAGGGAGGAAAGAGTATGCCCCCAAATATTTACATGGAAGTTCAAACAAGTAAATATTTTACATAAGTGTTATTCCAAGTACATCCGAAGATGCTCAATATTCCAAGGGTGGGTTAAAACCCTGTCATCTTTGTCTTCCAACCAATAAGTTCCAGGCTTGATTCTTTCAACCACAATATATGGACCCTCCCAGGTAGGGGCCAGCTTTCCGAAGAGCTTTTCTTTAGTGTGTAAGAAGACCTTCCTTAATACTTTGTCCCCTGGTTGGAAATCTCTTCTTTTAACTTTAGAAGCAAACCTGCTTCTCATCAAGACCTGATAGTGTGCCACTCTTAGGCGAGCTTTGACCCGTCTTTCTTCTATCAAATCAAGTTGGTTTCTGATGGCCATCTCATTAGCGTGTCCGGAAAAGTTGTGAACACGAAAGGAAGGGAGTGTCTTCTCTATGGGGGCTACTGCATCCATTCCATAGACCAAGGCAAAGGGTGATTCTTGTGTTGCAGCCCCAGGTGTTGTCCGGTAGGCCCACAAGACTTCTTGTAAATAACTAGGCCACTTCCCAGCAGCCCCTTCCAGATTCTTCCTCAAACCGGACAGTATAGTCCTATTAGCGACTTCAACTTGCCCATTTTCTTGTGGATGGAAAGGTGAAGAAAAACAATGCTGTATACCCCTTAAGGCACAGAAGCTTTCCATTTCTCTGTTGTCAAACTGTGGCCCATTGTCTGTTGTTATTTTCTGTGGGACACCAAATCTGCAACATATGTTGGACATAATGAATTTTATGACAGCTTTTGATGTTGTCCCTGCCAGGGGAGCTGCTTCTATCCACTTTGAGAAGTAGTCAATGGCCACAATTATAGTTTTACGCCCTCCGGACGCCACAGGGAGAGGCCCTACTAAGTCCAACCCCCATCGAGCAAAAGGGATGGGCTCAGAAATTGACACCAAAGGAATGGCTGGTACATGAATTTCATTGCTGTACCTCTGGCTGGATCACACCTCCTCACCAATTCCTTAGCATCTTTCATAATCGATGGCCAATAATATCCGGAGAGTAATACTCTTCTTGTTAAAGCTTTAAACCCACAATGGGCTGATCCCTCACCATCATGCAATTCAGAGAGGACCACTTGTGACTCATCATCCCCTAAACAACGTAGGAGAGGTTTACTATAGGATTTTTTGTACAACACTTCTCTCAACATAATAAAACCACGAGCCTTGTGTTTCAATGTTCTGGCTTGTGATTTATCTGAAGGCACAATATCATCGGACATATATTGTATGAGAGGAGATCTCCAGTCTTGAGGCCGATTCACTTGTATTTCAAAAACTTCCTCTTCTTCACCCTTACTAAGTTGAATAGAAGGGCTTTCAAGCACATGGATCCATGGGTAGGACTCCGTATATGCTATAGTTTCCAATGAGTCTGCTAGCTCGTTTTCTAGCCTGGGGAATATGCTCATAGACAACAGCTTTAAATTTTAGTGCTTTATTTTTGAGGAGGAGTAAATACTTTACCAACTGCTCCTTTCTAGCCTCAGACTGGCCTAAGGCATGGTGGACAAGTAATTGGGAGTCACTTAGTAGTTTGACCCTCTTAGCCCCACATATGTAAGCTAACTTTAACTCAGCTATAGCTGCTTCGTATTCGGACTCGTTATTGGATGCCCTGAAAGCAAAACAAATAGTCTGGTACATACTATCTCCATAAGGGGAAGTTAAACATATTCCTGCACCACATCCCATAGTGCTAGATCCACCATTTGTTCGGACGATCCAGACTTTCTTGTCTTTTGTATCAGTAGCTTGCTCCGAATCCCTATCGGAGTGGAACTCAACCAAGAAATCAGCCACAGCTTGGGCTTTTACTGCTGTCCGGGGAGCAAAGTCTATGTCGAAGTCCCCCAATTCTACTGACCACTTAGTCATTCTGCTTGAAATGTCTGCTTTTTAAGGACATTCTTTAAAGGAAAAGATGTCCGGACGATGATAGGATGAGCCTGGAAATAAGGCCTCATCTTTCTTGCAGCTATCACCAGGGCTAATGCCAATTTTTCGAGTTTCAAGTAACGCCTCTCAGCATCAATCAAGCTTTTGCTGATGTAGTACACTGGGTGGGGATACCTATCGACCTCTCTTACCAGCACAGCACTGATGACACAACTTGAAACTGCCAAATATACAAAGAGAGTCTCCCCATCAACTGGTTTGAACAAAGTTTTGGGCGAGGACACGTGATTCTTGATTTCATTGAAAGCTTCATCACACTAAGGGATCCACTCAAAACCCTTCGCACCCTTCAAGGTTTGAAAGAAAGGAGCACACCTGTCCGAAGACCTGGAGATAAATCTGTTTAAAGCTGCTAATCTCCCCGTTAACCGTTGTACTTCTTTGACGTTTCGAGGAGGTTCCATCTGGAAAAGAGCATTCAGCTGGTCCGGATCGGGCTGTATTCCATGCTCACTTATGATATAACCCAAAAAATTCCCGGATTGTACTCCGAAGACACATTTCTCAGGGTTTAACTTTAAATTTACTTTTACCAAGTTGGCAAAAGTTTCTTGAAGATCGGACAAGTGTAACTGCTCATCCACACTCTTCACCATCATATCATCAATGTAAACCTTCATATTTCTTCTAATTTGATCAGCAAATGCCTTATTGACTAACCTCTGATAAGTAGCCCAGCATTTTTCAAACCAAATGGCATCACCTTGTAGCAGTGCAGACCCTTGTCAGTGAAAAATGTGGTATGCTCTTGATCTTTTGGATCCACTTGAATCTGATTGTACCCGGAGAAGGCATCCATAAAGGAAAGCAGCTTGTTCCCAGAAGTAGAGTCTACCAACTGATCTATCCGGGGGACCGGGTACAAATATTTTGGGCAAGCTCTATTGAGGTCCGTGAAATCAATGCACATGCGCCACTTTATTTTTCACCAGGACAAGATTGGCAGTCCACAAAGGATACTGAGATTCTTTAATGTGTCCCATCTTAGTGAGTCTGTCAACCTCTTGTATAATGACATCATCCTTTTCTTTTGAGAAAGCTCTTCTCTTTTGGACCACTGGTGCTACATCTCTCCAGACAGATAGGTGATGGGATATCACCTCTGATGGAACTCCAGTAACATCAGCGTTGCACCAAGCAAAAACATGCTGATGGTCTTTCAAAAATTTCAACATCTCTTCTTTCAACATTGGTGGCATCTTGGACCCTATCTTGACATTCTTGCCTTCTTCCAAACAGTGTGTTTCAACCTCTTCAATTGGAATCAACACTCCAGGGGTCTCTCTGGGGTCATCAATTTCACCCTCACCCCCAGAAAGGCCCTCAAACTGCTATTGATCATTTATTCGGACTGCCCCAATGTTCGAGGAGCGAAGGCAGTGGCATAGCATTCTCTTGTAATCTTTTGGCTGCTCCGGACAACCCCAACCTGTCCCTGAACAGCATACTTTAAGCACTGGTGGACTGTTGAAGCCACTGCATGCATCCTAGAGAGCCAAGATCTCCCCAGAATAGCATTATAGCAAGTGGGAAAATCCACCATGATGAAGAGTATTCTAACCATTTTCTTGAAAGGTCCCCTGCCCAATAACACTTCTTCTTCAAATTCTCCGATCACATCGGCTGAGCTGCCCGTAAAGCCCACGATTGACCTGTCCGACTTTTGAATCACAGCTGGATTTTTCATTTTCTTATAAGTGGTTAAGAATAGGATATTGGCTGAGCTTCCAGTATCCACCAGAATTTGCCTTATTTAATTGCCTCCTATAGATGCTCCTATGACAACAGCATCCTCATGAGGGCCGGCAATGTCTCTCAAATCATCCTCATTAAAGATAATAAAGGGGAATGAGTTTGGTGACTGATAAGATGTCATGCCTCCTTCTAGCTGGGAGACCAAATTATGAACATGCCTCTTTCTCGAAGAAGCAGTAGGAGCTGTCATAGTGTCCCCTCCGAAAATTGTAAGTGACTCAAAGAATTTAATGAGCCCGGAGACCGACCTAGCACATTCCTCTATAGCACCCACCCTGTTTCGAGTTGGATCAGGATCCAAGTACTCAGAATCCACATCAAACCTTTCAACTATGACCATGGCCCCCTCCGGGGCAGCATTACTTGGACCAACCCGGTGAGTGTTGTCAGGCTTGTTGCCTCCTCTTCTTTTAACGTATGCTCCCAACTTCCCCCTTTCAATCAGGTTTTGAACTTCTTGCTTCAACGCTATGCAATCATCAGTGGTATGGCCAATATCATTGTGATATTGGCAAAAGGAATTGTTACGATGTTCTCTGGGAGACTGCAAGGTTGCCGGTCTCCGGTAATGCACCTCATCTTTTGTTTTATCGAAAATGGTGGCCATACTCTCTTTGAGCTCTGCGAACCACTCCGGTTGGACCCATGGCCCTCTTTTGTTTCTGGATTGTTGACTTTGAGCAGGAGCAGCTGGCTGAGACTGGGCTTTTGCCCTGCCATGCCCCTGTCCGGTTTCTCTTGCTTTATTCCCATACTGGTTTTGATTTGGAGTTGGTGCCACTGGGGTGGACCTCACCTGCCTGTGCACCCTGGTCTTCTTTGTTTCATCAACGTTTATTTGCTTGCCAACTTGATTTAGCAATCCTCCCCAGGTCATGGCCTTCTTTCTGGTCACCGAATCAGCCAGATTGCCTGGGTTCAAACCTTGCCTTAGGGATGCTATTGCCACCTGTTCGAAGCAATCAGCCAACCCATTCTTTGTGTTCACAAAACGACTTATGTATTCCTTCAAGGACTCATTTGGCTCCTGGGCACAATGGATTATTGTGTCTCCATTGCCCTTCAGCTCTTTACTCCCTACAAACTGCCTTCGAAAGGCCACCCAAAACGTATCAAAATCCTTAATACAACCCTGAGGCAGGCTGTTGTACCATTTCAGAGCACTCCCCGTAAAATATTGGGAGAATGCCCTACACAGTAGTTTATCATCATCATCAAAGTTCATCATGAAGTTCTTGAATTGCTCCAGATGATTGTCCGGATCAGTACTGCCATCGTACTTCTCCATTTTAGTACTGTCAAACCTCTTGGGGAGGTTTCCGGACAGGATTTTAGAAGACAGTGGAGACTGCCTCCAATTCCTTCCACGACTGAACACAGTATCCTCATTGGGAGTTGCAAAGATACCTGGCTCATCGTGGAAAGCAAATGGATCCATCAGCATCTTGTCCGTATACCTCCGGTGGTGAGATGACCCCTTTCCAATATGCCTTTTCATTCTTCCATGGTGATCTCTTTTTCTTGAATATTTCTTAACCTGCTTTTGCTTTTTCTTGGTTCGACCCTCATCACTGCTAGAGGACAAGGATTTTTCATTTCCCTCACTGTCCGAAGAGCTGCCCGAAGATTCTGAACTCGAGTCAGAACTCTCCACAGGCTTGGACCGGTGAGACTTTTTAGAACTAGCATGAGTCTTTTTGGTGCTCACATGAGTTTTGGAAGCCTCATGCTCTCTGGGGTTATCGGTGTGATGAACAACCGATGCCTTGGATTTTTCTTTCACGCCCATCTTGGCCTTTTCAGCCCTCAGAGCTTCTATTTCAAGCTTTAACCTGTCGCGCTCTTGGACAGTGTACTCATCATTTTCTTCCACCACTTCGAGCAAAGCTGGTGGAAGCTCTTGATTGTCCGGATTCATACGGATAAAATTTCTTGGCAGGTTTTGAATGCTTGATTCAGGTACCTCTCTTCTCCCACCGTGGTCGCCAATTTGGTGTGGATAATTGTTGTCTGAGGGTAGGCTGGTAATTTCAAGTGGAGTTTTAAGGTGGTATATGGGTGTTTAACAGTGGTGTGTAGGTGTTTAACGGTGGTGTGTAGGTGTTTAACGGTGGTATGTAGGTGTTTAACGGTGGTATGTAGGTGTTTAACGGTGGTATGTAGGTGTTTAACGGTTAGAGTAGAGAGTAGAGAGATGATTAAGCAGCTTGGTAGCAGTTAATTCTCATTACCCATAGTTAATGCTGGTGGTTGGGTATTTATAGTGTAATGTTTGGGCCCTTATGGGCTTTCGGGTCATGTTTAATGGACCCGGGTCATGTTCAAAGACCCATGAGCTCTTAAGTAGGAGAGCAAGTTGCTTAGTCAAGAAGTGTTTAGGTTTTTAGTACTTTTGTCATAGTTCGAACTGCCTTAAGTTCACAGAAATCTGTCCGGTCCAAGTGACCTGTTCAATCCCTGTCCCTGCAACCTGTCCGGTTTTCGGAGAGACTTGACCGATCTGCCCTTGTTCGGGGAGCGTGCTGAATTCGGACTCATTAAAGTCAATGAACAACTTGCGTAACCTTATGATTTTTTACCATTAGGCTTGATTTATGAACCATTTTTGAAATTTGACATTTTAAGTTAATGCACAATATGACCAATTACGTAACTTTATGACTTATCAACCTTAGGATTTGTTTATTAACCATGTTCATGAATTTGACTATTACGCCAGAGCTCAGTATGACCACTTGTTTGACCATATGGGTTTTCAAGATCATGCTTGGTTTATTAACCATTTAAACTAAGTTATAATTATATACGTCCCTTAGTTTGTATGGCTTCTTTATTTATTTTTTCGAATATTTATAATTAAATATTTATATTTGCTATATGATTTTTCTTTTTGAATTACTATCTTCTAAATTTAAAGAAAACAAATTCATTAATAAAGTAGCTTACATTGTGCGTTATTAAAAAAAATATTTCGCGCCACCAGAAAGGAAAAAGAGTGCACAACCATATTACAAACTTCTCTAATACATATTCAAATATTGAATGTGCCAAGGTTACTTTAATATGTTTCCATTCATATATTCCAACCGATATGCCTATGATGATCCCTTGTAATAACTTTATATGATATATCTTAGTTTAGAGTTATGTTTCTTGCATATTTATCATTTGCCCTTCGACAAATTTTTTTCATAACTAGATCACCTTCTTTGAGAACTCTTGGCTTTCACTTTGAATCGAACCAGCTTTTCACTAAGCTTTTATAATATTATGCTCTAACCTGAGCCTGATCTTTACATTATTGAATACAAATTGATAAAAAATTGTCCTCCTTCATTGTTTCTCTCTTACGAATAACATTATATTCTACGATTAAAAATTATAATATATAGTAGAACAATTGTTTCCATCATGTAAACCATAAAAGTGGTGTTTCTACTGTAATAGTCTTAAAAGGAAACGTCTGGTCAAACTTCTACATCTATAATGAGCCATGTCAACTCCTTATGAAAATCTCTAAGAATAAAAAGTGTTTCATCATTTTCCAAACACCGTAGCATAGGCCTTGTATCACTCTTTTTATATTGAACATCATCAAGAATCTTATATTTATCAGCTCGTATTCTTAACGGACGGGCCTTGGCTTTTCCTTATGAAAGTATATGATCTTTAAAAAACAACAAATACTATTGTCTCAATTTATCAATTATTTCTCTTACTAATACAATGACTTTCTGATCTCTATCATCTTTATATGATCTTTCTTGAATGAAAGAGAGGATTATCTCCCAATAGTGCTATATATCCTAAAACGTCTACAACCAAGTAATCTAGACGAGACACTTTTTCATCTTTTACCTTTTAAAATATTGTCATCCATTCTTTTAATAATTCTAAGTACCCCTATCATACTTTATTGCTTTACCTCGTATACACCATTACCTTGACTTACTACCAATCGTGAATCCGATCTTACCAATATAACTTTCACACAATAAATACAATCCAAGTTCAATCCTCTCAAAACAACCTAATATTCCACCATGTTTTTAGTAACATTAAACCAAATTTTATCGACTGCTTAATTTCCTCATCGAATGATGTTATGAAAATAATTCCAGCTCCTCTTCTATTAAGACATGAATTCTCATTAACTTCAAATATCCATTCAATATCATTTTTCTAACTATGGTTGCATACCCCATCATCACTCGTTCTTTCACCAGTGAACTCATTTAAAAAATCTACAACTCATTGGGCTTTGATTGCAGTACAATGTTCATATATAAGGTTAAGATATTAGTACAGTGTTTTATACAGGAATTTGACGAGTTTCAAACAACATATTTGGGCATATATAATCTAGAGAAGAAAATCAAGGTTAATCAATTCAAGTGGAAATGTTAGACATAAATAAGGAATGACCCGAAGTTAGAGGTACGAAGCAGGAAAGACTTGAATATTACACTATTGAGATATTATATTACACTAGGGGAAGTTCTAATGAGGATATATTACATGGATTCTGATAAAACGTTAGAGACACTTATGTAATTAATATATATATATATATACATAGTTTTTTTACTTTGTATTATGACTCAATATACCTGCAAATAAAGATATATTTGTTATTTATACCAATATATCCTTAAGTGGGGGTATATTAGTATTTGAACAATTTTATATTTGATATTTGATATGTATATATATATATATATATATATATATATAGAAGAAAGGCCTCAAAATAGGGATTTATCTCATTTATCATCAACTTAATCTCTCAAATTATTTTCTCTCTTTAGAAAAACTATGTTTTCTCTCTTTCTATATTCGCTAGTCTAATACACTTTTAACATATTTGATGAAGGTCTTGTACCTCAAGAAATGATCAAGAATTGAGTGATTTTTAAGAATCATAGTATATCATAAGCAAGTTACATCAATCCAATTGATGAAGCTATGATGAGCAGAAAAAACAATAGTGATTGAGATCAATTCAAGTTAAAGGTACGATTTGAGTTTGTTTGGAGTTGATTCAGTTTTTCTACAAGAATCAGGCATTCAATCCTATACAAAACATGAAATTGGTTTTAAATTTTAAGAATTAAGAATCAGTTTTTATATAGGCCTAAATTGATTAATTTTTGCCTTAAAATCTAAATCGATTCTTAATTTTTTTTTTAATTATTTTTTTCGATTTCCTACTATTATGAGCTTAATATAATGATACTTGTTTGCTGATATTTAATTTTTTTAGTGTTAATCGAATTGTCATTTTATTAACGTTGTCATTGTATGTTGAATGTACACATTTGTTTCGCATATACTATATGTTTCCATTATTGCGTGTGGATTATTATTCTGTCATAACTAGTCAATACCAAACTTAATCTGAATGTATATATCTATATAGTAAGATATTATGCATTCCAGTCTAAATGTATGAGTAGTATGATGTTATTGCGTGTTTCAATTAGTATTTGCATATAAATGTCAATCACATGTATATATGCATGCTGCACAACTATGAACATTGAGGAACTCTTTACTGTAACACGCAAATATATTATTATGTGTTTGCATGAAATATTATGCATTAGGAATTATTTTCGCACATAGTTATAACAACATTAATATGTATCCTTGAAGATATAATATGAAGTAGATAGTATACCTTAAGTGTCGAGGTTTTCTCATTGAGCAAGCGCAAGAAAATCACGTGCACAAGATGCCACGTCAACTGGACCATCCTGAACTTGATTAACTATGCCATCTGCACTGGATGCCACACCAATCGTTGATCACGATCTGCCACTATAACTATCAGAATCATTTGTTCTTGATCAATAGTGTTTCACCCACCAAATTCCATATCTAAAGTAACCGAAGTTCCTCGAATTGAACGAATTCTTTGAGAAATCCTTTCGATCCTTGATTGCATCATCACCATTGGTCATAATGAAACTTGAAAGCTTTGAAAATAAAATTATTTTCCACAGACAACGTCAAATTTGATAAGAGAATTCTTTCTCAAATGAATTACCAAAATGAAGAATTAGATTTGAGAAATAAATTGCTCCGTGTTTAATAGTTTTTTCTTATTAAGTGTGTGATCAGTCCTTAAATGAAGACTTTAATCTCAATTTATAGAGTTTACAAGGAATAGTCTACCAATTATTAAATTATGCATATTACCAATGACTAAATTACACGTGCTATTTTGTTATAACGGTCTAATAATATTATTTGATAACCTATTATATGATGACAAGTATAATTGCAATTATATCCGTCTAACAACTTTTATGTATGCTCATCCCGTATCTTCTTATAAATCTCTCTTTGACTTCTAGTTCACTTGATACGATCATCATCTTAAATATATTTACAACCATCATCTATCTTTTCTTTATGACTTTTGTCTTTATTTTGTGCAATCCTCGTCTTAAATATTTTTATGATCCTCGTTCATATCTTCTTTATGACCATCGTATTTTATTTATTCGATATTCATCTTAAATATATTTGAGAAATTATCTATATCTTCTTTATGACCCTCGACTTCCATTTATATGATTATCATCTAAATCTTTATAATCATTGTCTTGTATCTTATTTATGACCCTCGTCTCTTAATTTTTCACAACTGTTGCCTCGTACTTATTGGTAACCCTCTTCATGACATGCATCTTATTATTAGTCTTTAATATATACTTACCTCGTCATTATAAGGAATTTATACTATCTATAGGATATAACGTTATCACTTTTATTTTCAAGATATATTTTTCTTCTCTCATTTGTGTAACTTATAACTAGAGAAAACTAGATAGCAAAAGATTGCATATTCTTTTGAATATTCACCGACTAATTTTAAAAAAACTGCCCCTTGTAGTTAATAAATTTATTATACTATGATTTATTAGAAATTTCAATTTGTTGATTCTCCACTTACCCATAAGATTTAAAAAATAGTCATTTGTAATTAATGTGTTTAATAAAATTGTAATTTGGAAATCTATTCATAAATTTTTTACCAAAGCAAATTATTCATTAATTATAAAAATAATTAATGAGTTTAATAATAAAATCTCATTGATTTTATTCAATTTGTTTGTATGTGACAGACAATGGATCACAAACTAGCTGACTTAAGTCATTAGGTGATAAGGCACCCCAGATCACATATAAACTTAAAAAGTGAATGTTTTTTTTACTTGTGAAATGTCTAATTTTATTAAGCTTTCTAACTAATCTATTTAGCGGGTTTTGGATCAAAGACATCATTTAGAGTTGGTTAGGAGTATTAAGTCATGAAGCACCCCTAAAGATTTACTCACTCGTGCTAATAAGGCTATAAAACTAGATGAACCACATTTGAGAATTTACATAAACCTCTTCTTTTTTACTCAATGTAGACCAGATTAGGAATCATACTGGATTACTTAGTTAACATTTATGCGACCATTTTATAATGATTTTTCTATATATATATGACAACTATTTTTAGATTTTTTATTATATTGTTTATTAATTTCTATATAAAAAATCATGCCCAAATTAAAATTATAATATAATCGATCTTAGTAAGTTATAGACAAAGAGAAATTTAAATATCTAATCAAATAAAAGTCTAACATGCAATTATAAAAATTTTAAACTCAAGATCACTTCACTATTTTTAATTAGTTTAAGAACATAAAATATATATTAAATAATAATAAATGATCATATTTGTTTTATATTTTCTCAATTACACACGTATCTTGTACGCACACTTACAATTTAATATTGTGAACGAAAAGATGACCAATGAACAATATTACATGGTGGATAAATTTGGAGTCAACATTACGGAGTGAAATGAAAAATTGGAGTTAAATTATCAAAGTTACGTGGTTCCGCCATAAAACAAGTTGAAAGATAAGAAATGAAAAATAATCGATAGAAATTCGAAAAACATAAAATTAATAATCATGTCAACAAAAATGCAAAAACAATGTCAAAAGTTTTTTTTATTGTGAACATTCAATAACATTGCTCATAAAAAAATATTTTCCCCCAAAATTTGAATAAAAATAATGGATTAAAGAATATAAATCAAAATAAATACTCACATTGGATTGCTTCATAGTCAATGATTTTACGGTCGGTAGCTTGACTTGTCGAGTCGCTAGTTTGGAGCTGGGAGAGAGATTGAACTCCAATCTTATTCAACAATTCCTTCAAATTACGGGTTTATTCGAATTCCATTCACCTTAAAGATCCTTATTTTTATGTGAGATTTTGATTGCTTCATGTAGAGAGATATTACAAGAATGGTATTCTCCAAAATACAAGATTTCTTTAGGGACAAGTAAAAATATTTTTCTCATGGTCCTTTGGACGAATGAAAATTTAATTATACACGTAGTCTTAGTAAACCATGGTTTTTGAAACATTTATAAAAACTTAGAATAGTGAGTTTATTTGATATGTTGCTTATTTTTGTCTGAGTATGGAACATACATAGTGCATTTCGATAAATTGGAGGTCATATGGTTTTGTATTGTGTGATCACTACCACGGTCGAGCTCATCGCGATCATATCCCAGCTTAGAGAAGCTATTATCGCCCAGCCCCCCTAACCTAATATGGCACCGGATTCGGACCGCAAGGAACCATAGAATAGGGGGACGTCTAATCCTTTTGCCGCCGCAAGGCTGGCTAATCGTACGCAGCAGGCTCGAAGACCCCTGGTTCTCGAAGTGTCTCATCCAACCGTGAGTCATAGTTCGCTCCAGAATCTCCTTCTCACCATCAAACACAAAACGGTCAGAGTCCGTTTTCGTAGCTTTGGGTTTGAAAGCCGCGATCTACCAAGCAATCATGAGCTAATATTTTCTGCACATTCACATCATTGAGATGAAGACTCATCTCATCACGATCAAGTTGCTAGCCACGATCAACACTGTTTTTTATTCTGTGTTTTTAAATTTCAATTTGCTTTTCTTACATATTTTTCACCCATTTTGTAATTTGTTTACTTCTGTTTTTGTGTAGGGTTGTTTTTTTTATTGCTGGCCATGCTACTTGAGATCTTGAGGAAAATATAGAATGTATCTTACCCACTTGAACATCTAAGTTCTTCATACTTGTCTCATTCCTCTCAAAGAGATTGTTGGAGGATTTAATATACTTGTTGAGAATCTACTCTAAAGTGGGTTTAAACTTCTCAAAATGATTATTGAAATATTCAATAAACTTGTTGAGAGTTTTTTCAAATGTGGGTTTTCTTTCAATAATCAAAATCTTCTTGCATCCATATGTTATTGTGTTCTTTCTTGAAATTTTTGGATCTTGCCTATAACATGTTTGATAAACATTATTATCATAAACAATTAGAGTTTTGTTGGAAGTTACTTACATACATTGTATCGTCAGATGTCGCGAATCTATTTGCATCTTTCGGATCCTATGCTTTGATTTCATTTATAAAGATTTCATTTATTTTCACTTGAGCTATTTATTGCTCCAATATACTAATTTTTTTAATAATGGGTTCACTCCATACATTATAAATTCCAGGTTTCTTCATAAAAAGTAAAAAAATAAAAATTATCGGTATGAAAATATTTCAAACCAACAGGTAAAACAATAATTCCTCGATAACGGGGCCAAAAACTTGATGGATGAAATCACAAATTCACGAGTTATCGTCAAGTAGTAATGACTACTTTAAATACTAATATATCAAACCTAATGGAATAAATCTAATTTTTTAAATAGACAATTTAATATAAAAAAAATAGAAAAATAAACATAAAAAATTTAAGTTTTTATGAGATGATCCAAAATAGGGTCTTTTTGTTAAAACTAATTAATAAAGAAAAAATTATTACAATTAATATTAAAAATAAATTTGAGTAAATTAATATTAAAATAATTACAATGTATTAAAACATATATACACATTCTATTAAGATTTTAAAAAATAAAATAAATTAAATCTAAATATATTTTTTCAAACCAAGTTCTCTTTGAGAGTGTTCTCTTTGAGAGTGCTATCATTATATCTCGGTCACCGACAACTAAACTTCTTGTATAGTTAGTTATATCTCTAATCCCATACCTCCAACAATTGGATCACACAATCTGAAAAACATAGTTCAAATTCCACCGAGTCATGACCGTAGTGCACTACTCATTCAACCGGTGACATTAATACATATCTGAAGTAGGCATCACCTCTTGGTCTCAACCTAAATATATTGTCAATCAATTAATCTCGTAAGAAATTGAAAGTATTATGCATACTACTAATACTAAAAAATATAAAAAGAAATTAAAATTAAAAGTCCAATTCATAACAAACATATACAGAAAGGTTTTCAAACCCGAGAACGAAAATGATTAGTTCATTCTAATCTCATTCATAATTTTACTAATAAATTGAAAATAGCTACAAAACAAATAGTGTGCCAATCTAATTTATGTTGATATATTATTTGATTTTCCATATACGTTTTTCTTCTCTTATTTGCATAACTTATATTCCAGAGAAAATGAGATAGCCAAAATATTGTATTTTCATTTTCTTTTCACCAATTAATTTTTAAAAAAGTATCAGTTGTAGTTAATTTATTTATTATACCATAAATTTTTGTAAATCTCAATTTTTTGATTCTCTACTTACTCATTGATTATAAAAATTTATCCACTAAGTTCAGTGTGAAATTTAAAATGGTATAAAAGTAAAATAAAATTAAGGATAAATATCATTTGATATAATTTTGTACTATATTATTCACACTGTTAATATATTTGGTTTAGCTAATTCCAAGCATATAGACATCAAGTTCACATCGATACAAACTCTATGTTAATAGATACTTTTACTAAAGTAATGATATGTATAGTTTTTCGGGAACATACCATTAGGATAATTGTTTTTTGTTTAGATGATCATTGAGTTCAGTGAGAATTTGTACTGGGTCCCAAGTATGTTTGAAAATTTAGATTTATATATTTAAGTTTTGGAGACATATATGCATAATAAGTATGCTCATTTAGTTTATTGATTTTTCTTGCTCATTAAATAGATATTCACTAACCGAAGACCAGTTAAGCGTAGATGTGCATAATTATATTTCATATTATTTGTATGCTATAAGACATATTATATATATGTAATTGAATATTTGTCATATTGTGATCACTATTCTGTAAATTTACACATATTTAAAAAAATGAATATGTTTTTAATCTTTTGTCCTTAATAATAATGTACAAGATTGTTCACTTTATCTATGAACAATATAATTATAAAAGGTTAATTAAGTAGATGCATTATATAATAACACATAATGATCTAAGTCGGAGATTGTTAAACCTTTACTATTATGATAGACCAACATATGCTTATTCATGCATTGTTTATTGTCGATAATAGTCTGACTAATAAGTATCATACTAACATATGGAAACAATTCTAGAGGTAATCGTATAGATACCTAGTCAGATTTGATTTATATAAGATTGAATGTTAAATATTATTAAAATTGCATTAAATAATATATCAAAAAATGCGGAAAATAATTGACATTTAAATATATTCATCTAATGAATAAACGAAAAGATATTGCTTACGAATTTGCATTTTGTTATCCATCTTGTGTTGTGCTCCTTTTCGTTCCCTATCGATTATGTAGACATTGACCCAAACTAAATATGTCACCCTTTGCTATATGGGTACTTAGGGATCTGCAATCTGTCAATCCGTAGCGTTGTAACATACTTTCAATGTATGTCTTTCGTGATAATTTAAAAATACCACGAGAGTGATCCCGATGTATCTGGATCCCTAACAAAACTGGCATTACCAAAATCTTTCATATCAAATTTGTCTGATAGAAATCATTTTTCAGTGTGTAGTAATTCTTTATTGTTCAAAGAAAGCATTATGTAATCCACATATTATATAAGAAATATGAAATTACTCACACTGAACTTGTAATACACACAATTCTCACCCGAGCTAATCTAAAATTCATAACCGACTATCACCTCAAGGAATTTGTGATACCATTGACGAGAGGCCTGTTTAATCCCATAAATGGATTTCTTAAGCCTACAAACTAGATCTTTTAAGTTACTTTTAATAAAAGTGTTCTAATTGCACCATATAGATTATTTCCTCAATGTTACCATTAAGAAAAGCGGACTTAACATCTATATGATGAAGCTCATGGTCAAAATGTGCAACTAATGACATGATTGTTCTAAATGAATAATTTATTGATATCAGAGCAAAAGTTTCTTTAAAATAAATCTCTTCACGCCGAGTATAACCTTTCGCTACAAGACGTGATTTATGTCTTTCCACATTACCCAAAGAATCTCATTTGGTTTTGTAAACCCATTTACAACCAATTTCATTTTTCCCTTTAAGTAATGAGGCAAGATCTTATACCACATTATCATGTATTGATTTATACACTTCCTTCATAATGTCAATCCACTTTCGAGAGTCAGAGCTTGCCATGAATTGTTTGTAAGATGAGATATCATCTATAGTTCCAGTACGTAACTCATTATACTATTGAAGATATACTTTACATTCTAGACCTTGGGTACTCTTTTTTTTCCATTGTGGACATTCTTAAGGGCACTATTTTATCTTGTTGCACTTCTTGAGGATGTAGT
Organism: Limnanthes douglasii subsp. nivea; assembly: GCA_036936605.1. Taxonomy (NCBI): domain Eukaryota; kingdom Viridiplantae; phylum Streptophyta; class Magnoliopsida; order Brassicales; family Limnanthaceae; genus Limnanthes; species Limnanthes douglasii. Next base: position 132,024,928 of record JAUPFV010000003.1, on the reverse strand, counting down.
GTTTGATCATTATGAACAATGTCATTGTGATTCCCTTATGGAAGATTATCTTGAAGTTTCTCTTGTTCTACCTGAACTATATCTGTATCTTGTTTAGAACCCTCAAGTGGAGTATCAGTGTTAATTTGAGGATTACATTGTTTTAATATGACCGAACTGATTGGCATTACAGCCCAATATTCTGATACCTGAGTATCCCCATTAAAACCTTCATGAATCTCTATGGATTCTTCCTAAAAATAAACGTATGTTCCCTTATTCTCCCCCCTAAGCTCAATAGTTTCTAGAAACTTGGTCGTTCCTATCTCAATTATTATTAAACTAAAATATGATTGTTATAAAACATTATAGATGTTGTTTTAATCATCTTCAAAATAATATAATTTTTTTAAATATGTGATATCATGTTAAAAAGAATAAGCAAAATACATTTTTAAAAAAATATATAATATCTTGTTGATAATAAAGATAATATTCATTTAATATAAAAACAATATATACTTTATCAAAACTATATATTGTTTTGTTTAAAAATGTAGTTTTGTTGTTGACCAATTTTAGGTCCATTTAATTATTCAGTGATTAAAAAATTATAAAAAAATTAAAAAAAAAAATTAAAATTAAATATCATTATGAAATTTAAAATTTTAGTGACAAAAACAAAAATAATTGCTTAAATTTTTACAAATATAAAAGTTTAAAAAAAATTAACAAAATATTTATGATAATTATCGAAACAATCCTCAAATATCTCAATAATGATTTATGAATATACAAATTTTATATCGATTTAAAATTTATTAAATATTGATTGAAAAAATGGAAAAACGATAAGGGTGAGATTACACTCAATTCTTTCAACCCTCTTTCAAGTTTAGGTAATACACTATTATTTTTGTAGTAAACATAAATAGTTGTGGGGATAGGTAATGACATAGATAAGATTAAAGCATTATAAATTCGTAAACAAGTAGAGATTATTTATGAATCCTCGAGGGAACACTTGAATAACATCAAGCCCCCATCTTGAAGATGAGGGCGAGAGAAATTTTAAGATAGTATACATACCGAGCAACGTTATTCAGTTTACCACATGCCCTACCAATATCAAAATTTAAAGTGGAAGCCTCACTCCACAAGGTAGATGCTCCAGGAATAACCGGTTCAAAGTCTACAACTCTGATGATTTTATTCATGAGGGTGTTCATTTATTTTAGGTCAAAGTATATTGACAAAAATAAGAAGATATCGAGAAGTATGAGTAGCAATAGATGGAAACCCTTGTCGATGTCCAGACTAACCCGTTGGATACTTTGGTCTCAGCCATTCACGACCCCCTTCTATTGTTGAATTCAAAGTTCTGAGTACCTTAAATGAAACAACTACTAGTGAGGACAGTGTGTCCAGAGTTGAATAAAGGAAAAGATCAACCAATGCCGTCAGGGAAAAAAGCAATACCAAGGTCATCATGAAGAATGATGAGACCTGGTCCACCTAATCCTCCTTTATTTTTACTTATGTTTTTTTTTTAACTAGAACCATTAGAAAAGTAATGCAATATTTACATGTATTTTTTTTAACAAACCTTACCTCGACTTATATCTTTTATATTAATTTATATGTGTGTGTGTCTAGAGGTTTTGGTATATTTCATTACTATTCATAGAAGCATTACTTCTTTTTTCTATGTTATACTTTTGGCTACAAAAGTCTCAACTTTTTTTTAGAGAGAGTTCAGCTTACTGATTCATTTTTTTATGGATCAACTTGACCTATGAGCGACATGGTTTCGAACTCTCTAAGGGTCCTACCAACGAAAGTCAACTGTTAAACTCATTTTCCTTTAATGATTGACAATTCTAAATGAAACAATATTTCCAAACTCTTATAGTCCCATGTTCGTTAAACTTACTTAGATGTCATAAATACTTATGATAGTTTAATTAGTCATGAGAGCGACATGTTTCGAAACTCTCTTATACAACATAGTTTTCAGACTTTAATACTTTATTTTTATATATTTAATCACGCAACACATGTATTTTTATGGCCAAAATCTTTAAAAGGATGACTATGTAGGTGTCTCATTGAAACCTTCTTACGCCACCTGGGTAAGAAAGAGTACAGTACCATGAAGTTTGATTAATTATAAATAGTTATATTTATATGATATCTGGGTTGTATGCAACTTTCTCATACTAAGTAGAGTTTTAGTTCTTAATATTTTAAGTGTGTGGAAGTGGCCTGTTTTCCTCATCAATCAAGTTGTACGTCCCTTCCTTGAATATTTCCAAAACTGTATAAGGCCCTTAGTAGATATGGTTAATATTGGCATCTTTGGAATATTTGGTGTGTAGGAAGATCCTCCTTAGTAATCTGTCACCAATTTGGAAAAAAATTATATGTACCTTACACTTATATCGGCTTCGCATTAAGGTTTGATGATATGAAAAACATGTGATATTTGGTCATCTTCTCATGTATTACATCTAGTTTGGCTTTCCTTCCCTCAAGTATTTCCATCCTTGATATAATTTCTACCCTAAAAGAAGAGAAAATTTTCTTTGTTAGGGAGACTGTATCGATGCCATAGATCAATGTAAGTTTTGTCTCTCATGTTGTTGTTCAATGAGTATTTTGGTAAGCCTAAAACACCCCATGCAAGAATTCAGGCCCCTTGGCAGTAAAGCCTTCTGAGATTTTTTCAAACTGTTAATGATGCTTCAGTTTTTATCTTCGACTTGCTCATTAGCCTGAAGGTTTAAATGAGTTGAAAAGTGTAGATCGATGCCTCTCGTAAGGAAAAAATAACTTAAATATTTTGAAATCTTGTGTCGTGGTAACTTGTAATTACCTTTGGCATTACAAACTTGCAAGAAATGTTATTTTTAGTAAACTTGATTACCTCATTTTCTCTGATATTCACTAACAACTTTACCTCAAACCGTTAAAAGAAGTAGTCTACTCCCACTACAATTTTTCCCACTCTTTTTAAGTGGTAGGAAGAGTTCTGACCATGTCTAAGACCTAACGGTGAAAATGAAGAGGTTTATCTATTGTTTCCAATGATACTGCTCCATATGTATAAAGAAAATTTTGGGAAAGTATCATACTTCTTGACCATTTGTTAGCCTAGGAGTATAGAGTAGGACAACATAGTCTACTAGGGTGACCATTATGCCCACAATAAGCAAAACCCACTTTATCATGGAGTTCATCCAATATGAAGTATGACTCGTCTATACCCATTCATCATAGGAGAGATTTTTAAAAACGTTGGTGATACATTGGTCCTCTTACCGATACATACTTATTAGAATTTTTTAAGCTTCGGGTTTCAACTTTATCAAGTGGTAAGGCCACGATCACGAGATAGTCCCATATTGATATTAGCCAAATCAACTCAGTGTGCATGGTATTGAATTTGTCCGTACTACCGCTACGATGATCAGAAAATTTCGAAATCGACGTCCGTTCTTGCAATACCCATGATGAGGTTATATCAGAGGAAATCAACGAATCTATGAAATCAACCAATAGCTCTCAGCTTTGGTCATTTGTTCAAAGTGTATACCCTTAAAATTGGTAACTAACTTTTATAACACCTTTAACTATCGTATGAGGCTGTCCTTATATGATGTTGTTTTTAGGCATGATTTATAGCAAATTGGGAGTCACTAAGTAGTTTCACCTTTTGGCCTCACAAAGTCGGCTATCCAAATACCCACAACCATTGCTTAATATTCAGCCTCATTAATACATGCACGAAAACCAAAGCATATAACTTGATGCATGATTTCTCATGTAGGGGTAATTAGCTAGAACTATGCTCTACAACTTAAAGAGCTTGAATTTTCATATGCGTGGACTATTCATGTTGGATGTATCTTTTCAAACGTCAGATAGAGTATTTCAACATGAAAATCAATTCGGAAGTCTTTTAGTATTTATGCTTTAATGAATATCTAAGGCTCATAAGATATGCAAAAATATCATAGCTCAAACGACAACGAGTAAGATTTCCAGCCATGTCCGGCTTCTACTATACGTTCCAAAATAAGAATAAGGTTCATACAAAAATAAAATAACCCTGAAAATAAGGTCTCATTTTTCTGGCTGTAACTACCAACACAAGAACTAGCTTCTTTAGTTAAATGTATATTGTCTCCACATCTAGAAGGCTCTTGCTTTTATAAAATATTGTCTTTTGATACCTCTCCACCTTCCTGACTAAAATTTCACTAACAACGTAACTGGATACGACAAGGTAAACATAAAGTGTCTCCCTAGTAAATGAATTTGAAATAACCTTTAGAGAAGATAATTAATATGTATTCTTGATCTATTTGTCACATTATTTGAGCCATTGGAACAATTAGATTTTTAAAAAACTTGGATGAAGTGGAAACACCTATGTGAGGAACGAGGTATGATCTAATTTATTATTGCTGGTCTATCGACCAATATTTAAACTTCTTTGACCGACCTGGGTGGATGCATATATGCTAAGTCGTCCAATTGTGATGGCTCTACCTCTATACCATATTTGTTGGCTAGATAACCCAAGAACTTGCATGATCACACCCCAAACACGCACTTTTCCGGGTTCAACTTCAAGTTAATGACTTTTAAATTATTTACAATCTATTTAAAGTCTTTGGTATGATTAACATCGTCGAGGCACTTTAAAAGTATATTATTTACATACACTTTTATATTTCAATATATCTAGGTATTAAGGGTTTTATTGATAAGAATTTGGTAAGTTACCCTTGTATTATTTAATTTGAAGGACGTGACTTTATAGCAATGAAGGCCATGGTCAATAATAAAGTAGTGAAATTTGGATATACTAAATGCATCTGGATCTGGTTGTACCCTGAATATGAATTTATGGACGATAAAAGTTTATTGCATGATATTGAGTCTACCAACTGATTTTTTACTGGCACTGGGAATGGGTTTCGGGGTCATATTATGATCAAATCAATAAAGTTCATACACATTCGTTACTACATATTATTCTTTCAGACTATGCCTAGGTTAGCAGTTTAGATATGGTAGGTAAACTGCAAGATATGCTCCACACTCGACATTTTGTTTATTGCAGTTACAATGGCTTTTATTTTTTCAATAGAGAAATCCTTTATCTTCTTAATTATTGGTCGAACGTTCGCATTTACTAACAAATTATGATAATTTTTTTCCGATGGTAATCCTAGATAACGGTCTCAAATTCACGAAATAAGTTTGTATTTTCTCTTGTGAAAACGACCATTGTCACGTCGGACTTCACGATAAGAATGAGGCTTCTTCATTATGTGAAATTTTACTTTGAATATTATATTATGTGAGCTATCTATGTTGATAATCTATATTATTATCTTAGTCTCGACAAAACAAGCATTTACGAGCACCACTTTTTGATGGGGTCCGACCACGTCTAAAAAATTATCATCATAAAAATTATTGGAGGCAATAAGCTCGGTGCAGATGGGCAGAGGTATGACTTTGGTATTCAAACTCTAGGTTAGAAGAATTTTTTTTCTTGAAGATTTAGTGAACCCTAATAACAAGTCACCCTCAATTATAATCATAAGTATACTCGATTAGGATCAAAGTCTAGATAACCTTCATCTTGCTCTTCGTATACCTTTTCCGGGTTTTTTTAAATTGACAGTAGTTTATTCCTCATTTGGATAAACTATTGGGGCTTTGATCCTCATAGTCTCATATTTTGGTTCAGTTCATCTCGTCTTTGACCAATTTTTGGGCCATGAAGACCCTTACAAAGTTTAATCAAATTATCGTCTTTAATGAGAGTTTGGATCCTTTCTTTACGCATGAAATCTCAGGTGTCCTCACTAAAATTATTGTGATACTTGAAGAACATAATAAATTTCATATCCTCTCTTGTCTTGAACGTAGGAAACGCCACTAAAAAATGCACAATATTTGACTTTCTAATAAATACTAGTTATACTCTTTATAAGTTCGACATGGTTACTTCATTTATACTTAATATAGTTACCTCTCCAATTCAAAGCATGATTACCTTCCCGAATCCATCTATCTATGCAATCTACTTGAAGTTTCCTGAAAATTTCACTCACTCGAGCCTCAAAGGCCTTGGTCTAGAAGTTGCATGAGGTGATGAAGTTAGGTTCAGTTAAGTGATTGAATGCGGGCAAGTTTTTTAAATATGAGTATGAGGTGGATTTTAGGGTACCAACATCAATACTAAAATATTGTTCTTATGAATATGAGGCTGATGGTTTTGCCTGAACCTCAAGTGTATGGTCTCATTGATCTTGATCTATGATTCGAATTGGGCTAGAAGGACCCCAAAGGTCATATCCTTCTTCATTATGTATTCAGCCAACATGCCTCACATAATCTATTATCTGAAAGACATACATGCCAGAACATCATAAAAATATTTTAGGATATTCTTTGTTTTTACAAATCGTCGAGTATAATCTCTTCGAATCTCATTCGAGTCTTACTTGCAATGTACGATATACTCTTCATTTATTTTAGTAACTGTGCTTAAAGTGAAGTGATCCATGAGCATGAATGATAGATTTTCAGAATTTAGAATTGATCCATGTGAAACCAGTTGAACTAAGTCATAGTATTTTCTATAAAAGTCATTGATAAAGCCCGATACATTAATCAATCAGCCCCACCGAAGATGAGCATTATATTTTTGAATTATTCAATATGATTCGTAGGATCCCTTGACCCTTTGTACTTACCCATTCGAATGATCAAACTAATGAGTAAAGTCCCTTAATATCTTAAGTGCCAAATGGGATTTAGAAATGTTATACCTCTTGAGGTATAAAGGACCTCAACGATGTCATTTCATCCTAAATACTGATTGTAACCTTGGTAGGTCTTTGAAAGAGGCTAATTGGGATTTAAAAATTGAGGTTTGGGGTAGTAAGAAGGTTGAAAATAAGGATTGGGATGAAAATGGCCATCTCTCAGAGCCCCTCTTGAAGATGGGTTGGGAACTGAGCGAGGAAGTTGAAACTTTTGTTGTACATGAGGTTGCATATGTTGTGTAGAGGTTGTTGAATCAGTTGAAAGTGACGTTTTATATGATGTTTTTGAAATTTTAGAGGGCTGAGGGGTGTTAAACTATTTATGAAGTTTTGAATTGAAGTGGCTTTATATGAAATTCTATGTCTTAGATCTCTGGGTATGAGCCATGTCATGGTGGTGCCGATCATTTGCTCGACCATGATGTTGAAGTGTGAATGTCAGTGACGTCTTCTTTTAGGGGTCTACGAGTCCCAATAGATCAATTTAGTTATCACTCAATGAGGAAAATGAGAGATATTAGTGCCAAGACATGTACCTGTTTCTATATGCATCCTAAGATATGCCATCTTGTAATTTCTAAAATGACTATGAGACTTTGTCATAAGCTTCCAGTGATTCTATCTTAATGTTAATCTGCCTAATTTCAAACATTAATCTTGAATGTCATGGTCCTACATTCTCAACTATAACTCAAAGGATTGTTACGTATGCTGCATGTGTTCAATATAACTCTTTAAACTGGGCTTGGAAGGAGATCACATTAAGAAGCCTGCCAGAGTCCTAATGTACTTCGGCCTCAATGAGGTTTTCAATAGCTCAAATTATTTTTATTAGTAACTTGCGACTTTTGACCAAAGGTTTTGGGAAAAAAAACTATATGAATACCAGTCTTTCTCCATAAACAATGCTACTAATGATGTTCGACGTAGTCTGGGTACTAGCTCAACATTACCAATCTAGATATGAAGGTTTCTTCTCTGGTTGAGACACCACATAGAAAAAAAGATATTTTAGAAAAACAAAGTCACTAAAATAATAAAATTAATATAAAATCTTCATTATTTTCAAATAATGTGGTACAATTTAACCCTTATTTCGTATTTCACAATTTATTTTATTCTGATTTCATATTTTGTAATTCGGTTGTCTTTTATTTTATTTTGTAAATACACTACCATAACATTAAAATATCTTATTTTTATCTTATTTTTTTATTTGATCTTTCATTGTTTTGTGTTATTTTATGAATTTTTGTGTGTGTTGTTTTATTAAAAAAACACAAAATCATCATCACTCTACCTATTAAACGTATTAATCTCACAATTCACTTCATGCGACTCAATCTCTCACTTGGATGCTATTCTCCATGGTATAAGTAATACAATATAAAACTTTTAATTTTTTTCTCTTCAAGCTTTTCCTCCATTTTATTATTTGTAAATAAAAGTTTCAGATTTATATTATATTATATTATACTCGTGGAATTAGATCTATATATATTTTAGATGTATTTCTATTTTTTTTGTCTCTTTTGGATCTATATAACAAAGTATTAAGCAAAAAAAGCTAGGCAGAACAAGATTGTTATAAGCCTTTAAAGATGAGTAATGATTTTGAGGTGTAAACGAATTTTGTCATGTATTTCTACAAGTAAGAAAAGTTATTATAGCGACATAGATTAGTAAATTAATTTGATTCTTGTAATTGAAATTTGTAAAGGATATTCAATGTAGGTATCATGTTGTCATTAGAATAGTTCTCTTGTGAATCCAACTTCAAGACTGTCTAGAAAGGCAATAACTCTGAGTTTATTAGGAATTTTGTTTGCATTTAGATATTGTTTGAATTTCCATTTGTGAGTCAACTTGAATAGCCAATCAACAACTGAGTTTTGCTTCATGTAGATATGTGTTACATTCATGCTTGATATTATCAACTTCATACGACAATTTAATAATAAAGATGATAAACACAATGAAAAATTATGATTCAGAAGCATTGATATTAGTATATTAGAATCATTCGATATCAATGTTAGAGATTTTCAATTTAGAGTAAAGAATAAGACCATTAAGGAGGGAACGACACTCATCTATAATGGGTGTCTATTTACCAAGAAGCCTACCAATATGTGAAATGATGTCCTCTTTATTGTTTTTAATAATAACACCTTCACTTGTTTCACCAATTAATGAGCATGAGCCATCAATGTTCAAGTTGAGTCTTGTGATACAAGTATGTTTCCAGTTGATGAATGTAATCTTTATATGCTGATTTAGGTGATTGTAACAACCCAAGTCATAGGGAGAATCAATGTTATTGGTCCAGTGTTCTTGTTTAAGAAGATTAACAATGTCAAGCTTTAGGATTGTGTTTTTGATTTGGTAAATGATAGTAGATGCAGTGAAGCTTTCGTGTTGGTATTTGACTTTGTTTCTATGCGACCAACGAGACACACATATAATGGTGAGCAAAATGGTATGAATGTGGATAGCTTTAGATGATGACCAGTACCAGCTCCTAATACCATGACCGAACGTGGCCGTTAAGCTTATCGATTCAGATAAGACTAAAATGCTAAGCTTTTGGTTATAGTTTTAGGAACTGGACTGGACCGCTAAGTTTTCGGTTTGATTCGATTTGGTCTGGTCCGATTTGGTCCGATTCAATTTGGTTATGGTTCTGGTTCACTCTGATTTCAATTATGTCCGGGTTTGGTCTGGTCAATTTCGATTATGTTTTGGTCAGTTTCAAAATTGTCCACTTTTTGGTTTAGTCCGTTATTGGTCCCGTTTCAATCCGGTTTGGTCCAATTTCGGTTTAGTCCGTTATTTATCCAGTTTCGATCCAGTTCGGTCCATTATTTAAAAAAACTTAAATCTAATTATAATTTTTTCACTTAAGTAAGTGATATAAAAATCAAAGTTCAGTAGTTAAACTTTGATTTTTTAATGGGTCATTACCTAATAATTTTGACAATAAAATGTATACAAAATAAATTTTAAATAAATAATTGACTCTAAGAGTTTTATCGGTTCGATTCTGTATCGGTTTTACCGGTTTACGGTTCTATATCAGTTTACAGGTTTTATCAATTCGGTTCCAAGTCGGATTTATTAGTTAATCAATTTTATCGTTTCGAATCCGAACCGATTTTATCGTTCAGTTCTTTATCAGGTTCAGGGTTTTTTGGGAACCGCGAATCGATTTTTTAAAGTTCAGTCCGGTTCTTACCAGTTTGGTTCTGGTCCAATTACCGGTTCTCGCGAACTATTGACAGCCCGAGATATGGTGCAACGTCATATGTCTAGCAATTCTTAAGTTAAAGATGTAACTAAAGAAATGCCAAACATCCCGTGAAGTCCTGTATTGAACAAAAAAGGTGATTTATTGACTTACAATTTTTATAATATTGACATTTTGAGACAAGGGTTATATATTTGTGTTGGAGAACTGAATCAGCAGAGATCCAGTTATTCATCAGCCTCTAAAGAAAGAAAGAACACTTGGTTAGAGTGATGTTATTCCAGATTTTCTAGAGGAGCATGGACTTAGTTTCCTTTGAGCATGATCTTCTCGCAAGTAACTTTAGTATTATACTCCCCTTGGTGAGTTACTGTCCATTGTATTGTATATTATTTAGTTCCATTTATAGAAATAAGTTTAATTCATTCTATGTCTGATGGCAGAACTGTATTGAGTAACTTGAGAGTATTCCAATATTCTTGATTCCGATAGTCTTTTAATTTTTATTGAACATACCAAATGTTTGATTTTTTAACATTATGGAAGATAAGAGGATGCTTGTTGTACCGTTTATCTAACCCTAAATCTAGGTATCTTTTTACCTAGTTTCCAGTATATAAAATCTTCGGCGATATGCCTCACCTCCATTAGTCTCTTCCACCTTTTTAATTTTTTAGTTGTAGTTTGTACTTGCATAGGATGATATATTAAGCGGTAGGTTGAATGCATTAACTTTGAAAAAATATTCTTTTTTTCTCTAAATTTATACCAAAGCTTGCAAGAGAAGGTTTGGTGAGTGCCTTCAAAACTTTTGATATTAAAGCCCAATTCTTCGTAGTGTTTTCAAATAAATATCCAATTGGTCCAGGATATAGATTTATGTTTCTCATTTATGCCTAAAAAAACTCATGAGAATCATTTCTATTCTACTGAGAACAGTTTTAGGAAGGGTGATACTTTAAAGATGATATGTTGGTATAGCTAGGAGGACACATTGAATAAAAGTGAGTCTGCCTCCAAAGGATAAAATATATTTGTCCCATTACTGAGTTTTCAATCTGATTTTTGGTCACTAAGTCTAAAAAGTGTATGGTTTTATTTCTAGGATGAATGCTTATTCTTTTATTTTTATAGGTAAACAACCTTTTTAAAAACCAGATAAAAGGTTTATAGAGTTGATCCTTGCTAAGGGATTTTTGTTGGAAGGAATGAAAATCAGACGGTCCTTGTTAATAACCTGACCATAAATTTCTTGGTATATTTTACAGAAAACTGAGGATTTTGTTGATACTTGAAGATGAAACGTTGGAGAAGATGTCAATATCGTCTTTGAAGGGTAGGCAAAGTACTATAACTGAACTAGATGATTTGTATCTTATCTCTATATTGTCTTGATTGATTTTTGAGCCCTCTGATAAGAAATTCTTCAATTATGATAAGAATACTAGGAGATATCGGGTCACCTTGCCTGAATCCATTAGTTGAATTAAAGTAGCCTCTTGTTTCTTCATTGAGTATGATTGAGAACCATGCTGCAATTATTGAACACCTTATTAAGTTAATGAAACTTTGTGAGAAACCAAAAGCATTCAGTATTTTTAGATTGTAAAAGAAATAAAGTTTATCGAAATCTTTGGCCAAATCGATTTTAATAATCAGATATCGTCCTCTGGCCTTTTTGTTAAGGTCTTTCACCATCTCTTGATTCAATAATATGTTGACGTGAATGTTTCGTTCGTAAATAAAACCACTTTGTTATTCAGATTTAAGCTTAGGTAGTAGTATATAAATTTTGTTATTTAGAAGTCTTGAGTCCTATTAAATACAGTTTACAGGTTTTAGAATAGTCATTATTTAGTATGAGGTAGATTTTCTAAACTCCTTGATGATCAAGATCACCATTAGAAAATGATCTGATTGCAACACATAGATCCTTGTCTATTATAGCCTAGTATTGTTGCAAAAAAGTAGTGTTGAATCCATACACTCTACAACATTTGAGAGGTTCAATGCTTTGATAAATGTATGTATCTCATCATCAGAAAGAGAGCTCATTAGGATGAATTTTCTATATTTGTGATGATATTTGGAATGATAATAGATTGGTCATGAATATCTGTGTCAGTAGGATACTCAGTAAGGAGATTTTGAAAATGGTTCACAATAAAGTGACCTATCTCTTGTTGATCTTCAATCCAGTTATTTACATCCATAATTTTGGTGATCTACTCTTTTTCTTTTTCTTTTTTATATAATTGTGAAATGAAGCTGAGTTATTATCTCTATTTTTATCCAATTAACACTGCATTTTTGCTCCTATAAAAAGTTTTCCCTTGCAAGGAGTTGAAGAAGCCCGAGCTTTTGCCAACTTAATTTAATCTTCAAGAGTTCTGATTTCTTAAAAGTAGTTTTCAAGAAACTTAACTTCTTTTTTAGATTGGGAAATTTATTTGAAGATGTTGTCAAAGGTATTTTTGTTCCAAGTCTGTAGATTAATCTTCAATATTTTTAGTTTTTATTAAAACATTTGGAGAGTGAGACCAACCATTTCTCTATTCTAGTTTTGTTTTACCATACTTGAGAAATTTGGGTGGAGAAGCCACATGTTGATGAACTTGAATGATGACTTTGTTTTGTCTAAGTAGTTTGAAATTGATATACAAACAAGAATGTGATCAGATTCAGTTATGGTTAGGTATTTCACTAAGGTGTTTTCAAAATAGTTTGACCATAAATTTTTGGGAACCACCCTATCGAGACGCTTCCATTTGTGGAATTTGGTCCAAGTGTATTTGGAACTAGAGAATCAAACATCATAGAACGTTGTTGAAGTCATCCATGCTCCTCACACAGAGAGAAGAGCATGGTAATTGCTCAGATAGGTTAGTGATGACATTGAAGTCCTCCATCACTATTCATTCTGATTGTTTAGTCAACGATATTTCTAAAGTTGTTCCATAATCTAATCGTTGGTCCCTGGTGCATTTTGCATAAACAATAGAGATAATGAAGTTGTTGTCTGGGGTAGTGTGGTAAGCTTTACATGTAGAGTCCGGTCCCAGTTCTCCACGGTTTGAATCACGAACTCATCTTTCCAGAAGATCTAAATCTTATTGGAGGTATTAGAAATGTCTTTGTTATAGCCAATAATTCTTGTAATCTTAGGTAGATTAATGTCATCTATTATTGGTTCTTGGATTGCAAAGAAGTCAATGCTATATATTATAATGATCGATTTGAAGTTGTGCCTAGTAGCTTTGTTGTCAATTCCTATGACATTCCGGTATAAGATTTTAGTGCTATTAGGAGGAGCTAGTGTGAGGCAAATTCAAATAAATAGTTTTAGAAATATTTAAGTTTCTAAATGGTGTTAACTAATTTTTTTTTTCTCGCTTAAATATTTTTTGAATTCGTGATGTCTTGGCTTATGGTTATGAGAGAAGGAAAGGTTTCCAATGATTTTTGTTATATATTATTATTAATATTTGAAAATGAATTAATTTTTTTTAAAAAAAAGCACTTAACTATGAATCCTTCCGTTGTCTTACAATCGATGGTCTCTCTGTACATGTCACATAATACAACAACTAAATTAGATCAGCCATAAAATTTAATTGAAAACAACAAAATACAAAATCGAACTCATAGTGTTACTACAAAATATAGAAGACATCAAAATATTTGCTTCTTTCCTTACCAACGTAGCGTGTCTTGAGTAAACGTAAAGATGATGAAAGTAACATGGTCCTGTTGGACCCCCTTTTTTGCCTTTCTAATTTTAGTCTGACATTTGATTTTATTCTTGTTTTTAATGCCTTTTCGTTCCGCTATGTAAGTAAAATATTAATTGTATAAATGTATGAATAATATAAATATTTAATGCAATTTTTTGTCGGTTCAAACCGAAAAAAACTGGTTTAAAACGATAAATTAATAACATATTAATTTCAGATTGCCTAGTTATATTTTTCTTCATCTTACATCAGATTTTTTTTTTGGTAATTAAAAGATTCTGTCAATATGGGCTTTTAGGCCTGATTCTAAAAAGCTGTCCTTTAAAGTTTATTCCATTTCCAAAACGACAGTCTGTTTGGTTCATTATATTCTTTTTCAGATCGAGAGAACGTAATTTGTTCAGATTGTGACAGTACAACAGTCATTCCTTTTCATTTGTTCCAACAAGACAAGAACAAATAAGATTGAAATATATACTTTTGTACTAAGTGACAAATTAAGATTGACATATGTTGAATAATAATTATCAATGAAACATACGTAAAACGAGAGATTTAAAGCTTAGTTAAAGAGTTTTAGAATTTATGCTTCAAAGTTTATGGTCGTCGATAGGCTAAACTTTTGGCCCGTATTTGGTGTTTGAAATCTGCACTAAATATGTTATTAATGTTCATTTGGGTTAAAAACTAGTCGCACATATTTAAGAATTTTTTATATACGATTACTATTGCGTGGTAATTAATCGTACAGTGACACGTGATATCCAAAGTTAATTTTTTTTGTTACAAATATGGTCACTGAACATTTTACATCCAAAATTTTACTTTTTAATGATAAACGAAATATAGATCTACACTGGTGCGACTACAAATACAATCACTGTATATTTTGCACATAAAGAAACAAATCAGTTATAGGGGTATTTTGGGTATGAATTGTCTAGTATTTGTATCTGTAACAAAAAAATTATAATTTTGGGCTCCACATGTCACTATATGGTTAAATAACACGCGTCAATGACCATATATGCAACATTCTTAAACATAGGTGACCAGTTTTGGACACGAAGAAACTTAGTGACAGGTTTGTTACACGTGTCAAACACTAGTCACCAATTAGAGTTTTTAGCCTGGTTGATACTTTTGGATGTAGAATTTTAGAATTTATCTCTCAAAGTTTATGGCGGTTGATACTTTTAAAATTACAACATAATATATATATATATATATATATATATATATATATATATATATATATATATATATATATTAATAATTTTAAAAATACTTTTCAATTACGAAAGTATAATTCTGACTTGATTAAGCAAATCATAACTGATTTAGTGTTTTGACTGTGTGTACTTAGGTATTGTCGAGACATTGACTGTATAAGGCTCAGCATTATCAAAGCATCAATTGCTTCAGTTAAGGTATTGACTAATTCAACATGAAAGTCTTTGTTCAAGCAAAAAAATTGCTTATACCAGAGTGATATAATCCAAGGCTTCGACCGTATCAAGGGGGAAGTCATTAGTCAAACTAAGAAGGTTCATCTGCCATAATGCTTAGGAAAAGTCATTTGCTGCTTCGGTTAGGGAGACAATTGATAAAGTTAAGCGAAGTTGGAGTTCTCTAAGCGAGGAAAAAGTTTGTTTCGTTCTGAATTACTATGGATGAAGTAAAGTCTACATTAGCCAAGTAGGTGACAACCTAGACTTGAGCTGTTAAGTATTACATGTGGTATACGATGTCAGTTATAGTGATTAGATCGATCTACTGTTATACCAGAATCATTTACTCATTTTTACTATATAATTTATTATTTTTGTTGAGGAATTTGTTTCATTATGTTGAGGAGTTTTTTACATTATGTTGATGAGAGATATTGTTACCAAACATTATATATTAGTGTACTTTGAACTTCAAAAAAGTTAACATGACTTTGGTGGAGTGTGCAACAAAGATAGATATACAAGACACTTAGTAAATCAGACAGCGGTATTGGAAGAGTATTAAGTGTGGGTTGTGGGTTTAGAGTTTTTGTAAACACTATGTTTTTTTTACTATCTTGTAAACTGTTGTTACCATTGAACAACCATGATTTTGTGTGTGTGTGTTTTATAGTGGACGTAGATAAGTTTTCATACCAATATAAATGTATGTGTTAAAACTTTCTCTTACTTTATTATTACTTTGTTATTTTTTAGTAGAATTGCTACGTGTTTCATGATGTAGTTCTTAAAGCGATTTGTTTGAGACCTGAGGAGATCAAATAGAGTTTATATAAAGCGTCATGTTAACAATTATTCAAAGTTGTTAATAAACCATTCAAATTTATTTGTGAGTAATTGAACAATGCTTAACAATAATTGTATATAAAAATATTATATTAACTTTTTTTTGTTAGGAATATAACTATGATATATATTCCGTTTTTGTATATAATTATGAAACGCACTAGTATTATATTATCTGTTTTGGAGTTTGAAAGTCCTCATGATTTTACTTTTGTTCAACTTCTAAAATACCACATACTAGTTGAGATATGTTATTACTTATATACCATTGATCATTCTCATGTCTAACCGATGTAAGACTTTGGTCAAACCTAACAAAACCTCATATCAAACAAAGTACTATTTTACCCTCATCTTAATTGACTTTTACATGTTCACTCTAATCAAGTTGTGCCAGAGCTCACCATATGAGCCATAGAGCTGTAAAACGGTTCTATTTTTCTCACTCTAATCATACCATATTATTTGATTCATAGAGACTTACAATATATATTTAATATTGAGCATGACTATTTTTCTCTCAATTTATTTGCATCTTCTCACTGCTATCATGTTGTGCACCACCTGAGCCATAGAGAATTACTAAATATTTATTTTCTCATCAGACCATAATGTCTCAGTCATAAAAATTTACAACAAATCATTCACCATTATCATGGTTGGTCTATCATTTTTTACACTCGAGAATTTTACCCAAATGAATCTATGTCTGGGCCCAGATCTCTAATACAAAATTTGTAACAAAGTATTGGTTGTTGAAATTGAAATTTAATAATGACGTCTACATCAACAAAATACAAAACCAAAAGATTTAATGGTTAATCCAACTTAATATTGTGGAAAATTAAGTAGAAATATTCTCCGGCACTGCAAGGGTTGTGGAAGTTTTTAGAGAATAAGTTACTAATAAAGATGAAAAAAATGAGAAAGATAATCTTGAAAAAAAGGTTTTATATTGAATTTGAATGAGTAAAAATAATCACATTTTTACACGAGATTAGCGGTGAGAAGATTACGTTTCCACATGGTGAGTTTGAGGAGAAAATTAACATGAGAAAACCATTTAGATTTTTATCAAACCTAAAATGGATGATAATATTTTTCTACTTGATAAGTCACTATATGGTTTAAATAATCACCTAGAAAATGGTACAAATGATTTGATACATTCATGGTGTCAACAGGGTTCATAATGAGTCTATTTAACAGTGTTGTGTATCACCAGAAGATATAAGATGATTCTTATATTTACTTGTCGTTGTATGTTGATGATATGATCATTGTTGTTGGTAGCATATCACACATTTTGGAGATAAAAAAGGGTTCATGTCGAGTTTGAGATGAAGAAAATGAATATGGAGAAATTAGATTATATGGATGAAGATTATCATGAACAAAACTGTAGGATCGTTATACTTTTCTCAACCAAGATACAATTGGAATGTGCTATAATGATTCAACATGTTTGATGCCAAGATAATTAACATCTTGTTAAGCTCTCATTTAAAATCGTCTGTAGCAGGATCGACCAATGATGATGATGATAAGTTGGAACAGATATCAAAGGTCCCATACTCAGATGTAGTTGGCAGTATCATGTATGTTATGGTGTGCATATTTCCTCCTATTTCACATGCAATTATTATGGTCAATATGTACATAGAATGTCTTGGGAAAAAACATTCGCAGATAATAAAATAAATACTTCAATATCTTAAGGATACCAAAAATGTTGGTTGGACATTCAACAAGATCTGATATTGCTGGATCAATGGTTAGTTTTATTGATTCCAGTTTTACAGAGGATATGAATATAATAAAATTTGTGACATGATATGTGTTCACTCTAGCTGGGAGCACGATCACTTGGAAAACACATTTGCAAGCTATTGTATATTTGTCTCAATATAAGCCGAATAATTGGTTGTAAAATAGGCAGCTAAAGAAAAATATGGTTGCAAGGTTTGGTGATAGACTTGGGCTTGGATGGAACTAACACATAAATATTTTTTGATAGTTAAAACATCATACACCTTGAAGAGAAACATATGTACCACAAACAAATAAAACGTATATATGTTAGGTGTAATTTTATTTGTGATATAATATCAAAGAGAATTGTTGATGTGCCAAAAATGTATACGTACGACAATTCAACACATATAATGACTAATACATTATCAAATCATAAGTTAAGAGAGTGCCTAAATTGGATTCGTGTTCGTAGCATCAAGTGAATGTACGAAGTGAATTTTAGTGAGTCAGATGACGAGATGTTTTTTGTTGATAATGAAGAAATTATATTTGTATCAAGAGAAAGAACTATTAAAAATTTGTGATTCTTGTATCATTTAAGTTCTACTCGTTGATGCTTATATGATTCATGATGAGAATAAGAACAATGACAATAATATCATTAGTAAACCTTATGTTCACAATGTAACTTGGCTCAATTAGGTCCAATATATGGAAAACCATTATATATTGTATGTCTAATCTCATATAAATATACTCATATGGTTATTGGAAAATATAACACTAAAATATGTAACCTTATTCTATTACAATGAAACTCTCTATTCGAGCGATGTCCGTGGACATAGACACTACTATCGAACCACGTTAATCATGAATTCTTTTCTTTTGATTTCTTTATT
Source organism: Limnanthes douglasii subsp. nivea (assembly GCA_036936605.1). Taxonomy (NCBI): domain Eukaryota; kingdom Viridiplantae; phylum Streptophyta; class Magnoliopsida; order Brassicales; family Limnanthaceae; genus Limnanthes; species Limnanthes douglasii. Next base: position 132,006,163 of record JAUPFV010000003.1, on the reverse strand, counting down.
CTGCTTTGTGTATGAGCCATTTGTTATAGATAAAACATCTTGATTTTTAACAGATTTTTAAAAAACAATACAAAATTAAACATATAGTACGTTTTAAATTTGCGACCATAACTTATAAAATAAACATTAATAAAAATATAAGAAAACATTTAACATAAATTTATTTATTTTTCTTCAACTCCAATAGAAACTCGATAAATTGATACTCAATTATTTAATAAACTCTCTAAGATAATATTTTTGGCCAGTCCCGACCCGGGGATAAGGTGCTAAATTAGTAATTCGCTAAAATTATAAGATAATACATTTTTGATAATTATTTTAGACCTCATATAAAATATAAATTAATAATTCCTTATATATAGCATATTACATGAATTATTTATGAAGGTTTCTTGAAAAATGACTCAATTGTCTTTTGCTTTTTGTTAAAATCAATTTCCCTTTAAATATCGTCTCTAATTTTCTTTAGCATGGTAAGAACTTCTGGTGTTGTTTTCTCATAGCTCAACAAGAAATTGTTCAATGTGATTGCCGCCTTAATAGCTTCGTTTCACGAAGGGGGCTCCATTGTAGAACTTTCATCATATTCTTCATCGATATCATCTTTATTAATTCCAATAACGCTTTCAATAATTTCTTCATCAGTCAACAACTGTGCAACTACATTTTCTTCCGGGTGATTCAGAATATCTTCGACATCCATTGCATTGCGATAACCCAACTCTTTGATCAAATTCTAGAGTTCTTGAGTGATTTCACCACCTTCATCTGAGTTCTTAAAAGTCACGTTATCTGTTGATCAAAGTTTACAATGACGAAAGCAGTTCACAATTGTATTTGCACGAACATCCATAGACCATGCTGAAATTGCAAGATTCATTGCAAGTTCAATTTTGATCTTGTATTTATATAGAAAATATTTTTAATGTCCATAAAGTGATACATTGAACACAAGAATCATAATAAGGTGGGAGATTGAAGGTTTCTTTCAAATTGGGCCCTTCATTTGACATACATGCATTGTATACTGTACAATAATTAAGTAGAAGCTTGAAAGGTGTTTGTAAACTAAGTATTTTACTATAAATTAATAAAATATTAATATATAAATTATTAATTATTAATTTATCGATTAATTAATAAATTTTGGTGGTCCCAAGTGTATTATCTTATAGAGTTTCTACTGTATAATTTAAATTAATAAATAACTATGAATACAATAAAATGGATCTATGGATAAAATATATAAATATTTTTTTTGCTTGTTTACCTTTTCTTCTAATCAATATACACATATAAAAACAATGAAACATTCAAAAAATTATAGTAAGCATTCTATTTTTACTTTTTATAACGTATATTTAAAAATAATACAATTTTTTAATAGTAAAGAAAAGTAAGAAGAGCTACCAAAAGTTAAAGAGTTTGTTTCCGGCAACACATGATAAGTTATTATACTAAATCAAACAAAATAAAAAATTTGTTCAACGATCCATTGATAGTCGTACAATTTAACTCGGTTCAACTTAGACAAAAAAAATATCAAATTCAACCTATTACTCATGTAGTTCCAAATAGTTCTAATAAAATTATGATGGACCAACATGTGGTCGAATATTATCATTCCTTTGATGACCACTAATTATTTGTCATAAAGTCTTAGATGAGTGATTTATTTACTATAAGTTTATTTTGTACAATGGATCACATGTTGAATGAGTAAGAATAATATAATAGTTTGTCCACACCAAGTCATATCATGGGGCACATGGATGTCTAGGTTTAAAATATTGGTAAATATTTCAATCTTAAATTTAGTTAATCTCTAATTAGGAATCCACATTGATATATCATAAAAGTTATTATTCATTTACTTCAAGTTCTACATGTGAAATATAATGGTCTGAAATGATGGTTATTATTGATAATATGAGAAAAAGTGTTATTAATATTCATATTTGTAGTCCAGATAATCATTTTCCATGTTTATTCATAAAATACTCAAAAAAAGTTAATGCAAAATACATAAGATATCGACTAACAATATTAACTAAAATTATATTTATAAATATTCTTTATCGTACATCGTGAAAGATACCGACTTGTTTATTCTCTTATTTAAATATCTGTTTGTATGTTTATAGACTCTTATCAGGTAACGTTCAGGTAGATATCGACTTTTACTTATATATATATATATATATATTCTATTTTACCTTAAGGTAAAAAATACCAAAACATTGCTCACACGCGTTTAACTATTTCATGATTTATGTTATCTAAGCTCCAATCGATTTTTTATTTGATATGGACTATAAAACATTCCTCAGAATATAGGTAAGTTTGTATTTATAATTTTAGACAAGAGTATAAACATCAAACTCTAGTAAAATCCATCGGCAAACATAACTGATTTAGTAAGTTAAAGTATACATGTATAAATAGCTTAGTGGATATTCATAAAACCATACAAACAAAATTTCTATATAATAAAGTCCGGAGAGTTGAAAATTTCTTTGTTCTTCTTCTCCAAGAACAAAGTCTTTGGTTCTTGATATCAGTTCTTTAATGGTTGATCTTCTCATCCTCTGGGCGTGCTGATTTGTCCTCATCAATGGAAGAAGGAGAGATCTCACCAGTAATTAACCAAACAACCTCTTCAAGATCTTCCCCTAAAAATCTGATCATTGATTACATTCCACTGCTCCGGAAGCAAGGCCAGTTGTTTGACAAAGAATTCCCTCTTCTCAGTAAGATTAACTCTCCTAAAAACATTTCTCATATGTTGGTTGGTGATAATACCAACATTAAAGTCAATCCTACTTTCGAGAACTCAAGCAAAGGAAAACTAAATCGTGAGAAATCTTCAACCTCTGTTCCAACGTACGCACAAACCCCGAAACCACGAAAAAAGAATTTCAGCACAATAATGTAACTGTTTCATATAAGAATGATCATCTTATTATTACATTTGAGGCGAATGATAAAAAATTGTTGATCAATTTATCAAAACACACTTTAATTGCAAAATTTGTTACAGACAAACCATCTTTAGAAACTATCAGAAGCTTCTTGGGAAAATTCAAGTTTCTGGCAACTTTAGTGTTTCAATTTAGGATGATAGGCATATCTTCATTGAGTTTAACAATCTTGACTGTGTTCAACCAATTTTTGGGTTATTGGCTCCAAAACAATGAGGCTCTTAAAGTGGACTCCTCAATTCAATCCTAATCTTGAGTGTCCCTTTACTCCTATTTGGGCATCTATTCTTAATATTCTTGAGTTTATGTTTAATGAATCAACAATAAATGAAATTTCTAAAGTCCTAGGTACACCTCTCAAGGTTTGGGTCCCTTCAATTAATCAGGCTAAGCAGAACTGTTGCGGAACCTGGGTTGAAATCGATATATTTAAACCTTTGACTCATTAATTTTGGTGAGAAAGTCAATCTATGGGTCAACATTATCTATGATAATCATCCTAACTATTGCAAAGTATGTTCTCATATTGGTCACTCTGAAGATAACTGTAAAAATAAGATCCCTCTAGTCACTCAACTCTGTACAATCCCAAATCAAACATTTTTTACTACCAAATCTGATATTGTTACTTCTGCAAAGTTGAAATCAATCATTATTAATAAATAAATGGCAGCCAATCACAGTGAGTATACTAAATATAATATTTTTGTTACTAATGAAAGTTTCTCTAAGTCTTACCGAGGAAAAGATCAGTTCTGATCCATTAAACCGGGATGATTCTTCAAGATCTAATAACTTCGCTTCCTCCTCATTTCCAAATGAACCTGAAATTATTGATGCATTAAGAACTTAAGAAAGAAGAACCTTATTCACACAACAACTCCCTCCTGAAGAAGATTCATCCCCAACTAGAGAGAATGTGGGTAGCCTTCCAAGTTCACCTACAAAAGATTTCAAAGAAACTGAGTTTAAAAAGATTGAGAACAGGAAGAGCAAGAAGAATAAAGTTTGGAACACAAATGGTCCTACTTAATCTAAATTAATCAAGCTCAGAAGAGCCACCAAACCCCTCCAGCTAATCAATGACAATAAATATTCTGAGCTAGAATGCAAGAGGCTTGGGCAACAAAAACACTATCAAAAGACTCAAATCTATTATCAAGTCCACTAAACCCTTATTTGTAGCTATATATGAGCCTTTGATTCACTCTGAAAAGATTCAAATGGTTTTCTAGAAGCTGTATTTCAGTGAGTTTATGAGCAATAACAGTAACAAAATTTGGGTCTTATGGTATCAGGATTATAAAGTTGAGGCCTTTTAAAATGATGATCAGATCTTGTATTTAAAAGTCATGCATAAGGATCTTGACAAAGACTTCAGGGTTTCTATTATTTATGTTAAGTGCAAGAGAGATCTTAGATTGACTCTCTAGGGTGCTCTAAGGTCTATTGATGATCCATCAAAATAATGGATTATCTTTGGAGATTATAATAATATTGTTAATCTCCAAGAGCAGCTCTGTTTTACTACTACTAACCTAAAAAGCATGGAAGACTTCAACGATATGATCATGGACTGTAATCTCCAGGATGTTGGCTTCACTGGTTCTTCATTCTCCTGGTCAGATGGTAGAAAATGGAAGAGGTTAGATAGATTTATGTTTAACACTCCCTGGATGAACTATTTTGACTCCACTATGGTTAAGCATTTTGCTAGAAATTACTTTGATCACTCTCCTATTTCTATCAGTATATCAACTAATTTAGACAAAATCAGACCTTTTTAAAAAATTTAAACATGTGGGTGCTTCACCCTGGGTTTATGGAAGTGGTGGAGAAAAGCTGGGATGAGAATACTGATGGTAAACCCTTATAGCAATATTGGTTCAAGCAAAAAAGGTGAAAGGCTGATTTAAGGGACTGGAAAAATAATTTTTTTGGGGATGTCTTTGATGCTATTAAAACCTCTGAAGATGAAATCAACTACAAAGAAAGAAACTATCAAACTACTTTATCCTATGCTGACAAAAATCTTCTTGAGGAGGCCAATAAAACTTACAACATGCTTATAGATAAAGAAGAATCCTATTGGAGACAAAAGTATCATTCTTCTTGGCTTAAAGATTGTGATATGAACATAGCTACCTATCATAACTTTGTAAAGAAAAAAGCTAAGAAAAACAAGATTAATAGAATCAAAGATGGAGACCAATGGCTTACCTCTCCTAATGACATAAGTAACTCTGCTATCAATTAATTTCATTATCTTTTAACTACTAATTTGTGTGATGATAGTACAAGGGATTAAATGGATCTTATCCCCAAGCTTGTGAATGATGAAGATAAATCCAGACTCTTGGCTATTCCTGCAGTGAAAGAAATCCACACCATTGTTAATTCTCTCAGCTCAGTTTGTTCTGCAGGCCCTGATGGATTCAATGGGAAATTCTACAAGAACTGTTGGCCTATTATTAGCTCTGATCTCTGTGAAGCTATTCAGGTTTTCTTTAAAGTCTATCAACTACCTACTGGTGCTCAAGCTACTGCAATCTGCCTAATTCATAAAACCTCTCACCCTAATACTTGGCAGGAGTTCAAACCAATTAGTTTAATTACTATGTTGAGCGGAATGATTAGGAAAATTATCAACAACATGCTAGCAGATATCCCGCCTCACCTCATTTCAGAAGAACAAGGGGCCTTTGTTAGAGGGAGATATATTCATAACACTATTTTAATCGCCTACGAACTCAGCCTTGATCTCAATTACAAAACAGAGGAGGGAATGTGATTATCAAGACTGATATGGCTAAAGATTTTGACAAGCTTAACCACAGGTTCATATTAAAAATTCTTGACTTTTTTTTATTTCAATACTTATGTTGTCTCCTTGATCATCAATTGTATTAGAAACATTTATTATTCAATCGTAATCAATGGAGAAATGAGGGATTTCTTCAACAACACTCAGGGCTTGAGACTAGAAGACCCACTGTCTCATTCCCTCTTCATTCTGGCTGAGGAATACTTAATCATAGGAATTAAAAAGCTCTCTGAGGACAACCCTAACCTAAGGTTCAAGTCAAGAGGTAATCTAAACATAGCCTGCCTAGCTTTTGCTGATGGTTTTGTGATTTTCAGTAATGGTGCTGCTTCAACTATTCAACAAATTCAGACCTTCATAAAATACTACCAGAAGGCTCAGGGTAGTTAATCAACAACAATAAATCAAAGATTATTGTTCCCTTAATATGAATGTACATAAAATAAGCATTATGGAGAAAACTCCAAATTTCAAGCATACTAACATACCTTTCAAGTACGTTGGCTCTATCATTGCTTCTTCAAGAAGAATCTCCAACTATGATGACATGGTCTTCAAGATAAGAAGCCAAATTCTTGACTGGGGAAAAGCCTCTCTTTCCTTTGCACGAAGACTTACATTAATCCAGTCTGTTTTGTGTGCTTATCCTACATTTCTCCTCCAACATACTACCTTTCCTAGCTATGGTTTAGACAATATTGAAAGGATTTTTAATAAATTTATCCGGGGTAATAAAAATGGTAAGCAAATTATCACCTGGTCCAAATGGGACAAGCTTTGTAAGAATCATGATGAAGGTGGCCTTAACTTGAAGAAATTGGAGGATGTGCAACTCATTTATTCTTTGAAGCTCTGGTTTACTTTCAGAGAGCAGAACACCTTATGGGCCAAACTCATTACCTCTATCTACTGTAATAAAATTCAGATTGTCCTTCCTTATTCTCCTATCAAGAAATCTAAAATATGGTCCAGAATTATTAATGTGAGAGACATTGCTGAAAAACACATTTTCAAACTTCTGATGACAGAAGTTGGCTTTGGGACACTAACAAGGATAAAATTAGCAGCTTCTGGGTGGATGGTGGATGGAATTTGGAGAAACTTAAGGCTATTGTCATCAGCACTGAAATCAACAAAATCAGAACATTTCCCTGAACAATTATCCTAAGTCGATTCACTGGTCACTTTCTTCAGATGGCTCTTTCAGTTGTAACGAAACGTGGGAAGCAATCAAGCATAAGAGCAACAAATCCAATCTTTCGCTAAAACTTGGAACTCAATCACACCCAGGAAATGTTCATTCCTACTTTGGAGAGCTCTGCGTAATTAGATTCCATCTGATACTGTTCTCCAAAAAAAAGTATTTCCACCTTGCTTCCAAATGTCAATTGTGCAGTAGTGAATAATCAACTCAACATATCTTGGTCCAATGTCACCAATCCTGGTATGAATCTTTATTCAAAATTCATATATTACCTAATATGAATCTTCCTCATCTCATAAAAATATGGTACTGGTCCACCCCAAAATAATATGATATATGCACAATCATCCCTCCAATCATCACATGGGCTATATGGGCTACTCGCAACAAGAAGAAACATCTTAACCAGATTGTCAGTTCGTCAACCATTATTGCTCATATCTTATTTATCCTTTATGGCATTGCCACTACCAAATTGTTAAAAACTTCTCACTAGGGTTAATCATCTAAGAAACTATGTTAATCATCTAAGAAACTTCAGACTACCTCTCTTCCTCAAGTGGAAGAATCCCAAAGCAAATCGATTCAAGTTGAATACCGACGAGACTTGTGATTCTACTGGAGAAAAAAGTGGCGATGGTCTTCTTCGGAATCGTGAAGGTTCAATCATCCTGGGTTTTGGAAGGCTTTACGGGAATAATATCCCCATTATCGCTGAAAGCTCTCTTTGATGATTTTTATATTTCCCAATCTTTGAATATAGTTAATCTAGATATCGAATTTGACTCCGATATTCGTGTGAACCTTCTACTATACGGTAAATTAACATGGTACTTGAAGTCTTTAAGTAGCTGCTGTAGAAAGCTAACTCACCCTACTATGAACATCATCCATGTATATCGTGAACAGAATCACGATTCCGATTGGATCTCGAAGCATAATCTGAAAGAAATGATTGAATTGAACTTCAATCACGAAGATTCTCCCAACCATTTAGGAGCGATTGTTCTACTTGAAATTATGGAGGTGAGATATTTGAGAACTAATTCTTCAGATTCATGGCTTCAGTTACTTCAGCTACGTCTTCTCCATCTTCATGACTCTTTCATCAATTTGATCTAAATTTCTTCAAGCTTCTATTTCCCCCCAATTTTTCCCTAGGAACTCTGCCTCTTTTGTCAATGGTGATAGTCGTTTCTAATTTTCGAATTCTTTTCCTTTAAGGGCTCTTAGTCCTCTTGTATTTTCAATTTTAGCCTTATACTTTCAAATTCTTTTAATAAGGGCAATCCACTTTGATTGAAAAATATATATATATAATAAAGACTGACAGTCAACATATGTTAGACGAACAACACCCAAAGTAATTCTCGATTATTTAACCAAAAAGGTGCCCAAACTCAATTGAGTATGGAATACTTTGGTATTAAGGTTTTCATTAGCTTTTGAAAAGAGATATAACTAAGTGTTGATTAATAACATAAAAAGGTCCATAAACCTATCAAAAGGTATTATGATATATGTAAAATATGCATGATCACCATGATAAAATATCATATTCTCATTAATAAAACATAAGTTCAAATTTTTAAATTTTTGAAAATTTCAATATTACTTCAAATTATTTATCCTCGTATTCTATTTCAATATGTGTGTAAAGACTTGTATGACTTAGAAAAATAAATATAAAAAGATGAGTTTATTTTGGTATTTTTTTTATCTTTTACTAAAATTATTGTTCATATTGACCAAATATGTCGAGGCCAATTGAAATTAGATTATTTAGGATCGTTTGGTCAAGAAACTTCATAGCTACCGGGATGTTAAAATAAAGTGTCACCTGAAACTAGCATAATATTTCAAATAATTTATCTTAAAGACTACTACTGGGCCATTACGATATGTTTTATTTATCCTCGTAAACTTTTATAATATAACTATTGTTAGATATATGTTATAAGTGATTGTAAGATATAATATGATCTCAGTATAAAATTATGGCATATATGTGTTTGTAGGAAATTCTAGCAAGAATTTTTAGGAGGAAATAATAACAAAAACTTTTGGTTGGTTGGAGGAATCCGACTGAAACTAATCTTTATGTAATATATTTATATTTAAATATATGGTAACATATATTTTTATATGGTACAATTTTTCTATAAATAATTGAGAGTTTTATTTGATCATATTATTTGATACAAATACATTACAAGTTTTTTTATAACTTCATGGTATATTATTGTATCACATTTATTTATCTGAAAAATATGATATGTTGTTGTAATATCATTGGTTTAGTATTATGAGTATGATGTATGGTTTCCCTAAGCGTGGAGATCTAGAAGTGGATCTGAAAATCAATTGGTCGCTGGTGATCAACACTGAAGGATGAAAGACAAAAATATATGAATATGAGTTCAATAAAATTTGATTTGATAAGGTAATTGAGATAATAACTTTATCTCTATAGAATTAAAATCAAGGCTTCTCTTTGTACATAAGGTGTTATCTACTACCATTGATGAGAAAGTAGGAAATGTGACTGATGTCAAAACGTTATTAAAGCCTACAGTTCTTTAATCATGAGTTTGAGAGATGAAATACTGAATGATATGTATAAAGATTCTAATGTCATGAGAATTTGGAATAAGCTCTCAAAATATCTTTGGTAAATATATTGTATCTCAAAAAGTGCTTCTATACTCTAATTATAGATGGTAACTGATAGATTCAGAAACTCTTAGACGATTTCAACACGGTAACTCTTGATTTGAATACAGTAAGAATCAAAGTTGAAGATGAGGATCAATTAATTATGCTTTTGAGCTCTTTACCAAATGTGTATGAATATTTTATTGATACTATGCTATATGATAAATAGTCTATCAATATGTCGGAAGTTAATAGTGCTCTAAATACAAAAAATATTCAAATACATGATGTTTTGTATATTGAATCTACTGGTGATAGCTTAAGTGTGAGATGAAGGCTTGAAAATATAAATTCAACAAAGAATAGAGGAATCTCAATATCTAAATCTAGGAAATCAGCTACAGTCATATTAGAAGATATTGTCAAGAGAGGAAGAAGGAAAATAATCATTATAATTTTGAATCTCATGATGCCTTAATGGTTTTAAATGATTATGAATATAGTGATGTACTAATTTATTATACTTGCATGTACAGTAACACGTGACATCTAGACTTAAGAGTTTCATTTCATATTACTTCCAATAAAGAGCGATTTACAGACCTAGATGGGTTTTATGGTGATAAGGTCATATTGAGAAATGATAAAACATATTTTATAAAGTGATTGGGGAGCGATTAGCTCAAATTATCTACAAAAGTTAAGAAATTCATAAAAATGAGATATATGTCCTTGATATTAAACAAAACCTTATATTTATTTGAATTTTAGATGAGGAGTGATATAGGTATAAAGGTAGATATAACATGCCTGTGATTTTGCGAGGCTCAATCGTTGTTATGAAAGCCTTTAAAATTAATGGTGGACCAATTATTAAAGAATCTGTAGTGTTTAGAGGTAATTCTAGTGTTGAGAATGATTCCACCAAGTTGTAATAGTTAAGGTTAAGACATTTGAATTATAAAGGCCTAATAAATGTAACAAAGAAGAGTTATTGGATGATGATAAGTTTCATAAGTTAAGATTTTATGAGAATTATGTGTTGGATAAAAGAAAGAGATTAAGTCCAGAGCTCATACAACTCATGACATGCTTTAATATGTTCATTATGACCTTTGGGTATCTATAATGTGTTATACTATAGAAGGTGTCATGTATTTTATATCTATAATTGATGAATATTCTAGAATTGTATGGGTTATACTTTTGAAGAACAACATTAAATATTTGAAGCTTTGGAAAACTAAAAGAAGTTGGTAGAAAATCAGTTTGAAAATATGCTGAAGAAGTTATGGGGTAATAATCGTTTTGAAATTTTGAATGGACTTTTCACTAGTGACTACTCTAAAATTGGCAAATCTAGGAGCATAAATGTGAAAGTAACTCCTTAACAAAAAAAACTTGTTGAGAAGATGAACCAAACTTTACTTGAGATATGAGGTGCATACATCATCAATAAGATCCTTTCTATGGTACTGAATTTTAAATGTTCTCAAGAGTGGTGGATTGGAAGGAAAAAGTGATGAGATACTTGATAATGTTCTAATGTATTGCTTATGCACATATGAATTAGGATAAGCTTCAACCTAAAGCATTAAAGTGTATGCTTTCTAAAAAAATCCAGAATACGTGAAATGATATAGATTGTGGTCTGTGGAACTTGGGAAAGAGAAGACTTTAATTTATTAGGTGATATTCAATAAAGTTGAAATTATACTTCCCATGAAGGTAAAGACTATACTTATTACTATCGAATATGGAGCTAAAGTTGATATGAAGTTCGAATAAGAAAGTGAAGCTGAGAATGCTTCGAAAACTTGTTTTAGACTTGGTATAGGTTTGACATTGGTATATGAATTTATACTACAACATTGGTTAGGGTTTGGTTGGGAATTTAATATTTAGATGTTCAAACTAAAGAGCAATAATGAAATTCATAACAGTTTTCAACTGGTGAAGGTAAGGAAAACGCTAAAGATCTTATACAAAAGTATGACTATGATGATATTTTAGATTATACTTTATATATTGAATACCATGGAAATGTTCATGAACTCGAAATTTATCAATATTTTATGAAGATCGGTGATAAACTAAAATAACAGAATGTTATTAGTGAACAAATGAGTTCTTTGAAGAAGAATGACAAATAGATTTTTGTGAATCATCATGATGGTCCAAATCTTGTTGGATGTAAATTAAAAAAGAAGCAATTTATTCTAGGAGTTGAACTATCTATGTAAGAGGCTAAATGATTTATGCAAAAAAAGTGTTGGTTTTAATAAAAAAAATCCACGATTATGAAACAAACCTTTATAAAGGTTTTGTTTTCAATTATTGCAATATTTGATCTTCCTAGTAGATCGTATGTATGTTACTATCGTTTCTTACATAGAGAACAAAAATAAATAATATATATGAAATAACCTCAAGGTTTTTAAGAAGGTCATGAAACTTATGTATAATTGTTAAAAAGACCCATATATAGGCTGAAACACCAAGATCATAAAAATAATATATTTGGTTCCTCTATGAAGTCAATAAATTATGTGAAAATATTTATGATAACGGTGTATATTATAATAAAAAAACACAAATGAAAAGACAAATTTTCTTACTAGTGTATGATACTTATATCTAGAATGGATAAAACGTAGATTGAAACAATGAATACTCAGCTTAATAGAGAATTTGAAATGAAGGATATGAGGGAAGTTAAGAGCTTTTTTTGGAATACACATTAAGAGAAACATATTGATAGATTATATATTCTTATCTTAAAGAGAGTCCATACATAAAGTGTTCAAAAAATACATAATGTACGAAGCTAGATTTATTAAGATTCAAACTGGCACTTAATATAAACTCAATACCACTTAAGCTCCGGTTGATGTAAAAAATAAATTTTTTATGCGAGATATATCTTATGAAAATGTCATCATAAGTATTATGGATGCTATGATTTTTACCAGATTTGATCTTGCATACTCGATTAGTATATTAAGAAGTTTTATGGTTGATCCAAGAATACCTCACTAAATGCTCTTAAATTGTTCATTAGATACTTGGGGGATACATTAAATATTTGAGTGTATTATAATCTGAATGATGAGATGTTGAAGTGGTATGCGAATTCTGATTCTACAAGATGACTTGATACATGAAAGTCAACTTTGCCTTTCTGGTTACAGTATTTTGTGGAGTGTTATGTTAGAGATATTATATAAAAAGGTTGTTATTTCTTCATATATATAAGATGAATATGTGGATGTGACTGATACAATCCAAGAAATCATATGATTACCAAGTGATATCATTGGTAAAAAGTGTGAAGTTATATTATTATTCAATAATTCTATCTTCACTTGATGAGGAATCCAAAGTTCTTTGAAATGATAAAACATGTAAACTTAAAACTTTAGCTCATCACGGATGCGATAGAGAAAGAGCAAGTGAAAGATGTAAAGATTAAAAGAAAAGATAAACCTTCAGATATTCTCATAAATGTAGTGTGAGTTTTAAACTTCACATATTGTATGAGACTTGCTCAAATATGGGATGGATGTTGACTAAATGTTTTCGGCAAAACTTAGTTGGAACATCAAAAAAATAAATGTTGAAATGACTAAAAGCTTAAACGGATAAATATTAAATATAGCCTCTAAGTAACTGGAAGATGGAACATGGTCTCGATAAAACGTTCTAACATGAATTTTTGACAGGAAGTTATGGTATGAAGTTTCAGCAAGAATTTTGGCATAAGTTGCGGTGGAAAATTTCAACTAGTTTTGAGAATCAGTTTGAAACCGATTTAATGTAAAAATTTAGATTTAAATGGATAATAGCTGCAGGAGGAATGTGTATATATTTGTTGTAACTAACTAGAAGTATTACTTGATCACAAACGTTGATATATATATATATAGTAAAAGTTTGTTATAAATGCATGGTGTACTATTTGATTACATTTGTTCATATGAATAATATTACAGGTTATTGTAACAACTTTGGTTTGCAATTTTAAGCATGGTGTATGTATGTATTAATATATACCCCGTTTAAGATCATTTATATATATTGGAGGAGTGTTTGTACATAGATAAATGGTTCTACCTCAAAACAAATATTTTAGAGAGATTAACAATTGTTAGTGAGAGGAAGCGCTAAAGAAATTAAGTGATTTTAGAATTGATGAGTTCTTGAGATACAATTATCAAGGATACATTGAGAGGTGAAAATACCGCTGGAAACTTGATTTTCTATTTTGAGAGGTTTTGAAAATTACGTATTTTCTTGTATTTTGTGTTATTATAATTTCTTACAATTGTTTGATATAAAATCATATATGATATCGGTGGATGTAGGATTACTCTATCAAAATCTTAGGTTATTTTATAAGTTCTAAATATTTGTTGGAATTTAAATGCGTAAACTCTGTTTGAATTTAAACGTGCATAAACTAAATGCACAAACTCAATTCTCGCTTTGAAAAATATTTTTTTTATCTATAAATCTATCAAAATGTACATTAATTTTTATCTAAAATTTTATAATCCGTTATAAAAATTGAATTAAAACTTATTGATAAGACTTATTGATAAACCATTTTACATCAAACGACACACATATATATATATATATATATATATATATATATATATATAAATTTAGATTAAGGGTTATGTTTCAACTTCATCAAATTATCTATTAATTCATTTGGACAAAAAATTGAGATTACATGATGGACTCTTCAAACAAGACGGTCGGGCAGCCCTTCTTCCTTTGGTCGAGTTCAACTTCTTTCCCAAGGTTTTGAATGAATCAAAGAACTGAAGACGTTACCAATACCGACAACAGCTCACGCTGAATTGTAGCAGTACCAACACCTATTGATTTTACACTTTCTAACATCTCTCCCCTCTGAACAATTTTCAAAAACCATGCCGCCATAATATGAACCACATATGAGTCAGTGGGCTTTCATCGAGGAAAGTAGGCTTGGATCTTTCACTCGGGCCTTGTTGGGGACCAGTGACCAATGGCGAAAACTCAAACATCTATGGTCTCCCGGTAGAAGCCTATTTCGTCCAAGTTGTTGCGGAACCGGAAAAAAGAAGTTGGTTGGTTATACCATAAAAAGATTCTCAAATTTTAAAATTGATCAAAAATAAAATTATATTAATTTTAATGATTATGTTGTCGATCTTTTAATGTCCGTATAATTTAAAAATAGTTAAAAAAACAACAATTATTATTTATAACTTCCAGATATTAGAAATAAAAAAACTAAAATTATTATTTATAATTATTATATTTTAATATTTTCATCCATAACTATGAAATTATTGAAATAATATTATTTTTTCAGATTGTGGTCAATTGTTTTTTAACGCGTTCCAAAAGTTATAATTAAAAAACAAGATAAGACAAAAATAATGTTATTCCGATATTAAACAAGAATACTTCATTTTGATTAAAGCAAAATTTGACAATCAAACTGTAACTCCTAAATTTATTTTAGACAATATTTACTTTATTTTATCTAGATTAGACAATGCTAATATCCTTAAGAGGAAAATCTAGTATAAGGATATAAAAATTGCTAGCAAACTTGGTTGTTTTTTTCATTTGAATAATGTTAACAAAGTTAGTTTTTTTAAATGGATGCACCCTCTGGAAAATATATTAAATTAAACACTGATGACTCACTTAATAAGAAACAACAATGGAGATGTATCTGTTGCTCATGGTAGGATTTACAACAAGCAAACTCTTTTAGTTGCTGAATGTATAACCCTTTTAGATGGCCTCATTGTTTGCAATCAGAATAGATATAAGTATGTTGATATTAAATGCGATTCTTCTATCTTAATTCATATGCTTGACAAGGGTTATGCTCCTTGATATTTGAATTCGTTAATTGTCTCATATATGGAAAGCTTTTAACCTCAACCATAACCATAAAACACATATTTATACTTCAAAATCAAGTTGCAGACTGGTAAGCCTATTGGACTCTGAAATGTGACATGAAATAAGATTACTCAAATAATCATATCCTTAACCTTTTTATGACCATAACTTTATTAGAAGGCCTTGAAATAGGTTATCTAAGACCCGATGAATAAGAATGAAAACTCTGCTCATTTTTAAAACAGCCAAAAATATTTATATTGTTTTACTTGCTGTTAAATATTGCAGGTCCAATTCTAAATCAACAAACAAAGTAGAGTTGAAGAAATATCCAAAAACAAAAGCGACAAACTAGATGAGAAGCAGGAATCAAAATGACATGAAATCTTAATGGTTTAGAATTTTTTTTAAAATAAATGAAGCAAAATAATGTATCAATTTACATCTGAATGGAATGAGTGATCGTATTATTCAAACGTGTAAAAAAAATACAATCTTTCAATAAAATTTTATTAATTCAAAAAAAATATATACTAAACAAAGATATCACTTAAAAATATTTATGCTACCAACCCAATTTAAACTCGATCGCTCCAAATATAACTAAAAGTAGTGGTATAGGATTTTTCATTTACGCTGTAATTCCACTCAAATTGGAGCATTAAGCAATTTGAATTTTGGAGCATATTTTATAGTGCGATCAAAGTACTCTTCTTTACTTTTTGCGAGAAAAAAAAATGCACGAAACCAACTATATTACATGCCTTTGAATGGACTACAATTTTTACGTAAAAGAAAAATGAAAATATACAGATAGTCACCGATTTAGTCTATCAATAACTACATATAAACTTCTATATATTAGCAATGCGTAAATTCAACAATGTCATTTGAGTTAAAAATTAAAACCTCGAAAACGAGTTATGCATTTAATAGTATATAATCAAATTACTTTTGACGTTAAATTTAAGCCTCAGCCACCGAAGTGAATTTAGGAATTTTAATTTCGAGAACCGAATCATTAGTAGCGTAGGCTTCGATTTTTTTCCAATCTGCATTTTCAGGCAGCTCAAGCCTCCTAACATATCCAGATTCCCACCAGTAACTAGTTCTCCAATCTTTTGGCTTTGTCTGTTTTTGCTGCTTCCATATCCCACTGATTTCCATTACCTTCCCGTTTTCAACATATACTTGTACATTTCCGATTCCTGCTTTTAAAAATATCATTAGATATTTTAGATTACTATTCAACAATCTAATTATTTTCAGATGAATTTGTTCTCAAGTTTGACACTTGAACGCATTTATATTACAAGTGTTTGAATATGTACTTGTGTTTGTATATTACAAGGGTAAAGCCTAGAGCCTATATACTTCCCTGCATTTCTTAAATGTGTTAGGTCGACACTATGTGCTACTACTTTCTGCAAGTTACTAATAGTCACAAGAATTGATCATGTATATCAAAAAAAAAAGTTATTGACATTCTTTTATACAAAACGGTCACTTTTTTATGGTCTCGTTTTGTATTTATCATCACTTTTGTTTGTCTCGATTTGCATATGTGGTCATCTCCAAGTGATTACCGATAAAAAAAACAACAAAACTAATCATTTTGATACAAAGTAACACCAGTGAAATCTTTATACAGAGTACCATTACCAATTTTCGATGACTAATCAGAGCTCTTAGCGGTTTGTCGACACTAGTTGTTTTCCAAATCGACAAAGTATGTGAGCAAATCAACTAATGAGGACGTAGTGTCGCGTTTGTCTTACCATTTTTACAATCCTTATTTGTAAAAGACGGAAGCTTTCATCTTCATGAATTATATATATAAGAGTTTCACTGAATATGAATTTTTTCAACCCAAACGACAACCTTGGTTCTCAAAGAATATAAAAGTTTATATTCTTCATGAACTAACAGGTGTGCTGAACAATAAAAAAGTAAAGCTCTTACTTTATGTGCAAACAACTTAATATGCTCTATAGTCTCTATTCTCTTTCCACATTTTTTTGGTATGTAATCGCTCTTTCAGTTTCCAAACAGAGCCTTATAAACAGAATCAACACTTGATCAACAAAAATATTCAAAGAATTGTTTTTCTATACTTACCAGGAAGCTGTGCTTTAAGAACATAAGCTTGTTCCGTCTGAAACCAATCAACGGTAGACTGACCTGAGCTGCGTAGATTGGTTAACAAGACATCTGCCTCGAACTCCCACAACGGGAACGCATCCGAAGGATCAAAATATTTTCCAAATAAAAATGGACTAAAGATAGACCCATCACCAAATACCTTGTGTACCAAGCTACCACCACCTTGGGATAAAAATCTTCTAAAAACATCCTCGTTTAAAGCCACGCACCATTTCTTTGGAGTTCTGTCTTCTGTGTGAATTTCAAGCTTAGTTATACCACTAGCCATTGAAGATCCAGAGATGGTTTTTTGGCTTTTATGGAGAGAGAGAGAGGGGGAGCTTTTAGGTGAAGTAGAGAACATTTTTTTGTGTGTGGAATATATTGTAAGGCTGTAAAGCAAATTTAAAATTTAGAAAAAGAAGTAAAAAGAAGAAGAAGAATATATTTGTTCTTGAGATTTCTCAGTGGTGTCAAGGAATTGAGTGTGATAGGATTAGGCATGGATGGATGCCATTTGGGTAAAGAGTGATTTGATTGATCTTCAAAGATGTGGAAACTTTGAATACAAAATTAATGGGGAATCATTAGGGTTCTTGGTGTAGTCATATAATAGTATTAGAAACATTAGTCTTTCTTGAACAGATATGGACCTCTGGTTCCACCAAGGTGACTTTTGGAAATACTATTTGCCATTTGAATTGAGCATGATATTATTATAATTTTTTTAACGTTTTTATAATTTTTTACTTGCAATTTGAATTGCCATTTGAAAATTAACGTTTTATTAACTTACTGGCTCATTCTAAAAAAATTGATCAATTTTACATGCTATTGTCATTTTATTATTATTATTATTATTATTTGTTCTCTTTTTAGAATATTTATTTCAGCACGTTTGGTGTTTTATATATTAAAACAAAGCAAATCGCATATTAGTTTTCCAAAATTATTAAATGAGAATTGTCTGACGCAAATAAATGCATAGTAGATCCTCACGTAATTCAATGGTTTTGAATTATTTATGGTTATAGAGATTGACACAAATTAATAAAATAATAACAAAGGAAATGGCATTCTATTTATCGGAATAATTTAATTTATAGTTGTACAAATCTATTTTATATGAATAGGAGATAATATTTATTTTTAACAACCTTTATTGAGTTGAATAAATATTTTTTATTTAAAATTTAAGAATAAATATCTTTTTATTTAATTTTTTTTACCCCGTGTTGATTATTTTTATATTTTATTTTAATAGATTTTTGGATTTTATAGATCGTCTACTCTAATTAGATTGATTTTACTTTATCGGTACTCCTTTAGTTTGTGTGAAAACATAAAAAAATACTAATATTTTGAATTGATATTATTTATTTGAGATATTTGATTTTTTGTTTCTTGTTTTTTTGTTACATTTTGAAGATTTTGAGTTCAAAAATTCATGCCCAATAAATGTACGTCAAGCCAAGAAGGGAGATCTGAACGAAGAAAAAGAAAGTCTTGCTGAAGTACAGTTGAAAATTTTCATTTTGTGTTCATGGCTGGATTTCTTTAGGTCTCGATTAGAAAAGGCTTGAAGTTTAGATTACAAAAATATTAGCCTTTGAGGAGATACCGGATGAAGAAACAAGAAGGTCTTGCAGTGTTAAAGATGGAAAAAATTGTCGTTTCGATACTCTGTTTCCTCTTAACTTAAGTTAGAGGGAAATTAAAATTTGAAATTTCTCTCTCCCGCTAAGTTTGTTATTAGGTTTATGTAACCTCTTATACATTCAAGCCTTGGGCTTTTAATAATTGTTTCTCTGAATTAAAAAAAAAGTAGAACTACTCATCCAATTATGATTGAATTCGTAAGAGCGGAGGTTTGTTGTTTCTATATTTTTCTCATTAAAACTCTTTAGTCAGTCGAAATTCATTTGATGAATTTTATTTTATTTTTTGAAAAAAAATACACATATAGGTAGCATTTTGTCTTATTTTTGGGTCTACTGGTAGCTCAAAATCTCGTAAACAAACACGTTGTTAACTTTGATAACTAAGAGTTGAAAGAAATTTTCTTTTGATAGAATTGCTTCAGACTTGATTCAGATTGCTTCCAGATACAAGATAGTACCCCATTATCCAGTATTTTTGAAGAATGAAAAAAGAACTAGCAATTCTGATAGATGAAATAATTAACCTATCTTTCTCTGAAATTTTTGGATAACTGAGACTTTATGTATTTTATATGCATTACAACCGAAACCGATAATTAAATATGATTGCTTATTCGAAGCTTTGTGTGTAGTATTTGAGTAGAAGTTAGAATTAGAACGTTGGAAAGCTCAATGCAATAACTCTTATATGTTTTTTTGAAATAAAGTAGTGTGTTAATGGAGGGCTCAAGTGTGTTCTTTAGTTTTTAATTCTATGCGTGCATGTGTTTGATATACATACACCTCAGCCTTCCAATTTATTTTAATATAAATCGTTGACCTGTAAAAGAATTTAAACCATTAATGTTACACAATTAGAAGGTTGTGTTATCATACACTTCTATATAAGTAGTGATAGAGATATACTTGATTCGAATGATCTTTTGACAATGTGAGAAAATGTAATAAATGTAAGGTAGAGAGTAGAGATATAATTGAGTTGTTTTAGTTATTATTTAGAAAGAGAAAGTTTCCGTCTATTAAAGGCATTCTCAAAAAGTATTTATAGGGGAACTCTATCCTGATGAGTCTAATGAGCCAAACCACACTCATGGGCCAAACCGAAAGTCTGAAAAGCCCATTTAGCCTATAATAAAAAATATGTAAATAAATTATTATAAACAATACTAATTAAAACAAATAATAAAAATGATATTAGCGTTAGGTCTGAAATACCCCTCGAAGATTTTTTACCTCATTATTAACCCCTTAGGCCTCTTAAAGACATTTTGGGATGGCTAACTAACGAATTATCTAGAGTGAGTTTGTTCTATCTCCTCAACCATAAGTCTTAAGTGTTCTTCAAATTTGGTAATAAACATATTTGAATCGTATTCGATGACACCATTCAGATATGGTTGTTGTCAAAGTTTATGGTTTTTAATCAATCATACCATGTGAAACATGTCATTATTTGATTAGACCCATGATCTTGTTTGCCATAGGTGAGATAAATCAGCAGTTTGAAAATTTATTAAATTGAGGTCTTCAGTTTCCCTTGGACCATGAGATTGTGAACTATTTTAGCTTGGTATGATTGTGCCCAAGTCAGGCTAGTTCGAACGCTTGGTTTACCTTGAGGTTATGTATTATGGAATCTAGATTATCAAAAATCTCGATGCCAATGGAATAATTCGTTGTTATCACGGGGCTATCTCGCAATTCCCCAATTACCTTTTACTTCTTCAACATGTGGAATGAATATAAAATGGTAGATGACATGATAGAGTACAGTAAGATATGGAAGATACAATTTCTCTTTATTAGTGGTTGAGAATGGTAAAAACTTACATCTCAAGATAATCCGAGTAAGCTTACCAGGTTTTGGAAGAATACATGTAGCCTTTCAAACTCCTATTCGTTCTTACATATATATTTTTGTATAGCTTGTCTCTAATCTCTTTCTTTTTTACAGCTATATCAAAGCCTTATATGCATCATTCGAAAGATATAAATTGTATTTTCATAAACCTAAATTAGTGGGCCGATGAGAAATGATCTAATGGCTTCCTTTAATGTTTCACTCCCACTAACTTGGTTCAAAGTCATGTCTTGAAGACTAACTATAAACGAGAATTAACATGGGAGCAGTTGACTACTAATCCCCAACCATCTACTATTTTAAAGAGAGTTAAAGATGCATATGGTAAGGTAGTTCTTCCAACTAGGACCAGAGCCCTCAGCTATCGAAACAAAAAGGATACGAAAAATAAGCAAGGAAGAACAAAGGGTGTCATTGAAGCTAGAACCAAAGAGCAGCCAAATCAAATTGATAATATTTGTTAGCTACTGTTGCTGCGGCTATTGAATAGGGTGATGCACCAAAAAAGCTTCATGTATCCAAAAAGAAGAAGACACATAAGATAAACAAATATGACAATGACAAAAGATATAAGAAGAGAAAGAAAACCTCAACTTATTCAGACATTGTCATCCGTTCAAATATTATCGCTCTTACAATCCCAATCATTGATCATACACTTGTTCAAATAACTTAACCTTCTTCTTCATTTCTCCCAACAATTGAGAGGTAGACATATGAAGATGTCTCTCTGATGAGGCCTATTGGAGGGTTCGACTTCGAGGATTTTGAGAAAGACTTTCCTGGATCTACAAGTAGTGCTAGAAATATGGTGTTTGATGGTGAGCCTTTCAAATTATCAAAGAAGAACGACACACTGGGATATTTGGTATTGAGTATCGTGAGGCCCGTTGTTGAGTTGGAAAGAGAGGTGAAGTCCTACAGAGAGACCATTTTTTCACTTTAAGAAGAAAATAAAGGTTAGAAAACATCTCTTGAAAATGAGAAATCAAGGGTGATCATTTAGCCTAGGAAGTCAAGTCAATCAAAGAAGAACTTGTTCAGGAAAAGGTTGGTTACGAAGGGCTGCAGTCATCCAGATCCAGAGAGATCACCTTACTAAAAAATCAATATGCTACCGATAGGGCCACCATAGAACGTCAGTCGAAGGACAAAATGATCAAGAGGCCATTGTTTAGCAATACGAGGACGACGTGGTTTCTTTAAAGGCTCAAACTACACAAGACACAGAAGACACATTAGATGCATATGCTGATGGATTTTAGGGTCCCTAAATAAACGAGATGCCTCAATCATATCTGAGATGGTTTTGGAATTTCACAAGGTATTCCCTACATGCGTCATTGGATCTTTGCGGGCGTTGGTTCAAGAAATATTTTAGCCTAATGATATTCACATAATTTATTAGTTATGTATATATATGGATTTACCTAATGATGGTTTCGATGATAACTCTGATGAAAGTGACATGGGGGCTCCAAAAGTGAGAGTTTGTAAGGAGAATAAGAAAACGTTAATGAGAACGAGCCCAAAGGCCAATATATTTATATATTGGTGTGTTTTGTAAGTCATTGGCATGGCCAAGACACTTTTCTAATGTTAAATTCAGATTCTACCAGCCCTTAGTTCATGTAAGGCATTTTTGTTATCTTACGCAACTTCTATTAAGCCCTTTATTAGATCAAGGCATTTGTAATGTTGATTAGAATATTTTTAAAAAATCTTTGGCACAACTTAAAGAAATGTGTACTTGTTATTTCATTTGTCCAATAGTTATACTTTGTTTCCTCGCAACTTCTTATTTATATATCTCAATTTAACTATTCAAAAGTAATCCATTTGAACCAAACATTCTAAACATTCAAAGGCAATCCATTCGAAGGCATATACATTAAATACACAAACCATTTGCAGGTAATCCATTCGAATGGACAAAAATTAAATACACAAACCATTCGAAGGTAATCCATTCGAAGACATAAAATATTAGATACACAAGCCATTTGAAGCTAATCCATTCGAAAGCATAAACAATAAATACACAAGTTATTCGAAGGTAATCTATTCGAAGGCGTAAAAATTAAATACACAAGCCATTCAAAGCTAATTCATTCACACACAAGCCATTGAGAGGTAATTCATTTGAAGGTACACAAATAAGATATAGAGATATATAATGAGAAATTTTTGAAGGAAAAAGTGGTAGATTAATAACGATTTGGACACCTCATTGAAAACTCCATAAGTCACAAGGATAGGAAAGAGTATGCCCCCAAATAATTACATTAAACAAAAATAAAGTAAATATTTTACACATTTACTCGAGATAAAGCCTCAAGTGTTTGGCGTTCCATGAATACTTTAAAGAACTAAATTCTTGATCAACTAGTCGATATGTTCCACGCTTGATCCTTTCACTCACAGTATACGGTCCTTCCCAATTTAACGCTAACTTTCTGATCTTTCTATCTTTGGTGTGTAAAAGTACTTTTCTCAAAATGTTGTCCTTTACTTCGAACTATTTTCTTTGAATTTTGGATGCATACCTGCTTCTAATCAAGACTTGATAATGTACCATTTGTAAGTGAGCTTTGATGATTTTTTCTTTAACCAACTCTAATTGAACTCTTATTGATGTATCATTATCCTCTTCAGAATTATTTTGAATTAGAAAAGAATAGAGACTAGATTCTATTAGTGTTACTGCATCCATCTCGTATACTAAAGAAAAATGAGACTCTTGAGTGGCAGTTTAAGGAATAGTTCGATAAGCCCAAAATACTTCTTGCAAATAATTTACCCCATAAGAATGCTTTTTTTTAACAACCTCTATTTTCTCATTGGCTTGAGGGTGAAAAGGTGAAAACAAGTAATGTTGAATTATTCTGGGAGTACAGAAAATTTATATGTCCTTATTATCAAACTGAGGGCCATTATATGCCGTAATATTTCTAGGGATTTTAAATCTGCAACATATATTGGAGAAAATAAACTTGATCACTGCCTTAGAAGTAGTTCTGGAAAGAGGCGTTGCTTCCACCCACTTTGAGAAATAGTCCACTGCCAATATAATAGTTCAGAATCCTCCGATGCGATTGGTAGGGGTCCCACCAGATTAATCCTCCACCTATCGAATGATACCGTTTCAGATATATTCAATTAGGAATGCTGGTACATGTATTGCATTTCCAAAAATTTGGCATGGATCACATTGTTTAACTAATTATTTAAGACCTGCTATGATGAAAGACTAATAATATCTTGCTAATAAAAGTCTTCTGGTTAAATTTTTATAGCCACAATAAGCAGAGCCCTCCTCATCATATAATCCAGATAAAATTATCTGAGACTCCTCATATATGAGGCGCGATAGAGGTCTGCTAATATATTTCTTGTAGATAATATTCCTTAAGGAAACAAATCCATGTGATCTAAACTTTGATTTCTTAGCTAATATTTTGTCTAAGGGACGACTTCTTTTAGTAATAAACTTTTTGTTTTCATGCCTCCAATATTGGCTTGTTATTGTGGATGTTTGGAAACTTTCTTCAATACTCAATCCCACTTCTAGGGATATTGTTATTTAAGGGAAATTTTGTATCAATATCCATGGATATGCCTCGGTGTAGGAAATAGTAGCTAGAATAATCCATTGAATTTTTATCCTCGACACATGTTTATACTCCACATATTTAAAGAATGCAGACGTTTTTTCAACACTAGCAAATACTTAATCAACTATTCTTTTCTTGCTTCAGATTGACCATGAGCTTGATGTATGATCAACTATGAGTCACTTATTAATCAGACTCTTATGACACCATATATTTGGCCAAGTTTTAGCCCAGCTATTGCTTCCTCATATTCAACTTCGTTGTTTAATGCCTTGAAATT
The DNA here is from genome assembly GCA_036936605.1 of Limnanthes douglasii subsp. nivea. Lineage (NCBI taxonomy): Eukaryota > Viridiplantae > Streptophyta > Magnoliopsida > Brassicales > Limnanthaceae > Limnanthes > Limnanthes douglasii. The sequence goes on along the minus strand of JAUPFV010000003.1, from coordinate 131,981,025 downwards.
AAAACGTATTGCTTGGTACATTGAGTCTCCGAAAAGAGAGAGTAATTAAATTCCTTCCCCACAACCCATCGTACTAGATCCTCCATCTGTTTGGACTACCCATTCTTTCATAGTTCTGTCAATAGAAGACTCTGCAGATTGTCATACCGAATAAAACTCAACCACGAAATCTGTTACAGTTTGTACCTTAATAGCAGCTCGAATGGAAAACTTGATATCACAATCCTCCAATTCTATAGACCACTTGGTCATCCGACCCGATATATTAGGTTTTTGCAGCATACTTTGGCGTGAAAATAAGATTCGAACAATAACAGAATGTGCTTCAAATAGGGTTTCATTTTTCTTGTTGCTATCACCAGGGCTAATGCTAATGTTTCTAACTTTAGATATCTCTTTTCAACATCCAACAGACTCTTTCTAACATAATTAACGAGGCGAGGATAATTATCAACTTCTCGAACTAGCACCACACTTACTGCATAGTCAGATACCGACAAGTAAACATATAATATTGCTCCCATCACTGGCTTAGATAGAGTTTTTGGCGATGGTAGATTTTTCTTGATTTTGAGGAATTCCTCATCGCAGTCTGGGAACCAGTTAAATTCATTGTCATTTCTCAACACTTGGAAGAATTACACACACTTGTTTGATAATCTTGATATAAATCTGTTTAACGCTGCCAGTCTTCCAATCAACACTTGGACTTCCTATGTAGATCTAGGATGGTCCATAGCAAGCAATGCATTTAACTGCGCTAGATCGGTTTGTATCATTTTTTCACTTATAACATACCCCAAAAACCTCTCGGATCATACCTCAAAAGTGAATTTCTCCGGATTTAACTTCAAATTGATGGCTTCTAAGTTTGAGAAAGTTTCTTTGAGATCAAGCAAGTGATTATTATCCCTAAATACTTTTACCATATTATCATCAATATAAACCTTGACATTTCTTCCAATTTAATTGGCAAGCGCTTTACTCACTAAATGTTGGTAAGTAGCCCATGTATATTTTAAACTGAAAGATATTACCTTATAACAATGCATCCCCATATCAATGATGAATGTAGTATGATCTTGGTCCTTTAGATGCATTTGTATCTGATTGTACCTAGTTAATACATCCATGAATGATAACATCTTATTGCTAGAAGTAGAATTTATCAACTAATTTATTCGAGAGACAAGAAAAGAATCCTTTGGACATGCCATGTTTAAATCTGTGAAATCAATACACATCCGCCATTTGCCATTTTTATTTTTCAGAAGTACTAGGTTAGCGGTCCACAATGGGTACTGAAATTCCCAAATATCCCCTAATTTTGTTATCTTTTCTACCTCTTTGATAATAGCTTCGAATTTTTCTACCGAACACGTTTTTCATCTTTGTATTACAGGGATCGCATCGAATTGTATAGACAACCTGTAGCAAATGATGCTGGATGGTACACCCGTTACATCTTTATTACACCATGAGAATGTATGCAATTTTTTGGACAAAAAATACAATAATTTTTCTTTTATTTTTATGGCAATTTAGCTCCAATATTAACAATTTTTCCATCTAGAAAATTGTGTACTTCAAGCTTCTCAATTGGAATAACTATACTAAAGGTCTCTCTTGGATCATCTATCTTGCTTGGATCTGAAAAGAACTCTAGTAATTGTTATTAATTTTTAAGTATAATACTTTCCCAAACCTTTGGAGCAAGAGTAGCAACCTAGTATTCTCTAGTCACTATTTTACTGCTCCAAAGAACCCGTACATGGCCTCCGACGGCGTATCTTAAGCACTGGTAAACCGTTGAAGCAACAACATACATCCTTGATAGCCATGATCTGCTAAATATGACATTATAAGGAGTGTGACAATCAACCACTACAAACAAAACTCTCATAATATTTTTAAATAGTCATTTACTAAGGACAGTTTCTCCTTCGAATTCCCCAATAACATCAACATAGTTTCCTATAAATCTTATTATGGGCGAACAAATTCTTCATTAACTTATAAGTGGATAAAAATAAAATATTACCTGAGCTACCAATATCAATTAGAATCTTTTGCATTTCTATTCCTTCAATAGCAACTCTGATCACCACAACATCCTCATATGGCCTCACAACATTTCTTTAGTCATTCTCATCGAATACTAAGAACGGAGCTGGATTCTGATATAAATGAGCAAACATGTTTCCTTCTAACTGTATGGTCAAGCTAACCACGTGCCTCTTTCAAGAGCAAATTGAGAAATTTATCAAAATATTCTCTCAAAAAATAGTCAATGACTCAAATAATTGACATAGTTTGGAAACCATTCCTCTTTTTTCACATATCATATTCACCAAACCACGATTTGGATTGGGATCCAATTACTCTGAATGTATGTCAAATTATTCAGTAATTACCGTTGTATTTTCATGTTTGGGAGCTTTTATGGCTTGCCTTCGAATAACAGGTAAAGCTGTATGCACTACACTTGCGCTTGGCAGCAACCTATTACCCACTTGTGCTTTAACAAAAGTAGTTAGATTCCCACTTTCGCTTAACGATTGTATATTTTCCTTCAAAGCAATACAATCCTTAGTATCATGACCTACATCATTGTGCAACTTGCAAAATCGTGTATTTTGATATTCCCTTCGAATCTGGATGAGTGGGGGCCTTCAAAATTGCACATACTTCTTCAACCTATCGTAAAGAATCTCAATAATTCCGATCAATTTTGCGAAATAATTAGGCTGAACCCATGATTTTCTCTCGGTCCCAATTGTTTCCCCTGAGTAAATTGGTTCAATTATGGTCGATGAAATGTTGTCCGGAGTTTTTTGGACGATTACTAACAATAGCTTGTGATTGGTCACTAGTTGTTTGAAGAGATATATAAGGTACAAGTCTGAGCTAACGAGGTTGTTTGAAGCAGTCTCCGTACCATCATTGGTTTTTCATAAAACGTTTGCTATATTCTTTTAAGGTTTCAGTGCGATGCTGCCAACAATGGAATATAATGTCTTCATTTACTCTAAGCTATTTATTTTCCATAAATTGTCTTCTGAAAACCAACCAAAACATGTCAAAGTTTTTTATTAACCTATGCAGTAGTCTATAATACCACTTCAAAGCGCTATCATTGAAGATATGAAAAAATGATCTACATAATAACTTATCATCATCATCATCATCATCAAAACTCTTCATAAAATTCTTGAACTACTAAAGATGGTTATCTGGATCTTTCCTTCTATAATATATATTTTCATTTTTGAAATATCAAAGCGCCCAGGAAAATGTTTGGACATGACTTTTGTAGATAAAGGTGATTATCTCCAATTGTATCATTGACTGAATATATGATCTTCATTATAGGTGGAGAATATACTTGGTTCCGATTGAACAACAAATTAATCATTCAATAAGTGGTCTATGCTATGGTCAGTTGATTCCTTCACCTTTTCCTGATATTCTTTCTTGTTATCTTTACTCTTTTGGTATTTCTTTTTACCTAAAGAATGTTACTTACTCGATTTGTGGTGTTTATTCTAATGTTTTTTAGATTAACATTTTTCTTGTTGGCTTTCTTTCTTTTTCTTATGATAATGATCACTGCTCGAAGATGATGAGAAAAAATTAGACTCTAAAGTAGAGCCCTCACTAGACTCTGAAAAGCTAGAATAATCTTTTGTTTGATGTTATTTCTGTGATTGGTCCCCTTGGTACTTCTTCAGACTATGTTGTGGATTATCATCTAGCCTATCCGAATTTTGATGTTCTGATGTAATCTTCCATACAAGATCCTTCTCAGCTTGTTTTCGGGCTGTTAAAGCCTTAATTTATCCTTGCAATAGATCTCGCTCATCTTCCATGAGAAATATTTCTTCGCTTTCATCATGTACATGTGACATGTGGACATGCTCATCTTCGATCATGAGTCCCTCATCTTCTAAGGGATGATCTATATGCATTTCGTGATCTAACATTCGAAGAGCTCCGAAGGCAGATTTTGTATGTCAAATTTTGGATTTTTCTATCCATGTACCTTATTCAATAGCTCTTACTATAGTCAGAAATTTGATAGTGATAAATATCATTCGAAGGGTCTTTTGGTAATGTGAAAAAATGTAATAAATGTAAGGTAGATAGTAGAAATATAATTGAGTTGCTTTAGTTATAATTTAGAGAGAGAAATTTTTATTTTATTAAATATGTTCTCATAAAATATTTATAGGCTTAGTGGGTTGAACCACACTTATGAGCCAAACCCAAAGTCTGAAAAGCCCATTTTGGCCCATAATAAAAAAAATAAGTAAATAAATTATTATAAAAATAATAAATAATAATAAATAATAATAATAAGAGTAATAACATTTGGTCCGAAATTCCCCTCGAAGATTTCTGACATTATCAAGTAGTTTTTATCTTTATCCATTGTAATTTTAAGAAACTTCGTCATTGTTACCTTGTCAAGCTTTTTTCTTATTCATGATTCGCTAATTTTTGTACTTTAAATATTTAACTTTGGTTTCATTTCTTACTTTCAATCTCATGAAGTTTATTGTGGTATTTTTTTTTCTTTTTCTTTTTTAAGATGCCAAGAAGGGAAAACTTGAAACCCATTATCATAATATCATCATAAATATGATAATTCAGACGTTCATAATAAGAGTACTAGTGCTCCTTATGAGACTCATTCTCTTGGTAAACATAAGGAAATTATGGATATTGGTTCTCATTACACGAAATATTATTCATTTGAAGATCTCGAGGCTACTCTCATATCGATACTACCCCCAAACACTCATTCTACTTTTGGGATTATTAATATGTTCCCTTTTGGTTCTTCTTTACAATTAGTTCTGTTTGAAGTTTTTAGAAATCCCAAGTTAAAGTATGTGAGGAATTTACTGAGTTTTTTTAAAGAATTTGAGCGTAACTGGCCATATGTATGATTATATAAATCCACCATAGTATAGAAACACTAAAGAAGAGTGTGGGATTCCGGTGAACATTAATATTTGGTTTTTCCAAGCCAATGAAGCTCCATTGCACGTGGAAGAATAATAAGTTATCTTTTTTACCTATATTCTGGAAATGGGTATTTGGTTCCCTTTTTTCTAAGACATATTGAATTTATTTAAAGAGGTAGGTATTTGTATGAGTAAGCTTCTACTAAATGCTTGAGGATTTTTTATGGCAGTCGTCATACTTTTTTCGAAAGTTGATTATCATTTTAATGTTCGTAGTTTTTAGCCAATAAATAAGATTTATGACCAGAGGGTTAATCGCTCATATTTCTTTATCATAGATGGTGGTGTGAAGATATTTGTTAACCTTTAATGGTGCAATAAAATTTTATAAAAATAGGTTTTTTATGTCTTAGGTGATTGAAAAATTGGAATGAAGAAATATAGTTGGATTTTCTCTCAGATGTGGGTCTCTCGAAGGAAGTTATCTATCATTTGTAGACTTTTAATATAATATTTGTGTTGCTTATAAGTGTTATATTTATTTTAGATAATATATTTTAGATAATCGAGATTACAAGGCTCGGTTGTCACATACAAGATGACATTATGTCAAGTTTGTGAATGAAGTTACATATTGTTTGTATTCTTTTAAAGCCTTTCTAGTGTAGGAGGAATTTGTTGAAAGTGGCTCGTGGGCCACTCTTTAGGTAACTTGGGGACTTTATCTTTATAGAGCTCTATTAAAGTCCATTGAGTGATATCTAAGGAAGTCTCTCCAAAAAAAATCCTCAAAAACAAATACTCATTCCAAGTATGTTAATATGAAAGGTTCTTACGTGAAAAAAGGGTATAGTCGTGCATTCTCCAAACTGCTGACAAACCTGTTAATATTAAGATAAATTCCGTTGAATGTGGTGAAATGATAGTAAAAGAGGATGCCCCCCAAGGGCAGCAATAAAGTGTATATTTGAAGCTGGAGACAAAGATATTTCCAGCTGCTATGTGTGCAAAGCAATTAGTTATTGAAACTTCTAATTTTGAAGTCATAGTTTCCAAATTAAAGACTAATCACCAGAGACCAATGTTTCTATGAATAAGGTTGCAAATTCTTAAGTTTGGGTGATGTTGCAGACTTTTTTGAATCCATTCACCATGCTACACCAAAGTTGTGCAAATCCAACTACCCATATTCTTGATCTTCGACCACTATTATAAGCTGTTACAAAAACTTTTGAATATGGTTTATAACTAAAGTTTGTTATCCATACCAAACTTGATGTTGAAGATAAATTAAAAAATTTACCTTCAAAATATAATTGTTAGCAAAGATAAGTTGAAGGTTGAATTGCAATCTAAAATTGAGGTCGGTATTTAGTTTGTGAGCCATATCTTGTCTAAGGCATTAGTTGTGGCACAAAAATGTGATGTACTATGGAATTCTCATAATAAGATTACCTCTATGTGTGCATTTGGTAGTTTTTTTATAAGGAAAACCTTACCCAAACTGAAACAATTACTTCGTGATGTCATGATTTAACAGATTTGTTGCCAAGTTATACGAAGAACAACGACTTCAGAATACATAACAAAATAATTATGTTAAATTTAAGGAAGAAGATTTTTTTCAAATGGGAGAGACTACAAAAACAACTAGATGCATCATTATACCAGATCAAAACATATGAAGAAACTCTAGAAGTCAAACGTACCGATTAGGTTGAAATTGAAGCCAGATTTTAGAAAACAAATGCTTGCGACTGAGGTCGACTCAAAATTAGTTCTTGCTTACCACAAAGAATACCTAAATATCAAATTAGAAAATTTGTGTTATTATGTTCATGAGGCCGAGAGGTCATAAACTTGTGAATGGTCTGAGTCTCCATATCATTAGCATATCTCAGTTTCAATCAAATTATAATGTTGCTATTTTTTTAGAAGGTTGAGGATAAAACATTTGCACATATTATATTTTTTATGATGTTCAAGATGATGGTACTTATATTGTAGATGCTATTTAATAGTTATTCACCCTGTGAAATTAGTCTTATGCTTTCCTCCAACCACAAAGAATATGGAGTTCCCGTAGGCCGAGCCAAATACGAGTTTCCGTCACGTTCAATCGAAGACGAGGTTTTTGCATTTCCATGAAAATTTATTCATTCTTCAGAGGTTTTTATTTTTATTTGCATGTTATACAAGTTTTATGGGAATTTGAATTTAATAAAATCTTCAATAGTTGCTGCAATATAAAAGATTATTTTACTATACATATTACTTTTGTTTTGAATTTGTATGAAGCAAATTTCTCCACTTTTATTATTAATGACTTATGATCGTTTTTGTCTTATTTTGTTTTCAATAAAAAAATATTTTATTATCTCGTACTTTGTTATTTCATTTAAAGTGACCAATTTAAAAGGCATGTATCTTTGAAGGAACATCTATGCTCATTGTTTGGTTTATATCTAGAAATATTCAAACATTTTATTATTTTAAGGGTCCATGATTTCTTTAAGGATTACAATCATCGTATACTTTGTTTTTTTGATATATTGAGGGGTTTGTGGATCCTTGAAGTGTCGAAGACTATTTTTGAAATCACTCGAGACTTATCTTCTTCTATTTTTGTGAAGGGTACTAAGACTCCCTTAAGTTCCAAAGACTACTTTTGATAATCATCCCAAAATTATCCATTGTTTTAAAGGGTATTGACCCTCCTTGAGGTGTTTGATACTAATTTTCGAATCATTCCAGCATTATCTTTTATTTTTTAGACTTCTTAAAGTCTTTACGTATCTTTCGGAATGAATAATTAACTGCATAAAGACTGTATGTAAATGGAAAAATATTTTATATCATATGTTTCATTAAAACCTTACTTGTGCCACCAAGTAAGGAAATAGTACATCCCAAATGAAAGTTTAATAATATGTTTACAAATAATAATTAAAATAATCACATGAATCTTAACAAAAATGGTGTAGTTTTAGATTTTATATGTTTTATGGGCGCCGAAACTGATTTCCTTTATCATATGACATTTTGTATCTACCCCACTTTAGTTTAGATTATATTGTGTATGAACTTTCTTAATTTGGAGCTGGTTTATCAAGACTCTTGTCCTTTGTATGCCGGAATACTCTTATGAGGACTTTATCTAATACTTCAAAGCTCCTAAATCAAACTTTGAAGTTGTATATGTTTCTCATCAGAGTTTTATGGTTCTCTGGACAAAAGTGTGTCTTTACTATTATTTTCGATTACATCAAGTTTGACACCTTTTTATTCTGAATTATTTCATACCTCCTACGTTGAAATTATGTATGAGGGAATAACAGTTTTGGCTAGTACCATTGCTTCAATTACATAGACCAAAGCAAAGGGCGTTAAATCTTTTTCCCCTTTTAGAATATATATGACCACAGAACTTCTTATAAGATGTTAGACTAATTTTCTATAACTGTTTTCAACATTTTCTTGATGTCATTTGATACTTTTTTTGTTGGTAACCTCCACTTGGTCATTTAATTATGGATAGTAAAAATAAGATAAATTTTATTTTATATATTTTGTTGCATAGAACCATGTGAGTATTTTATTATGGAATTGAGTCTCTTTGTCTGTTGTAATGACTCTTAATATTTTGTATCGATAAAATATGTTTCGTTTAAGGAATTTTACGACGTTGTTTGTTGTGATTTGTATCAATAGTTGTGCATCTACTCACTTGGAAAAGTAATCCATCATTACTAATAAAAATTTACTTAATCTTGAAGTTTTTAGAAATGAGATTTACAATGTCAAAGTATTATCTATCAAAATGAAGTGTCTCTCATATTGTTTATAGTAAAATGTTCGAGACTTTTATTGAATTTGAAAATTGTTGGCATGTGTCACGATGTTGAATTATTTTTGTATCCTCTATTATTATAAGCCATTAGTAACCTATGAGTAAAATCATTTTATGCAACACATTGTAACCATAATGAGCACATCTATCTTCATTCGACAGCTCCTCAACTATAAAAGTTGCTTCATCACGTCTAAGATACCGGAATAATGGTCTATTTAGCTCAAGTTTGTATATTATGTCATGTATCCATACAAATCTTGCTGAAATCATTTTAATTAGTCTTGCCTCGACCTTGTTCTCATTAAGTCTTTCATTATGTCCAATATTTTTTTAATATGGGTTCTCCAATCTTCTTCTTATTCTTCCTTTTTAATTATCATGGCTCATAAAGTCTAGATTGTTGATAAGAAATTATTTGGTAGGGTGATAAATGGATTATCTTGGAAAATAAACTCTACTGCTAATATTGTAGAAGTCAAAGATGTCAAAGCATCAACAATAACGTCATGTGCTCTCAAGACTTGAAATCAACTCGTTCAATAAGGCTACATGGTACCAAAGTTCCTTTAAGTACTAGATTATATTTTATTTATTGGATTCAACTTTTCCCAAAGCTTTCTTGAGCACTAGCTGAGAGTTTTTGAAAAGTTGGACTTTCTTGGCTTCATAAATGTCACGAATGTTTTTGCTAGACGAAGACCTCCAATAGAAACTTCATATTATGCATCATTGTTAGAAGTTGGGAAGCCAAATTTTATGGATTGAATTAAGATATCTCATGTTGGGAATATTACTAAGACCTCTACTCTTGAGCCTTGGTTATTGCTTTCATCGACTGTTTTGATTTTCCAAGTAGATTCTGATTACATCTTTGTAGGGATACGTATTTAAGATTGAAATTTTATAAGGATGTTTGTAAGATTCTAAGCCTTAACTAAAATTCTTATTTCAAACCAAATATTGTAATCTTATAACTCCACTGGCCACGTGGTCAGCCTTCCAGACATATCTGGCATTTATACTATAATTCTCAAAGGAAAAGGTATTCATATTATAATTATGTAAGCTTAGAAATACAATCTTATCTTTCTAGCCACAATCACCAACGTTAAAGAAAGCTTATCAAGTTTGGACTGTATTATTTTCTTTTTTATTGAAACACGCTAACAACATATTCAAAGACTACAAGGTATATAAACAATAATTCTTATTCCTTCGAATTTGTTAGTATTTCGGAAGAAGTAATAAATTTCTTAACACTTTTAAAAGCTTCCTCACAAGACAGAGCCTATATGAACCTACTAATACCTCTCAAGACTTGGAAAAAAGGCTGACATTTGTCTAGCGATCTTAAAATGAATCTATTTAGTATTATCCATCTTCCTGACAATATGTGTACTTCTATTGTGTTTCTTGGTAGATCAATTACAACCAATTTTAAGACTTGACTAGGGTTTTCTTCAATGTATTTCTCATTGATAATGTATCCTATGAACTTGATGGACCGTACACCAGAAGGTAAAATTCTGCGAGTTTAGCTTTAGATTGACTCTCTGAGGTTTGAAATTGTTTCAGCTAGGTTTACTAAATAATTTTCATCTTAAATTATTTTGAATTACATGTCATAAACATATGCATTTAAGTTTTAGTAGAGTTGCGCCGTAAAAACTCTATTTACAAGTCTTTGATATGTGGTCCTATCATTTTTAAGCCCCAAATAAGAAATATTTTTGTTATAAATGTGACGCACTCTTGATGGACCGTACACCAGAAGGTAAAATTCTGCGAGTTTAGCTTTAGATTGACTCTCTGAGGTTTGAAATTGTTTCGGCTAGGTTTACTAAATAATTTTCATCTTAAATTATTTTGAATGACATGTCATAAACATATGCATATAAGTTTTAGTAGAGTTGCGCCGTAAAAACTCTATTTACAAGTCTTTGATATGTGGTCCTATCATTTTTAAGCCCCAAATAAGAAATATTTTTGTTATAAATGTGACGCGCTCTTGATCATTTTCATTTATTTATATTTGGTTATATCCTAAATAAGAATCTATAGATGATAACATCTCATTCCCTGAAGTCACATCCACCAATTGAAATTCTTAGGAGAAAGAAATGATCATTCAGACATGTTTTGTTTAAGTTTATGAAATCAATGCACATCCTCCATTTTTGATTAATTATTCTTTATAAATACGGGATTGGATGTTCATGTTGGATAATAGGATTCCCGTGTCCCACTATAATCATTTTATCCACATCTTCAACAATTGCTTTTATTTTTTCCTAGGAATATGATCTCATCTTTTATTTTATTGGCCGAAAGTTTTTGTTTTTGGGAAATTTATGGCCCAAAACTTTGGTCGATATGCATGTGACATCCTTAGCATTCAAGGAAAACATATCAAGGTTACGTTGTAAAAAAATGAATAATTTATACCTAAGATATGTAAGTATGTCTCGTCCAATTCTTAATATTTTGTCTCATTCTATTATGATGTTTTTACCTCATTTGTTTGGCTCTTAAAGGTAGAGGCCTTCTTTGGGATAATCCATATAATCACATATAGTCGAGTCCCCCGTTGATTGTTATTTCTTATAAGTTAGGGAAGCTACATAATATTTCATTGAAGTCTTTTAATTCTCTCTAATTACTCCCACGTTTTTATTGATTGGGAACTTACGATATTTATATACTACAAAAAATTAAATACGCATTAGATCCATCCACGATCTTCCCGAAATTGAATTTTAGGATGAATATGCATCTATTATAATGAACCTGCAGTTGATTGTCTTATTAAACTCGTACATGTCGATGAATACATACAAAATGAGTTTTTTCTAACAGGTTTACACATGTAACGGTAAATCTAGTTATAATCATATGAGAAGAGATTAGTACTGAAGCACCTCTTTTTTTGTCATACATACTTTTGTATAATATGTTGGACGAACTTCAGTGTCTATCACAACTATTTTAACTACTACTTCAACCAATTATATTGTTATTAAGTGTGGCATTACTATGTAACACTGTTATTTCTCTCAAATCATGATATGCGAATGTTAATATTGGGTATGGATTTCAGTATAAGTACACTGATGTTTGATCTTTGTGTTGCACCTTTAGGTTATTAATGATTCTTTTCCTTGAGTTCGTGGTGATATCTAGAAATTGATCTCCTCATGCAATTACACTCATGATCTGTCTATTTGGATTGTGACTAGATACTGCTCATCTTATACCTTAGATATTGCATTTTTATCCAAGGCTCTTCAGTCTTCAGCCTTTTCTAGTGTTTGCCTTCCGTTTTTTGCTAGTGGGTCTCGATCAATCACATCATGACTTGGTTTGTCCATATATATTTTCAATAAAATCTGAGTGTTTTCCATCATCAGTCATATTACAAACTTGATTTTGTAAACCTCAACAATCCATGTTTTAGTGTCCAATTTTGTTGTAAAATCTATAAAACTTGTTCTTATCCGTATGTTCCTTAGGATTTTGTAGTTTCTTCGGATGTTAATAGTTGATTATATATTTTTCATTTCATATATAACTCTCAAATTCTCAATCAAATCTGTATATGGTCTCATGGATAGACGTTCATATCCTCGGTCGTTACTATAATTATTGTTGTAGTTGTTCCTATGTTTCCCTCGGGACTTTTCTCTTCATGGTAATGATTCAAGCGGGCTGACATTTTAATTTTTATTTTATTTTTAGAGAATTTATTATGAGGTTTTACGTTAAGTTGTGATAGTACTAGTTGATTATTGTTGCGTATCAAAGGATAGTAACGTGGGTATGCGGTTGAAGTTATGGTATCTTCATCCATCTTTGCTCTGGCATCTCCAAACCTTTTATATGCCATGCAACTTGAGCTAATAACCTCCGAAATTAAGTGCCTTATTATTCATAATAGTATCTGATAGAGGTTTCAGCAATATTTCTTGCTTATACGCTACAGTTTCCACCAAGTCATGACAGTCATGTAGCTCACTCTTTGTGTCCACAAATCTGAGTATATTCTCATTTTAGCTATCTCTTGTAATGGGTGATGTAATTTCTATTTATTTTTATTACCTTCAAGTAATAAAATGAATTCTAAAGGCCATTTGCATCATTTTGAAACTTTTAATACATCCCAACAGAATATTGTTGAACCATGTCAATGAACTTCCCCTAAATGTTTATGGGGAATTTCATACACTTCACTATATTATTTTCCATGTATTATATCATTTCATTGTTTATTTTTTCATATGATGTTCAGGTCCTTTTTGTCATTATACTTCTCCGTCTTATGGTTCTTAAGTTTTGGTCGTAAATATTTATACAAGATGTGTGACGCTAATGGGGACTCTCCGTCTAACAAATCAACATAATCGTCAAAAAGAGTTGTTGCTTTGTTTATATCTGTTTGTTCGATGAAGGTGTATGATGTATTGGTCCTTGCATGTATGGGTTTTTAATTTCTTCTACAACGACCAAGGCTAGTTTGTTTGCTATTATTTTTAGAGATATGAAAGTTTACTAGCATTTCATAGTAAATTTTTTATATTTAGTATGATCACTATCTGATCTTCGAACATATATCAAGCACATTGATGGAAAAAATGATGTCACTGCGTGCATTTAACTTAACCAAGGATGACCCACGATGAAATTATAAGAGGATAAGATTCTATAGCCATTAACTAAAAATGAAAAATATTTTTACAGTTTTTTACCAAAATGTCACAATGAATATATCCACAAGTAAAATCTGCTAATATGCACTTAAATATTTTGAATATGGGTATATCTCTCATATTTTCACAACAATTTTTAAACAAAATATTGGTTGATCTTCCCATACCAATTGATATCTTTCAAATATCTATCCTCACAGTATTTGTGGAGATTATGACAAAATCCGTATAAGATCTCTCTATACCATGTAAGTCGTTATCATCAAAACCAATATAGTAAAATGAATAAGGTAAATGTTCAGCGAGGTCTGGCCTTTGTGTTGTGCTTCTAGGGTTTCCACATAGGATCGAGGAAGAGTAGAGAACTGTTCCCATGAAAGTTCACGGATAATCTTTGTTCTCCATAAGTGGGCCCTTACCATATTTTATGAAGTAAAGCAGTTGTGAAACCTAGTTGACCATTTTTAGTGCCCATTAATTCAATTTTATGAAAGTTTCTTTCGCGTCTTCCAAATGTTGTGTAAAGACCTTTAAGAACACTACAAAACAAATCCAAAGTGAGAAATAATAACATCTGATGAGTCCGAATTCTGCATGCTCCCCGGACAAGGACAGATCGGTCCAAGGCCTCCGGACCGGACAGGTCACACGAACAGAACAGATTACTTCGAACACTCTGACCATAGGACTGTTCGAACTATGACAAAAGTACTAAAAAACCTAAACACTTCTTGACTAAGCTACTTGCTCTCCTACTTAGAGCTCCTAGGTCTTTGAACATGACCCGGGTCCATTAAATATGACCCGAAAGCCCATAAGGGCCCAAACATCAGGGTATAAATACCCAACCACCCGCATTAAGTGTGGGTAATGAGAATTAACTGCTACCAGGCTGCTTAATTATCTCTCTACTCTCTACTCTAAACACATAACACCCACACAATACTATAAAACACCAACCAAATTACTAAGCCTACCCTCAGGTGATAATTATCCACACCAAATTGGCGACCACAGTGGGAGCAGAGGGTGCCTGAATCAAGCATTCAAAACCAGCTAAGAAAATATGTCTGAATGAATCCGGACAATCCAGAAGTACCACCGGCTTTGCTCGAAGTGGTGGGAGAGAACGATGAATACACTATCGAAGAGCGTGATAGGCTAAAGGGTGAAATAGAAGCTCTGAGGGCAGAAAAGGCCAAGATGGGCGTGAAAGAAAAGTCCAAAGCATCAACTGCTCATCACACCGATAACCCCAGAGAGCATGAGTCTTCGAAGACTCGTGTGAGCACCAAAAAGACTCATGCCAGTTCCAAAAAGTCTTACCGGTCTAAGCCAGTGGAGAGTTCTAACTCAAGCTCAGAATCTTCTGATAGCTCTTCGGACAGTGAGGGAGTTGAAAAATCCTTGTCCTCTAGTAGCGATGAGGGTCGAACTAGAAAGAAGCAAAAATAGATTAAAAAATATTCAAGAAAAAGGGATAGACAAGGAAGGATGAAGAGGCATATTGGTAAAGGATCATCTCATAGCCGGAAGCATGTGGACCGGATGCTGATGGATCCTTTCGCTTTTCACGATGAACCAGGTATCTTTACAACTCCCAATGAGGGTACTGTGTTCAGTCGTCGAAGAAACTGGAGACAATCTCCATTATCTTCTAAAATTCTGTCCGGAAACCTCCCCAAGAGGTTTGACAGCACCAAAATAGAGAAGTACGATGGCAGTACTGATCCGGACAACCATCAGGAGCAATTTAAAAACTTCATGATGAACTTTGACGACGACGATAAACTACTTTGTAGGGCATTCTCCCAATCATTTACGGGGAGTGCTCTAAAATGGTACAACAGCCTGCCTCAGGGTTGTATTAAAGACTTCGATACCTTTTGGGTAGCCTTTCGAAGGCAGTTTGTAGGGAGTAAAGAGCTAAAGGGCAATGGAGACACAATAATCCATTGTGCCCAGGAGCCAAATGAGTCCTTGAAAGAATATATAAGCCGTTTTGTGAATACTAAGAATGGGTTGGCTGATTGCTTCGAACAGGTGGCAATAGCATCCCTAAGGCAGGGTTTGAACCCAGGCAATCTAGCTGATTCAGTGACCAGAAAGAAGGCCATGACATGGGGAGGGTTGCTGAATCAGGTTGGAAAACAAATAAACGTCGATGAAACAAAGAAAACCAGGGTGCACAAGCAGGTGAGGTCTACCCCAGTGGCACCAAATCCCAATCAGAATCAGTCCGGAAATAAAACAAGGGAGACCGGACAGGGGCACGGCAGGGCAAAAGCTCAGTCTCAGCCAGCTGCTCCTATTCAAAGTCAGCAATCCAGAAACAAGAGAGGGCCATGGGTGCAACCGGAGTGGTTCGCAGAATTGAAAGAAAGTGTGGCCACTATTTTTGAAAAAACAAATGAAGAGGTGCATTACCGGAGACCGGCTACACTACAGTCTCCCAGAGAGCATCGTAATAACTCTTTTTGCCAGTATCATAACGATATTGGTCATACCACTGATGACTGCATAGCATTGAAACAAGAAGTTCAGAATTTGATTGAAAGGGGAAAGCTGGGGGCTTACGTGAAAAGAAGAGGGGGTAACAGGCCTGATAACACTCACCGGGTTGGTCCAAGTAATGCTGCTCCGGAGGGAGCCATGGTTATAGTTGAAAGGTTTAACGTGGAATCTGAGTACTTGGATCCTGATCCAACTCGAAACAGAGTGGGTACAATTGAGGAATGTTCTAGGTCGGTCTCCGGGCTCATTAAGTTTTTTGAGTCACTTACAATTTTCGGAGGGGACACTATGACAGCTCCTACTGATTCTTCAATGAAGAGGCATGTTCATACTTTAGCCTCCCAGCTAGAAGGAGGCATGACTTCCTATCAGTCACAAAACTCATTCCCCTTCATTGTTTTTGATGAAGATGATCTAAGAGACATTGCTGGCCCTCATGAGGATGTTGTTGTCATAGGAGCATCTATAGGGGGCAATGATATAAGACGAATCCTGGTGGATACTGGAAGCTCCGCCAATATCCTTTTCCACATACAAGAGAATGAAGAATCCAGCTGTAATTCAGAATTCGGACAGATCAATTGTGGGCTTTACAGGCAGCTCAGCAGATATGATCGGAGAGTTCGAAGAGGAAGTTCTACTGTGCAAGGGCCCTTTTAAGAAAATGGTTAGAATACTATTTATTGTAGTGGATTGTCCCACTTGCTATAATGCCATTCTAGGGAGGTCTTGGCTCTCTAGGATGCATGCAGTGGCTTCAACAGTCCACCAGTGTTTGAAATATGCTGTTCAGGGACAGGTTGGAGTTGTCCGGAGCAGCCAAAAGATTGCAAGAGAATGTTATGCCACTGCCCTGGCTCCCCGAACGCTGGGGGCAGTCCGTATTAATGAACAATAGCAGTTTGAGGGCCTTTCTGGGGGTGAGGGTGAAATTGATGACCCCAGAGAGACCCCTGGAGTATTGATACCGGTTGAAGAGGTAGAAACACACTGTTTGGAAGATGGGAAAAGTGTCAAGATAAGGTCTAAGATGCCACCTGTTTTGAAAGATGAAATGTTAAAGTTTTTGAAGAACGATCAGCACGTTTTTGCTTGGTGCAATGTTGATGTTACTGGGGTTCCATCAGAAGTGATATCACATCACCTATTTGTCCGGAGAGACGTAGCTCCAGTGGTTCAAAAAATAAGAGCTTTTTCCAAAGAAAAGACTGATGTCATTGTGCAAGAGGTTGACAGGCTCACAAAGATGGGGCACATCAAGGAGTCTCAATACCCTTTGTGGACTGCCAATCCTGTCTTGGTGAAAAAGAAGAATGGCAAGTGGCGCATGTGTATTGACTTCATGGATCTCAATAGAGCTTGCCCAAAAGATTTGTATCCAGTTCCCCGGATTGATCAGTTAGTAGACTCCACCTCTGGGAACAAGCTACTTTCCTTTATGGATGCCTTCTCCGGATACAATCAGATTCAAGTAGATCCAAAGGATCAAGAGCATACCACATTTGTCACTGACAGAGGTCTTCATTGCTACAAGGTAATGCCATTTGGTTTGAAAAATGCTGGGGCTACTTATCATAGATTAGTCAATAAGGCATTTGCTGATCAAATTGGAAGAAATATGGAAGTGTACATTGATGACATGATGGTGAACAGTGTGGATGAGCAGTTGCACTTGTCCGATCACCAAGAAACTTTTGCCAACTTGGTAAAAGTAAATTTGAAATTAAACCCAGAGAAGTGTGTGTTCGGAGTGCAGTCCGGGAAGTTTCTGGGCTATATTATAAGTGAGCATGGAATACAACCTGACCCAGACCAGCTTAATGCCCTATTTCAGATAGAACCTCCTCGAAACATTAAAGAAGTACAACGGTTAACGGGGAGATTAGCTGCCTTAAACAGATTTATCTCAAGGTCTTCGGACAGGTGTGCACCTTTCTTTCAAACTTTGAAGGGTGCAAAGGGATTCGATTGGACCCCACAGTGTGATGAGGCTTTTAATGAGATCAATAAGCACCTGTCCTCTCCCAAAACTTTGTTTAAACCAATTGATGGGGAGACCCTCTTCGTATATTTTGGAAGTTTCAAGTTATGCCATCAGTGCTGTGTTGGTAAGAGAGGTCGATGGTCATCCCCATCCAGTATACTACATCAGCAAAAGTTTGATAGATGCAGAAAGGCGTTACTTGAAACTCGAAAAGTTAGCATTGGCCCTGGTGATAGCTGCCAGGAAGATGAGGCCTTATTTCCAGGCTCATCCCATCATCGTCCGGACTTCTTTTCCCCTGAAGAATGTCCTCCAAAAGGCAGACATTTCAAGCAGGATGATTAAGTGGTCAGTAGAGTTGGGGGACTTCAACATAGATTTTGCTCCCCGAACAGCAGTCAAGGCCCAAACTGTGGCAGACTTTTTGGTTGAATTCCACTCCGACAGGGATTCGGAGCAAACCACTAATATAAAATATAAAAAGGTATGGGTCGTCCGAACAGATGGTGGGTCTAGCGCTATGGGGTGTGGTGCAGGGGTGTGTTTGACTTCCCCGTGTGGAGACAAAATGTACCAGGCTATTTGCTTTGCTTTCAGGGCATCCAATAATGAGTCCGAATACGAAGAAGCTATAGCTGGTTTGAAGTTAGCCTACATTTGTGGGGCTAAGAGGGTCAAGCTGTTAAGTGACTCCCAACTACTTATCCACCATGCCCAAGGCCAATCTGAGGCTAAGAAGGAGCAGCTTGTGAAATATTTACTTCTCCTAAAAAATGAAGCACTTAAGTTTAAAGGTGTTGTCTATGAGCATATTCCCCGGGCAGAGAATGAGCTAGCAGACTCATTGGCAACCATAGCCTATACGGAGTCGTATCCATGGATCCATGTGCTTGAAAGCTCCTCCATTCAACTTAGTAAGGGTAAAGAAGAGGAAACTTTTGAAGTGCAAGAGAAACAACCTCAAGACTGGAGGTTTCCTCTCCTGTAATATCTCTCCAATGGTGTTGTGCCTCCGAATAAGTCACTAGCCAGAACTTTGAAACACAAGGCTCGTGGTTTTATCATATTGAGAGACGTGTTGTACAAGAAATCTTATAGTAAACCTCTCCCGCGTTGTTTGGGGGATGAAGAGTCTCAAGTAGTCCTCTCTGAATTACATGATGGTGAGGGATCAGCCCATTGTGGATTTAGAGCCTTAACAAGAAGATTTTTACTCTCCGGTTACTATTGGCCATCAATCATGAAAGATGCTAAGGAATTGGTAAGAAGGTGTGACCCATGCCAGAGGTACAGCAATGAGATTCATGTTCCAGCTATTCCTTTGGAATCAATTTCTGAGCCTATTCCTTTTGCTCGATGGGGGTTGGATTTAGTAGGGCCTCTCCCTGTGGCGTCCGGAGGGCGTAAAACTATAATTGTGGCCATAGACTACTTCTCGAAGTGGATTGAAGCAGCACCTCTAGCAGGGACAACATCAAAAGCTGTTATAAAGTTCATTTTATCCAACATCTGTTGCAGATTTGGTGTCCCACAAAAGATAACAACAGATAATGGGCCACAGTTCGACAATAGGGAAATGGAGAGCTTTTGTGCCTTAAAGGGTATACAACATTGTTTTTCTTCACCTTTCCACCCACAAGCAAATGGGCAAGTTGAAGTGGCTAATAGAACTATACTGTCCGGTTTAAAGAAGAATTTGGAAGGGGCTGCTAGGAAGTGGCCTAGTTATCTACAAGAGGTCTTGTGGGCCTACCGGACAACACTTGGGGCTGCAACACAAGAGTCACCCTTTGCCTTGGTCTATGGGATGGATGCAGTAGCTCCCATAGAGGCAACTCTCCCCTCCTTTCATGTTCACAATTTCTCCGAACACGCTAACGAGGTGGCAATCAGAGGTCAACTTGATTTGATAGAAGAAAGACGAGTTAAAGCTCACCTTAGAGTTGCACACTATCAGGGCTTGATGAGAAGCAGGTTTGCTTCCAAAGTTAAAAGAAGAGATTTCCGACCAGGGGATAAAGTATTAAGGAAGGTCTTCTTACACACTAAAGAAAAGCTGTTCGGAAAGTTGGCCCCGACTTGGGAGGGTCCGTATATGGTTGTTGAAAGAATTAAACCTGGAACATATTGGTTGGAAGACAAAAATGGCAGAGTTCTGACTCATCCTTGGAATATCGAGCATCTTCGGACGTACTTGGAGTAGCACTTGTGTAAATATTTACTTGTTTATGATGAGGAAGAATAAAAGACAAGGGCCAAAATGCATGGAAATAAATGTATAAGGGCCAAAATGCATAGAAATAAATGTATAAGGGCCAAAATGCATGGAAATAAATGTATAAGGGCCAAAATGTATAGAAATAAAAGTATAAAGGCTAAAATGCGTTAATTGTAAAGATATAGTCAAGATAGGAAGGAACTTTAGAGCAAGGGCCGAAATATGTAATTAGTCCAAATTAAAGCGTGTGGGGTCCGCAATTGTACTATAAAAGGACCACACACGCTTCACGAATTTCGAGATGAATAGTACGACTTTCTCTCTCTACTACTTTAATACTTTCTCTCTCTAGATTTGACTCTTAAAGTATTCCTCTATCACAAAATCCCCTACCAACAAGTCCTCGTCTAACAAAATCTCCCTCAGACTATCTTTCAACTCTTCAGTGGCGCCGTCTGTGGGAAACGAGAATCGTTCCGACGATCATCACTCCCTAGAAATAATTCCTGTTCCGAGGAGAACCATGGAAGGTCGGGGGGACGATCTAGTTGATCCCTGCGAGGAAAACATGGAGGGGGATGATTTTCGAAATGACTTGGAGTCCGAAGGAGAAGGAGGTCGGCGTGTTGAAAATGATTTTGATGACTCCGCTCTTTTGGCTCAGAGGAATGAACTGTTGCTGGAAATCGAAAAGTTGAAGGCGGAGAAAGAAGCCGCCCAAAGAAACATTCGATCTGAGATAAGGAGAGAGCCCGTCGAACAAAGGGAGGAACGGGACGTTGAAACTCGTCCCAAGAAACGGGATGACAGGTCTCGGAGACGTGAGCGACGGTCTCCAAGGAAGAAAGACAAGTACCGTTCGGACTCAGCTTCTTCGAGCGGCTATTCGCGGTATAGTACTTCTGAATCATCTCCTCGAAGATACCACAGGAAGAACAAGCGTGGTCGAAGGCAAAATGGAGCCCGGAGGGGAAGGAGTTCGGAGAGGAAATCCTCGCGGGAGAGGAGCCGCCACGACCGAGTAGATGATCGCTCTCATGAGCAGGTGAAGTGCCCAGGGAAGGATAATCTAGGTCTTCGGAACTCGGAATGGCAGCAGCAATACACTTTGCCCTCCGAGGAGGGTTTGTACTTCTCAAACAATGATAATCTGAGGTCCAATGTTTATCGAACAGGGCACAATTGGAGAGCCTCTCCTCTGTCTTCGGAGATCTTAGTAGGGAATCTCCCGAAGCATTTTGACATTTCGAAGCTTGAAAAATTCGACGGGACTCAAGATCCGGATAATCATATCGAGTAATTTAAGAATTTCATGATAAACTTTGACGACGATGATAAACTCCTGTGTAGAGCATTCTCTCAAACTTTTAAGGGAGTGGCATCTAAGTGGTACAACAGGCTACCTCAGGGGTCCATTAAGAACTTTGACATGTTCTGGAACATTTTCAGACAGCACTTCGTGGGAAGCAAGAAGTTTCGGGCCAACGGGGACACCATAATATACTGTCGACAAAAAGTGGGAGAGAGCCTAAAAAACTACACCAATCGTTTTGTCAAAACCAAGACAGATATGGAATACTGTAGGGATTCGGTGGCGCTTGCAGCATTCAGAATGGGATTGCTCCCCGGGTTGTTGAAAGACACGGTGGCAGAAAGCCAAGCGATGACTTTTGGAGCATTGCTGGATCAAGTTGAGAAGAGAATCTTGGTGGAAGAAACCCAAGCCTCAGAGAAAGGGTCTGGAGAACAATTGGACCACAATCAGCTTCAACGGGTTGAATCAAGCACTCAGGGCCCTCGATTGACCGTTCAGGCTAAAAGCACGGGTCAGTATCCTCCAAGGCAAAAATCAAATCAGCAGTATTTTGGCAATCAATCGAACCACAATCAAGGGGGAAGATACATGTCAAACAAATGGACTCGGCCCGACTACTATGCGGAGTTGACGGAAAATGTCGCTGCAATATTTGATAAAGCTAAAAATTCGGTCACGTTTAGGAAACCCTTTCCTATACAAACACCGAGGGAGAACAGAAGCGTTAATAAGTATTGCAAGTATCACGAGGATGTGGGCCACGACACCAAAGATTGTATAGCCCTGAAGAAGGAGGTGCAGGCTCTCATCGAAAATGGAATGCTATTGGAGTATGTCAAAAAGCACTCCCAGAAGAATGCCGTGGTAAAAGCTGTCTCAAAGAATACTGACACAACAATGGTAATTTCCGAAGGGGTTGACGACTTTGACATCGAGCAAGAATATTTGGACCCGAAAGCTGGGAGGAACAATGTGAACTTGGTCGAAGAAGAAATCCCAAGGGGGAAGGTGGATAGTCTGTGTGCATTTTTTGAGTCTTTAGCAATCTTTGGTGGAGACACCATCGCAGGGAATTCGAACAGCTCGCGCAAGAGGCACATGGTGAATTTGACCACCCAGATCGAAGCTGGAGTCTCCGCACAAATGCATCGATCGCCTTCCCCTATTATTTGTTTTGATGATGATGATATGCGTAATGTAGCAGGCCCTCATGAGGACGCCGTAGTGATCGCGGCGGGCATTGCCGGGGATCAGGTTCAGAAAATACTTATCGACACAGGAAGCTCTGCGAACATTTTGTTTATGAGTACTTATCGCCGCATTTCTGACCCACCGGTCATCCGAAGATCTGACAGAACGATAGTAGGTTTCACTGGTGCTACAGCGGTTGTCGTGGGAGAATTTCAATGTATGGTGGAGTTGGGTCGTGGACCATTCAAAAAAGAGGTGGAGGTACTTTTCATTGTGGTCGACGCGCCCACCTCATATAATGCTATCCTAGGTCGCTCTTGGTTGTCACGGATGCACGGCGTCATCTCCACGGTGCATCAATGTCTAAAATATGTAATCGGGAACAATATTGGCACGGTTAGAAGTAGCCAGAAGATGGCACGAGAATGCTACCAAATCGCCTTGTCTTCTAAGGGAGTTCGAGGGGGACCCTCTGACTCAGCATAGCAATTAAAGGGGCCACCTTCCGAGGTCATTCCTTGTGATGATCCGAGGGAGGCCCCCAGATTTCAGGTCCCGGAGGAGGACTCTACGACACATGAGTTCATGGCTGGGAAAGTTCTGAAAATAGGGGTTCATCTCTCCCCCGAATTTAGAGGAAAGTTAATTAATTTTTTATCTGACAGGCTCGATATGTTTGCTTGGTGTGCACAGGATGTCACGGGGGTGCCGACGGAGATTATATGTCACCAGCTCGCCTTGCGATCGGATGTCCGACCAATAGTTCAAAAAAGGAGGCCTGTCTCCCCGGAAAAGGCCTCAGCAATCTTGTTGGAGGTCGAACGGCTTTTAAGTATTGGTCATATTCGCGAGTCGCATTATCCCCTATGGGCATCGAATCCGGTGTTGGTAAGGAAGAAGAATGGCAAGTGGAGAATGTGTATCGACTTCACAGATTTAAACCGTGCTTGTCCTAAGGATCCTTTTCCTGTCCCGCGCATTGATCAATTAGTAGACTCGACCTCCGGAAATCGGTTGCTATCTTTCATGGATGCTTACTCGGGATACAATCAAATCCGACTGGCTGCTAACGATGAGGAAAGTACTTCTTTTATTACTGGGCGAGGTCTATACTGCTACAAGGTCATGCCATTCGGGTTAAAAAACGTGGGGGAAACTTATCAGCGACTGGTTAATAAGACTTTCGAGGAGCAGATTGGGAGGAATATGGAAGCTTATATCGACGACATGTTGGTGAAAAGTGAGAAAGACGACGACCATTTTGCCGACCTCACAGAGACATTCCACAACTTGCGTAGGGTTAACCTAAAACTCAATCCAGAAAAGTGCATTTTTGGAGTACGGTCGGGTAAATTTCTTGGCTACATGATCAGTGAGAAAGGTATTGAGGCGGACCCGGAGCAATTAAGAGCATTGATCACTATGAGCCCTCCTCGAAACATTAAAGAGGTACAAATCCTGACAGGGCGATTGGCTGCCCTCAATCGATTCATTTCCCGCTCGTCGGACAAATGCGCCCCATTCTTTAAAGTTTTGCGGAATGCGAAACAATTCTGTTGGACCGAAGAATGTTCGACGGCGTTTCGTCAAATTCAGGAGTATCTAACATCTCCGGAAGTTTTATCTAAACCATTGGTGGGGGAGACGTTGGTTGTTTATATAGCGGTATCCGCGTGTGCGGTCAGTTCCGTGCTCCTCCGAGAAGCTGACGCTCTCCTAAGGCCAATTTATTATGTCAGCAAGAGTTTGCTGGATGCCGAAAACCGGTATCTTACTTTGGAAAAGGTGGCTTTGGCGTTGGTGACAGCAGCGCGAAAGATGAGACCTTATTTTCAAGCGCATCCAATTGTGGTACGAACGACGTTTCCCCTAAAAAGTCTATTACAGCGACCAGACGTCTCTGGCAGAATGACTAAATGGTCCGTTGAGTTGGGAGACTTTGACATAACATTTGAGCCTCGCACAGCAATAAAAGCACAGGTTTTAGCGGATTTTCTGGTTGAATTTCACTCTGACAGGGACGACCAGGAGGTATCTGATGTAGTTGCTGAGGAAGAATGGGTAGTACGAACGGATGGGGGGTCAAACATCTCAGGCTGCGGGGCAGGTGTTCAGTTAATATCCCCGCAAAGAGTCGCCATGTTCCAAGCCATCCGTTTCGGTTTCAAAGCCACTAATAATGAGGCTGAGTACGAAGCAGCTTTAGCCGGCCTGTGATTAGCTCAGATATGCGGAGCTCGACGGATAAAATTGGTCAGTGATTCTCAGTTGGTAATAAATCAGGTTTTAGGAGAGTCCGAGGCAAGGAAGGAAACGTTGGTACAATACTTGAAACTGATAAAAGATTTGGCGTCGGGGTTCGAAGGCGTCAAGTTCGAGCATGTCCGACGGGAAATGAATGCCATCCCGGATTCTCTTGCTTCTGCTTCTCGGACCGAAGGTTATCCTTGGGTTTTGACCCAGACATGCCCGTCGATCTCTATCACTAAGGACCATGTGATGAATGTCTCAGAGGAAAATCATGCGATTACCCCTGATTGGAGAACAGTCATCGTTGATTTTTTTGCTCATGACATTTTGCCCGCCGACAAATATGAATCCAGAAAAGTAAGATTCAAGTCTTACGGTTACATTTTGTTGGACGGGTCGTTGTATAAGAAATCTCTGAGTCGGCCATTACTGAGGTGCTTGAATGGACCCGAGTCACAAATTATCCTCTCCGAGTTACACGATGGCGAAGGATCCGCTCATTGTGGATATAAAACTCTGATTCGCCGAGTCTTCTTGGCAGGTTATTACTGGCCAACTATTTCGGCCGATGCAAAAGATTTGGTCAAGCGTTGTGACACGTGCCAGCGGTATGCTAATATAATCCACAAGCCAGGAGCACTGATGGAAAGCATCCCAGAGGCGGTTCCTTTTGACAGATGGGGCATTGACTTGGTTGGACCTCTACCTATGGCCTCTGGGGGCAGACAGACGATAATTGTAGCCGTTGATTACTTTTCTAAGTGGGTAGAGGCTGAGCCACTTGCAGGCACGAAAGCCAAGGATGTGATCAAATTTGTTTTGTCTAATATCTGTTGTCGTTTTGGTATGCCATTGCAGATTACAACGGACAATGGTCCACAATTTGATAACAAAGAATTTCACAATTTTTGTGTGTCAAGGGGTATACGACAATGTTTCTCGGCGTCATTTCATCCTCAGGCAAATGGCCAGGTGGAAGTAACCAATCGCACCATCCTCGACGGGCTGAGGAAGAACTTAGAAGGTAAGGCGGGGAAATGGCCCGACTATTTACAGGAGGTGCTATGGGCATATCGAACGACCCCACGAACAGCCACCGCCGTGTCTCCTTTTGCCTTAGTTTATGGAATGGATGCCGTGGTTCCTTCGGAGATCCTCTTCCCTTCACATCGAATAGCAGCTTACGACGCAGACACGAATGACGCGCATAAAACATTGGCTTTGGACTTGGTGGAGGAAAAGAGGCAGCGGGCGCAACTGACTTCCCTTCATTATCAAACTCTTATGAGGAGTCGATACGCATCCAAAGTCAACCACAGGGACTTTCAGGTGGGAGACAAGGTCCTACGGAAAATTTTCTTACACACTAAGGACAAGAGTCTGGGGAAGCTAGGCCCTAATTGGGAAGGCCCCTATGAGGTCACCGACAAGATTAAACCAGGCACATATCGGCTAAAAGATAAAGATGGACGATATCTCCGCTTACCCTGGAATATTGAGCATTTAAAGTTGTACCTCGATTAGCAGAGCTCAGATAGAATATTGTATTTCTTTTTATTTTCTTTGTATACCTCGAGAAAACTTTTGGTGAGGACACACTCTTTCCTACCCTGTTAGGCACAGGAAGGTTTTAATGAGGTGTTTCGGTGATCCCGTTAATACAACGTTTCTTTGCCTTTAACGATTTTTTGGGTCACATTAACATGTGCCTCGAAGTGTTGTCCCTCACACTATTTTTTGAGTCACATTAACATGTGCCTCGAAGTGTTGTCCCTCACACTATTTTTTGAGTCACATTAACATGTGCCTCGAAGTGTTGTCCCTCACAATATTTTTTGAGTCACATTAACATGTGCCTCGAATTGGTGTCCTTCGACCTATTTTCTGAACCACATTCACATTACGATGTGCCACGATGATTTGGGACTTTCAAACTATTCTTCGGGTCACATGACGATGTGCCACGATGATTTGGGACTTTCAAACTATTCTTAGGGTCACATTAAGTTGAGCCATGATGATTTGGGACCTTCGGATAATTTTAGGTCATTATGAGGTGTGCCTCGAAGCCACCCCCAGTAATGCATCAAGAACGTTTTTTTCCTTATAAATTATTTTCTGTTTTCCTTTTTTTTTTCGAAGACCCTACTTATTGTCCGAAGGACGCGTAGGTTGGAATTCGAAGGCCTAATTCGAAGGCCACATAATCATATATTCAAGTAATTATTGTTCGAAGGACTAGATTCGAAGGCCACATAAGCTGGAGTTCGAAGGCCTAGATGCAAATATAAAACCTGGTAAAAATGCCTAAGTAATAATTTTTCGAAGACCAAGTGGGTTGAAATTCGAAGGCCTTCTTGTATATAGAAAACTTACTAAAAATGTCTGAGTTATAATTGTTCGACGGCCTTAGTGCAAGTATAAAACTTGTTGAATCTTTCTAAGTGTTAATTTGTCGAAGGCAAAGTAAGTTGGCATTCGAAGGCCTAATGATAAATATGACACCTGCTAAATCTATCTAAATTAAATTCTGTCGAAGGCCGTACGAATTTGTGACTTTATCCAAGTGCTCATTGTTCGAAGGGCTAGTACAATAATAAGTTCGAAGAAAAATGCATTGATGAGTTAAAATTTCAAGTACTTGTTGAAACAGCACAAACAGCTTCCAACCATTACAAAAAAAACAAAGGCCTTTTAGGCCATACAAAAAACTACCTATGACCCTCTCGCTTAGTCGGCGTTCTTCGAATTATCACTCCCTTCATTTTCTGAGTCGTCACTCTCACTGACAACTATTTGGGGTGGACGAAGTTCTGGGGGGACAAGCTTCCAGATGGGACCCAGTTCATAGTCAGGGTGATCAGTGTATATTTGGGTCAATAAACCAGCTCGAGTGGCAGCATCTCGAGCTTGTAAAGTCTTCGAGCATTTGGCAGCATAAGCATCTGCACCTTTTTCCTTTGCCTCTTCGATCTCTGCTGGGAAACTTCTAATCTTTCTTTTCAAATCGTCGCGCTCTTCAACTACCTTTTTAAAACCCTCACTGCATTGCTCGAATGCATCGCACGCCTTGCGATGCCCTGCCTTGTACTCAGAGATCAGCAGCTCTTGGGTGTCAGTCTTTTTCTTGTATAAGTCCCTCTCTTCTTGGCAACAATGTTCTATTACTGTTATATAATTCTCAGCAGCAGAAAGACGTTCATACAAGGCATCAGCTTGGCCTTCGACAACTGCATGTTCCTTCTTGGCTTCTTCGAGCTTAGCGGCAGCAACCGATGCTTTAAACTTATAGTAATTCTTGCGCTTCTCGAGATGACGCATCTTCTTTCCTCGATTAACTGACGTGTGCAGCAGCCTTCGCAGATTCATTGAAAACTCATCGTCTAAGGGGATCTCGAAGGAGCTCGACGGAGATCCTAGATCTGCATAATCGAACTCAGAAAAATTACCACAGGCCACATCAGGATGAACGAATAATGGGGGGTTTGTTCGAGGGGCAGGAATAGGAGCCACCCTTGGACTGCCTTCGAAGGAGGCTGGTTGAGACGCCTCCGTCAGAGGAGAGTGCAAAGACTGGTAGGAGGTTTCCTTGGGTGATAGGCCACCCCTGTTTTCAGCGTCAACTGCGCCATCTTGAACTTCTCTGTCGAAGTTAGTACCTTCATTGTTATCAGGAGTCTCTCCTCCCTCAGATTGCTCTTCGATGGGCTCAAGCAGAATGCCCTTTCCCTTCAAATCCTTTTTCTTGTTGTCTTTCTTGGGTGGAAGGATAGTAGCAACAGGTGAATGAGTAGATATTGTTGAAGCATTTGATCGAGGGGTTTCATCTGTTCGACGGGCTTCAGTTGTTCGAAGGTTACTGGAGTTCGAGGCCCCTATGTTCTTCGAAGAGCTTGGTTTTTGAGTCATCACGATTGGCTTGGGATTTATTGGTTGAGGTGGTACAGCTTCATCTTCTGGAGATTCATCCAGGTGACTTTGCGAGCGAGAGCGTTTGGGCAGATAGATTGTCACATCCTGCTTGCTGCATCGCTCTAGCACTTCTCGTTCAGAAGGTGGAGTCATTAGGCTCCTCATACTTATACGATCCAGAGGATCAAGCCTCCAGAGTCGACTTCTGGCTAAGTTCTCATCGACAAAGCAACGGCGAAAACGATTGTCCCACTGTTCTTTTGCCCATAAGCGAAGGTTAGTGAAAACAGTGGTAGCTCCTTCGACGTAGTCGGTGTAGGGTTTGGATACTCCGGTCATAGCTGCAGCGAATAACAAAGGAGAAGAGTGGTTACACAAAACATGCTGTTCGAAGACATGGCAACTATGAGATTCGAAGGAATAATAAACTTAGAGAAATGTACTGAAAAATTTTAAATTCGAGGGTGCATAATGATTCGAGGAATACTTACATTTCATGGTCCACTTCAAGGAGAGCTTATGTGGATTCGAATGAGTGGCCGGGGAGCCGGTCTCCCAGCATCCAGAGAAAAAGAGGAACTGTTGCCTCCATTTTTTGTCTGCCTCCAAGAGATCTTTTAACACCTTTTGCCCCCGGTTGAATGTCATTGAGTAGAAGGGGAAGTAAGGGTTTCGAGCAAGACCAGCCAGACCGATGATTTGTTCTAGCAAAAATTCTTGGCCTGAAAGTCTTGAGGCCATTATGCAAGCCATTAATGTGAACCACATGTTGGGCCCAACTTGTGAGGGACAGAGATCTATTTTTGAGAGGTATTCAATAAAGAAGGGGTCTAAGGGATACCTTAGCCCCCAGTTCATGATTTCTGTGTAGACCACCACCTCGTGATCCCTCACAGATAAGGGCGTCTCTCCTTCGGAAGGAAATCTGATATTAATATAAGAAGGAATGCCCCATCGAGCCCTCAGCATTGTCTCTTCAGCCTCCGAAAAATACTTATACTTGATGTTGGCAAGGGCCACCATGTGCTTGTTCTCAATGCCTCTAATATTATTGCCGGCAATATTGTCTAACTCCAAGGGAAGCACTATATCTCCTTTTAATTTGGGAGCAGTCCGGCGAGCTTGCTCCTCGGACATTGTCGAAGAGGATGTTGCACCGTTCGAAGGGACTGCGGGAAGAACATTGGACAATTTCTGTCTGATGGACTTATTGACAGGCTTTGTAATTGGGGGGTCTAGAGTTTGCTCATGTAGGACGCGCATGTCTTCGTCGGTAATGAGGGTCCTCGAAGGGGAGAACTGAGTACCATGAATGGTCATGGATGGCGTGGAGGGCAGACTAGAAACATCTGTTCCATGTCTTTGAAGAGGACTGCTAGCATCATGATGCCGGTCTGAATGTCGAGGAGGACTTCCAGAGTTTTGCTGTTGATTTTGATTTTGGGAACTTCTTGAAATCTGGTGCTGACTTTGTCTTCGAGGAGGGCTAACCGAGTCACTTTGGTTCGGGTTTCGTCGAGGGCTAGCTGGTTTTCGAGGAGGACTCCTCGAAGTCTGTCGAGGACTAGCTGTTTTTCGAGGAGGACTCCTCGAAGTCTGTCGAGGACTTAAAGATCTTTGGGGCGGATGTTCAATATTGATTGGGGCAACTGGTTCTCGAATCGTCAGGGGAGCTTCCTTGGTTCGCTTTCGATCGTGCGAACCTTTTCTGTCTCTATGGGATTTCTTCCTCTTCGAACCTGATGAATGTTTGTGTGGCCTTTCTTTGCCCATTTCTCTAGGAGGGTTAGTTTCGCCGAGTAAGCTTTGACGAGCTACTTCACGAGGTATAATGGCGTTAGAATCGTTCGAAGGAGGCCAAGCACCGAAGAAGGTTGTGGTTAACGGTGGGGGATGAGGCCTTACGTCTTCACCAGCGGCAACCCTCTCTTCGAACCGTTTACTAATCAACAGCCACTCAGGAATTCGACGAGGTTTATGAGCCAGCTTTATCTCTCTAGAAATAACTGAACAAGAAGTTGCATTAATGAAGGGAGAGGTTGGTATTTATAGAAGTTTAATGGGCTTCTGTGGTAAAGGGAGCCCGAGGACAATTTTCTTTTGTTTGCTTAGGGGCATGATGGTCCTTATAGGTGCACAATGTATGATAACCTAGCTAGGGCAGAAGATGAAGAGTCTTGTGTCAGAGGTTGTCATGGGAAGCGGAAGGGTTTTCTGACAAAAGAATAGGTACCGTTTCTCCAAAAGAATGCTGACGATGGTATTTGTGCAGTGACATCATCAATCCTAGCACCATTTTTCGCCTAAGTACATAATTTCCCGACGACCATTTTGCTTAAAATATTGCAAGGATTGAGGGGGCTACTTCGTACAGAATAAGTTCGAAGAGGCCTTTTTCAGATTTTCGAAGAGATGGATTGTCGAAGGGGCTTGGTGAAGCTCCTGTTCGAAGGACTCCTGCAGTTCGAAGGAGTAATGATTTTGGCCTGAGGAGAATTTTTCAGTCTTAGCAAAACGATTTTTACTAAGACTGGGGGGCTACTGATGAGGAAGAATAAAAGACAAGGGCCAAAATGCATGGAAATAAATGTATAAGGGCCAAAATGCATATAAATAAATGTATAAGGGCCAAAATGCATGGAAATAAATGTATAAGGGCCAAAATGTATAGAAATAAAAGTATAAAGGCTAAAATGCGTTAATTGTAAAGATATAGTCAAGATAGGAAGGAACTTTAGAGCAAGGGCCGAAATATGTAATTAGTCCAAATTAAAGCGTGTGGGGTCCGCAATTGTACTATAAAAGGACCACACACGCTTCACGAATTTCGAGATGAATAGTACGACTTTCTCTCTCTACTACTTTAATACTTTCTCTCTCTAGATTTGACTCTTAAAGTATTCCTCTATCACAAAATCCCCTACCAACAAGTCCTCGTCTAACAAAATCTCCCTCGGACTATCTTTCAACTCTTCAGTTTAAACATCCATGTAAATATTTGGGGGCATACTCTTTCCTCCCTGGTGGCACGGGGAGGTTTCAATGAGGTGTCTGGGCTTTTGAATAAAATTTGATGCCTTCTTAAAAAAATTCTAAGTGTTTTTAACTTTTTGTCCCTTGTCATACTATCCGGATTGAAACAACTGAGGGCTATCTAAACTCTAGCCGGAGAACTTAAACACTCTCACTATGAAATAACTAAGGGCTATCTAAACTCTAGCCGGAAAACTTAAACACTCTCACTATGAAACAACTAAAAGCTACTTAAACTCTGGCTATTAAAATTAGAACAAACAATGAAAGAAGATGATAGTTGCACAGAACAGAAATATTCATTGAAATAACTTAAAATTACCTTGGCATTCCAAGGACTTTTTAATGATCAAAGTAGAACACAAAAAACCTATCCGATCAGATACCGGACACCATTACAAAAAATAAGCCTTGGCCTTCCAAGGACTTTAGTCTGGATAGAAAATAAACAAAGTGGATCATAAGTTAAGGTTGAGCCTTTGAAGATGGCTCACCTTCATCTACCTTCTTTCCCTTAGGATCGTCTTTCTCTTCATCTGGGCTCTCCCCAGTATGCTCTTCATCACCTGAGGAATCACTAGAGTAGCCATACCTATCGCCTTCGGCCATCGTGTGGTATTGGAGGTCTTCAGGCTCAACATGAAGCCATAAGTCCCCCAAGTTCTTCTTAGGAAAATTTTCATGGAAAAGTAGAACCATGTCAGACCTCACCTTGGCAAGCAGTATCTCTTCGCTTTTGATCATCTGGTTGGCATAGGCATTGATCTTGGCTTGGATTTTGGCCTCCTGCTCCTGTAACAAAGTATTTTTCTCCTCGGCAGCCTTGGACACTGCATTCTCAAGAGCAATCTTGTCAGTGGTTAAGTTGGTGATGACTTTGTCCTTTGCCTTGGTTTCTTCCTTTGAGGTAGTAAGGTCTTTCTCCAGACCAGACAGTTTCTCTCGGAGGTCTTTAATGGTTTCCTCTAAAGTGGCGACTTTTGTGGTGCTTGTCTTTTGGCTTCTCTTCAACTCCTCATTTTCCTCTTTCAACATGGCAGCATTAGAGGTGGCAGTGCAAAGGTCTTCGGACAACTTCTCCTTGTCAGACTTGAGATCTTTGATGATATCAGCCTGGCTCCGAACTTGTCTCTCCAACGCAAGTACAGGCTGCACATTGTTTAACAAGGAGTGGGCTATAGCATCCCTTTCACTAGAAACACTAAAAGTTTTACTATTAAAAGTGACCGTGTTGGAGGTGCTTGGAGGAAGATAACGCCCGACAAAGTCATCTCTGGGGAGATTGAGGAAATATTCACCAAGCTCACCAAGTCCGGTGATGTCTACTCCATCTATGTTGATATCTCCCCCTCGACCTCATCGGTGTGGAAGTCACCAGGAATCTCCTCAGCATGTGTCGGGTCTGCAGGATCAGCTTGGGGAGAAGGCTCCGGAGCCCGGAGAGAAAGCTCATCTCTCTTAGATGTCTTTTTCTTCTTAGCCTCCCGGTCTGCGCCTTCGCTTCCCTGTTTCCGATTCCTCTTGGAAGTCCTTGGAGGTTTTGGGAGGTCCGCTTCTTGCTTTTCAGTCTCTTGCTCCACCACTTGCAAGAGAGCAGCATCAATTTGGATATGAATTGGCCCCTCTGGGTCTGTTGGAGCATCCTTCTCAGCATCAGCAGGGTTGGCATCACCCACCACCTTTTTGCCCTTTTTCTTCTTGCTTTTCATCTTGCTCGGGGCTTTGGCCCGGCCTGGCAGGAAGAGTGTCCCATCTGGTTCATGGGTCCTCTTGAGCACAACGTCCGGAGAAGGTTGGGTGGTGAGCTCCTCCCAGGTCAAGTCTCTCCGACCTGTGGTGTTCCACAGATGAGACCTTGCCAAATTTCCACAATTCTCAGCAGCCCATGCATTAATCTTGCCACAAGTTATCTGCCCGACTTTCTGATAGTCACTGAACTCCTTGGGTAACACTGCCAAGGCAAAAGTGAGACCCATTAGTTCGAACTGCATTAGATAAGAAAGGGAGAAACAAAAAATAAAGTAGGAGACTTACAATCACTCCTCCACCTACTTCAGAGGAGGCTTGGGTTCTCTCCGGATTTTATCTTCTTGCCATTCTCCCAAGCACCACTGACAAATAAGAACTGGGTCCTCCAATTCCTCTATGCCTCCAGCAAATCATCCACCGCCTTGAAGTTATCCCCCATGTTAAAGTGGTAGAAGGGGATGTGGTGGTTTCTACACAGGCTAGCCACTGCAGCAAACTCCTCCATGGGCAGAGGGATCCCGGACAGTCTTGACGCCATGATGCATGACATAAGGGTATACCAAGCGTTGGGGCTCAGCTGGCTCGGACAGAGTTTGATCAGATGGAAATATCTGACAATCTCTGGGTCTAGTGGGAACCCGAGCCCCCAGTTGAACAGCTTCGTGAACATGACCACTTCACTCAACTTGCAGTCCATGGGGGTCTCCGGATGTATAGGAATCCCGATCTTTACATTTTCTGGAATGCCCCATTTCGAACGCATCCTGCCCAACTCAGCAGTGTGGATGAATGTGTAGTTGATTTTTTGTAAGAAGAGAAGGTAATTAACGCTGACCTTGTGAAAACAAGGCCCCACTCTTCCCTCGAGGCTCTCCGGCAGATCCGGATGCCTCAAAAACAGTTTTTCTTTGCCCTTGTCTTTTTTGGCAACTATTTCTTTGCTGGTCTGACCGGAGGGCTCAGACTCAAACGGGGCCTCTTCGACAGAGTCCTCCATCACTTCCTCTATGATTGTTGAAGGGATTTCAGCAGCTGTAGTGGGGGGAGGGTTCAAACTTGACTCAGCCTTATCTCCGGACTGATGGGCCTCAGTGCCCCTTTGATTTCTGCTCTCCGGTAGAATGTTTGGAACAGAAGTTTCTGGTTGAAGGTTTGGATTGGAGCCCTCCGGTCCGGACAACTTGTCCTTGGGGGCTCTAATGGGCACTTCTGACCCAGTACTGCTATCCTTTGCCCCCGACCTTGAGGGAGTGTTTTTAGACCCCAGGCCTTTAACCAACCAGCCATTCCTCCTGTCGACCAGCTTCTCAGGAGAATGCTCTGTGTCCGATCCCATTGCAATAAAAGGAGAGGGTTTTTTTAGGCTAGTAACTGTAAGACCTAGCTCGACAGCAGGCTCCGATTCCTGAACTGAGGAACCAGAGATGATGGGGGAGAGGTTGGTTTGAAATAGTTTTCTAGGCTTAGTGCCTTTGGAAGAAGAAGAGCCTCGATCTGACTCAGAAGCAGTGGTGATTGCTCTATCAACAGGCGAGGTGGGTAACCCTGCTGCGATCCGTCTCTCTCTTTCGACTTTTTGAGCCTTTTCTAACTCAGAAAGGTTGAGTCACCCGCCTTTGACAAGAGCGTTCCTCGTTGTAAACATAAACTATTGAACTAAGTTTTTGCTTTAGAGAGAGAAAGCTTTGAGAGATTTTTACTGAAGTAAATTTGAAGGAGATGGTAAAACAGTAGAAATGAGTTTGTATTTATAATAAATCTGAAAAAGGAAGTTGATTCCTAGGAGAATTCGAAAAGTTTGGCAATGATTAAAAGACTGCGCTGATGTCACCACCTGTAATTAAAGAGGTTGCTTTTCGAAGAAGGTGGGTTCGAAATTCAAGGTGAAAAAACGGCTGAAGCAACCAACCAGAGAGTGACACGTGTCCCACGAACTCTGGCAAAAACTGTTTTGAATTCGTGAAGCTTTATCTGTCCGGATAAACCCATAGCCCGAATTGATAGACCTGTTCGGATTAAAGCCACCCCTCACGTCGGACTGTTTTTCAGGTCTTTGACAAGAATATTTGCACAAACACCTAAAAAAGGGGCTCCTGATGAGTCCGAATTCTGCATGCTCCCCGGACAAGGACAGATCGGTCCAAGGCCTCCGGACCGGACAGGTCACACGAACCGAACAGATCACTTCGAACACTCTGACCATACTGTTCGAACTATGACAAAAGTACTAAAAAACCTAAACACTTCTTGACTAAGCTACTTGCTCTCCTACTTAGAGCTCATGGGTCTTTGAACATGACCCGGGTCCATTAAATATGACCCGAAAGCCCATAAGGGCCCAAACATCAGGGTATAAATACCCAACCACCCGCATTAAGTGTGGGTAATGAGAATTAACTGCTACCAGGCTGCTTAATTATCTCTCTACTCTCTACTCTAAACACATAACACCCACACACTACTATAAAAACACCAACCAAATTACTAATCCTACCCTCAGGTGATAATTATCCACACCAACATCAAAATGTGGAAATGAAAGAAATATTTAAAAACACTTACTTAAGGTTTTTCAGTATCTTGTGAGCATACTCATATTTCCTTTAAAGGTGATTTTTCTGTCGTTTTCCCAAGTACCACTAATAAAAATGAACTGAGTCCTCCAAGGTTTGTCAGCTTCTAGCAGGTCATCAACCACTTTATATTCATTTCCCATATTAAAATAATAAAAAATAATATGACCATTACGACACAAACCAGCCACAACAGCTAGTTGCTCCATAGGCATCATAATTTTGGATAGCATGGAAGCTATGATGCTCGCTAACAGCGTAAACCAGACGTTAGGGCTTAGTTGAATTGAGCATAACTTGACCAAGTAGAAATACCTCATAGTTCCGGGTCCAAAGGAAACCGAAGGCCTCAATTGAGTACATTGATATAAACCACAAACTCTTCGACCTTGCAGTCCATCAGAGTATCATTAGGTAGAGGTAGTTTTACTTAAATCGATTCGGGAGATCCCCATTTTTTTTTCTAGGATCTCATTTAGTTTTAATGGATAAATATAAACGTATATATCCTATGTAAAGCCAATATATAATTGACACTAACTTTAGTGAAATTGGCCCAACTCGCCCAACGAGAAACTCCAGAATTGGTACGGATTCTGGCAAGATATCCTTTTTTATTTTTTCATGAGTCACATTCTGAGTGTCCCAATTTTATTGGACGTTTCTAAACGGGTATCTTTCTCACTATCATCCATTTTTTCTTCGATTACTTATGACTTTTGTTTCAAGGGTTCACTAGGTTGTATAATAAGATTCTCTTCCTCGATTTGAGGGGATTCAGTGGATGAAACTGTGGGATTGGTTATGGAATAAGTTGTGAAGGGACCTATGTTGTAGTAGCATCTCCAGGGTTGGAATTTGCCTCGAGGAATTGCTAGCATCAGTAGAAGTTTCAGCTAATTTTTCCTTTGCTTTTATCTAATGAGGGAAGTTGTCTTTAGCTTTAGAAAGCTTGGTGATTCTGCGAGGAGTACTTTGACCTATATCCGTTACAATGGCGATAAAGGTCAAATGAGATTTACATTTGCTAACTCTTTTTGTTGAGAATGGTTTAGTTGACTAAACATATTGGTCAGGAGATGTAGAAGACTGTGCAAGAAGGCTTGGTTTAGAAGGGATTTTTTGTTTGTTAGATGAGTAAACCCTATCGTATTCTGAAGCTTGATTCTCAACCACTTCACCATGTGAAACAAGTGATCTGGCGTCGATTCTAGCTTGCTTTTTTTCTTTCTCCAACTCGAATAAATTGAGCCAACCTCCTTTGATTAATGCGTTCATGGTTGTAAACATACAAACCTTGGGAAGTACTAGAGAAATTTATTTGCGAGGAATAAGGAACAAGAAGAAGGTAAATTTCAAATTGGGAAATCTGAATATTTCTCTATCTAAAGTTTAGACTAAATTCTTTATCTCTCTAGATATAAAAACAGTAAATAATTTACCCTTATAAAGATAAGAATGAAGAACTTGAGTGTTTTTACTAGAGAAAATGAACCGTCAATACAGTACGAATCTAATTCTTCTCCAAACAATAACAATACTAAAATTGGAACACATTACGAATCTAATTCTTCCATTTTATCCCTTCCATCATATTTTATTGTTTTACCATTCGATTTTAAAATTTCACGGAATGATAAGATTTCAATTGTAAAAAAAATATAAACCAAAATCATAATATTTTTTAATCTTCAAGACTTACATTGGTATATAAATATAAACCGGTTTAATAAAATGTAAATTAAAATCACATTTATAAATGTAAAGCGAAAGAAATAATTGTATATGAGTATAAATTAAAAAGAAAAATTACACCGAGATATAATTTGTATCCACTAAGAAAAATGTAAAATACAATTAATTTTATATAGTCAAAAATGGTATTTGGATATTAACAAAAGGTCGAGTACAAGAGTAGGTACTAATTGGTAAAGTTCACTAAACTTTTTAGATAATAGTGAATAGTAGTTGAAATAGTTGGTAAGAAGTATCTTTGTTTTAAGATAATTATTAATACCTACCCCTTTAAAAACAAAAAACAGTAATAATTGTTAACTTGATGTATTTATTTATAATTTAGATCTCATAGTACATTTTTATTTTATTTTATTGTTAGTAAACTCTCCATGTATTTTTTTAAAATTACAATTTTAAAGTAAGGAGATTATTTCGGGAGTATAGAACGAATAGATGATTCTCCTTTAAATGTAATAGTTTTATATTCGAAAAAAGACACGAGGTTCTCAAAAGTATTCCGGCAAATCCGAAAATGCCCCGCACTGACATTCTTCTCCGCGTCTTCCTCGTCTGCCCTAAATCGAACACGACTGTAATATTCGGAAGTGTTTTTTCCCCCAACATAAAAAAGATAATAAATCCAAAGCTCAAATTTTCCTTTCCGGTGGATTTTCCACGAAAATCTGTGTCTTTTCCTGGTCAACATTTGCATGCATCGTCAACAACGACAACTATTCTTTTGTCAAGCTCGTGTTGACGTTGATTTAGATCCGGTGGATTCAATCAATAATTTAATTTCCGGAAACCCTAATTCCTTAAGACTTTCAAGGTTGAATTCGATCGATCGGTGTTCACTTAAGCTCTGATTGAGCTTCGGATTTATCTAAATTGTGTTTCGGTTCTTCGTTAAGGTTAGATTTTGATATCTTGTTTGTTCGTTCGTCGAGCTCCGAGTCCAAGTTTTAATTGTTGGGTCATACGTTCGAGGTTGATCTGATAAGTTGTATATACATATTTTCGTTTTCCGGGGGATTCTCCTTTGCTGATTAATCGAGTTGGGATCGAAATGCTACAAAATTAGAGCATTTAAAAAAGTGAATCTTCAGGTCATGAATGAGTACTTTATGATTTTGGTAGCTTGGGGTTTTAGTTACCGATGATAATACATAGGTGTAATTCCGAATCAAGGAACCAATGGGTTTCGTGAGAGCAATTTGTTTCGTTCTTTGGGTGATTTTGCCCTGTGTGTTACTCGTGAGCAGTTTAGAAGCCAATAAGAGGAGCGAGAAAGTGTTCGCCCATTTAGTCAATCAAACAACAGGCGAAGTTGATGACGAATTGGTAAAGTTCTCTTACTCTGATTCATACGATCGCACTTGCTTTACTTTTTATATTAGTTTGAAGTATATGGGTTTTCATCAAAATTGCACTTCTTTAAGCAGTTCTTGAGTTTTGAAGTTAAATGCAATAAGGTTAGAGAATTGAGTCTGCTTTAGTTCAGTTGGAAAAGAATATCTAGCTATGGTTTTATAGTTTCATATTTGTATTGATGTTTTTAGTTTCTTGTTGTAGCCATATGCTAGGAATTTTGGATACTGAAAACAATGTGTCACTTTTGAAGTATTACAATTCTCAAGATGTTTTAACTTCAGGTTTTTATGGATGTCAAGTACTAATAGCCTCAGTGAGTTATGAATGCCTTTTCAATGCATCTAAATGCAGTGTTCTTGGAACTTTGTTTATTTTGTTTTTACTAATCAGCACGTAATTGGGAGTTGGGACAACTGTCATGGGACGGAGCTGGTGCGTGGTATGGTTCTGAGAGGAGTTTGTGTGCTTCTGGAATACATTTTGTGTTTATGTACCTATAAGATAAAATATTAAGAAATAGACGTTGGACCCTTAACAAATTTTCACCTTTGTTGTTACTATGCTGTAGTTGGATGAATTGAATGTACATACCATATCTGGTTTGGCATTTTGGATCAGGCACTTCACATCCTACTGCTTGATTTGATTTGAAAGTTCTCACTGTAGAGTATTATTGTTGCAGGCAGAACTGATATGGATCCATTGCGGGCAAGAGTTGACCCTTGTGAAAGCAGCTGTTGGAGATCTCACCTCATGTTATCCAGAAGGAACACCGAAAACAACCTACAATAATGATAACAAAAGGATACCAAAGCATGTGATCAGTGCTTTTGATCCTCAGTTGCAGCATAGGCTATTAGATTGTTTCAGAAAGCATAATATTGTGTTGCCAGATTCGGGAGAAGAAGTCAGGCTAGATTTTTGGTACGATAAGTACCTCGAGGTACTATTTTCTTGGCTTGAAGCCCCTAGGCGGAAACTGGCGGATGATTATGATTATGCGGAAACTGTATCCCCATCTAAAGGTTCTTCAGGAACAGAACTTTCGGAAAGCTCAGAGTCTGTTCCCAAGAAATTGGAGGCGAATAAAGAGAATGACAACCAGAAAACAATTATTATAGCTGTTGTCGTAACTGCAGTAGTGACATTTCTTATTGCTGCCTTGTTCTTCATATGTTGTACTAAGGCTTTTAGCTCACAAACTACGGAAAATGACGAGCATCATCTTCTCAGCTTAAGTGACTACTCTGTTGGTACAGTTCTTTTGTGTATCGTTGTTGCTTACCTGGATATCCTCCACATGTTTCTTATGTTGTTTCAATTTCTTTTAGGTTCTTCGATAAATTATGGCGGCTCTAAAAAAGAAGAGAAGTTTGGTCTTAGCAGTTCCTCAAACCACAACAGAAAGTCATCTTTTGATGGCGATCTTTCTTTGTACAGCTTTAAAGATGAAAGGCCACCAACAGTAGCTGGTGAAAACACTCCCAGTGTCCCAATACTAACCCTTGAAGAGGCTTTTCAACTACCTACTATGAGAGTGGGTGTCTTGGCCTCAGGAAAGACTCTAAATCCTCCTCCTGGCAGAGTTAAACCTCTGAGAGCTGAACCACCAAGTTCTCTGAAGCCGTCCCTCAGTAGCGGTGGCCTTCGACCACCTCAAACTCCGATTCCACTTTCTTCTATCGAAACGTCTTCTGGCAATGCACATGCTCCTCCTGCTCCAGCTATCCCTGGTTCTCGCCCACCGCCTCCACCCATGGCCCCTGGTTCTCGCCCTCCACCTCCACCCATGGCCCCTGGTTCTCGCCCACCACCTCCACCCATGGCCCCTGGCCCAAGAGCACCTCGACCTCCATCGATTGGCCCTGGATCAAAAGGAGTTCGACCACCTGTTGGGCCAAAACCTCCATCAGGCGCTGATGATAGCTCTAAAACCAAGCTGAAACCATTTTTCTGGGATAAAGTTTTAGCCAACCCTGACCAGTCAATGGTTTGGGATCAGCTTAAAACGGGATCATTTCAGTAAGTCACACATTTATCCTCTCTCTCTCTCACACACACACAATTTTGTGTTTGGAGTGTTGTTATTATTGATCATATAGCAGCTGAAGATAGTAAGCTCCATTTTACAGGTTCAATGAGGAGATGATAGAGTCTTTATTTGGATATACAGCTGTTGAAAAGAACAAAAATGAAGGCAAGAAGGAGTCGTCTTCACGAGAACCTTCACAATTTATTCAGATTATTGATCCAAAGAAAGCACAGAATCTGTCAATTCTTCTTCGTGCTCTGAACGTTACAACAGAGGAAGTTTGTGACGCACTTGTTGAAGGTGACTTTGTGTCTCTTTTCATGTTCATCTTAATTTAATAAAAGTTCATCTAGATTTATATTCTTTTACTAACCTACAGTTGCTCATCTCGCATAATAAATTATCGTAGAAGGATTGATAATTAACCTTGCCCTGCCATTGTCAAAAGCAATAATAATCACCAAATTAATCAGTGCTAAAATTATATAATTTTAGCACCAATTAATTTGGTGATTATTATTTCCTTTGACAGCCATTACTTAAGAATTTTAGCTGGCTCTTGCTTGAATGCACTATGAATGAGATCACCTGTCCTAATTATTCTGCAACTTCCTGACGAAATCTCACGAACAAATTAACCATTGGAATTCCCTGTGTTTGTAGTCTGTAGAACACGTGTTGGTCCGTATTATTTTAAGTCAAAGTTTATTAGAAGAGAAAATACAGTATAAAGAAACATACGGTGGTATATAAATTTTGTTAAATGATTGAGGTGCCGTCCATGGTAACATTATATCTAGTTCTATCTATCTCTCCATTGTGGATATTAAGGATATAGTAACTTTTTGGACTTTCAGATCACAATCCTGTTCTCACATGTTTTCATTGAATCAGGTAACGAGCTTCCCGCAGAACTCCTTCAAACTTTGTTAAAAATGGCACCCACAGCTGATGAAGAATTGAAGCTTAGGCTGTTTAGTGGTGAACTATCTAAACTCGGGCCTGCTGAGCGGTTCCTAAAAGCCTTGGTTGACATCCCATTTTCCTTCCAGCGAATGGAAGCATTGCTTTTCATGTGCACTCTCGAAGAAGAAGTTACTACGACAAAAGAATCATTCAATACCTTAGAGGTAGGCCTCTGGATCTTGATTTTCATCAGTGCTTCCACTTTATGTTGACGAAACTTAGGTGTTTACTCTGGGAACTAGCCACACACCCATCCCAGTTTGCAACTTCGGCTAATTTAAAGACATCAAATCATTATCTGTTTATGTTCAACATTTATTTGGACGTGTTTAGAAAGACTGTATAACAAACTTGGAACAGAAAAAATATAAATCGGGTGCATGTAAATCATTTGTCTACCTGTGGTATTTGATATCCATGCCAATATACTAAAATAGATGGTTATGTAGATTTTACTCAAAACAGATAGATTGCAGTAAAATTAATATATAAATGTAAATGCTATTACACTTGCTTCAGATTTAAGGTCGATATTTAAGTGTACAGATAGGTTACAGTAAAAATTAAAATATCAAATGCAAGCTTGCCTCAGATTTAAGGTCGATATTTTTTCATTCTGCAGGTTGCTTGCAATGAACTTAGAAACAGCAGGCTATTCCTCAAGCTCCTAGAAGCCGTTCTTAAAACTGGCAATCGAATGAATGATGGTACGTTTCGTGGCAGCGCCCAAGCATTTAAGCTTGACACACTATTGAAATTAGCAGATGTGAAAGGAACAGATGGCAAGACCACACTCCTGCACTTCGTTGTTCAGGAGATAATTCGCTCTGAAGGTGTAAGGGCTGGCCGAGTAGCTCGAGAGAGTAGAAGCTTCTCTAGTGTCAAAACAGAAGATCTGATGGTGGAGGTAAGTACTGATGATAATGAGGAACACTATCGCGAACTTGGCCTTCAAAAGGTTTTGAGTGTGAGCAGTGAACTTGAAAATGTCAAGAAAGCAGCAAATATAGATGCTGATATCTTGACAGGAACTGTAGCCAAACTAGGCCATTTATTGTTGAAAACCCGGGAGTTCCTTAAGTCGGAGATGAATAATTTAGAGGAAGAAAGTGGTTTCCACGAGGCTTTGAAAAGTTTTGTGGAGAGCGCAGAGGGTACTATAATGGCACTACTCGAGGAAGATAAGAGAATAATGGCTCTGGTAAAAAGCACTGGTGATTATTTCCATGGGAAAGCTGGCAAAGATGAAGGTTTGCGTCTGTTTCAAATTGTACGCGATTTTCTGATAATATTGGACAAGGCCTGCAAAGAGGTGAAAAATGCACCGAGACCGACAAAACCACAAAAGAAAGAGGTATCCACTGCATCATCTTCTTCCGATGCTAATCAGCCAGCTGCGGCTGATCCTCGCCAACGGATTTTCCCAGTAATTGCAGAGAGAAGGATGGACCACTCTAGTTCAGATTCAGATAATGATTAATTCCCTTTCACAAGGTGTTTGCAAGTCTCCGCTTTTAAGCACATCAATCACTCACATTCCTTACATTATACAT
Organism: Limnanthes douglasii subsp. nivea; assembly: GCA_036936605.1. Taxonomy (NCBI): domain Eukaryota; kingdom Viridiplantae; phylum Streptophyta; class Magnoliopsida; order Brassicales; family Limnanthaceae; genus Limnanthes; species Limnanthes douglasii. Next base: position 131,937,101 of record JAUPFV010000003.1, on the reverse strand, counting down.
AGAAACAAAAATGCCTTAATATAAAAGCAACGGTTCTCTAGACATGAACTAATAAAACTGTTGAAATTTATGTTTATATTGGTTCAGGGAGCCTGTTATTCTGAAGCTTGTATGGCACAAATGCTACTGGAATTTGTATGTGGTTGCCATCTCGAAGTATAGATGCCTAGAGACCTGAGCCTATTAACAAGAAACCTCTTGGAGTTAAAAACATCACCAAGGTCTATGTCATGTCGTTGGATCGATGCGTACAGAGATTCGAGCTTAATGACATTGATTATGCCTCTATATAGCCTCAGCCTGTGCATTCAGTTAGTTGTTATGTATACCATGTTATTATTTTTCCTCACTATGTAACAATGTTTTGTTGGTTTTGTTAGTAAATGCGGCTATAATATTAGCAGAATAGTTTTTCAATTCTTTGACGTCCCTTATCTTCTATATTCATCGTCAACTAAAATTATTTATATGGTTAAAGATGGCTTCAAAGTAAAGTTAAATAGAACATTAAGAAAGAGAAGTTGGAGTTTCCTTTAAGAAGCTTTTTTTGAATTAAAAAGAAATAGATTTCGGATATCCAGTTCCTCGAACTTGGTTATAATATGTGAGAATACTATCTTATATAGTTTAGATCGGAAAAAAATATATAATTGAAAATAATATACAAAATCATGATCGGAAATCAAGATATTTATAAGTGTTGCCAAACATGAAAGATGAGACACCAAATTAACTTTCATCATCCAAATATCTGAATCATATTTAATGGACATCAAGGTACCAAATTGTTCAAAGCCACTAATGACAACTGATAAGAAAATAACAGCTTGTCGTTAAAGGCTTTAATGTGGATTGTGAAGTAGGGATTACTAAAGCTTTAAGCACTAATTCTACTATCACCGCTAGTTCTTAGAATGAATATAATAATATTCATCTTTTCCAGATGAATCAAACAATGAAAAGACCACCAAACAACAAACTGAAAGAATGATACATAATTTGTTAAACATTATATTGTTTAAATGGAGTGAGGTTGACACCCGGAATATTACTGATAAAAGGGAGGGTAATGATGACACGTTTATCTTAAGTGTATATAGCATTATCAAGTAAGAAGGGGCATAACAACTCATTGAAAAGTTTTAAAGCAAGTAAAATCACTTAGGACTAGAGGTGTTTAATGGTTCTCGAACCACGGTTCAAAGCTGACAACCTGCTTAAGAACTGACGGTTTATCTGCGAAACTGGCCCATTAGGACTGCAATCCGCCAGGACCGCAATCCGTCAGGACCGCCAGACCGCATAAAGAGTAACCCGACAGGACTGCATAAGGAGTAACCCGGTAGGACTGCAATCCGGCAGGACTGCGAAACCACGGTTTATTTGTAAAAAATCGCGGTTTATTGGTAAATATTATAAATGTTTTATTTATTTTATAACCAAAATATTATATTTAAAAAATATTGAGATATTGCATATTATTATAGAATTATTATTACATTTTTGTTAATATTAATTTGTTTTGGTTATTAATATTTTAAGTATTGTAATTATTATATAGTCCAAAATTTTAAATATTACTTATGTTATTATCATATTTTGAATATAATTATTATGTTTTTAGATTAATACAAAGCAAAACTATATCTTATCATGTTAAAATATTACAAATTCTATGGTTATAATTTTAATATTACATTTTGATTACTATTGTGATTTGGTTTTAAATTTTACAAGTGTTTGTTATTATTTTTTAAACCAAAATTAGATCTTATGAAGTTATAAGTATTTCATAATATAGTTGTTGTTATTATAATAAAAGGTAAACTCATATTTGGATAATTTAGCCCTTCACAGTTTATACTCTTGCGGGCTAGGAGTTGTACAAATGTTTTCAAATTACAATACAAAATAGCAAAAAACTATTACAAACATCATTCATCTTCAGCTTCGTCTTCTTCGTAAGTAAAATCTTCGTCGTCAGCCTCATTTTCTTCCGCAATTTCTTGTTCAAGTGTATCTTCGTAATCATCCGGATAATCTTCGAAGATGTCGTCTATGTTCATTTCGTCTCTAAACTCTATGTCTTGCATCCTTTTATCCGCCGCTGTCCAATCCTTAAATGCCACAAACACTCCAAGTGCTTTGCCCGTCAATCTTGTTCTCTTAGTCGTGTATTGCAACCTCGCTTGGCTGAAAGCACACTCACTTGCAACTGTAGACATAGGTATAACATAAATCTCTTTAACAATCCTGCAAAGAATAGGAAACTCTTCAGTTTTGGTACCCCACCATCTTATGATATCTTCAATACCTTGGGTTTGATAATTCGTAAAATCAAACCTAGTGCTCCAATATCTAGACAACTCATTATCAGATTGAGGGGTTTCTGTAACATTGTTTCGTAACATTACCAATTGAACATAGTTAGTAGATCTCCCTCTACCCCTATTGTTACTACTCCTTACATTAGTAGGTGTATTTGATCTATATCTTGCAGCATACTTATCATAGATATTATACAAACAATCATATATACTGATAATATACCCTTCAGGGTCAATTGGTTCCTTCGGTGATTTAGCTGTGGAAAATCGTACAGAATTATAAAAGCATCTAACTAGCAATTCAAATTTTTCTTTTTGTGAAAAAGGATCTAAAAGGCAAGCAAATGAATAACCATCAGGGATTGGATGAAAATACTTTGTGAACTTATATTCCATTCCGGGCACCATGTCTATGCATACATAATTTGATCTAAATTCATTCATATGCATGGCAAGATTAGCAATCGTGAAAAGGGCCAAATGAGCATTAGGTTGATTTTGTGAAGAAAAGGTTGGGATGTTTTCTTTAAAAAGTTTTAAAAATCTTAACATGTGTGCACAAAATTTCCAATGATCTGTTTCAATTGGTGTTTCACGATAAGATGCATTATAAAGCGTCATAATATCTTCTTTAAAAACATGCGCACGTGCAAGCATTGTGTAAGTAGAATTCCATCTAGTTTCGACATCTAATATAAGTTTCTTATATTTTTTCCCATTTGAAGTAACAAGTGTTTTAAAAGCTCTTTTTTTAGCAGCGGATGTCGAGCAAAATAGGATCCCATTTTTTATAGGGGTAATATAATCACCCTGAACCTTACGTATTCCTTCTTTCGCAATTAATTGAAGTACGTGGCATAAACATTTGGTGTGAAACAATTTTGGAAAAGGGGGATTGCAATCTTGTATAAGCAATGTTATAGCACTAATATTAGAAGATGCATTATCCAACGAAATAGACATAATCTTGTTTTTAATGCCATAAACATTCATGCATTCAATCATACTCTCCCTAATTATTTGTGCGTTATGCTTCCCAATTGATTCAAACCATATAATTCTCATTTGGAGGACCCATTGGGCGTCCATCCAATGGAGGGTAACACATATCATATCTAAATCAGTAAAAGTAGCTATGTCACTAGTCATCGAAACATTCCATGGCAAAATCTGCATAGTTTGAATTAATCTCTTTTTTTCTTTTTAACTAATATTTAAAGGCTAGCGATCGCAAAGAGGTACGTGGAATGCGTGTTGCATGTGGGTTTACCCCAGCTTGCATCCAATTTTCGTATCTCCAAGAATCCCCAAAACTAAATGGTTGTAAACTACCGACTGCATAAATCGTTGTTTCTTCCCTATACGTATCGTGGTTAAACTAAAAAAGAAGACCTGTTTGAGGGTTCGTGCAAACATTAGTTGGGTTAGGTTTTGTAGGATCATATATTGAATGTTTAAATAAATGTTTTACCATAGTGCTAGTGCCCATATTTCTAGCTCCACTTACGTGAAGATAACTTTTTTTGCACACGTTATAAATACAATTATAACCATCTTCTGATAGAGTATAGTGTTTCCGAATCCAAGATGTTTTCTTACGAGATCTCGACCCAGCACTAGTACTTCTACCACCACTTTCGTGGGAGGAGAGTGTGTCAACGTGAGGGAATTCTGTAGAAAATTCATCTATGGTATTGAGATCCACATTAGATGGTGGGTTTATCCCAATATTTCTACGTTTTGAAGTCATTTTAAAACTAATAACAGTTTTTTTTAAATATGCAATAAAATACTAATAATAAAATCTAAATTTATACTAATAACAAGATAGAACAACTAAATTTAGACTAATAACAAGATAGAACAACTAAATTTAGACTAATAACAACTAAGAAACAATTTGCGGAAAAACAAAAATCAAACAATTTCGAACGTAGGAGTAGAATATGTAAAATAAGTAATTATAATTTTCTAGAACTTTTCGAACAAGTAGATAGATTTAGAGAGAAGTAGAGAGTTGTTTGAGAGGTGTGAGTATTGGTGTTGGGGTCTCCTCTATTTATAGGGGAGACCCATAAAAAAAATGAAAAATAAAAAACAAAATATTCGCCCGGACCATCCGGATGGGCGTCCGGATGTTAACCGGGGAATCCGGACGAATCGTCTGGATGCCCCGGTTCATCCAACGGCTAGTTGGCTTCAACTAGCCGTTGGCAATTTGAAGGCGCGGACCATCCGGACGCCTGGCCGGATGGTCCACAAGATGACGTCATCATGACGTCATCAAACGGCTAGTATGAAAAAAAAACCCTATAAATACAACCTACCTCCCCTACTATATTTTTCACTCCAACTCCACTACAAATCTCTCCCCTCTCTCCCTCTGCACTACAAATATATCCCCTCTCTCCCTCTCCACTACAAATCTATCCCCTCTCTCTACTACACTTCTCTAAAAAAAATTATATTTTTCAAACTCTATTTAAATTTCAGGTTTCGCTAAATGTCTTCGAAAAGACAAAAGCATGCTCGTAAAGGTGGATGTAGTGAACCAACCTCGAGACAAGTGAGAGAGATGGAAAATATATTGTTTGAAGAAATGGAGCTAACGGAGAGCGAGACTATCGAACATCGCGACAAAGGGGAGCTTCACATCCGTAATCAGCAAGGAGGTCGAAGTGTAACAAAAATTTGGTCCGGTATGTATCTGGACTATGAGGAACTGATCCAAATAGAGGGTATGCAAAAAAAATTCAAACTTATTGAACCTAATAATGGCCTAGGTTGGATGACACTAGCTAGATTCAAATGTGATTGGTATATAGAACTAGTGCGAAGGTTTTATGCCACAACAAGATTAATCGAAAATGATCCAAGAGGTTTAGGAATGAATTGTTTGATTGATGGTAAAGACTATAGTTTTTTTTAAACTGATTTCGAAGATCTTTTTTCCGTTCCAACCCATGATATATATACCGGTAATAAATTACCTCCCATTAGTTATCGCCCTACGATCTGGAGTGATGATTGGCCTTTGTTTTATGAAGAAGCAGTAGAGCTTCTTACTTGTCCTGGTGCGGAAGCTCCGAAAATTAGCGGTAAATTTCGAGCCATGCGGGGTAATTTGGACGGTAATGAGAAATTAGCTTTGAAATTGGTAAATAGTATATTTCTTCCCCCTAGTAACAATGATTCACAGCTTTCATATTTTCAAACATTTGTTACTGCTTTTATCATTCGAAATCAGGGAATAATTAATTTACCTAGCTTGATGATTCGAAATATGGTTACGAGGTGTGGTACGGATAAACTACCTTATGGGATGATAGTGAGTAAATTGCTTGTTTCGAAAGGAGCTGATGTGAGTATGTACACTCCGGTGAAGGTGAGGCCGACTAGTGCTATAGGTAGAAACTCTTTGCGTTTGCAGGAAATATACTCTTGAGATGAAGAGTTGATTTCGAAATTGGAGGCATGGAGCCACCATAGACAATACTTGAATCAGATATATACTGCGAACGGTCTTACAAAACCGCCAAATCCACCTACTCAGTATCGAGTTGAGGCTGAAGCGTCTTTCGATCCAAATGCTAGTGGTTCTTCTGGAGTACCGCCACAACAAAGACGAACCGATCGCGAATTTGCTGAGTTTTCGCATCAACATCATATGGATTATATGCAATTTGCGCATACTCAACAAAAGGAATGGCATGATGATTTTACAAAATAGCAAAGTGAATTTCAAAATTGGCAGGGGGGGGGGGTAAATGACCAGCTTAGCCAGATACAGCAGTGGCAAGTAGGGGTGAATGATCAACTTGGTCACCTCCAGCAGTGGCATGGTCAATACGAGCAGTGGCATGGTCAATACGAGCAGTGGCATCATGGACAAGATCAATGGAATGAGCGATTTGCAAACTCTCAAGCCCAACAGTCGGAGTATATGCGACAGATGATGGAGAACATGCATTTGCAAGGTCCACCACCTAACAACAACAACAACGATGAAGCTCCTTAGTTTTTTGCATTTGATTTTCATTATCGTTGTAATGTTTTTCTTTTTTATTTGATTGAACAACTATGTTACTTGTTTGGTTTTTATTTTTAATGAATTGTTTGTTTTGCTTCTATTTTTTATTAAATGTTATTTAAATCACTTTCGCTTTCAAAATTTATTTTGTTCTTTACAACTTACAAGTAATTCATGTTTATGCATATAAACTTCTAATATTGAATAGTTCGAAAATACAATAAACTATATAATTCATCTAACCATCAACACTTCAAGCTTGAAAGAATCTAAAGAATCACCTAATAATTTAAAATTAGAATACAATTATATGTCTAATAGGTATATATTATTTAATAGGTATATATTATTCAAACGTATCAAAATCAAATTACAATTATTTTTTTAAAATGTAATTGATGATTATAAAATTTCGATTAAAATGATAACATATTTAAATTAAAATACATGAAATAGAATAATTAACTCGTGTATATGGTACATATCTCAATTATTGAAATTAGATTCAATTAACACTTACAAATTAATTTTAAATAACATTATAAAATATTTTGATAAACGGTTCTTAAATGGTTTGGCTGATGGTTTGAACTGATAAACGGTTCTTAAATGGTTCGTCTGGTGGTTTGAACTGGCGGTTTAACTGTGAAACTGACCCATTAAAACTGCAAACTGGCAGGACCGCCATACCGTCAGGACCGCATAAGAGCAACCCGGCAGGACCGCAACCTGGCAGGACCGCAACCCGTGGTTCTGATTTAAACGGTGCGGGTTGGTGCCGGTTCAACCCGTTTGACACCCCTACTTAGGACAGATAAAAAGGAAGGAGAGCAGGGGGTCGAGCCCTTATTACAATCTATAAAGATCTCTTCCTGAAATATTAGAGGGTTAAAACACTTTGGATTATGTAACTTCATTCGTAGTAAAAATATACATATCATATCTAGCTCCAAAATCAAATGCACTAGACCTCATATATAAATCTTTATGCGTATTAAATTTTGAGGTTAAGAGTATTGTGGGACTTTAATGAAGTGGTACACAACCTAATATTTATGGTTTGGAATCCGCAAAAAAATTAAATAAAGATTATACAAAAGAATCTTCAAGTATACATTGTGAATCCAGTCCAAAGTTAATGCCTCTCTTCTACCTATGAATTTTGTTTATACACTTAACATTATGATTGGGAGAAGAGATTTATGGGATAAATTTTTAGATTATGGACAACAATTTAATGTTTTATGGATTGTTATGGAAGGTTTTAAAAATGCGCTAAATTTTGGTGAACGTTGTAACAAAAAAATTTGACACATTATGAGATAAAGGACTTCGAAATTTTTTGTGTGAAATCACGACTTACGATCTACCGTTGAAGGGTAATTTCTATACTTGGACAAACAACAACATTCTTAGCAAGTTGGATAAAACAATGAGAAATATCAACTAATACATTTTGATGATGCTTTGCTCGGTAATTTCTTACTCTCTCTTTGTATTTATGATTATTGTCTATGCATTGTGGATGTGTATGCTCGGGTTTATCAGAGAAGACCATCGTTCAAGTTCTTTAACATATCACGTGATTATCTAAATTATTTATCCACGATCGAAAGAAGTTGGTAAAAATATTTTTGAAATACGGCTCAATATGTGTTGTGTAAGAAAATGAACCAACTCAAAGAGGTATTGGAAGCTCTAAACTTCAATTATTATTTTCATATATTGAAACGAGCTAATAATGAAAAACAAAAGCTTGAGCTTGCTGAAATCCAGCTCTGATTATCCTATCAAGACGTTGTTATTGAGTGAGATTGTGAAACTTTAGAAAAACAATACTTTCTTTAGAAATGTATAGTGATATATGCACTAATTTCTTTTGTACCTTATTCAAACATAATCTAAAAAAAAGTTATGATTCAACAATGTTCTTAGCCGGTGATACTTTATCTACGTCAGAAGACCAAACAGTGTATGTTGTGTTAGTTATTTTATGGATTTGCTTGACACAAGAATAAATAACAAACCATTGGAGAACGAGGTCTTTGGGTATGGTCTCTACATTTGAGAATACCAAAAATAACTATGTGTGTAGACACTGCCAAATATGAAATTCGGATGACTCTTAACCATATTGGCATAATCAAGTTCCTTATTTTTCATGGTCTTCGTTTTCTTTTTTTAAATCTGCATGAGAAGTTATTTTTGTGGATTTTATTGTTGTTCTTTGAACTTTTTAGCACAATTATAGAGCAACTTAACACTCAATTATTGCTTGTATCACAAAGTTAAGGCACAATATTTTCGTGATATGATATAAATTGATTGCTTTGTGTGATTTGTTGTATAAGATATCACTAAGATGTTGGCTATAAATACGATAGTAGTTTTTGATATATTAGTGGATAAAGCATAGTATTTATTTGTGTTGGAAGTCTTGATGACAAGCAACATACATCTCATGCAATACTTGATGCGTGGGTACAATCGAAAGCAAATTTTACCAAGATGTATCATTAAGATCGACCTACATATAATATATGATACAATATCTTAGTATTTCTAAAAAAAAGTGTTGAAAATGATGGAATCATCCGATCAATTTATTCGGTGGGTAATGGAGTGTGTAACATTTTATTCTTATTTTATTTTGATCAATGGCTTATTCACGGCTTCTTTAAAAGGAAGAAGGACTACGAAAATGTGATTATCTATCTTCATACATTTTCATCATTGGTCTTGAGTATCTATCTAAGACAAATTCATCCAATCACATAAACGATTAGTTTACATCTTTGGTTATAAATCATATGATACTATTAGACTTTTCATAAATAAAATAGAATACCCAAACTTTAAGTTACATACGAAATGTGGTAGCCTCAAAATTACACATCTTACTTTTATAGATGACTTGATGTTGTTAAGACGATGCAATGAGTCAACGATTTGGATTCTTATGACTTGCCTTGATTTTTTTTGTTCAAAATAAGGGATACATTTAAATATCCTCAAAATTGTCAATTACATGAGTAGAATCTGGGCACAAACAATAGAAGATATCGAACAAAACACACATCTAGTATAATGACCAACACCATTCTGATTCCATTAGCTTATGTATTTATAAAGGTCATGCAATTTGGTCCCCTCTTTGAAAAAATAAGTTCAATATTTTCTATCTGGATTGGCCATCCTTGTCTTACACTTATAGAGTTAAACTAATTTGATTGGTCCTCTAAGGTATCAAGGATTTTTTATTATCAATTTTTTCTTCCCGACAACAGAAATAACGCACATTATTAATATGTGTCAAACTTTTCTTTGGGGTTTGGAAAAAGTGTTTGGTTGCTTCAGATGAAGTATCTTTACTAAAGGCCGAAGATGAAATTTACATTGGAGATTTGAAATAATAGAATTGTTATTTTCTTTTTAAGTTGCTTTGGAAAATTACTGCCAAAAGGAGCTCTCCATGGATCCAACGGGAAAACCAAGTTTCTATGAGGGGATCATGTGTTTGGGATTGGGTGATACGCAATAAAAACTCATCATTGTTTAAGAATATCTTTGTCATTAAAGACAAGCTCCAAATACATCACTATGACAACCAAACAACCCATGAAAGCTTACTAGCATGCCATTCACAATATTTGGGACAAAATGAGAGTGCATACAATTTTTTTTATACCAAAGCTTGTTCCTAGGCCATGGAAAACCACCGAATGAAGCTCTTATATCACACAAAACATAGTTTTGTAGGGTGGTTTGACATGAAATATAGGATTATAATGAGGATCAATATGTTTTGTAGGGTGGTTTGTCCGACCATCTCACACGAACATTTTCGCTCCTGAGTCTCACTAAAAATTCACTAAGCTCATCAGTGGCGTCGTCTGTGGGAACCGTTTAGTACCCATAATTAATTTTCTAAAACCTTGAAAACTAAAGTAAACAATTATGGATACAGAAACTCGTGGAGAGATCGAAAATAATCCGACTAGAGATTTAGTTGGTGTCGAGTCTGGAGACCACCTGATGGAAGAGCAGGTCACGAACAAAGGCAATGCTCCGAATCGATATGCAGAAGAAATTTTAGAGGAGTCAGTTTTGGTTGCTAGGCGAACAGAGTTACCGGAAGATATTGAAAGGTTAAATGCTGAAAGGGATGCCATGATGGCGAGTTCCAAAAGGGTCAGATCTGAGGTCCGACAAGAAAGGATCGAGGCTGTTCAAACCCAAGATGTTGTTCTACCTAAAGAGAATCGACGCAAGAAAAGCCATCGGCATTCTAAAAGACGTGCTAGATCGGAGCAAAAATATGAGCCGTCCGAGTCTAGCGAGTATACCTCTTTGAGTTCTGATAAGTCTTCCTCTTCGGAGACCGACTCGAGGTACAAGGTGGATCGAAGGCACAAAGATCCGAGGACACACAAGCATGCTCATCGAACTAGTCGGAGAAGAAACGATTCGAGGAAGAAAGCTGATGCTGGTAAGCGGAAAATGTACTCCGAGGAACATGATAAAGTGGGAAATTTACGAGGAGAACATGTAACTACCCGGAAACAACCTCAGTCCGATAGCTATCATCAAGATTACAGAGTCATCAATCACTTTACTTCTTCGACTGAGGAAATGATGTACTCAGCCGCTAATGATGGTCCGGGAGGAAGCACGTACAAGGATAGACACAACTGGAGGTCATACCCCCTTTCTCCGGAAATCCTTTCTGGGCATCTTCCTAAATGTTTCGATATTTCCAAACTAGAGAAATTTGATAGGACCCAGGATCCTGATAACTATATTGAGCAGTTTAAAAACTTTATGATTAACTACGATGATGACGACATATTATTGTGTAGATATTTCTCTTAGACGTTCAAGAACGCTGACTCTAAGTGGTACAATCGTCTGCCTCAGGGATGCATAAAAAATTTCGATATGTTCATGAGTATGTTCCGACAGCACTTTGTCAGAAGCAAAAAGTTTCGTGCCAACAGAGATACCATCATTTATTGTCGACAGAAAATTGGAGAGAGCTTGAAAGAATATACCAAGCGATTCATCCAAGTCAAGACGGACATGGAATATTGCGAAGATAAGGTAGCATTGGCTGCCTTCCGAATAGGTCTTCTTCCAAGGGTAATGAAAGATAATGCTGCGGAAACACAAGTTATGATGTTTGGAGCTTTGATAGAAAAAAATAATCTTAGCCGAGGAGACCAGGGCCTCAGAGATAGAATCCATGTCTCAATTCTATCAGGATCTAAAGTTATCCAGGATCAGTACGACGATGGTGAATGTCCGACCACAGGATACCCAACTGGTCGCAACTGTCCGACCATGAGCTCATACAGTTCAAGCAACAAATCAGACCCCTCAACGGGCGACTCAGAACCAACAATATCAACAGGAAGGTCAAGCAGTTCAACAGTATGTCAGACCGGCTTCGAATAGGTGAGTCCGACCAGCTCATTACACCGAGTTGACTGAGTGTGTCTCCACTATTTTCGAAAGGATGACTAAGTGGTCGGTAGAACTCGGGGATTATGACATTGAGCTCGAACCGCGAACTGCGATCAAAGCACAGGCACTAGCTGACTTTTTGGTAGAGTTTCATTCTGATAGGGATGGCGTGGACATGGAGGAAGAAAAGCCTGATCCTGAATGGCAAGTCCGAACTGATGGGGGATCCATCTCATCTGGCTGCGGAGCTGGAGTGCAACTAACCTCCCCCGATAGCATTGCAATGTACCAGGCAATTTGACTTGGATTCTAGGCATCGAACAAAGAGGAAGAGTACGAGGCGGCCCTGACCGGATTACGACTTGTAAAGATTTGTGGGGCTAAGAGGATCAAGTTAATTAGTGACTCTCAACTTCTGGTGAACCATTCTCTAGGGTATTCAGAAGCAAGGAAAGATCATTTGGTGAAGTATCTGGGATTTTTGAAGGCTTTGACCTTGGAATTCGAAAACGTCCGATTCGAACATGTTCACAGGGCAGGGAATTTAGTGGCTGATTTCTTGGCCAAAGCATCTTATTCAGAGGAATACCCGTGGATAATGACTCAAGAAAATCCATCGATAGTTAAGGGATCCGAACCGGTTGAAAGTAATATCGAAGATTTCCAGATATCCACAACCCTAACAAAATATTGGTGAAGCTAGGAAGATTACGATGGATAACGGCCCCCAGTTCGATGGATAACGGCCCCAGTTCGACAACAATAAAAGGAGAACTTTTTGCGCATCCAAGGGGATACAACAATGTTTCTCGGTACCATTCCATCCCCAAGCGAATGGTCAGGTCAAAGTAACCAATCGAACAATCTTAGACGGATTAAGGAAGAATCTAGAATGCAAAGCAAGGAAGTGGCCAAATTACCTACATGAAGTGTTATGGGCTTACAAGACTACTCCTCGGACTGCGACACACGAGTCGCCTTTTGTACTGGTGTACGAAATAGATGCAGTAGTGCCATCAGAAACAATGTTCCCATCTTTTCGACTGAGTGAATATTCCGAGGAGGGGAATAACAAAGGAAAGCGCACCGAGCTAGATCTGATAGAAGAAAAAAAGAAAGAAGGGCACATCTAAATTCTTTGCACTATCAAAATTTAATGAGAAGTCGGTACTCGTCAAAGGTCAGAAGAAGAGAATTCGAGGTGGGAGACAAGGTCCTAAGAAAAGTCTTCCTGCACACGAAGGAAAAGACACTCGGAAAACTTTCCCCAAACTGGGAAGGTCTGCACACAATCACAAAGAAGATAAAACCAGGGACATACCGACTCAAAGATAAAGAAGGAAGAGATCTTCCCAATCCCTGGAATATTGAGCACCTAAAGGCCTATTTGGTTTGATTGTGTGATATGTAAATATTTTATTTCTCAATTTATGTAAGTTCCGGTAACAAACTATGTTCTACCCTGGTGGCGCATGAAGGTTTTAATGAGGTGCCTAAATAGCCAGCTTATATATCAAATTTTATTGCCTTCTTAAAAAACTAGCTTAAGTTCATATTTTTGGACTCAAAACATACTCCAAAGAAGTTTAAACAAGAAAGTTCATCTTTTTGGACTCAAAACATACTCCAAAGGATTTTGGACAAGAAAGTTCATATTTTTGGACTCAAAACATATTCCAAAGAAGTTTGGACATGAAAGTTCATCCTTTTGAACTCAAAATATGAACCAAAGAACGTTTGAATAAATAATTCAGTATTGAATCCGAGTCCGATGACGAGCTCGCCGAATCGTCACTGGATTCAGGGTCCTCCACGGATACTCCCGATAGGCGATGCTGCTCAATAACCCAAGTCTAAATACTACCAATATGGAAATGTGGGAACCTTTCATGCATCTCCATTACCATTGCAGACCTCAACTTAGCATCCCTTTCTTCAAGACTATCAACGATCTTAGCAACATAGTCATCAAGACATTCTTTCTGCTTAGCTTTGAAGTTTTTTTTAAGCTTTCATTCTCTGCTGATAGCTTCTCGATGTCTTGAACAACATTTTCAAAATATACCTTTATTTTGCAATAACCCTCAAGAAAACCATCAATCGTTGTGTCACGCTCAACATCCTTGGCAATGAACTTCTCTCTTTCATCATCAAATTTAGTCTTTTCCTCGGACATTTCAGTCCCAAGAAAAGTGATGGTAGTCAAGCGATCCTCGGAGGTCTTTTTCTCTTTAGCCAATTCTTCAGTCAGCTCTTTAACTTTCATCTTTAGCTCCTCGGACTCGGAAGATAGAGTCTGTACCTTGGTGGTCACCTCCGATGTCTTGGCTAACTCATCTTTTAATTCCTTCACTTCTTTTTTGAAGTTATCGGACTCAAACACCAGGCCTTCCACTTTAGAGGATATCTCGGTCTGTTCGACGAGCTGATCGGTTAAGTCCCTCATTTTATCCTTCAACTTGGAGACCTCAGAAGTTAAGGCTTTCACCTCCGCCCTCCTCTCATAACCTCACCTTTATAGCTGTCCTTGCGATTTCCTTTGCGTTCGAGTAGGGCAGCAGCATGTAGTAGTTTATTCAACTCATTCACCACATAATCATTGTCGTACACATCGAAGTAAGCAGAGGCCAGAGAGGGGTACCTTTCCTCATCAGAGTTACCTTCTTGAGCTTCCCTTCGCGTGGAAACAAATTCTCCACTAGAGTCTGAGTTGACGATCACAAACATTTTGGACAAAGACAGGCTTGGACGAGTAGTGTTGTCGCTCTTCCCTCCACTCTCAACAATCTTCTTCTTCTTCTTCTTCTTCTCAGCTGTAAACCTCTGCGGCCTTGTTGTACCAGCCCGACCTTAAGGCCTAATCTCAACTATGTGATCAGCTTCACTCGACCTGTTTTCTGGATGAGAGGTTGGGGAGAATACCTTAGGGTCGGGAGGGAGGCTTCCTATTAAGGCTCCAATAACCTCGCATCTTGTAGCAAGCCTACTTGGGTGTCGTCGTGATCATCTGGAGCCCCTGTTGGAGGACAGCCTTGCATTATTTCTTGGGGACCGCCTTGAGCCTCGGGTTGAGAACCCTTTTGAGCATTGAACCTTCTCTCCTCGAGAGCGTTGTCTTCAGACTCGGCATCTTCCTCAGTCTATTCTTTCTCGCCTTCCTCGGGTTTTTTGGTACCTTGATGACTCGGAGCTCGGGCCCGAGTGGGGAGGTAAACTGCATTATCCAAGCTTAAACGTTTAAGGACATCGTCACTAGAGGGAGGCACCATAAGTTTTGAGGCGGTCTTCTTCTCACTAAGATCGCAGCGCCACAAATTACACTTGGCAAAGTTCATAGGAAGAAAGCTTTGGTGGAACTTGTGATCCCAGTGTTCACCTGTCCAAACACTTAGCTTCTCAAAGATAGCCTTGCTAGATTTAGCGTGACGCTTAAAGGACTTAGCAATCCCCTTCATGGCTCAAAAAGACACAAAGTTAGAATCTACCGAACCTGACGACTTGGAAATAACATAGGTGAGAATACTTACCTTGTCCGGTCCACTTCAACGTCAACCGATGGGGAAGGTCTTCAGAGTTTTTAAAGCCGGTCTCCCACAACCCGGAAATAAACAGGAACTGTTGCTTCCATTTCTTGTCGGCCTCTAAAAAATCTTTTATCACTTTAAGTTTCCTGGCAAAACCAAGCGAATAGAAGGGATAGTGGGAATTCTTGGCCACACCTGAGACGGCAATGAGCTGTTCCATAGTGAAAACATTCTCGGAGAGCCTCAAATCCATAATACAGGCCATGAGGGTGTACTATATGTTGGCCCCGGCCTGAGAAGGACAAAGTCCAACCAGGTGGAAGTAGTCGGTCAGGAAAGGATCGAGGGGCAGTCGGAGACCCCAGTTCATCAGCTTAGTATAAAGCACCAACTCATTGTTCTGAACCAATAGTGGTGTCTCGTCAACAGTAGGGAATCAGATAGTGATGTTAGTAGGAATACCCTAACGATCCCTCAGCTTGACCTCCTCGGTCAGATGAAAATATTTATAATTCACTTTATACAAAGCCAAGAGATGTTTAGCCTCAATACCGCGAAAATTTTCGCCCAAGATGTCTTCTACATCCGAAGGCAGACCTGTGAAACTTGTTTTCTTCTTTTTACTCTTTACCACAGAAGTCTCACCTTGGTGAGGGGGAAGACTAGTCGCAGGTTTCGAGGGAGGAGGCGGAGCATCATTATCCGGGGAAGGATATCAGTAAGAACAACTCGAAGAGGCTCTGCCTCCACCACCACAACGTCAGGGTTCTCCTTATCATCATCAGGGTCGTCGGACATATTTTTCTCTTGAACCTCAAGGATGGACGTGGAGACGGTTCGGGCCGAGTCCCCCTTGGTAAGGTTTTCCGAGGGCTAACCTCTGGCGTTGTTTGCGGGGAACCTTTGAGGGTTGTTGAAGGAGTCGAGAATGAAGAGGGGATCCTCATCCTGACCGATTTGGTTGTCGGATCGGACGATCTTTTCCGTTTAGTTATGTCTCTGTTTTCTTTAACCGGTGGTTTTTCCCTCTCATCACCCATTACAATGAAGGGAGAAGGCCGAGAAGTAAAAGTTGAGGAAGTTGAGGAAGCAGGAAGATTAGCCCCACCACTTGAAAGGAGTGCTTGACCAGGGGAGGATGCAACAAGGTTGATGGAGCGTTTGCAGATGGGAGACCAGTTGTTGCGAAAGGTAGATTCCCAAATCTTCGCAGGGGGAGGATGTTCTCTTACACCAGCAGATCTGCGAGTACTGATCCGATTAAAAATGTTGAACCACCTCCAAAGCTTATACCTTTCAAGATTGATAAACTCGTTAGGCATGGAAATGCAAAGTAAAAAGTTGGTTTACATACAGTCTCTCTCTCTAGAGCAAACTTTTTCGAAAGACAAGCAGAAAATTTGACTCAGAAAAAGAGTTGGATATATATAGGCAAAGGAAACAGAAGTTGAATAAGCAAAAGGTAACGGTAAAGTGACACGTGTCAATGGTAGTTGTGCCGTCTAAAAAATATTTGACTAAATAACAACAAAATAAAGCATGCGCGCCTGACATAAATGATTACTTAGGTGACATCAACATGGCCAGAGGTAAGGTCATCAAATAAAATCATCTGATGCGACCCTCTCAGAGTTCTACCAAGAAGCGGGAAATTCGACTATAATGACGGCAAAATCCGATCCGACCCTATCAGAATTTTACCAAGAAACATGAAATCCGACTACGATGATGGTGATATCCGATCCGACCCTATCAGATTCCTGTCAAGAAGCAAAATACCCGAACAGGGTAGCGTAGACTCTGATCTGAACGGTTGAAGACAACAACTGAAGTCCACGTCCAGAGAACTGCACATGGATTGGGGGGCTACAGATAAGGGAAGGAAAATATAGGTGGTTAACATGTAATTTAGCTCACAAATAAGATCAAGGTCCATGTATTTAATGACTACGGACTAAAGTAAAGCACACATAAGAAATAGGGGGGGTCAAATGATAAACCCCAAGAACTTGTTTGTAAATAGTCAAATAGTGGGGGTAAAAAATCCACCCTTACTGTGGTAGTTATGTAATTTTACCATCCACCTCATTTACTATATAAAGGACATTCCCTTTTGGAAAAAGGGGCCAATGATTGATCAATAATTGTAACATTTATTCCTTTTGTCTCTTTCTTTTTCTAGTAATTCACTGTTTGCTGTCACATCACACGAATATTCTTTTGTCCGACCATCTCACACGAGCATCTTCGCTCCTGAGTCTCACTAAAGATTCACTAAGCTCATCAAGTAGTAAATCATACACATTGAATATGTAAAACAAGATAATCCTATAAGCTACCTTTGGTTAGTGAATTTTATGACCAAGAATTCTACAGGATTGTTTATGAATATATCTCAAGACATTAGAGTACCATTGTGAATGCTCTGTCCAATTTAGATTGCGATTACAATAACCCTTTGGCCACAATACATAAGCAACCAATATAAACTGGAAGAAAATGAAAATTGGAAAACATAATTAATTGATTAATTGAAACCAAGAAAATAGGCATACAATATGGTAAAATCTCAAGCGTTACGAATGGAAGCAATCCGATATGTACTACTTGCATATGATGAATTCAATGACGATATTTTTGCATGTGTTTGGGGAAAATATCACCTTATTCTTAAGGACCTTTATGGGGGAAAATATGTAACATTTCAGATTTAAAAGTTTGTTATAAAAAACCTTAATAGTATGATACTACTAGCTTATATTTGTAACTAACTGGAAATGTTAAAATATTAACAAGTATTTCTTATATGGTTTATTAGATAAATATGTGTATATGAAATCTCCTTAATGTATGTTACATGAGGGGGATAAAAGAGTATATAGGTTGACCAAATCAATCTATGACTAAAAATAGACATCTAGATCAGTAGAAGTTTTTAGTAGTATGTGATAAGGCTATATCTTAAAGATAATATATATTCCTTATAATGACGAGGTCAGACCATATCAAAGACTAGTAAAAAGATAAGATAGAGGTAACCAAGAAGATGTTAAATGAGAGTCACCAAGAAATGGTTAGACAATGAACATATAAAAGTGGTTAGAGGGTCACCAAAACAAAATTGGACAATGGGCATAATGAAGTGGCTAGACGAGGGTAAACAAAAAAACATTGGATAAGGAGCATAAAGAAGTGGTTAGACGAGGGTCACCAAAAAGATAATAAGACGAGGGTTGTAAATAAGTAGTTAGAATAGGGTCACCGAAAATACATTAAGATGAGGGTCATAAAGAAGTTGTTAGACGAGAGTCACCAAGAAAATATCAAGACAAGATTCATAAATATGTATAAGACGAGGGTCACCAAAAAGAGATTATGACAAGAGTCGTAAAGAAGTGATTAGGCGAAGGTCACCAAGAAGACATTAAGAAAATGGTCATAAAGAAGTGACTAGACTAGGGTCACTAAGAAGACATTAATATAAGGGTTATAAAGAAGCGGTTAGACGAGGGTCACCAGAAAGATGTTAAGACGGGGGTCATAGAGAAGCATTTAGACAAGGGTCGGAAGAAAGATGTAAAACGAGGTAGGCAAGTGAGAAAGATTATTTGAGCAGTTATAACTAATAGACATGTATCATTATTTAATAGGTTATCAAGATAGCTGTTAAGCCGTTATGGCACATGTAAAGTAATGATTGGTAGAAATACAATTGTAATTAGTATAAATATAGGCTTAGGTCTCTGTTGAAACGTTACGCACTGAATATACAAAAACTATTATCATTGTGTTATTTTTATTTCCTGATTATCAAACACTGTCTTGGCATTATATTTGAGAATAAAATTCCTTAATCAAATTTGGTGTCGTTTGTGGGAAATTTTTCTTTTCAAATAATTCACCAATGGTGATGATTATGTTAAGAATCAAAAGGGAAACTCCAAGAATCCATCTGATTTGAGCTAATTTTGTGGTTGTTTTAGCAATTGTAATCAATTTACCAGTTGGTGAGAGTAACCTGGGATAAAATCAACACTCAAGCATGGAAGCTGGTGCACATATAGCAAATACCATGACATAGATTAATCAATCAACCGGAGCAACAACTTGTGTGCCTAGTTATTTTACATTAGTTCAAGGACAAAACCCTCTCAATCAAGGCTTACAAGTTACTTGTTCTAGTATTCAGATTTTAGAATTACAGATTGAGGAAATAGAAAGTTGACGGAGGTATTACAGGTTTTATCAGAGAAATGTTTTTTGAAAAATAAGGGAATAAAAAAGTCTAAGGTGATGGATAGTAAAGTAATCCATGTAGAAAATATAAAAGAAAAAAAAATGTGACATTCGTATGTGAAAAAATAAAGGATGCTTTATCAAAAGATGAAAGTAGGAATATGAAGTTAAACAAAAAACAGTAGAAAAATTATGATTTTGAAGCGCAATCGAGTAATTTAGTAGTAAAAAGAATAAATAAATAAATAAAATGAAATATAATATAATGAAGAGAGGCAAAAAATGATCGAATACATACTTCAAGAATCTCCATTTGTTAAAAAGATTCTTGAAGGAAGTATTCAGTGGAAGTTTGATGCTTTTAAGATGGCAACCTATGGTGGATCAGGAGATCCTGAGCATCATCTATTACAGTTTACAAGTGTGATGATGAGGTTTTGATGAGTCCGGATTTTCTCACCACTCACTGTAGAGACCGGACAAGGGCAATACGGATAAAAACCACTCACTCAACCATCCGAACAGGACTAATGTATTAAAAACTAAATCACTTCATGACTAAGCTAAATACTTACTTGCTTAATAACTAATGGGTCTTTGAACTCGACCCGAATTTATAAGTATGACCCGAAAGCCCATGTGGCCCATAATTAAGGATATAAATACCCAACCACTTTCATTAATGAGGGTAATGAACATTTAATACAACCAGGCAGCTCAAATCTCTCACTACAAATAACTTAAACATTAAATACCTTTGAAACTCCACAAAACTTCAGACAAAATTACCCTCAATTGAAAATAATCCTCACCAAATTGGCGACCACAGTGGGAGAAGAAGGTGCCTGAATCTAGCATTCGAAACCATCAACAAAAACTAGTTCGGATGAATCCGGACGAGCAAGAAGTGCCACCAACTTTGGCAGAAGTGGTGGGAGAAAATGATGAATATACGATTGAGGAGCAAGACAGGTTAAAAGTTGAAATAAAAGCTTTAAGGGCTGCCAAAAAGGCAGAGATGGGCACCAAAGAGAAGTCTAAGGTGTCGGCAGCTCATCATACTGACAATCCAAGAGAGTATGAGCCATCAAAGACTCATGCAAGTGCTAAAAAGACTCATGCTAGCTCAAAGAAATCTCAGCGGTCTAAACCGGTGGAGAGTTCAGATTCAGACTCAGAATCTTCTAGTAGCTCCTCAAATGAAGATGGAGTTGAAGAATCCTTGTCATCCATCAGTGATGAAGACCGTTCTAAAAAGAAACAAAAGTTGGTTAAAAAGTACTCAAGAAAGAGGGACATGCATGGAAGGTTGAAGAGGCATCTGGGTAAAGAATCGTCTCACAGTCATAGTCATGACTGGAGACACGTAAACCGCTTGTTAATGGATCCTTTTGCCTTCCATGATAAGCCACGTATCTTTGCAACTCCCAACGAAGATGCTGTATTTAGTCGTGGCCGGAATTGGATACAATCTCCATTGCCCTCCAAGATACTGTCCGGAACCTTTCTAAGAGGTTTGACAGTAAAAAATTGGGAAAATATGATGGCAGTAAAGATCCAGATAACCACTTGGAACAATTCAAAAATCTTATGATGAATTTTGATAATGACGATAAGTTACTTTGTCGAGCATTCTCTCAATATTTTACAGGGAGTGCTTTGAAGTGGTACAATAGTCTGCCACAGGGTTGCATCAGAAATTTTGACACTTTTTGGGTGGTCTTTCGGAGGCAGTTCGTTGGAAGTAAAGAAGTAAAAGTCAATGGAGATACAATTATCCATTGTGCCCAAGAACTAAACGAATCCTTAAAAGAATACATAAGTCGTTTTGTAAATACCAAAAATGGATTGGCTGATTGCTTTGAACAAGTAGCAATAGCTTCTCTAAGGCATGGCCTAAACCCTGGAAACTTGGCTGATTCAGTAACCAGGAAAAAGGCCATGACATGGGGTGGTCTGCTGAATCAGGTTGGTAAACAGATTAATATGGATGAAACATAGCAAACCAGGGTGCACAAGCAGGTGAGGTTTGCTCCAGCTGCACCAAATCAAAACCAGAACCAGTTTGGGAACAAGGCCAAGGAAGCCGGGCAGGGTCATAACAGAGCCAAGGCTCAATCCCATCTAGCTGCACCAGCCCAGAGCCAGCAATCTAGAAACAAGCTAGGGCCTTGGGTTCAACCGGAGTGGTTTGCTGAGTTGAAAGAAAACGTAGCCACCATTTATGACAAAACAAAAGACGAAGTATATTTCAGAAGGCCGACTGCATTACAATCTCCCAGGGAGAGTCGTAATAATTGTTTCTGTCAATATCACCATGATATTGGCCATAACACTGAAGATTCTATTGCGCTGAAGTAAGAAGTGCAAAATTTGATTGAAAGAGGAAAGTTGGGAGCTTATGTTAAAAGAAAAAGTGGAAATAGGCCTGATAACGCTCATCGGACTGGTCCAAATAATGCAGGCATATCAGCTCCGAATGGGGCTATGGTAATAATCGAAAGGTTTGATGTAGAGTCAGAATATTTGGACCCTGATCCAACCCGGAATAAAGTGGGTGTTATCACAGAGCATTGCAAGACGGTGTCCGAACTTATCAGCTTTTTGAGTCACTTACAATATTCAGGGGAGACTTTTTCGAGTCACTTACAATATTCAGGGGAGACACCATGACTGCACCAACTACTTCTTCGAGAAAGAGGCACGTTCGTACTTTAGCTACCCAACTGTAAGGAGGCATGATTTCCTATCAATGACAAATTCCATTTCCCTTCATTGTTTTCGATGAGGACGACTTGAGGGACATTTCTGGTCCCCATGAATATATTGTTATCATAGGAGCATCCATTGGGGGCAATGACATAAGGTGAATTTTGGTGGACACCGGAACTTCAGCCAATATTCTCTTTCTGACTTCCTACAAAAAGATGAAGAATCCAGCAGTAATTTAACGTTCGAACATGTCAATTGTGGGTTTCACGGGAAGCTCAGCAGATGTGATCGGGGAGTTCGAAGAGGAGGTTTTGTTGGGCAAGGACCCTTTCAAAAAGATGGTTAGAATAATTTTTATTGTGGTGGATTGTCCCACTTGTTATAATGCCATTTTGGGGAGATCTTGGCTCTCTAGGATGCATGCTGTGGCTTCAACAGTCCACCAATGTTTGAAATATGATGTACAAGGACAAGTGAGAGTTGTTCGAAGCAGTCAAAATGTTGTAAGAGAGTGTTATGCAACAGTACTGGTCGCTCGAACGTTGGGGGCAGTCCTGATCAGTGAGGAATAACAGTTTGAGGGGCCCTCTGGGGGAGAGGGTGAAATAGATGACCCCAGAGAGACCTCTGGTGTTTTAATACCAATTAAGGAAGTCAAAACTCACTCTCTGGCTGAAGGAAAAAGTGTCTAGATAGGGTCCAAGATGGCATCAGAATTAAAGGGTAAAATGTTAGATTTTTTGAAAGACCATCAGCGTGTCTTTGCTTGGTGCAATGTTGATGTAACCGGAGTACCAGCAGACATTATATCACACCAACTATCCATCCGGAGGGATGTAGCACCTGTTGTACAAAAGAGGAGAGCTTTTTCTAAGGAAAAAGCTGATGTCATAGTTCAAGAGGTTGACCGGCTTACTAAAGTGGGGCACATAAAGGAATCTCAATACCCTTTATGGAGAGCCAATCCGACGTTGGTAAAGAAGAAAAATGGTAAGTGGCGTATGTGCATCAATTTCACAGATCTCAACAGAGCTTGCCCAAAAGATTTATATCCGGTCCCCCAAATTGATCAGTTGGTGGACTCAACATCTGGAAACAAGTTATTGTCCTTTATGGATGCCTTCGCCGGGTATAATCAGATTCAAGTAGATCCAAAAGATCAAGAACATACTACATTTGTCACTGATAGGGGACTCCATTGTTACAAGGTGATGCCGTTTGGGTTAAAAAATGCTGGGGCTACTTATCAGAGGTTGGTAAACAAGGCTTTTGCTGATCAGATTGGAAAAAACATGGAAGTCTACATCGATGACATGATGGTAAAAAGTGCGGACGTAGACCTACACTTGGTAGATCTCCAGGAAACTTTTGCCAACTTCGTGAAAGTGAATTTAAAATTAAATCCAGAAAAGTGTGTCTTCAGAGTACGGTCCAGAAAATTCTTGGGGTATGTGATAAGTGAGAAAGGGATACAGCCCGATCCAGACCAACTTAATGTCTTATTACAAATGGAGCCTCCTCGGAATATTAAAGAAGTACAAAGATTGACAGAGAGGTTGGCTGCGTTAAACCGTTTTATTTCAAGGTCTTCGGACAGGTGCGCCCCATTTTTTCAAACTTTTAAAGGTGCAAAAGATTTCACTTGGTCTCCACAGCGTGACGAGGCTTTCGACAAAATTAAGAAGCACTTATCTTCCCCTAAAACCTTGTTTAAACCTATTGAGGGAGAGACCCTCTTCTTGTACTTAGCAGTTTCTGATTGTGCTATAAGTGTACTATTGGTAAGGGAGGTGGATAATTATCCTCATCCAGTGTACTATACAGCAAAAGCTTGATAGATGCAGAAAAAAGGTATTTAAAGCTTGAAAAATTAGCACTAGCCCTAGTAATTGCTGCAAGGAAAATGAGGCCCTACTTTCAGGCTCATTCTATCATTGTACGGACGTCTTTTCCCTTGAAAAACGTTCTTCAAAAGGCAGACATTTTAAGTAGAATGACCAAGTGGTCAGTAAAGCTAGGAGACTACGATATTGATTTTTCCCCTCGAACAGCAGTCAAAGCTCAAACTTTGGCTGACTTCTTAGTTGAATTCTATTCAGACAAGGATACTAAGCAAGCGACCGGTGTAAAAGATAAAAAAGTATGGGTTATCCGGACTGATGGTGGATCAAGTACCATGAGTTGTGGTGCTGGGATATGTTTAACCTCTTCGTACGGTGACAGGATGTACCAAGCTATATGTTTTGCTTTCAGGGCTTCCAACAACGAATCTGAATATGAAGCTGCTATAACTGGTTTGAAATTAGCACTTATTTGTGGAGCCAAAAGGTTCAGGCTAATGAGTGATTCTCAACTTATTATCCATCATGCACAAGGTCAATCCGAAGCCAAAAAGGAACAACTGATTAAATACTTATTTGTTCTCAAAGAAGTGTCACTTAATTTCAAAAGCATCACCTATGAGCACATACCCCGAACAGAAATTACACTAGCAGACTCCTTGACAACCATAGGCTATTCTGAGTCCTACCCTTGGATTCATGTGCAAGAGTGCCTATCCATTCAAACCGGTCCGGATAAGGAATAAGAAAGTTTGAATATACAAGCAAAACAACCCCAAGACTGGATATTTCCTCTCATCCAATATCTCTCAAATAGAATTCTGCCTCCGGAAAAATCAGTAGCAAGGAAAGTAAAATACAAGGTTCGTGGTTTTGTCATCTTGAGAGATGTTCTTTATAAAAAAAATCCTTTAGTAAACCTCTCTTACAATGTTTGGGGATCGAAGAGTCCTAAATAGTGCTCTCTGAATTGCATGATGGTGAGGGATCAACACACTTTGGATACAGGGCTCTAACTAGAAGAGTTTTGTTAGTTGGGTATTACTGGCCCTCCATAATGCAAGATGCCAAGGAGTTGGTGAAAAGTGTGATCCATGCCAAAGATACAGCAATGAAATTCATACCCCAGCTGTTCCTTTGGAGTCAATTTCTGAGCCAATACCTTTTGCTCGGTGAGGGCTGGATTTAGTATGACATCTACCCATGGCATTCGGAGGGCGCAGAACTATAATTGGTGCCATTGATTACTTTTAGAAGTGGATCGAAGCAGCCCCATTGGCAGGAACTACTTCGAAAGTTGTTATAAAATTCATTATGTCTAACATTTGTTGCAGATTTGGGGTTTCACAGAAGATAACTACAGACAATGGGCCACAATTCGACAACAAGGAGATGGAGAATTTCTGTGTTTCTAGAGGCATCCAACACTGCTTCTCTTATCATTTCCACCCACAGGCAAATGGTCAAGTTGAAGTGGCCAACAGAACCATCTTGTCTGGTCTTAAAAAGAATCTAAAGAGAGCTGCTGGAAAATGGCCAAGTTATCTACAAGAAGTATTATGGGCCTACCGGACCACTCCTGGGGCTGCAACACAAGAGTTTCCCTTTGCCTTAGTGTATGGAATGGATGGCATAGCTCCCATAGAGGCTACTCTCCCTTCATTTCGAGTTTATAATTTTTTCGAACACGCTAACGAAGTGGCAGTCAGAAGTCAGCTTGATTTGATGGAAGAAATAAGAGTTAAGGCTCACCTCAGAGCCACACACTATTAGGGTTTGATGAGAAGCAGGTTTGCTTCTAAAATCAAGAGGAGGGATTTTCAACGAGGGGATAAAGTATTGAGGAAAGTCTTCCTACATACCAAGGAGAGGCAGTTCGGCAAGTTAGCTCCAACTTGGGGAGGACCCTATGTGGTCAATGAAAAGCTTAAGCCTTGGACATACCAGCTCCAAGATAAAGATGGAAGGGTTTTGAATCATCCTTGGAACATTGAACACCTCCGGTTATATTTAGAATGAAAACTATGTAAATATTTACTTGCTTAAAGTTCATGTAAATATCCGGAGGCATACTTTTTCCTACCCTGGTGGCGCGAGGAGGTTTTAATGAGGTGCTCGGGCTTTTTAATGAAATTCAATGCCTTCTTGAAAACTTCAGAGTGTTTTGATTGATAGTTTCTTTGAATTTTTTTTATCAATGACAGACCGGATTGAATTGGTAGAGTGATGACTACTTCAACATTTGTCATCAGAGAATTTAAATACTCTCACTTTAAAATACTTGTAAAATAACTAAGGGTTGTTTGAACATTAGCCATCGAAGTTAAGAAACTATAAAACAATGCAAGAGTTGTGTAAAATAAAACTACCCATTAAAATATGTAAAATGCCTTGGCCACCCAAGGACTTTGATTTTTCAAACAGAAAGGTTTGCCCGGACAAGGGCCGGACACAATTACGAAAAATGCCTTGGCCATCCAAGGACTTTGGTTGAGACACAAAAAATTAAAAGATAATTGATACTTTAAGACTGAGATTTCTTAGAGGACTCAGCCTCACTTGGCTTCTTCTTAGCATCATTGTTTTCTTCATTTGGACTCTCCCCGGTCCGTTCATCTTCATCGGTTGTAGCATCCCAACCACTGGAATAGTTACGCCTGTCACCATCAACCATCGTGTGGAATGAGAGGTCCTCATACTCTACAAACCTCCATAAGTCTCCCAGCGTCCTCTTCGGAAATTTCTCATGAAAAAGCAAGACCATATCTGACTTGACTTCGGCATACTTTTCCTCATAGGAGTCAATCACCTCGTTGGTATAAGCATCAATCCTAACTTGGATTGTTTTCTCTTGCTCCTTTAACAAGTCAAAATTTTCTTGTTCAGCCTTGGACACAGTATCCTCGAGCAAAGTCTTGTCATTAGTTAGGGTCTGAATGACGTTGTCTTTGGCCTTCACCTCCTCTTTTGAAGAATAGAGGTTTTTCTCCAGGTCAGATTGCTTCAATTGGAGTTCTTTGACAACTCCCTCCGCAGTGGCCATCTTGGTGGCCAAATCCTCTTGACCTTTCTTCAACTCCTCAATTTCTCTCCTCGATGCCTCAACATTTTGATTGGAAGCGATGAGGTCGTTAGATAATTTCTCTTTATCAGATTTGAGTGTGTTGATGATGGCTGATTGGTTTTGCACTTGCTTCTCCAAGGTAAGCACCGACTGGATATTACTCAATAAAGAGTGGGTGACAATGTCTCTCTCAGCTGAAACAGAAAAAGATTTACCATTGAAAGTGACGATGTTCGAAGAGCTTGGGGGGAGGTAGGGGCCAGCAAAATCATCTTTGTCAAGGTCTTCAGAGTAAATACCAATCCCTTGAAGCCCACTGATGTCGACTCCATCAATCTCGATGTCCCCTCCGGCACCCTCTTTAGTGTGGAAGTCACTTGGGATTTCTTCTGCTTGAGTGGGGTCAGTTGGAGGAAGAGACTCCGGAGGCCGGAGAGAAACTTCATCTCCCTTGGAGGTTTTCTTCTTCTTGGCCTCCCTCTCTTCACCTTCTGCTCCCCGCCTTCTGTCTTTCTTGGGAGCCTTTGGAGGTTTTGGAGATCCAACTACTTCTTTGGTGCTTTCATGTTCTACCACTTGTAATAAAGCAACATCGATATGTCCTTGGTCTTGCCCCTCCTGGTTTGCTGGGGCAGCCTCCTCCACCTCATTTGGGTTGACCTCAACCACACCTTGCTTGGCCTTGCCCTTCTTGCCCTTCATTTTTCTTGGGGCTTTAGCTATGCTTAGCAAGGATAGCTTTCCATCATTTGCATCTGTTTTCTTGAGAATTACCTCCGGAGGAGGTGGAGTGGTTAACTCCTCCCAAGACAGGTTTCTCCGGCCGGTGGTATTCCAGAGGTGGGATCTGACCAGGTTGCCTCCAGTGAAACAGTTGTAGAAGCGATTTCCCTATTTCTCAGCAACCCAAGTATTTAGCTTGGCGCAAGTAGTCAGCCCCTCCTCTAGGTATTCATTGAACTCCTTCGGCAGCACTACCAAAAAACAAAGGAAGAGAAGTTAAACAAACAAACTTGTTATAAGTAAAGGTAGAAGTATGTGATGAGATTTTTACCAGCGCTTTGCCATCTGCTGGTAAGCATGCTTGGGTTGACACCGGCCTTAATCTTCCTCCCGTTCTCCCAGGCGCCACTGATGAACAGGAATTGAGTATTCCAGTTCTTCTCCGACTCAAGCAGGTCATCCACCGCTTTGTAATTATCGCCCATGTTAAAATGATAGAAGGGGATGATGTGGTTCCTGCAAAGTCTGGCCACAGCAGCAAACTGCTCCATCGGAAGAGGGATTCCGGAGAGCCTAGAGGCCATGATACAGGCTATGAGCGTATACCAAGCATTAGGGCTCAATTGGCTTGGGCAGAGCTTTATAAGATGGAAGTATCTGACGATTTCCGGGTCTAAGGGAAACCTAATCCCCCAGTTGAATAGCTCAGTGAAGAAAACTATCTCACTAAGTTTGCAGTCCATCGGTGTCTCCGGATTCACCGGTATCCTCACTTTAACGTTCTCAGGGATCCCCCACTTCGTCCGGATCCGGCCCAGTTCAGCTGTGTGAATAAAAGAATAATTGATCTTCTACATAACTAGCAGATACTTTACACTTACTTTGTGGAAGCAAGGTCCCACTTTTCCTACGAGGCACTCCGGCAGATCCGGGTGTTTTAAACATAGCTTCTCCTTGCCCTTGTTTTTCTTGACAGTAGCAGCCTCACTTGTTTGCTCGGAGACATCGGTCTCAAAAGGGGCTTCTTCGATACTATCCTCTATTACCTCTTCCATTACCACGGAAGGATTATCAGTTATTTTTGGGAGAGAAGAGCTAGTGGTTGGCTCGGTAGGCCCTCCGGATGGTTGGGCATTACTTTCCTCTTGTGGTCTGGAGTCCGGCTGGGGCTCAGATTCTGAGGTTTCTTTTCGAAGGCATGAACTGGTTGCCTCCGGACCGGACAGCTTGTCCTTGGGGACTTTTATAGGTGCTTCTGACCCTGTAGTTTTATCTTTGGCCCCAGACTTAGAAGGTGTGGATTTTGTAGATTTAGACTATGGAGCGACAGCCTGTCCTTTCACTAGATGACCTTTTTGTCGATTTACCAGATTTTCTGGGGAGATGTCAGCATCTGATCCCATGGAGATGAATGGGGAAGGTTTCTTAGTGCTTGTAACTGCCTGCTCTGGTTCAACAACAGGCTCTGGTTACTGAACCGATGAGCCTAAAACGATTGGTGAAAGATTGGGCTGAAATAACCTTCTGGGTTTAGAACTTCTGGCAGAAGACGAACCCCGATCAGGCTCTAAACTTGGTGTTTCAGATTTATCGATAGGACAAACAGGGAGGCCAGCAGCAATGCGCCTTTCTCATTCGACTTTTTGAGCTTTCTCTAACTCCGACAAGTTGAGCCACCCACCTTTTACAAGGACGTTTCTTGCTGTGAACATAAACTTACACCAAGAAAATGGTTTTTTTTAGAGGTAAAAGCTTTGAAGATTAAAAGTGTGGCGATAATGAAGATGGTAAAATAGTGAAAAATGGTTTAATTAATACTAAAGAGACAAAAGATGCTTTGAAACCTAGGAGAATACGAAAAGATGGGAGTAATGATTAAAGACGGCGCTAACGTCACCAGCATTAATTGAAGAGGTTACTTTATGAAATGAGTGGGAGCGCTGTTCTAGGAGAAAAATGGCCGGTGAGACGAATCAAAGAAGGACACGTGTCCCACGATCTCTGGAAAAACCTTTGAGTTTCTGAGAGTTTCACCAGTCCGGATAAAGCCGTTACGCAAGTTCGAAATCTTTCCAGACATTGTTACGAGTACTCATGCGCTATTTTTAGGTCTTGCCAAAGGCCTTCGAACATAACCTAAAAAAGGGGCTACTGATGAGTCCAAATTTTCTCACCACTCACTGTAGAGACCGGACAGGGGCAATTTGGACAAAAACCACCCACTCAACCATCCAAACAAGACTAATGTATTAAAAACTAAATCACTTCATGACTAAGCTAATTACTTACTTGCTTAATAACTAATGAGTCTTTGAACTCGACCTGAATTCATAAGTATGACCCGAAAGCCCATGTGGCCCATAATTAAGGGTATAAATACCCAACCACTTTTATTAATGAGGCTAATGAACATTTAATACAATCAGGCAACTCAAATCTCTCACTACAAACCACTTAGACATTAAATACCTTTGAAACTCCACAAAACTTCAGAATAAATTACCCTCAGTTGAAAATAATCCTCACTAGGTTTAATCTGGATGATGTATTGTTTTGCATAAGCTTGTTTATAACTTTCAATATAAATACTTTAGATTAGTTTAAGAGTATACCTAAGAGGCCAATTTGATATTTTGAAGGTTTATTGAAGGCTTTTAGAAATCAATTTGTAGGTAACAAAGCATATACAAAATAAGGTGATTGTATCATGGACATGTATCAGAAAAATGGGGAAACTTTGAAAAGCTACGTTCAGATATTTGTTTGTAAGATAAATAGTCTGGTAACCTATAAAGAAGTCGTTGATGTAGCTGCTTTTGAACTAGGATTGGATATAGAGGGAAAATTATATGAAGATCTTGTTTGGTTTCATGTGCATGGTTTTGAGGATGTCTTGGAAAGATCGAATCAACTTATCAGACTTGAGGATTCTAATATGAAGACATCTTCTTCTTTAAAGTTTCAAGACAATGGTTTCATACTATGATAATCCAGGTCGAAGATTCACCATATTTGATGAGGTCGGATATTTTAGCTACTAAAATCTTGCTTTTATCCGAAGGGCTGTTCGGATCAAACCACTATCCGGTGAACCGAACAAGACTAATGTAATGGAATGTGACTAAGCTAGGTGTTGGTCACCTTGCACTAAATTACTAATCGGTCCTTAAACTTGACCTAAATTCACAATCCGACCCGATAGGCCTATGGATCATTAATTAAGTATAAATACCCCAACCACTTTCATTAATGAGGGTAATCAGACGCAGCTTAATTATGTCACTAGTCTCTACCTTAAACATTAAATTCCCAAACCACTTTACAAAATTACCCTCAAGTAGAAATAAACCACACCAAATTGGCGACCACGGTGAGAGTATGACGGTGCCTGAATTTCACAATTCAAAACCAGCAAACAAAGTAGTTCAGATAGATCTGAATGAGCATAATATTCCAACTCCTATGGTTGATGTTGCAAAGGAGAATAATGAGTATACTATCAAGGAGTGCAATCAGTTGAGAGCAATAAAACATGCAGAGAAAGGGGTTAAAGAAAAATTCGGTGCATCAGTACTTCACCACAGTGACAATCCTGGAGAAAACAAGCAGTTCCTGAAGACCCATCTCAGTTCCAAGAAGATACACCGATCTAAACTTGTAGAAAGTTACCTAGTTTTAACTCCCATACTTTGTAGCCTTTAATCATTGCTTAGATCGTTCTACCTTCTCCTAGGTAACTCCCACTTTTTACTATTATATATAAATCACCTCCACTGTTTCATTGTCTTCAAAAACACAAGTATTTCTAGTAAGAGAAAGCTTAGTACATTTTCCAATTTGTGTTCGAGTCATTTATGTTCACATCTAGAAACGCACTAGTAAAAGGAGGTTGGTTAAATTGTTCTGAGTTGGAGAGAGCGAGAAAAGTTGCAAGAGACGAACGAATTGTTGTTGGCTTTCCCGTTTCTCATGGTGAAGGAATCAATCAATCACAAGCAAACACAGACCAGGGTTCATCGTCCTCAAAAGCACCTAAGGTTATAAAAATACCCTTTGTTCCAAACCTTTCTCCTCTTCAATCATGATCCTCTGTCCAAAATTCTCAAAACCCTCTCCCTAAAGAGAAATCCGTTTCTAGCGTTAGAAAGCCTTCACCCTTTATTGCAATGGGTTCAGATGCTGAAAAATTCCCTGAAAAACATACCCCTCGCTAAATAACTCGCCATTCCATGGCTAAGTACACTCTTATCTCTTCAAAACACACTAGTTTGGAGACAATAAAACCTTTACCAGAAAACCAATCATTCGAACAGCAGCCCCTGGCAGAAGCTAAGCCATCCGAACAGCAGCCCATGGCAGAAGCCAAACCATCTGAACAGCCTTCCATTGTAATGGAAGAAAATATGGAGGATAGTTTAGATGATACCCTTTTTGAGGCGTCCAGACAGACAGAGGACACCGGTGCAGATCTAAAATGGGGCTGACTCATCCGGATGCACTTCCGGAGTACCTGGAAGGGAAAGTAGGGCCAAATTTGAAAAAGTTCACCGTAAGATACCTGCTATCCCTCCAGAATATAGCCTAAGTATACACCCATACTGCTGAATTGGGTCGTATTCGTACAAAATGGGGGATCTCGGAGTCTGTCAAGGTGAGAATCCCAGTCATTGGGGACTGCAAACCCAACGAACTAGTGGGTTATAATGAGGTGCTGAACTGGGGACTTTGATTTATTTTAGATCCAGAGATAGTAAGGTATTTCCACATGATCAAGTTATGTCCGAGCCAGCTGAGCCCAAATACGTGGTACACTATGATGGCTGGCATTATGGCTTCCAGACTATCCAAGATTCCACTATCAATGGAACAATTTGTTGTTGTGGCGAATTTGTGCAAAAATCATCACATTCCCTTCTACCATTACAATATGGGGAATGATTACAAAGTGGTGAACGATATTTTAGAGTCAGAAAAACCATGTAGGACACAGTTCTTGTTCATCAGCGTGGCCTGGGAGAATTGGAAGAAGATCAAGGTTGACTCTAACCCAAGTCAGTTGACCAGTCGCTCGAAGAGCATAGGTGAGTTTTATTCATGTTCTCTTTAATCTTTCAAACACTAGGTAGTTACTCCAAATTGATTTGTACTTCTTTTCAGTATTTTCGAAGGAGTTCTTGGATTATGTAGAAGTAGGTCAAGACACCTGTCCCAAGCTAAATGCTTGGGCCTTGGAGAAATGGGATAACAGTTTCCACAACTGTTTCACCTTGGGGAACTTTGTGAGGTCTCATTGGTGGAACACTACAGGGAGAAGAGACCTCTCTTGGGAATAACTAGCCACCCCTCATCCTGAGGAGAACTGAGGCTAAAGATGCTAAGATTTACTTTTCTTCCAGGGGCAAAGCCTCTAGTCATCTGAACAAGATGAAGAACAAAAGAAAGAAGAAAACCACAAAAGACCCACTTCAGACAACCACCGAAGGAACCGGTTCGGAGAACCAAGGAGGAATCAATGTTGCTCTGCTGTAAGCAGTAGAAATTACTGTTAAGGAAGCTGGTGGATCGGACAACCCACCAAAAACTACGAAGAATGATAAGAAACGCAAAGCAAGCAGTGATGAAAAAGTTGCAAAGAAGAAAAAAGTCACTTTGGGATCAGAGGTAATTCTACATCCTTCTGAAATCCCTCCTCCAGCTCTTGCTGATCCTACCTTACAAGAATAAATTCCACCCAACCTTTATTCTGAATAGGCCACTGCTGATGGAGAGGTAAATCTTGATGTTTTTCTAAACATTAATATATATTTTAATGATTTGGAGAAGGATGACTTCGCGGGGCCTTACCGTCCTCCCAACTCATCTAACGTTGTGACCCATAATGGTGAGACTTATGCGATATCAAGCGAGCTAGATACCATGAGTCATGCCCTCAAGAAATAGTTGGAGGGATAGAGAATTATGCTAGTGGAATAGTGGATTCCTTGGAGAAGAGAGATGATGGAATTAAATCTGACATGGTTTTATTGTTCCATGAGACCTTTCCTAAAAGGACCCTTGGTCTTTTGTGGAAATTTGTGGATTATGATGACCTTCCTTTTTATACGATGGATGATGGTGACAAGCACAACTATTCAAGTGGGGAAGATTCTGAATATGATGAAGAAGTTGGTGAGAGTTCAAGTGCTGAACTTAAAAGTCCAAAAATGGCGGTGAAGGAAAAACAGAAGGGGACAAGCCCTAAGGTTGTATTGTTTTGTTGTGTATTTTTTGTTGAGAACCCAAAGTCCTTGGATGGCCAAGCCATTTTATTGTACTGTTTGTTTAATCTTCGTCCTGTAGAACTTAAAGTCCTTGAAGGTTCAAGGCATTTGTGAATCATGGATCTGTTTTAGTCCGATCAGATTCTAATATCATATTTCGTTTTGTTTAAATTTTGTTTAACTCGTTATGGCCAATGTTTAGATAGACTTCAATATTTAAGAGGTGTTAAACAATGGTATTAAAGATCCTCAACCACATGTGTTTAATAAATGTGATCGAGTTTTTAATATATCTGATCAACTCAAAGACATTTGAGAGCCGGGGTGTTTAATAATTATTTAATATCTGATCACCTTATACTATGACTTAAGTTAAAAACAAATTGCACCAGACTTTTGAAGAAGGCATAAAACATTATTGAAAAACTCGGACACCTCATTTAAACCTCCCCGCGCCACCAGGGTAGGAAAAAGTATGCCCCATAATATTTACATTGATACTTAAAAAGTAAATATTTACAAGAGAGTTTTAGTATAAGTATAAACTGAGATGTTCAACGTTCCATAGGTGTTTTAGTGCTCTCCCTTCTTTGTCTTAGAGCATGTATGTTCCTGGTTTAACTTTCTCACATACCACATAAGGGCTTTCCCAATTCGGAGCTAGCTTACCGAACTTTTTTTCCTTGGTGTGCAAAAAAACGTTTCTTAAGACTTTGTCTCCTAACTGAAAATCTCTTCTTTTAACTTTGGAGGCAAATCTGCTCCTCATGAAACCCTGGTAATGCGCTGTTCTCAGATGCGCTTCAACTCTTTTTTCTTCAATCAAATCCAAGTGATTCCTGACTGCTATATCATTAGCCTGTTCGGAATAGTTTTGTATTCTATGAGATGGTAAAATATCTTCTATGTGAGTAATTGCATCCATCCCATATACAAGAGAAAAAAGAGACTCTTGTGTAGCAGCCCGAGGTGTAGTTCGGTAGGCCCACAATACTTCTTGTAAATAGTTTGACCACTTTCCTGCAGCTCCTTCCATATTCTTCTTTAATCCGGAAAATATTGTCCGATTTGCAACTTCAACTTGCCCACTTGCTTGAGGGTGGAAATGATAAGAAAAGAAATGTTGAATTCCTCAGGAGGTGCAGAACGTTTCCATGTCTTTATTATCAAATTGCAGCCCACTATGTAGTAATCTTTCGGGGAACCCCAAACCTGCAACATATGTTAGATAAAATAAATTTAATGGTTGCCTTCGAAATGGTTCCAACTAAAGGATTTGCCTCTATCCACTTAGAGAAATAGTCAATAGGAACTATTATTGTTCTACATCCACCGGATGCCATGGGAAGAGGCCCAACTAGATCCAACTCCCATCTGTCGAAGGGTATCGGTTTAGATATGGATTCCATAAGAACTGTTGGCACATGAATTTCATTTCCATATCTTTGGCAAGGATCACACTCTTTTACCATCTCTTTAGAATTTGACATTATGGTTGGCCAACAGTACCGTGCTAATAAAACTCTCCTGGTTAGGGCCCTGTAGCCACAATATGCAGAACTTTCTCCATCATGTAGTTCAGATAACACAACTTGGGATTCTTAAAATCCTAAGCAACGTAAGAGAGGTCTGGTTAAAGATTTCTTGTAAAGAACTTCCCATAATATCAAGAAACCACGAGCCTTATACTTGACCTTCTTAGCCATAGCTTTATCCAGAGGCAATATCCCATCGGAGATAAACTAGAGAAGATCATACTTCCAGTCTTTAGGTTGAATAACAATTATACTCATACTTTCTTCACTTTATTTTTCTTGGCCCGTTTGTACGAATTGATATTCTTGCACATGAATCCATGGGTAAGATTCAGAATAAGCTATAGTTTCCAAAGAGTCTGACACGGTATTCTCCAATCCAAGGATGCGTTCATAGCAGATATTCCTATAGTTTGCAACAACTTCTTTCAACATGAGAAAGTATTTGATCAACTGTTCTTTCTTTGCTTCAGATTGTCCTTGAACATGGTGAATTAGCAATTGGGAATCACTCATTAACCGGACTCTCTTTGCCCTACATATGAGAGCCAACTCAACACCAGCTATCGCTGCTTCATATTCAGATTCATTGTTAGAAGCTCTGAAACCAAAACATATGGCATGGTACATATTGTCACTATAGGGAGAAGTTAAACGAATTCCAGCCCCACAACCCA
This sequence comes from Limnanthes douglasii subsp. nivea, assembly GCA_036936605.1. Classification (NCBI taxonomy): domain Eukaryota; kingdom Viridiplantae; phylum Streptophyta; class Magnoliopsida; order Brassicales; family Limnanthaceae; genus Limnanthes; species Limnanthes douglasii. The sequence goes on along the minus strand of JAUPFV010000003.1, from coordinate 131,900,709 downwards.
TAGTACTTGATCCACCATCAGTTCGAACTACCCATTCTTTATTATACTAGTTTTCTGACACCTGTCCGGGGGATCTATTAACATGAAATTCCACCAAGAAGTCAGCCACTGGCTGGGCTTTAATCCTCATCTGGGGCACAAAATAAATATCATAATCACCGAGTTCTACTAACCCCTTGGTCATTCTGTTTGACACGTCACCTTTTTTAAGAACACTCTTCAAGGGAAAAGATGTCCGAACAACAATTAAATGAGCTTGGAAGTACGGTCTCATCTTTCTTGCTGTAATTACCAAGGCCAATGCCAGTTTTTCCAACTTCAAATATCTTCTTTCAGCATTCAACAAACTTTTGTTGATGTAATAAACCGGACGAGGGTAATTGTTCACCTCTCTTACTAGCACAACACTTATTGCATACTACCATATAGCTAGATATATGTAGAGTTTTTTCCCTCGAACAAGTTTGAAGAGAGTCTTAGGTGAAGACAAATGCTTCTTGATTTCAATAAAAGCCTGATCACACTGTGGAGACCAATTAAAGTCTTTAGCATTCCTTAACACTTAGAAGAATGAAGCACACTTGTCTGATGATCTTGAAATAAACATATTCAACGCAACCAATCGTCTTGTCAGTCTTTGAACTTCTTTGATATTCCAAGGAGGGTTCATAGCTAGTAAGGTATTAAGTTGATCCGGATCAGGTTGAATTCCTTTCTCATTTATTATGTAGCCCAGAAACGTTCCAGATCAGACCTCAAATACACACTTTTTAGGGTTCAATTTCAAATTTATAGCCTTTAAGTTAAAAAATGTTTCCTGAAGGTCAGATATACGTGCATCTTCCTCCAATCTTTTATCATATCATCTATGTAAAATTCCATGTTTCTGCCAATCTGATTAGCAGAGGATTTATTTACTATTATTTGGTAAGTGGCCCCAGCATTTTTCAATCCGAACGGTATCACTTTATAACAATGAAGACCTCTGTCTGTGATGAAAGTAGTGTGGTCTTGATCCTTCAGATTTACTTGTATCTGGTTATACCTGAAAATGCATCCATGAATGATAACAACCTATTTCTAGAAGTAAAATCCACCAACTGATCTATCCGAGGAACATGATAAAGATCTTTGGGGCATGCCCTATTAAGATTAGTAAAATCAATACACATGCGCCACTTGCCATTCCTTTTCTTGACCAGAGCAGAATTGTAGTCCACAAAGGGTATTAAGATTCTTTAATGTGACCCATCTTGGTCAAACGATCAACTTCCTGAACAATCATATCTGTTTTTTCCTTAGATAAAGATTTTCTCCTTTTTACAACGGGCGCAACATTATTTCGGATGGACAACTTATAGGAAATAAACCACACCAATATTAACCGAGAATATTGAAAATATATTTGACAAGACAAAAGGAAGTTCAAAGTACCAAACTTCATGTCGATGCTAGAGCCAAGTAATGATAGGCTTGGCAGATATTTTTGCGCCTATCATAATGACCATGGTCACGCTACTATTGATTATTAAAAGTTACGAGATGAAATCCAAAAGTCGATTGATAATGGTGATTGTTTTGGTTCGTTAAATGCAAAGAAGTGGAAATAAATGAAGAAATAAACAAATAATAACTCAAAGAGGAAGAGGGGGAAAATAAGAGATTATAAAGGAAAGAAGCAACATTTTTTTACTATGTTTGGTGGAGACACAATGTTAAGAACCGACCCAACTTCAAGTAAAAAACATAAAAGAGATTTAAAGGTTAATCTTGTTGAGGAATCATCATATCATCATTATCAAAATCCAGTTAATATGATGAATTTAAAGGAATTATTACCCTACATGAGGATGCATTGATAATAGATTTAGACATTTCACGAGTGATTGTCTCTCGGGTATTGATAGACATGAGAGGTCAGCTATTATCATCTTTAAGATTTGTTATGATCAGATGCATAATAAACCAACCGACATGCAACTTGTTAGTTATGAAGGAAATAATTCAGCATGTGTCGGTGAAGTTGAGCTTTCACTACTTATAGTTTATGGAAATACTAAAAAGACAATAAGGATTATTTTTATGATTTTTGATAAATTTAGTCCATAAACTTTAATTATGGAAAGACCATGAATACATAAGATGTAAGAAACATCTCGTGCATTCATGAAATGTCTTAAGTATCCGATATGGAGTTTGGTTAGAATAGTTTGGGGCAATCAAAGGTTTGCAAGGAGTTGTTATACGATATCACTAAATCCTGTTAAATTAGCGTAATAGAAATTAAAGGCTGTAGAAGAGGGACATAAACTGGATGGGAACAATAAATTTGAAAAAGAAATTGATGACCACATAAAGGATGTCTAGTGTGAAGATCCATTAGATGATATTATAGAAGAAACAATAAAACTAGGAAAGTAGTGAAGATTGGGAACTTTCTAAGTCAAAATTTAAATATCAAATTGATAGAATTGATGAAAAAACATTTGACATTTTTTTCTTGGACCTTTAGCGAAGGGTTCAGTTCATTTGTCATATGCTACGAACTATCAATCGATAAATTGGTGAGGGCAGTTCATAAAAAAGTGTTTATTCTCTTGAGAAAGTAAAGACTATTGTTAAAGATATTGAGAAACTATTGAAGTTAGGATATATCAGAGATTCGAAATACCCAACTTGGGTCGTTAATCTGGGATTGGTCAAAGAGAAAAATAGACAGTGGATGATGCGTAGATGTCACTGATCTTAATAAAACATGCCCAAAAGATAATTTATTTTACCTTGCATTGACCATTTAGTCGACTTTATCCCGGATCGTGATTTTTTTTATCATTTATGGGTGCATACTCAGGTTATAACCAAATTTGAATGCATCCTAATGATGAAAATGATATTGTTTTTCAAATTAAATGGTCTTGTATTGTTATCAGGTTATGTATTTTTGTTATAAGTATGTGGGATCAACTTACGAAAGGTTATCAACCAAATTTCTGAAAAGAAACTGAGAAAAAACATAGAAGTTTACATAGATGATATGATAGTCGAAAGCAATAGTGAATATTGGATAGTTGATGTTTTATCCATTTTTTTTGAAATATTGAGAGAATTCAATCTTAAACTCAACCAAATAAAGTGTTCTTTTGTAGTTTAAAATGGAAAATTTTATGGGTATGTTGTTAATAAGAACGGTATTGAATCTAATCCTGAATATTTGAAAGTACCATTGAGTATGAATCCACCAAATATGATCAAAGAAGTTCAGATATTAACAGATTTCCATGCCTTGAAAGAGTATTTGACTTCAATAGAAGTTTTGTCAGCTCCAATACGAGGTGAGGTCTTATACCTATATTCATATGTGTCTGAATTTTTCTGTAAGTGCAGTATTGGTTTGAGAAGATGTAAAATTACAAAAAACTAATTTATTATGTTAGTAAAAGCATGATTGGTTCAAAAAAAATTGAACTGAGAGAAGTTAACTTTGGCCCTGGCAGTAGCTGCCTAGAATAATGATACCATACTTTCAAAGTCATACCATCGTCTTATGAACCTTTTTTCTTAAATAAATGTGTTATATAAATCAAATATTTGAGGAAGAGTTACATGATGGTCAGTAGAATTAGAAGAGTATGAGATTTTATACGAACCATATACTGCGATTAAAGCTCAAGTTGTGGATGATTCTATTAATGAGTTCAGTGGAAAAAAAAGACGATGGTGAAAAATGTATACAGTCAGAAGAAAGGAAAACTTTAGAATAGATAGTATAAGTAGATGGAGCGTCAAACACCAACGAATGAGGAGCATGGATCGTATTAAGAGTATCATTTGGTGAAAAAATTAGGCATCAGTAAACTTTAGTTTTGAAGTAACAAATAACATAACATACTATGAGGCCGTCTTAATTAGTTTAAAATTGGCTAATGTTTATGGAGCAAAAATCCTACGAGTAAGATCAAATTCACATTTGGTAATAAGTCAAGCGAATATAATATATGAAGCTAAGCAAGAAAGTATGCAAGGGTATCTGAAGATATTAAATGAATGGAAAAAAGATTTGAGAAATAGAATATAATTAGTTACAGCATGCAAATAATCTTTGTACCCTATCTATTTGATAAATGAGAAATATATTTCATGGGACCTTTACTGATGACTATTGGAAAAAAACAATATTAACTTGGTTGTTGATTTTTTAATAAAATAGGTCAAAACAAAAGCCTTACACATGACGAGGGCTTAGGAGATATGTTATTTTTTACAAAGTCATAAATGGGATCCCGAGAAATCTAATGATGAATAATGGGCATCAACTTCAGAATAACATGATTACGATGTTTTGTAAAATGTATGAAATAGAGTAGCATTTATCTACCTCGTACTATATTCAAGCAAATGAGAAATTTGAGATAAAAAAAAGAACAATGATATATGAAATAAAGAAGAAGATTGAGGCGGCTAAGGGAAAATGGTATGATAAATTAACAAAGGTACCGTGGGCATACAAAATAACTCCCATAATTTCTTCTTTCTTTTGTATATGGGATGAAAGCAATAGTTCCAAAAAAAAAATTATAATCCCTAATCAAAGAATATATAATCATTCGGATGAATAAAATAGTGAGGGCAGACAAGTTTCTATTTATCTGACTAAAGAACGATGAGATCAAGCTCGAGTTAGGACAGAGCACTACAAAATCTTAACAAATAGTAGATTCGATTCAAAATTAAAACCTATGTCTCTTAAAGAAGAAGATTTGGTCATGAAAAATATACTCCAAAGATCCCAAGATAAAAATACAAGAGAGTTAGCTCCGAACTAGAATGGACCATACAGAGTTATTTCTAAAAGACATCATGGGGCATATCGGTTAGAAGCTTTAGATGGATATGCATTAAAGCACCCATGGAACATTAGTCATTTGAAACTGTTTAAAGAAAATTTTAACATGATTGTGCACTTTTTCCCTTCTTAATAGCGCGTGAATGTTCTTTTAATGAGACACATAATAAGCTAATTTATTTAATAAATAAGTTTACTTTTAGAAGATGAAAGTGTTAGATATTCAAAAAATAATAAGTTAGATATTTTAAAAAGATATAGTTAGATGTTAAAGATATATATTTCATTTAAAAAATTCAAAAAATTAAGTAAAAAATTTATATGAAGGGTGGTCGTGTATATAGATAAGCAAGCTAAAATGGTTAATAAACCAAGCCTAAAGTCGAAAGACCATTAGGAACGCAAGTGGCCATACTGTACCCTGACTTTAAATGTTGAAATACATAAAATGGTTAATAAATCAAGCATAAGGTTGAAAAATCATAAACAACTCGAGTAACCGAACTGTGCCCTAACTTAAAATGTTAATGTAACGAAAATAGTTAATAAATCAAGCCTAGAGTTGAAAGACCTCTAGGAACTCAAATAGCCATATTTTGCCATTGATTGAAAATGTCAAAATAGAGAAATTGGTTTATAAGTCAAACCTAAAATTTTATAAAAAAATCTTTAAATAATGCAAGTGGTTATATTGTACCCTGACTTGAAGAGTCAAATCTGCATACCAAACCCCACAAAAAAACTAAAGATAGAAATATGTTACCAAAATAAAGTAAGTAAAATTCAAACAAAAATAAATTCAAAATTAAAGTCAGAAAATAAAACATGTCAATATTATCTACAGAATACAATAAACAAAATACAAAAGTACTTAAAACAACATTGCTAAATTATACAGTGTGACAAGGATAATTTCTTTTGTTAACAGCTTAGCTTTGTCCACTTGAGTGGAACGAGGTAAGTTCGTACTAGTAGAATCATCTTCACTTCAAACAGTATTACGAGGGTCGGTAACAACCGTAAGTTCATCATCAGTTGGGTCATCATAATATCGCCTTCATTAAATCACGTACGGCGTTCATCTTCGGGTACTTTAAATACAAGATCACCCAAAACAATATTAGGATTCATTTGCCAAAGTACTAGGATATTATCTTTTTGAACCCTTTTAAACATATATTTTCAGTCGTGACTAAAATTCTTATTTTTTCCTTCGATGGTTTTTTATGTTCATTCAGGATTTTATTCTCAACATCTTTTACTATATTTTCTACAACTTTTTTAATTTCTTCAACTTTTTTTACTTTAAAACTACCTAGTGTATCTTGAAGACCTTTAACATCAAATTTCAAGGAAATATTTTCAGGTTTCAAATCAGAATTACTGTTGATTATGGTGTTGACTTTAGAATCATAGTCTCAACTTGATTTGAACCGACAGTACTAGTATTGGGAAACTCAATATTCTGATAAATTAGTTTGTTATTCAAAGAAAGTTTCACAGTAGGTTGAGTAACCAATAGTGACTTTTGGAAAATCAATTCTGCATTTTATTTCAGAGTATCTTTTGGTCAATCTGGTAAGAAAACTATGTTTTTTTACTTTATCTTTGAATATTATGTGAGTTCGTTGCTTGAAAATTGTGTATCATATTGAAAACTTATCTAAATCATCATTGAGTTCTCTGGTAGATCCAATTAGCATGATCACTGGTTGAAAATGTTATATTTCCTCAACATTTGTTGAGGTTATTGACCGATATGCACGAATCATTGAATTATGGTAACTCTGGAAAAAATAGTTTAAAAAATGAAGAGAGGAAAATAAACGAAGTGTTTGTCAACAACATATTAAATAAAATGTAATGTTAAAAACAAACCTTTATTTGAAGCTCGAGTTGCCTTTATAAGGTGTTGGTCATACTCATACTATTACAATGTGATAAATTAGGGCAGTATTTCAGTTGATAAGTCATCAGTAGTCTTGGAGATAGAACACTTATGAAGCGAGGTCATTGACTTATAGAGGATACCAATTGGTTTTCTGTGTAATATAGTGTTTGACCAGTGTTTGTCAAACAGATTTTCCTAACAGGGACCCTATCTTGCCTTAAGAGTGTTTGTCCTTTTTTTATGATGTTCTTCAGGTGGTGTAGGTTCGTCTTGAGCACTGGGTGGATTATCATTTTGATGAGCTACGAGTGGATTATCGATTTGACGAGCAATGTTTACAAATAGTTATCTATATATATTTGGACGAGGGCATCTATGGGATTGCCAATCTTGTCATCTTGTAAAGATGATTATATTCTAAGACCAGTTTGAGAAGTTTTTATACCAGGTTTAGGTTGACTTTATTGATGATTTTGGTTTGTTTGGATAAACACTATTGACATCTTTTCGCACCTTTTTTCTATGAACTTTCAATCTAAGTCTAGTTTTGTCTTGGTTATAGAACCGTTAAATATTTAGACTCCCATTATTTTCAGGCGTAGCCTCCTCTCCAGTCTCAGTTGGAGTAATCTTCCCATTAACTACCATGTTAAGTTAGTTGATATAAAAAAACACCTGCTAGCATAATATTTTTTATCGTGAAAACGTAATGAAAATCTAATAACCAAACTGAATAGGGTGCAGTATGCAGACCTGGAAAATAATTTACATTAACTTCATTAAAAACTTCCTGAAAATTTGTCAGTATTGATTTGAATCTGTAAAAAACGTTTTAAAAATAATGAGACAAGTTGCAAATGAAAATGAAAATAATAATAGACAGATCATATCTTACTTTTAGTCATTCAACGCCGTTCAATTTGGCCATATTATCGATTATCATTTTGGTATTCTAAGTTCATATTTATATTAGTAAAGGAACGTTTTGAGTCATGGACAAACGAATTGAGGTTTAATATTGTATTATCGTATTTGATACTTATAAAGTATAAAGGGATACTTTCATATTTTATAATATCAATGTTGCTTAGGAAATTTGAAAGATCATTAGGACTCTTTGAAATATTAAACTAAGTAGCACACTGAGTATGGTGTGTCACTCGTTAACAACTAGTTGAGTGGGGAAAATGTGGATATGCCTAAACAATTCCTGAATAAATTTGTGGATGGGAAATCTAAGTCACCATTGAAATACAGAAGTAAAGAAACATGTTTCATCTTCTTCACCTTGATGGGGCATTCACCAGGTTAAGAAGATGATTATTAAAATTTTGATATTCTTCATCAGACATGTTTTTATAAGTAAACTGTAACAAATATATGTTTAAAAACCTAGTTTTTTTCTTGTACATCTAAAAGAGAGAGATCGTTCATAGCTACTAGTGGTGAAGGTATTTTTCCTTTTTGAGCCATTTCTAGGCAAGAGAAAAAATGTTATCATAAGGGTTTCTAAGTTAAGTTCTGATTATATTTTATATTGGTTATTTAAGAGGGAGAATTAAAATCAATATACTAGGTCTAACGGATATGAAATATAATTTTTATTTATTTTTAAAATTAGATTTTTATTTGATAATTATTTAACATATACCATTTAGTTGTATTCAATTGACTAATCAGGGAATGAGAAAACAAAAATAAAAAAGAGAAGTCATTATGGAAAGTACATGATTAAAAGAGTTGAAGATGAGGTTCGAAGATATTATAGCTTTAATGAAGGAAAGGTGGTAAATGGATTGCTTTGGAAGAAGAATGAGAATCATATATAAAGAACCTTTCTTGGTTTGAATAGGAAAAGTAATTAAACATCTCAGTCGGTGGATTAAATAAAAAACAATGGTTAAATTAATGTTTTTAAATACGAGGATCGTAAAGAAATGATTAGACGAGGGTTATTAAGAATGCGTTAATAGGAGTGTCATAATGAAATAGTTAGAAGATGGTCACCAAAAAGATGTTCAGAAGAGGTTCATAAAACAAAATTAGACGATGGCCGCAAGGAAGATGTAAGACAAGGCAAATAAGTGGGAAAGATTGTTCAAGCAGTTATAATTAAAAGATATATGTCATTATTTTATAGGTTATAAAGATAATTTGTTAACTCGTTGTGATACGTTTAAAATAATGATTGATAGAAAGGAAATTTTAATTAATATAAATAGAGGCTTAGGTCTTTATTGGTAGGTTATGCACTAAATAAATAAATAAAACTATTATCGTTGTATTACTTTTCTTTCCCAATTATCGAACATTATCTTCGCCTTATATATGAGAAAGAAATTCTCTTATCAGTATGGTTTTGTGCAGTATTATTCATATAGTTTGCTCTCCACTCTTAAACATTCTCAAATATTCATCTTGGTGTATGCTAATGATATATTGATAACAAGTAATGATGTTTAAAAGATTGCTAGTGCTAAAGAGCATTTGGATAAATTATTCACTATTAAAGTTCTTGGCGTAATAAAGTTTTTCCTAAACACTGAAGTTATGAAAATTGCTTCATGGATCTTTCTCAATCAAAAACATTATGTTCCTAATATGATAAAATAAGTAAAATTATTCGATATAAACAATTAAATACACTAATGATCAATGGTTTACATTTGGTTGTTAAAGAGTCTTTCATTCTTCAAAATAGAGGGGGTTACAAGAGGTTGATCGAAAAACTGTTAGACCACAAATTTCAGTAGGTTGGTCTCACTTTTGCAGTGCAGCAGATTAGTTAATATATTCATAAGCTCATATAATTACACTGAATGAATTTCCTTCACATCCTTAAATACCTTAAACTATGCTCTTTACAGGGTCTATTTTACTCATCTAATTATTATCTCATTTCTAATACTTATTCAGATGTATAATGAGAAGTATATGCTAATGAAAACAGCCACATGCTAATATGTGTTCTTAAGGTCATATTTGGTATCATGAAAAACAAAAGATCAATCCACAAGGAATAAGTGTTCAACAAAAACTGAATATAGAGCTATATATGCTATTGTATGTGAGGTGTAATGGCTTGTTTATTTGTTGAAGAGCTTGGATGTTTAAGTTTCACTTCATATTTCCTTATAATATGAAAATATGGTTGCATTAAACTCATCTAATCTAGTGTTTCATAAGAGAACTAAACACCTTGATATCAATTATCAAATAGTCATGAATCAGTTTTTCTAAGGCATTAATTAGTCTAACTCATTTGTCAATCAAACTCAGTCGGTAGATATGTTCTTTAGAATATTTCCTAAACTATTTTTGCAATCTTTGATGTCGAAAATGTGTATGTGTGACTTCTTTATACCTCGTTTTAAGAGAATGCGAAATTATGAGCTTAATGAAAGCGATCATTATGTCGATTAACAACATAGTGATCAACAGAACTCCAGTTAGTTAACTATAACCAATTCTTGTTCTAAGTCATTCGGGTTGTAGTTAGTTAGCAGTGTAGTTAGCTAAGTTTAAAATGTCAAATCATGTATATAATATATATCAATCCATGGTAAACTTTTTAACTTTTAGACATGAATTACATAATTTTTTAATTTTTTTATTATTCCCTATAATTTTTTATTTGATTTTATTTTTCGAAATTGCATTTTTTTTTATCAAATCTTAAAATTTTCATGATTTTCATATTATTATTATTAATTAAAAAACATAACTTAATTAATAAAAAAAGATCAAACAAAATAAAAATCGAAGTGGATTATTTCTAGTCGAAGGGTATTTTTTGTCTTTTGTTTAATGGGGTATTAACTTTTAAAGTAGATGATCGAGAGATAAAAGAAGTATGTGTCTGTAATTAAGATTATTCGGAAAATTCTAACCCATTAAATGTGGTTGGTTGGGGTATTTATACTATTGTTTTATGCCTCATGGGTCGTTCGGGTCGGACCTTGGATTTGGGTCGATTTTCAAGTTTCCAAAGCCCAAAACCAAAACGTTTAACACACAGCTGAGTTATAATCCACTTAGTTCTACTATTCATTGAAATTTTTGTGTAAAAGATTTCTGAATTACCCCTTCGAATTTTGGCTCAAATGCCCTTCTAACAATATCTGAACCTATCAGTAGCCCCTTTAATTCTGGTTGAATCTGTTCGAATTGGAAAGAGAAAGAAAGGAAGCAAGAATCGTTACCGGACTCCCTGTTTTTCTGGTGGAGTGATTAGCCAAACAATACCGGAGTCGGACAAGAGTTTATCTTCGTCCAAAACATCAATAATTAGAAAAAATCCTTTTATTCCAACTTTATCTACGCTAGACTCTGAATTTTTAGTTCAAATACCCATAAAGTCGTTTTCTAAGGGAAACAGTTTCAAGTATCAAGAAACCCTCACCATTCATCGTTATAGGATCAGATACTGAAAATATTACACCCCGAAGAGTCACTCGACTTTCCAAGGCCAAAAGTACCCCTCCGTCCTTAAAAAAATGTTAGCTCAGAGGCAATGAAACCTCCTGCCCAACTTTCTGTGGATCCAAATCCATCACTTCCCCTCAATGACGCTACTCAAATTGAAAAAGAAGTTAAATGTGTTAAATCGGCCGATCAACGGCCAAGTATAATGGAGGTAAACATGGAAGGGTATGGGGGAGATACCCCACTGGAGACGTCCGGAAATACTGGAGATACCACAACAGTTTGGACTACCAGAGGGATGCCTAATACCAAAGCACTTCCGGAGTGCCCAGAGGGGAAAGTGTGGCCCAACTTCTGCAAGGTTAGTGTGAAGTACTTACTGGCCCTTCATAAAATCTCTTACGTATATACAGATACTACCGAATTGGATATGATCATGAAAAAATGGGGCTTTCAGGATTTTATTAAGGTGAGGACTCCCATCACTTGAGAAACTCCGATGGATTGTAAAGTCGGGGAGATGGTGGTATACACTAAGGTGTTGAATTGGGGTCTTCGTTTCCTCTTAGATCCAGAAATAGTAAGGTATTTTCATCTGATAAATCTTTTCCCAAACCAATTGAGTCCCAATGCCTGGTATACTCTGTTAGCCAGCATAATTACTTCGAGATTGTCAAAAATTCCAATGCATATGGATCAGTTTCTTGTCGTGGCTAGCTTGCGTAGAAATCGCCACATCCATTTCTATCATTACAATATAGGGAACAACTACAAAGTGGTTAACCATCTATGACAGGCAGAGAAATCACAAAGGACTCAGTTTTTCTACATAAGTGGGGGTTGGGAGAATGGAAAAAAGATAACCTCCAAAGGAAATCCAAGCCAATTGACCAAATATTGGAAGAGCTCAGATTATTTCCGTTCTGAATTTTTTACTAGTATGTTGATTCTATTTTGTTATACCGGACTGACTATTGTGTCTATTTTGTAGTATTTTCGAAAATATTTTCAGAGCATCTGGAGGCTGGAAGAATCACGTTCACCAAACAAAACCAATGGGCCTCGGATAAGTGGGGTCTTGCCTTCCACAACTGTTTCACTACTGAAAATATGGTAAAGGCTCACTTGTGGAACACAAGTGGAAATAGGGAGCTTACTTGGGAACAACTTACTACTCCCGCTTCATCAGAGGTCATCCTCAAAAGAATTGAGGCAAAGGATGGAAAACTCTACTTGCCACCCATAATAAATCCGCTAGCCATCTAGACAAGATAAAGAAGAAGAAGAATGAGAAAGAAGAAGTTAACCCATCGCATCAGATTCTCGATATGGGTAGTTTGGGTAATCCTGAAGGGATCAATCCTGCTTTGTTAAAGGCAGTTACTGTAACAGTGGATGAAACCAAAGGGTCGGAACATCCACCTTAAATTAAGAAAAAAGGTCGTAAGTGACGCAATGAAGGTAGTAACCGAAGAGCTGGGAAAAAGAAGAAGGGCATCATAGGGTCAGAGATAATACTTCGACCTACAGTTGTTCCTCCTACTCTTCCAACTGATGTTCCTTCACAAGAAGATGTACAAGCAGATCCTCTTTCTCCGGAATTTCCTACAGCCGATCAACCTTCTATTGAAGGTAATATTAATCTGGATGACCTAGGTGACATGTATTTCAGCGAGTTTGATAAGGATGACTTTGATCAAACCTTTTCCCAGTCAACCACCGTAGCCAATACAGTGATTTATGATGGTGAATCTTTTGAAGTATCAAGTGAGCATGATACGTTGGGCCATGCAGTCTTAGGCTACATCAGGCCAATAGTTGACCTCGGAACACAAGTTAGGGCTCATGCTAAAGACATTACTTTCCTTAACACCGGCAATCAAGACTTAAAGAATTCCTTTTCAGCCAAACAGTACAAAGTGGAGATTTTAGGCAAAGAGAATAAGCAATTGAGCACTGATTTGGAATAGTCTAAGACTGTATAAGGAGACATCCAGACCAAATATTCCGAACTGGAAACAACTACTTCTAAAAATATTAATTATTTGAAGGATTAACAAGTCAATGATACATGCATTATTAACGCACTATCAGAAGATAAAGAGAAATTAGAAAAACTTCTTAAAAAGAAGGAAGAATAAATTACTTCTTTAAAGAAGAACCAAAATCAAGAGATAGCTGCAGCAGTGGAGAAATATGCTGCTAGTGTGGGATTCTATGGAAAAGAGGGATAAGGGTATTAAAGCGGACATGGTATTCTTATTCAATGAGAGCTGTCCAAAAAACAACCTTGGAGCTCTGTGGAAGTTCGTATGATACGATGAGATACCTTTCCATACCCTACCATATGGTGACAAACATGGTGTTTCTTCACCAAGTGAGTCTAATTCCGATGAGGGGAAAGTTCAATTATTGATGCCAAAATTCCCAAGCAAGGTGAAGATGAAGGAAAAAAGCAAGAGAAGGATGAAGGTAAGGAAAAAACCAAAGGGAACGAGCTCTATGGTTGTTGTACTTTCAGTTTTTTGTTTGAAACTAAAGTCCTTGGATGGCAAAGACATTTTTTGTAATGGTGGGTCAGACATCTTTTGATGATTCGATCAGATTTTAAAGTTATGTTTTCCTTCATATGTATTTCTCTTTCTCCTTGTGTTTTTTATAATTTTATTAAACTCTGATACTTAAATATGGTATAAATGGATTAACCCAATTCGGTATTTTAAAAATGTAAAGTTTAATCAATCTTTAATATTCCCGAGCCATTCAACCGTATTTTATTTCAAGGCTAAAGGTATTTAATGGGTATTTAATTTTTCCAACGTATTCAACAAATATTTAATCCATCCGACCACTTTAAAGATTCTCATTTGAATGTCGAAGGTGTTTAATAGGTGTTTAAGACTGACTTTTTCGTATCCACTACGATTCTTTAAAAAGTCATAAGATAATATTCATTTAAAACCGGACACCTCATTAAAACCTCCTCGCGCCACTAGATTAGGAAAGAGTATGCCCCTAAATATTTACATCGAAGTATGATAAAGTAAATATTTACAAGATGAATTTCTTCTAAGTACAACCTGAGATGCTCAATGTTTGATGGGTGTTTCAACATATTGCCTTCTTTGTATTGAAGTCTGTATGTTCCTTGCTTGATTCTTTCACATACCATGTACGGGCCTTCCCAATTCGGAGCCATTTTCCCAATTTTTTTCCCTTGGTATGTAAAAATACTTTCCTTAACACTTTGCCCCTATCTGGATATCTTTTTTTACTTTAGATGTAAACCTACTTCTCATCAAACCCCGTTAGTGTTCTATTCTCAAATGTTCCTTCACTCTTCTTTCTTCAATCAGATCCAACTAATTTCTTGCCACCATATCATTAGCTTGTTCGGAATAGTTTTCTATATTGAATGAGGGTAAAGTAGCTATAGATGTGATTGCATCCATCCTATAAACAAGAGCAAAATGAGACTCTTGAGTATATGTATGAGGAGTAGTTCGGTAGGCCCACAATACTTATTGCAGATACCTTGGCCATTTCCCTACAACTCCTTCAAGATTCTTTTTTAACCCTGTTAAAATTGTTCGATTGGAAAGTTCAACCTGCCCATTTGCCTAAGGATGGAAATGAGAAGCAAAGAAATGATGAATTCCTCTGGAGGTGCAAAATGTTTCCATGATTTTATTGTCAAACTGTGGCCCATTGTCGGTAGTGATACGTTGGGGAATTACGAATCGGCAGCATATGTAGGATAGGATAAATTTTATAGCTGCCTTAGAAGTGGTTCCAACTAGTGGGTCATATTTTATCCATAATAGTCTATTGTCACGATTATCGTTCCATAACCTCTAGAGGCCATGGGAAGAGGTCCAACTAAATCCAAACCCCATCTACCAAAAGGTATGGGTTCAGATATTGACTTCATAGGAATTGTTGGCACATGGATTCATTCCCATATTTCAGGCAAGGATCACATCTTCTGACCATATCTTTGGCATCTGCCATTATAGTAGGCTAGTTGTATCCTGCTAACAAAACTCTTTTGGTTAAAGCTTTATAACCACAATGTGATGACCCTCTACATCGTGTAATTCAGAAAGAAAATTTTGGGACTCTTCAAACCCTAGGCAACGTAGGAGAGGTCTACTAAAATATTCTTTATAAATAATTTCTCTCAACACCAGGAAACCACGAGCTTTGTACATCACTTTTTTAACCAAAACCTTATCTGAAGGTAAAACTCCATCAGTAATAAATTGTTGTATTTCATACCTCCAATATTTGGATTGTATGCCAGATATATTCATATTTCCTTCAGCTTTACCCTCATTTTCTCAAACTGAGTCGATGGATGGATATTATTGCATAAGAATCCATGGGTATGCTTCAGAGTAGGCTATGGTAGCTAAAGAATCTGTCATAATATTCTCCGATTAAGGGACATAATCATACCAGACGCTTTTAAAACTTATGGCTACTTCCTTGAGAACTTGCAGATACTTCATCAACTGATATTTTTTAGTTTCAGATTTCCCTAGAGCCTGATGAATAAGTAACTGGGAATCACTTACTAACCGGACCCTCTTTGCTCCACATAATTGAGCTAATATTAAACCATGTATAGCTGATTTATTATTGGATACTCTGAAACCAAAACATATATCTTGGTACATAGTATCACCATAAGGGGAGGTTAAACAAATTACAGGTCCACATCTCATTGTACTAGATCCACCGTCTGTTCGGACTACCCACTCTTTCTGAAACTTGTTTTCTTAAGCTTCTTCGTAGGGTTTTTTAGTATGAAATTCTACCAATAAATCAACTATAGTTTGAGCCTTGATTGCAGTTAGAGGTAAAAAATCAATGTCATAGTCTCCAAGCTTGACTGACCACTTAGTCATTCACCCTGATATGTCATCTTTATGTAGAACATTTTTCAAAGGAAAAGATGTTCGAACTGTGATTGAATGTGCGTGAAAGTATGGCCTCATATTCCTGGATGCTATCACCAATGCCAGGGCTAGTTTTTCTAATTTCAAATATTTTTTCTCTGCTTCCAACAAACTCTTGCTTATATAATACACCGGTTGGGGGTAATTATCCACTTCCCTTACTAACACAGCACCCACTGCATACTCCGATACAACTAAATACATATAAATTTTATCTTCTTAAATGGGTTTGAACAATGTCTTAAGCGAAGATAAGTGCTTTTTTCAAGAAAGGCTTGGTCACACTGTGAAGACCATTTAAATTCCTTAGCATTCCTCAAAACTTGGAAAAACTGAACATAATTGTCTGATAATCTTGAAATAAACAAATTCAACGCATCCAATCGCAGTTAGTATCTGGAATTCTTTAGTACTCTGAGGGGGATCCATGGCTAATAAAGCATTTAACTGACCCGGATCGGCCTGAATCCCTTTTTTGCTTATGACATATCTTATAAACTTGCAAGGTCGGACTCCAAAAGTATATTTTTCAATGTTTAACTTCAAGTTGATAGTATCTAAGTTAGAAAAAGTTTCTTGAGATTAGATATATGATCTTCTTCCTCGAGGCTCTTCATCATCATGTCATCTATATATACTTCCATATTTCTGCCAATTTGGTTAGCAAATGTTTTATTTACCAACTGCTGATAAGTAGCTCC
Source organism: Limnanthes douglasii subsp. nivea (assembly GCA_036936605.1). Lineage (NCBI taxonomy): Eukaryota > Viridiplantae > Streptophyta > Magnoliopsida > Brassicales > Limnanthaceae > Limnanthes > Limnanthes douglasii. The sequence continues at coordinate 131,883,888 of JAUPFV010000003.1, read as the reverse complement.
ATCATTCTTCAGCCCAAATTGTATAACCTTATAGAAATGAAGCCCTCTATCAGTAATAAAGGTAGTATGATCTTGATCGTTCAGATCCACCTGTATCTGATTATACTCTGAAAAGGCATCCATGAAGGATAACAACTTGTTGTCTGATGTAGAATCCACTAACTGATATATCTGAAGCACTCGAAAATGATCTTTGGGACATCCCTAATTAAGATCGATGAAGTCAATACATATGTGCCATTTTCCATTCTTTTTCTTGACTAAAACGGGATTAGCTGTCCACAAATAGTATTGAGATTCTTTGATGTTCCCCATCTTTGTTAATTGATCAACCTCTTGCACTATCACATCGGTGTTTTCTTTGAAAAAAGTCATCCTTCTCTTAATACTGGTCCAGCATCAGATTAGACTGATAAGTTGTAGCAGATCACCTCGGTTGGTACTCCATTTACATCATCATTACACCATGCAAACATGTGTAGATTGTTAGATAAGAAGGAAAATAAATTTGTTTTAAACTCAATGGTAATTTAGTTCAAATCCTAACACTTTTTTCTTCTTCCAGGCAATGGATTACAACTTCTTCAATGGGTATTATAGCACTAGGAGCCTCCCTTTGATCATATATTTTATTCTGATTGGTGAAAGGCTCCAGTAGCTGTTATTCCTTATTAACCTTAACCGCCTCCAGTGATTTTGAGGCAGGGGTTGTTACATAGCATTCTCTAGAAACTTTCTGGCTGCTTCGGACAATGCCCACTTGTCCTCCCACGGTATAATTTAAACATTTGTGGACAGTAGATGCCACAACATGCATTCTAGAGAGTCATGATCTTCCAAATATGGCATTGTAAGATGTTGGGAAATCAACCACAATAAATGACACTCTTACCATTTTTTTAAATGGTCCCTTACCCAATAGTACTTACTACTCAAATTCACCGATGACATCGGTCGAACTCCCAGTAAACCCTACAGTAGTTATGTTCGATCATTAGATAAATGAGGGATTCTTCATCTGCCTATAAGTAGTTAGAAATAACGCATTTGCCGAAATACTGTTGTGAATCAGGATTCATCGTATGTCATTACCCCCAATCGATGCTCCTATTACCACAACATCTTCATTTGGAACCACTATATCTCTTAAGTCGTCTTCATCAAAGACTATAAAAGGAGCAGGGTTTTGGTAAAGATGTGTGGTCATTTTTCCTTTCAACTGAGTAGTCAAACTGCTGACATGCCTTTTTCCTTTCAAATATAATTTGATCTCCAACTTGATTTAACATCCCTCCAAAAGTCATCGATTTCTTCTGGGTTACTTAATCAGCTAAACTTCCCGGATTCAAACCTTGTTTTAAAGAGACGATTGCCACTTGTTCAAAACAATCAGCTAGCCCATTTGTGTTTACAAACCTACTTATATATTCCTTCAAAGATTCGTTCAGCTCATAAGAACAATGAATAATAGTATCACCATTTTCTTTAAGCTCCTTGCTTCCAACAAATTGTCTCCGGAATGCTACCCAAAACATGTCAAAATTCTTTATGGACCCCCGGGGAGACTACTGTACCATTTGAGGGCACTTCCCTTTAAGGTTTGTGAGAAGGCTCGGCATAACAGCTTGTCATCGTCATCAAATTTCATCATGAACTTTTGAATTGCTTGAGGTGGTTGTTCGGATCTTTACTTACATCGTACTTTTCCATTTTGGAGCTATCAAATCGCTTGGGAAGATGTCCGGAGAGTATTTTTTAGGACAATGGTGATTGTCTCCAATTTTGGATACGGCTAAATACAGTATCTTCATCGGGAGTAGCAAAAATACATGTTTTGGATTGAACAGCAAACGGATGAAGTAGCAAATAATCAATGTGATGGTCAGTTGAACCCTTTACTTTTAACTGATACGTGTTCTTTTTCATTCTGCCATTTCTGTCTTTTTGTTAATGTATTTTAGTTAGAATTAATTTCTTATTTAGGCGGCCCTCATCATTATTGGATGAAAGTGACTCTTCAAGGTCTGCGTCATTTGATAAACTATCAGAAGACTCTGATGTTATACTCACAACTCGTTTAGACCGATGTGTTTTCTTAGAGCTAACATGAGTCTTTATGGACCGATCATCTGTGGGGTGGAGTTTGGACGCCTTAGAATTTTCTTTTACTCATTTTTTAGTTTGCTTTTGATCCCTTAAAGCTTCAATTTCAGCCTCAGCTGATCACGTTCATCTTGCATGAACTATTTTTTCTTATGGATTATGATGAGGGATCAACCCCTAAATGTGGAACATCCTGCATGTTGAGATCCATGCCTTAATCATATCCGAACTATCCTTTCTATTTACTTGTTTTGAATTTGTTATTTAGGCATCGTCGCCTCCCACTGTGGTCGTCAATTTGGTGTGTATTATTTCTGGTCGAAGGGTATTTTTTATCTTTTGTTTAATGGGGTATTAACTTTTAAATTAGAAGATACAAAGATAAAATACGTATGTGCATGTGATTAAAAAAAATCGAAAAAATCCAACCCATTAAATGTGGTTGGTTATGGTATTTATACTCTTGCTTTATGACCCATGGGTCATTCAGGTTGGACTTTGGACTCGGGTCGCCCAGAATCAAAACGGTTTAGCACACAGCTGAGTCATAATTCACTTAGGTCTACTGTTCATTAAAATTTTGGTATAACAGATGTCCGAATTACCCCTTCAGATTTTGGCTCAAACGACCTTCTAACAATATCTGAACCTATCAAGAATGACAAACAACTAAAACGAAGGAAAAAATATGCATGGTTGAAAAAATATAATCACAATCGCATATCTCGATGCCGAATAGTAAAAATCAAAATTGTTTGAGTTGTTAAAGCTTAGAAACACTGATGCTAGTTTGGAGATAATTTATGGCACTTGTCAAGCATGATTAACCATAAATCTGATAACTCACTATTTAACGATATTATCTTTATTTACACCTTTATTTTATACTCAAAGACCGATATTATTTCTTTGTTATTTTTTTTTGGCACAAAATTTGAGTACTTTTATTTTTCTGGTCGAAAAACAAGGGGACTTCAATATAGGTTACATTTAAACCCTAGATAAGGTTAGAACAATAAAAATCAGACAATTGGTAACAATAGGGTGCTAGAAACAGAAATCAAATTCACCATCTTAAAGATAAGCCTCTTCACCTACCAATCTACTCTTCAATCGATTCTTTTCTCAATGAATCAGGGAAATCTCAGGGAATTAAATTACCAAAAACATCTTGAAGAAAAGTACGAAGCCCTTGAATTCATTTATTTTCATAGATTATGAACTCTTCTCAAATAACGTGTACCCAGACCTTCAAGAAACATAATAACCCTAAGATAATTAGGAATGTGATCGTTGTCAAAGTCCATGGCTTGAGTGGAGCCGCTTCGTTTTTCTCTCGAAAGACATGAATCAAATTCATCTTAGAAGAAATTAGCGTACAGAAACAGGAGATGATAGGAATAATAAACCATGAAGTTCTTCCACGAAGAATCATCTTAGTTAGAAGCGTAAAATCCATTTCGATATCAAGATTAGTGATTCCTTTAGACTGACATAGAATCAATTGTCTAGCAAGGTCCTACATTCAGCCACAATAGGGAAATTCTTACCATAGAGTCGACCATAGCCAAAAATAATGAGACCATTACAGTCCTTGACTATACATCCCCCACTAGATTCGTTAAATATGTTACAAGATCCATCAGAATTGAGTTTGTATCTATTTGATTTAGGATTAATCCATCAAAGAGATAAGGAAATCCTAGGCTTATTGAGATGATTCAGGCAACCAATCAAAGGCCCAACACTATTGTAATTTCCCCACTGCTTCCTTTTGAGAAGATTAGATTTGTCCATACTAGAAATGATGTATATAACATGATCAATCATATCTTTAGAGTTGATAAATTGATTATTGTGCTTCTTTTTAAACCTTGAAGACCAAATCACCCAAACAATAATAGGATGAAGTATAGAGATTAGGTGAATATCTTTGTTAGAATTCAAATACCAAGACTTTACTAGATGAGTAAAGGTCATATTCCTTGTGATATGAATGTTGAAGTAGCTAAAAATAGACCCAGACACTCCAAGAAATCTGACAATCAACAAAAGTATGATTTATAGATTTTTTGCTATCACAATGTTGACACCTTGAAGCTAATTGAAATTTTCTTTTTTGCAGGACAGTATCAATAGGCACCAACCATGAATAACTCTTCATAATATGAATGAACACTTACGGGGAGTAATTGAATTCTAATAATTCCTGTAAAGGTTAGAATTGTTGCTTCTTTTCCTGATAGCTTCCCATGTAAATTGCGTGTTAAATTGACCATCTAAAGATAGAGTCCAACTAGGATAGACTTGGGAATTAGTTAGAAATATATTTTGAATGTTTAGTATATCGGAATGAGAAACAGAAACTCCAATCATCTCCATGTTCCAACTACTATTGACCCAAAAATCCTTCACCGTAGATCTTTCATAACTCGATATGTTATCACCCTCATTAAAATAGTAAAAGGATGTGAAGAGCACCACTTGTCGTACCAAAATTCTATCATACCAATACTAGGATGCCAAATAATGAATCTTCAAGCACTATCCCTGACTTTCAGCAATTTAACCCATGTTTTAGAACTTCTAATAGCTTTAGGAGCAGTGATAGGGTGATTGTGCTTGCAATAAATGGAGAAAATCATCTTGGCCCAAAGAGGCCTTTGGGTTCTGAAAATCAACCAAAGCTTATGGGAAAAGAATTCCCCAAGCTCATCAATACCTCTTACATTCAAACCACCTTCCTCATACATTTTACAAACATTTATCCACTTTGTCCAGTAGATAGAATTCTGTCTTTCGTTAGTTCTCCATGTGAAATTATTATATAGTTTCTCAATTCTTTGAATTACAAATTTAAGGATAATAGTATTTTGAATGATATAAGTAGGATAAGTAGAAAGAATAGATTGTATTAAGGTAAGTCTACCACTAAGCGACAAAAAAGTTTTATCCCAATCAGAAATTTTATATGATTTTGAACACCAAATCATCAAAATTGCTATCCTTGTTGTTGTTGTTTATTGTAATTCCTAGGTACTTATAAGGCAAGGCGTTGTGCTTGAAACCAGTCAGAATCTCCAGGCTTAGAATTTTATGAGGTAACATTTTTGAAGGCACATTTAGCTTAGACTTATCCTTATTTACAAGCTGCCCTGACTTCTTTTCATAGTGTGACAGGAAGCTACATATTTTGTATATTGAAGGAGTACCCCATTACAAAAGATGAGAAGATCATCCGCAAACGCCAGGCCATGAATCTTAATACTCCAGTTGTCCTTGTAGTTAAAATTAGGATATTCTATAGTTATCTTCTTCAGCCCCCTAACTAAGTATTCTGCAGCCAGAATGAAGGGGTCTCACTGCATCAAACCTTTGTTAGACTTAAAATATCCCTTCTTCTCCCCATTGATTATAATAGAATAGGATATGTTCGCAATGCTCTTTTCAATTAACTTTAGAATTCCCTAAACAAAACCAAAAGCACACATAATACTCAAAAGAAACGTATGATCAAGTCTATCAAAGGCATTAGTCATGTCTAGTTGCAAAATGACATTTACATTCTAGTCTTTAGATTAACATCATAGAAAAGTTCCTGAGCTATCATAAAATTCTCATAAATGTTCCTTCATTTCACAAATGTACCATGCTCTTCAAAAATTTAGGAAAGGGAGAATAATTGAAATTATGTTATTTAAAACCTTAAAAATGATTTCATCAAACATATTAGAGAGGCTAATAGGCCTGAAATATTTCCAAGAGTTAGGAGAATTAATTTTAGGTATAAGATAGATAGCCGTTGCGTAGACCTCATTAGGAATAGTTTGATCTTTAAATACATCTCATATAGCCTCACACATATCTTTAGAAATGATAGGCCAACAAAATTGGTAGAACTTCCCATTAAAACCATTAGGTCCAGCAGCTGAGTTAGGTTTTGGGGTTTGATGATACTATAGATCTCAGTTTCAGTGGGAATAGCCATTAGTCTAGAATTCTCATCCTCATCAATTAATTTAGGAATGAAATCCAAAATTACATTGGAGTTCCAAGGATTAGAATTTTCAGAAAGTAATTTCTTGAAATAATCTACTGTTGAGTCCCCAATACCTTTCTGATCTTCAATCTATTCCTCCTCATTCCAATTTCTGAACTTCTGATAAAATTGTGGAAAATGCAGTATTCCTGTCCCCATTCTTTACCCAATTAGCATGTGACTTTTGCTCCCAGAAAGCTCCCTCCTATCAACAAGATTTGTATGAGTATCCTTAGTTGAGTCCAGACTTCTCTTATCTTCAACTGAGTTAGTAGTTTGGTAGTTTATCTCCTTGCAAGAAATCTCTTCTTCAATCTGTTTTATAGAGTCAAAGATGTTCCCAAAATTAGTTTTGTTCCAAACTTTTAGATCATATTTTAATCTCTTAAGTTTGAACCAAAATTTTTGGATAGAATTTCCTTGTAACTTAATAGACCAACTAGTCTCCACTGCCATGAAGAAGTCATCATGTAATACCCACATATTCAGGAATTTAAATGAGGATATAACTTTATCAAGATTAGATGAAATAGAAAGACTAATAAGAGAGTGATCTGAATAGTTGTTAGCTAGGTGAACAAATTTGGTTTCATCAAAATAATTGAGCCAATTGTTGTTGAATTAAACCTGATCAAGCCTTCTCCACTTTCTACGATTGGTCCAAGCCAATTTCGGACCACAAAATCCTGTATCAGTTAGATTACAATCAAATATAAAATTGTTGAAGTCATCAATACTTTTAAGGCAATTAGAATAGCAGTTTAGTTGTTTATCAGTTGTTGAGATGATATTAAAGTCCCCTAAAATAATCCATTCATTGCTTCCATCTTCAATAAACCTGATATTTTCCCACAAAACAGTTATGAGAATCCTTTTGCACTTAGCATACACCACAATGACTCTAAAGGACTTGTTTAAGCCACAATGTTGTACATTAAGGTGGATAAACTTATCCTCGTTAGCCAAAACATTCACAAGAAATTCATGCTTCCACAAAACCCAGACATAACTAAGAAGGTGGCAACATTTTATGTCTATATTGCTTCCGAATTTAAATACAATGGGAGATCGATTATTACTCAATCTTGGATTAAAGAATTTTACTAATATCACGGCCATGAAAAAGCAATATAAGCCGTAAAGAAGTAGCATAAAAACATAGTTGTAATACCCTGTTGAAAACAAGAGTGTTGGGTATGTTGGGGCTATCAAACAAGAAGGTGGTGCTGGTGATGGATCATATTTAAGTTCCTTTCTAAATGAGCTGGGTAATCTCTTATCAGATAGCACTGCGAAAAGCTTGTATGATCTCAGAAGAAGTGGACATGCGTTTGGAGTTGTATCTAACTTTTCGACTTCTCACTCTACCCATGGTAGCTTCTGGACTGTTTGCACCACTTATAAAATTCAGTATGAGTATCTTTGTGGTTACGTCAATAAGCGACTTTCATGTAAGAATTGCTGAGATACTTTTATTATTGTGGAAACTGGATATATCCTAGTAACTGGAGCGCTTCTTTATCAACATGTGTATTATGTGACAACCAATGGCCATGTAAGTCACGGAAGTGGAGTTTTAGGGCAACCAATTGCTATTTATCATCATTTTGGGCACGGCTATGAGTACATGACAAATGTATATAATCACTGGAACTCGTACCCTACATATTCTGGTATTATGAATCCTAACGGGGGTTCAATTGACTATGTTCATCCCACCAGTAATGGAGTCAACACAAAGGTTGTATACACTATTGTAAGCAATCAGCCGATTGAGTTCATGGACCGCAACCCAATCGGTAATGTACATGTCCAAAAACATAACAGGAACATCATTAAGAAAAATAATATCACCAGACCAAGTCAAAGTCATCAATGACCCTTCATACCCAGTAGTCATCGTGTATCCGTTGTTTAGCTCTTGCATATCTTTCTACCTAAATAGTTCTTTAACATGTCCCTTGAAAATCGTCTAATAATTTGAAAAACCTTTCACTGATCATGTAATCGCTTGTTAGTCTTGATTGATTGGTCAGTTTCCATAACTATGAATCAAGAAACATGGTCATAATAGTGTATCCCCTTGAGATTAACAGATTTGAAGCATGGTTAAGTAAATCACCACGATCACAATCATTGATGAAATTAGGGCTAGATTCTGCTGCATGAAACCAAGATTTAAAAAAATCATTGATTTCATAAATCACCAGATAGCCATCATCAAATATTGTGGTTTCTCGAACCATAACATTGTTGATACTGAGTTTACCACTATAACCGGGAGTGACAATCAATGAGTGATTTGAGAGTTTCAACTGGAATATTGGTATTTTCGATTCATACAGCATAGTCTTGAGGCTTCTTTTAGTGACTCTCATTGGAGAGATGTGATATAGAAGATCACTTAAAGATATTTATCCAGATCGAGTGAAATTTAGGTCTGATACGGTAAAAATAGTGAGGATCAGTGATTTAAGATTCAGAGATACTGATGTAAGCTAAAGCGTAGTGTCATCGGGAGATAGCCGGAATCGGAGAGGATGTGTGCAGTGTTGGATACGGTTGTTGGAGAAGTGAGATATAAGGAAGATATATAAAGTATATCAATAATGGGTATGTAAATCAGTAAATAAAGATAAAATGGGTATTTTCAAAATATTTGGTATTAAAATGATACTGTATTAAAAAACATTATTAGGTCATAAAAGATAATAAACATCTAAATGTGGACTAAATATGGGTTATGAACTTATTTTGGTACAATTATGGATTATGAACTAAATTCAACAGGTTACTAATTATAAACCCAACGGGTTAAAATGTTCAAGAACCGCAATCAAAACAAGAAAAAAAAACACTCGTGAAAACTATAGATTAAGATCATCTTATTTAAATCTTGTTGTTGATATATTAAAGGATAAAAAATCACATTTTTAAATAACTTAATAAACAAAAATCATAAAAAAAAATTGGTGTGAACAAAATTGTTAAAAAAATCTCAATGGATACTTAATTTATCTAAAGCATTAGTTTATTGTGCACATAAATGAAAGAATATAATTTTCGTTCATTTCTCATTAACAAAAGATAATATATATATATATATATATATATATATATATATATATAAACTCATTAGCCTATAGACAGCTACTAATTATGCAATAATTTAGGCTATTAAGTATGCAATAAAATATACTGGTATGGATATATATATACCTAATTCCGTTTTAAGTATACCCAAAATCCTCTTTTGACTTTAGTTTGACTTTTTTTTTATCAAATTACCCTCGACAATTCAATTAATCTCGAAATTCTCATTAAGTAAAAAAACTACTAAGTGTATCCTAAGTATACCCAATTCACCAAATAATCTATTTCGTTATCTATACCCAAACAAACACTCTTCTTTAGTGAAATGATCATCCAAATAATCTAGTTTTCTTAAAATCTTTGAAACCAAGTTCAAATTTCAAAATAAAATCAAGAATATTCAACCTCATTATAAATAAAAATACAAAATTGATCATGACTCACCCAGAACTAGGGATTAGCGTAGAGGAGTTGATGTCGCTGGAGAAAATAGATGATGAAATGTCGCCGGAAAAGGAGTTGGAGTCGCCGGAGAAGCATACATCGTCGCTGGAGAAGCAGCCAATGTCGCCGGAAAAGGTAGCAATTGGCCTGGTAGCCTCAACACTATTGGTTCCTGGCCATGGAACCGGTGGTGCGTAGGTCAAGCACGGCTGGTTCTGGGCCTTAGAACCGGCCGTGCGTGACCTACGCACCACCGGTTCCATGGCCAGGAACCGATGGTGTTGAGGCCTTAGTCTGGTCGGTACTGAGGCCTCAGTACCACCGGTTCTGTGGCCTTGAACCGGTGGTGCATGGGCCTCAGTCTGCTTGGTTCTGAGGCCCTTTCACCACCGGTTCAAGGCCACAGAACTGGTGGTGCACCTGCTCGTGTACGGCCGGTTCTAGGCCTCTTAACCTGTGGTTCGCGTAAATTTTCCGAAAAAATCAAGGTTTTTTTCATTTTTAATTATACCTGATTGCTTATTGTGATTTTTTGTTGTGTAACAGGGGACGGATGTCGCCCATGGGACTGAGGAAGCTTTCACTACTGACTACAGTCATTTTTTCTTCACTACCGAGTTCTATACACAAGAAGCATTGATTAAGTGGGTGACGAAGACAGGAAAACGCCATGGTTTGGTTATCAACATAAGTCGGCGCGACAAAGTAAATAGTAGAAAAAGTCCTAAGATGTTTTTCCAGTGTGAGAGGTCGGGAAAGTATACTCCAAGAGTAGCTGAGAAAGACCGTAAACGGAAGTCTACATGAACCAAAAAGATTGGCTGCCCATTTGAGCTTCTCGGGCTAATGGTGATCCCAGATCAATGGAAGTTAGAAGTGAAATGTGGTATTCATAACCACGAGAGTTCAAAACTCTCTATATTTAAAAAATCCATTTTTGTTATGGTTTTAGAGTTGGTTGGTTACAATGGTACGAGTTAAGTATTTTGCGGATTCGAAATCGTAAATAAGCATTCAAAGAAAGTTTAACAAATCTAAAGGAAAAGATGGAAATAAAATACTAGATGTCATAATACAAAAGACGATAGTTTAACAAATCCTACAAATGGATAAACAACATCAACGTGAATGAAAAAGATAGATCATAACAAAGCTAAAACAAGTCTAATAATGAGGACAAATAACCAAGGAGAGAAGAGTTGCAGGACTGATCTCTCCACCTAAGCGCACCCTCTTCCCCTCGGCCTACAGGCAATGTAAAAATCGACCGAACAGCCTCTAGAAATCTGTCGTATGTGGTGCATGGTAGTGGACTAATAAGATGCCAACCATACTCAGCCAAGTACCTCCAGTAGGTGTTCATCGCCAACTGTCTATATGTTGCGATGGTAACGGTCAACCGATCCTCAGAAAGTAAGTGTTGACGCCAATCTTTCCATGCGCTCTCTCGTCATGTGTACCTCGCCAAATCTTCCTTCGTGTAACCCGGTCGGAGTACAAGTGGGAGTTCGGGTTCATCCTGAACCCGTCCGAACTGGCACATAACCCGATCAGGCATGTAACCCTCAACCGTGCTCATCATCCGCAAAGGATAAACGATGGTGCGGATCTCCTACACGGGGAACTGGACTCGGATATCTCGTATGGCTTAAAAATGACATGTTCCAAAAAAGTAAAACACTTATAATGTTTAAAAAAAATATAACTTAGTATGAATATGTTACTGACTACTAAAATTTAAACACTTACATCTGTCTCCTTCTGATCTGAAGGGAGAGTACGAACAACCGATTTGGGGCAGATGTTTTGCCCAACAATCCACTTCGGTAGCCACTTCACAATCCTAGGCTGTCTCGCTACGTGGTCCGCGTTCTCGGAGGCTCTAAACGCGGGGAAATGGTCATAAATCCAGCAATCTAGCATGGCTACAAATCCGTACAGGTTATGCTTCGATACTTTCGAAGCATCACCCAAACCACGGAACAAGAATTCCAATGCACTTGTACCCCACGCTATGTCCTACAAACCAGAATCCACATTCGCCAACCCGTACAAATAGTCAGCCTTGACGCTTTTCTGACTAGTCTCCGTAAAAATAGTGCAACCAAATAAGAACATCAGGTATGCTCGTGATACCTAGCGGATAGTCTCAACATCATTCCGCTCGATGTAGCAACCCCTGGTGAAAATCTCCTGCAGCCACTTGATCTTGAAGCCAACGCCTCTAGTGGACTGTATCTCTGCACGGACCTCATCCACTGTCAAACCTAACATACTAGCATAGTAGTTGTATGCCTCATCACGTGGAGCCGTGACTACATCCAAGGTCCGGCCAACTACAGCGAGACCTGTAATGCAACTGACATCATCGAGAGTAATCGTCATTTCCCCAAACGAGAAATGGAACGTGTTGGTCTCCTGATGCCAACACTCAACGAATAAATCATCAAGTTCTGAGTGCGTGAAGTAATGAGGTAAGTGAGCTATGAGAGGACCGAAAGGAGTCTGCGCCAAATGTCGTTGCACCTCTGGCTGAGCACTGAGGTCCCACATACGAAGCACATTATAATGTGCATGTATGCCTAATGAAGTGCGACCCTGTAAATAAAAAACTAAGTCAAAAATTAATAATAGTAAAACCTGAGACTAGACGTTTAATAATTTGGTACTTACCTGTCCAATGAAAACGTGATATGCCTCGTGCTCCTTGTAGTCAGGAAACAGAGGTATCTTGTTGCATTTCAGAAATGCAAACATCTTTCTCTGCTCCTCTGTGTCGATCGCATCGATATGCTCTTCATTGATGGTGTCCTGCTTAGGGTCCCCAGTGGCATCCACCCTCTCACTAACAAGTGGTGGATGTGTAGTAGTATGCGCAGGGGATAGAGCATTGCGAGCGGGAGGTGGTGGATCACTAGTAGTAAGAGGTGGTGATCGGTGTAAATGCGACATCTCGCGTCGTGAGGGGCCTCCACCTCTAATATCATCCACTACAATCTCTACGGGTTTTTCTTTCCTTTTTTCATGGTTGATTCGGCGCAAAGACCGATCAGACCTTATCCTCTCCTCCTTCTCCCTAAGACGAATAGTCTCAGGGTCCTCAGATGAATCTAGTCCGCGCTTAGCATCGCGGACCCTCTCATCTTCGATGGCCCGTACCGTCTTTAGATTCTTCCCCGGGTGTGGCGCCCGTGATCCCGGGGATACGCCCTAGAGCGAGGAAGGCGTCGCTCCTCAACGGCATCAGACCTACAATAATAAAAAAACATTTATGAAATTAATAACATATGATATAGTCCACAAAATTAAAAAAAAAAAAAAAAAAACTACAATTCGAAATCGAACTTCCAATTAAAAGAAATTTTTTAAAAATTTCAATTTTATAAAAAAAATAAAAGTAATATTAAAAATTTAGTTTGTCAATTTTTTTAAAGTTTCGGCTGTGCACCAGAGGTGCACAGCAGCTCGTACCGAGCGGCACAGACCCCCTGTACCGCTCGGTACAGAGGACCTGTACCGAGTGGCACAGGTGCTTGTGCCGCTCGGTACACAATGGTTGTACCGTTCGGCACAGAGGGGTTGTACCGAGCAGCACAACCATTCGCACCGATGGTGTTGCCCTAGGCGCACCACCGGTGCAAATGGCCGGCAATTTTCAGGCGGCAACCGGGCTGGAAAATGGGCCATAAATCCTAATTTATAGCCTAAATTTTACCCTAAATCCATACCTAAGCCCTAAATTCATACCTTAATCTAACCTAAATCCTAAATTCATACCTAAATCTAACTAAATTAATTTGCAAAATTAGATTAGGGAACTTACGTAGGTGGTGGTTGTGGGTTTTTGTTCTTCACCGTGATGGAGGAGGAGGAGTAGTGGTGGCTCGCCGGAAAATTTTAGAGAGAGGTGGGAGTGTTTTGAGAGAAGAGAGTTTGAGAGTTTAGAGAGAAGTGAGGGAAGTGAGAGAAAGTTTAGGGGAAAATGTGTTGGATGGAAGTTAGTAAAAAAAATTGACTTATATACCTAGAAAATGGTATTTTTAAAAAAAATGGGTATACTTAGATCACATTTGGGTATACTTAAACCAGAATTGGGTATATATAGCTTGACCCAATATACTATATATATATATATATATATATATATATATATTTCATATTCTATCACTCTCTTGCAGTCGAAACTGGAGGTTCACGAATATTGGAATTGGTCCGGAAATCGTTGAATAACACAAGAGGTAGCCTTTTTGTGAAAATATTGGCAACCTGGTATCTAGAAGGCACATGACGAACCCAAACTGCATATTGCGCCACTCTTTCTCGAAAAAAATGGATAATTATTTCAATATGCTTCGTGCGCTGTGTTGGATCGGATTCTAAGAAAGATAAATAGCACTCGCATTATCACAATACACCAATGTATCTTTACGGATGAGACAATAGAGTTCCAAAATAATATTACAAAGTCATCAAGACTCGGAAACCAAATCTGTTATCCTTATGTATGCAGCTTCTACACTAGATCGAGAGAGAGTAGGTTGGCGTTTTGATGACCACGAGATCAAGTTGTCACCCAAGAAGATACAATATTTAGAGGTGGAACGTCGAGTATCAGGAAACCCTCCCCAATCTGAATCTGTATACGAGATAAGATATGTAATAGAAGAAGGAGAAATATGTAGTCCAACATGTCGAGTTCCTTGGATATACTGTATAATTCACTTTAAAGCATTTATATGTTCGTCTCGAGGATCATGTATATGTAGACAAATCTATTGGACAATGTACGAGATATCTGGTCGGGTAAATCTCAGATATTAGAGTGCACCAATGAGGCTTCGGTACAGTGTCAGATTAGCAAACAATTCACCTTTAGTGGCACAAACTTTTGGCTTTCTATCAACATGAGTGAGAGTCGGCTTGCAGGAACTCATTCTAGCCGATTGGAAAATTTCATTGGCATATTTTTGCTGAGATAAAAATAATCCGCTCTTGTGTCGAATCATATCTATGCCAAGGAAATAGTGCAAGAACCTCAAATCCTTCATAGAAAATTCGGAGATAAGATGCAACATGATGGTTTTACGGAAAGTATTCGATGAAGCTATCAAAATAATGCAATCAACATATAACAACTAGTAAGCCATATCTAGCCCTTGTTTGTAGATAAACAATGAAGTATCTGACTTACTTTAGAGAACCAATATTGGCCACAAAATCAGCAAATCTTTTATACCACGCCCGAGAGGCTTCCTTAAGCCCATACAAATATTAACGCAATATACAGACATAATCCAGATGTACCATGTCTCAAAATCTTATGGGTTGATGCATATAAACAATCTTATTTAGGTGTCAACGCAAGAAAGCATTGGTGACATCTAACTGATGAATCAACCATTGCTTCGATAAGGAGATATTGAGCATTGTACGAATGGTAGTCGGTTTCACCATCGGACTGAATATCTCTCCACAATCAATGCCAGCGCGCTGAGTTTTACCATCAGCCACAGACATGCTTTATGTTCTCTCAAATGAACCATCAAGTTTTACTTTATAATTAAAAATCCACATAGAACGAATAATGTTAACATTTGGGGGCGGGGCACCAAATCCCACGTCTTATTTTTATTAAGCGCATCAAATTCATCGGTTATAGCCAATTTCTAATTCGGGTCACAAAAATCAGCCACAGGATTACGGGGTAGAGATGACGGTGTAACCATGGTGGTATGAGCCTGAGATGGATCAGAGATAGTTTTAGGCTTGAAAATACTATGTTGGTTGCGGGAAATAGGACGATGTACTTGATATATAGTAGGCCGAGAGGGACGTGTGGACATAACTAGTTTCGAATGATGCCCAAAAGGAGGTGATGATGAATATAATTGGATTTTAAACAAATTAATAATGAATAAAATCATACCAAATCGGACTGAAATTAGACTGACAATAGACCAAACCGAAAAAAACTGGATCGAATCCGAACTAAAACTAAAATCGGACCGAAACAGAACCAGAACTGAACATAAGCGGACCAAACAAGACCATACCAAAAATTTAACGATCTGATCCGATTCTGAAAATTAAATTTAATAAATGGATTCGATCAAAACCGATAAACTTGACTGTCCGATTGGATTCAGTCAAAATCCAAACCAATATCCTCAAACAAAATTAAAATCGGAAGGAGTATAAAAAAAACAATTAAGACATATATTCATATGTAATAAAAATATGAGCAAAGCTATTTCCTCCATCAGATTTTTTATTTCCCCCATAAATAAATAAAAACTCCACTTTTTTATTTCCTCCATAAAGGAAATAACATATTTACCCTTTTTTTAATCTCAAAACTCATTCGTTCTCCACCAACTCCATCGACTTCTACCACGATCTCAACTATCTCCCACCCTATCTCAACTATCTTCAATCCTACTAACTTCTGCACACCCAACCAAACCTGTTCGATTCTCATCATCAATCACCCATAAACCTTACCCTACCCTAGCCACTATAGAAATGGTCTCTTTTTCATATTTCTCTTCAAATCTTGAAAAATAACAAACCCTAGCCACCTATTCGATTTCTCTTCTAATCTTGAAAAATAGCGGCAGTTTTTCTCGAATTCATCTAAGGTAGAAATCATTCGTTATCTAAAAAACAACACTTAAAAATGTACCATTATTTATTGATACAGACAAAATACACCTAATTCTGAGACGGTATCTTGGAATTAAGTGCATTTTTTATATATAAAAACACATGATTCTGAGATGCTGTCTCAGAATCAGGTGTTTTTTTATAAAAAAAAACACACCTGATTCCTATCTACTGTCTCGGAATCATGTGTTTTTTTCTAGGAAAAAAAGCAAATGATTCTTGTCTCGGAATTAGTTGTTTCCTGCTAAAACCTGCACAAATCGAGATTTTCGAAAATATGTTTTTTTTTAACATGGATCTTTAAATTACATGAATGTAAAACTAAAAAAACAATATTAAATTACTTTGTTGGTTGATTGGGTGATGTTCTCGGGTGTTAAATCTATAATTTGCGTATGTTCCTCTTCCATGAGTAATTTTTAAGAAATTTGATTTTGTTTTTGTTTTTACAGTTTAATTTTAGAAGTTAAACCATATATATTGAATTGAATTTGGCTTAATCATGTGTTTGATGATATAAAGATTTCATAATGGTTAGTGACATCAAGTTATAAATTAAAATATAATGAAAACAATATAGTAAAACCAAGTAATAAATCTTTTTTATTTATTTTAAAACATGGAAAAAATAAAAAATATGATGGAGAAAATAGCTTCATCCTAAAAATATATCACCTAATTTAAACCTAATACTTTAAATTGGAACACGTAAGGTGAATAATAATGAACCAACAATCTTAAATTAAATTAAAATAATATTGCAACCGAAGATTTGAAATCACCTAAGATTTTTGTGTTTCATATTTGGCCAAAACTCCATAACCATCTTTTATATTCACTTTTTTTATTAATTGATTCTCAATATTGTAACAAAGTTAGATTTTAGTTATTAGACTTTAAATTTGGTCAAACATATAAAATATATATATATTAAAAGATAGAAAAGTTTGTTTAATAGAAAAAAAACAACACCTCTCAAAAGTCGGTATGATTTTTGTTTTCTATATACAGTACAAATTAAAACTACTCCGATGGGCTATAAGTTATAACCCTTCGCTTAAAATTCAATATATCTTTATAATTCATTTAACTTTAAACTGAATCGAAGTAAAATATTCAGAGAGATGGGTTTAAATGGTCGTCTTAATTGCGATTTTATAAATTAGCAGTTTAAACATAATTGTTTCTATAAATTTCCATAATAAAAAAAAATGTATTTTCGTAGATTTTCGACAACTTCCATTTAGTTGTTTAAATTGTGTATTAGAATTATCTAAATGAACTTGGCTTCTACTAAATGCAATTTTAAAATCACGTTTTCCTTTAATTTTTGTTTTTCTTACTATATAAATGGGCTAGAGATTAAATTTGTTGGATCTCTTACTTTGGGATGGCGAAACAATACTTCATTAGATTTATTATTTATGTTATATACTGGAGCTTGATATCTAATAATTATATTTGTTTGACATAAATTTTGAACTACCAACTTTGAGGTGTTTTACAAGCTATGTCTGTACTCTAATAACATGTACAAATGATTCCGATACACCTAACCTTTCATAAAGATCATATATGAGCTTCCTTTTGTCAAGTAAAGATACGATCTGTATTTCATTCTGAATCTGAATCGTAGTAAAAGTCCACTTCCGACGCAGGCCCTGGACAGAAAAAGAATGAATCAGCTTCATATCTATACAGAGCCAAAAGACAATGTAGAGAAAAAAATGAAGAAACAATTCACATACATTTACTTAGAACACCAGCAAGGCGTTCATCTGCAGAAAAATATCCATCAGAGGCAGCAAAATTAGAGTATAAACTCATCACAATTGTTTACACAAATTAAGTTTATATTATCAAAACTTACCCCACTCCGGATGCTCCAACAACTGTTTGAACTCATCCATTAGATCAGGGTGATCTTTAAGTACAGGAGTCAGCTGGCATGAACAGAATTTAAACTCAACATTTTCTCACTTATCACAACATGAAATAGACAGATTTCTTAACACTCTAGAAAATTCAATAAGAAAAGTATCGATGCGGCGAAAGCGAATTCAATGAGAAAAGTATAATTACAGCGAAAGCGACTTCAATAAGAAAAGTAATATTGCAGCTAAACAAATACAATAAAGAGCCCTACATAAATATACATAGACATAAATCTGCTCACATGACCTTGCAGTTTGCACAAGCAAGGATCAGGAAAACGTACCGCCGTCTGCAATTGTTGCTTTAAGGTTGTGTCCACGATACTAATCCTTTTTTTCATAAGATACAAAACTTTCAAAAACAAGTTGTAATCATCTTCATCGGTTAACCGTTCCTTGACTTTCTCAACGAATAGAGCATCAAGTCGAGGAGCTTCATCCTCGTTAAATTTTAATGCTTTCTCCTCAGGCAAAAATATGTTAAATTCATGAATCAGGCTATGACGCCCTTTGAATAGTTCTTGTACTTGAGAAAGTAGCTCCGTTGGATCGATCCTGAAAAAGACAGTCCCAAGGCATTTAACAGTTAAAGAAGAATGTCAAGTGTTTCCTAGTAGTCAAGAAGAGTATCAAACTTTTCCCTAAAAAGATGTCCAGAAGGTCCAAAAAGTTCACCTTTGGGAAAAGTATTCTTCCATGATATGGAAAAAATTGTAAACTTTTCCTTCGTCATATAGAAAAGTCTCTACCAATTCAGTAATAAAGGCATCAGCATCATCACCGGTCAATTCACTAGAATACGAATAATAAAACCAAAGTTATTCATATATTCAACGTTTTACTGCAATAGTACCAGTTTCTTGGGAATAAAAGCACAAATACCAAATTAAAATGATACAGCAATATGATTCGTACTAACTGAACCACCAAAAAAAAATCACAAATAGCAAAACTAAGAGATTCTCAAACTTCCTTGAAATTTTTGCCAGTAAGGGTCGATTTTGAACCCAACAAGTAGACAAAAAATTTCATGCAACTTGAACAAGAGAGGCAGCAAATACAAGAAGTAATTAACCCAAACTCAAACCAGAGCAAGCAAATCTCACCCACATCAATCATTCCAAAATACTCATACAACAACAAAATTGACAAGTAAAACTGACCGTATTGGCGTTTTATGGTGCACGCGTCTCTTTCTGATGATCTTTCCTGCACACAGAGTGACTTATAATAATTAATAGCAAATGCTTTACTAGTTACATTTTGGGTGCAATCGAAGAACACTAATTCAACAGAAAATATCAATCAGAAGCAGTCATGTTAGAGCATTAAGCCATACAATTGTTTATGCATATTAAGTTTTCATAATAGAACTTACGAAATTTCTCATTATTTAATGACTGAATAAACTCATCCGCTAGATCAAGATGTTGTCCAAGTAAACGAATCGCCTGGCATGAACAGAATTAAACCTCAGCATGATTCCACTTGATGAAACATGAAAAACAACTTTTTTTCCCAACTACAGATAATTAGACAGA
Organism: Limnanthes douglasii subsp. nivea; assembly: GCA_036936605.1. Lineage (NCBI taxonomy): Eukaryota > Viridiplantae > Streptophyta > Magnoliopsida > Brassicales > Limnanthaceae > Limnanthes > Limnanthes douglasii. The sequence continues at coordinate 131,864,071 of JAUPFV010000003.1, read as the reverse complement.
CTTTCCCAGCATGGAAATTCAAAAATAAAAATATCAACCTGACAAGAGCAAATTCGAGAAAGAACCCTCAATAATATACGACAAAAATCTGCTCATTTGACTATGATCAAACAAGGATCAAGAATGTATATCGTGTTGCAGAAGACAAGCAAATCATACCAGATCCGGCAAAGGGAGGCTTGATACTGTAATCTTTTGAAAGTCAGTTATAATGTCCAAAAATTTCCGGTACTCATCTCCATAGCCTAACCCTTTCTTGACTTTCTTACAGAACTGAAAACCTAGATTGAACTCGCCTGGTATAAGAATGACCATCAAATATCATATACGCCTCAAGTATACAATAAGGATAAAGTCGAAACATATGAGAGAAAATTATTACATTCAAACTCAGCTATACTCGAAGAAGCTCCATCATCCTGCTCGAGGTCTATTTCATACCCTTTTTCTTGAAACCTATTGAAATTATATATCATATCGGACGCCCCGTGGAATAGTTTTTTTGCACGAGCAAGTGCACCAGTAACATCGTGTCTGAGAAAGCAAAGTCACAAAGCTTTCATTCGTGGAGAAGAGTATCTAATTTGTCAAAAAATTGTCTAAAAGGTCCAAAAGAGTTCACCCCCGGCACGTCAGTTCTTGCACAATATCACCAAACATAGCGATCTTCTTCTTGTCATGGTTGAAATGATCCTTGACTACTTTATTGAAGATTTCTGCGTTTTCCTTTGACCTAAATATCAACATTAAAACCAAAGCTATTCATATATATACAGCTGTACTTCCATACATAAAATCTCATAAGAAAATCAATGTTCTAATAAATTATAAGAAAATAACATTTCTCCGACCTAGAGCTATAGAAAGTGCAAGTCAACCCTAAAAATTCAAGGCTATACACTTCTTTCTTAATCACAGATGATACAACCGTTTAACAGTAAGGTTTATATCAAATAACATGAAAACCTTCACACAGAGCATAAGTAGGAGATTTTCAAATTTTCTTGAAGATTCCACCACTAATGAGTCAATTTATTTATGATTTGCACCCAACAAGTAGCCCATCATGACCTTAATTACCCCAATAATCAATACCAAACATAAAAAGTAAAAGAAAAGAAAGACAGAAATTCAAGACAATAGCAACCAAATCTCAGCAACATTAATTATTTCCAAAAAAAAGGACAGCGAAAAAGTAACCCTTTGTTTAGTAAGGGCCCAGCAACATTATTCTCAGCAACCACTTCCTCGACAGCACCAAGATTGCGTCTCCGGTCTTGAGGCAAATTATCTCCAGCTATCATTATTTCTGCACAAACATAGACTTTGATAAGGATAAGGTTCAATTATGAACAAATAAAAAATGTTTTTCCTGATAAAATTTTAGGTGAAAACCAAAGAACACTAACTTTTCCGCTCTCTAGATTTTTCTGCTGAAAAAAAAAAAGTCTAATGGAAAGTGTAATCACATTGCTAAAGATAAAGAAACAAGAACAATTGAAGAGAAAAACGCAATGGGTCTCTCTGTGTGAGAGAGACTAGTTTCTTGGTTAGTGGGTATTGAAATCTTGATGCTGTTTCTCTGTAAACAAGCAAGCAATCAACATAGAAAATTCCAACTTAAGAGAGAAAATTGAAAAAGTTGTGAAGAAACTTAGGCTACTTCAAGAGTTAACAAAACGGTGAAGGATTAGAGAAAAGAGAGACATGAAGTTAAGTTCTTGTAGACTGATAACAGAAATCACTACTACCTTTTATTAACTGACATTCAAACCTTTCAGTTATATATGTTGATATACTCCAATTCAAAAGGTCACTTTTTTTTTTTGCAAAATATAATATTCTCCGCACAGTACAAACCAATCAAGCACTACTGCGAATATTGAGTATGCTTGATTTGAGCCTAGACTGCAAAAACACTCAAGCAAAGTCAGAAAAAACAAGCACGAAAACCCGTTGCGGTCTTCCATCGAACATGTGGTATGCAACAACAATGTTTCGACCCCAAGCAGAAACGCAAAAAGAGACCGTAACAATCCGACGTAACACCAGTAGTCATATATATGAGGAGAAGACATTGGAACTGGAACATCAAAGCTCGGAAATCAGAACGAAGCAGGCTAATGGATGTAAATAGAAACAGATCAAAAGTTAGGTACTTTAAAAGGTGGAACGTTTCCGCTCAAAATATATATAAATAATACTATAAATTTAACTATTATTAATTACATTCATTCACGTAGTTTCTAATAATATATAAATTTAACTATTATTAATTACATTCTTCTTTCTTTTTTTCGGAAGGAACCCGCAGCCGCTACTCAGGATATACCTTCGGTCTGACGCGATAGCGTTGGTTTAAACCACACAATGTGACAGGCTCAGCTCAGAAAGCGTATGTAGAGGGACTTGAACTCATGACCTTTTGATCACAAGCATGTCATACTCAACCAACTCGGCTACCCCTTGGGGGCTAATTACATTCTTCAACTCACTATATTTTGAAATAATATATTTATTAACTTGATTTTGTAAACCTAATTTCTAATAATATATAAATTCTCTTCCTTATGGATATTTTAAATACAAATTTATTATTACTTTGTATTATTTAATCTAATATTGTGTTATCGTGGTATTTGTGATATTTTTTAAGATCGTCACTCGAATTTATCATATATTTAGAATCGATATTTTAAAAAAAAATTATTTGAAGATTTTGAGAATGAAAATGACTATGGATGTCAACGGTTCTTGAGAATCGGGAAGCGGACCGGTAACAAACCAGTAAGAACCGGACCTAAAACCGGGCCGAACTTTAATGGTTCGGTTCCCGGTTCTATTCTAAAAGATGAAACCAATAAGGAACCAAAACGATAGAACCGGTAAAGAATCAAAACGATAACTGGTATAACTGATTATGAATCAAACTGAAAAAATCGGTTAAACCGATAAAAATGAATCGATAAAACTGATAAATCAATTAAACCGGAAGGGAATCGAACCAATCATTATAGCCATATTTTTTTGTTGTCAAAATTATTAGATAATGATTCGCTTAAAAAATCAAAAATTAACTTGTAATGTTTAGTTTTTGTGTCATTTATTTAAGTAAACGGTTTGAAAATCAAAATCAAATTATAAATGGATTTAATTTTTATTTTAAGTGGACCGGATCAAACCAAAATCGGACCGATAATGGACCAAATCAAACATGGACCGAACCGAAACCGAACCAAACCAAACCAAACTGAAAACTTCACGGTCTGATCCGGTTCCAAAAATTAGAACCGAAAGCTTGACAGTTTGGTACAGTCTGCACCGATAAGCTTAGCAGTCCGGTACGGTTCCGTCAAAACATGGACCAAACCGGATTGATAACAGTCCATACCTAAAGATGAGGATGACAGAATTATAATTAGTTATGGTGATGATCGATTATGTTATTGGAAATTAAAAAAAACTTTCAAGAATGTTTTATGTTTGTTTAATGATTTATTTTATACTATTTGAGACATGTTTTAGATTATTTGTTTTATTAAAGATTTATGTTTGTTTCTATTAGTACAATTTAATTGTTTATTTAGTTTTGTTTGTTTTGATTTTAAAATTTTATATCTTAATTTTGGTTTAAATTAACAAATAAAGACAAGTTTGTGTTGGGTTTGATCAGATCACATCAGACAATTAGAATTGTAAAAATAGTATTTATGGGTCGGACAATCGGGAGACAGTGTTAGACTCAGTGGAGCTAAAAGATGAAGAAGAGATGAGTGGTGACGTGTGAAGATTATCAGTTCTTACGATTTGTCAATCAACCAAATGTGATTCTGATTTCTATTAGGACAACAAGTTCTACATCGTAGGTAAGTTGGAAAGGTCTTTCTTTGGTTGGATTGTGTGGCGTGGTATGGTATGTTCAGATAATCAATAATAAGGTCTAAAACCATGAATCTTTGGCTTCCCATTATGTTTTGTCCTGTCATTACGGCACAATTGGTGGCCTCCGCTTACCTGTTTGCTTGTGGGTGGTAAAGAGAAGAGAAATTGTGGCAGATATGATACTCAGTAAAAAAAATCATCATATTCTTGTTGTCCACTTGTAGACCGTTATAGGAGATGAAAAGAATTCTAAATCGACGGATGATGTATTTCAATATAAACTTTTGTACTTATTCTTCCAATGTTCGGTTCAATAGTTTTGTATGTACCAATTTAGTGAAGTAATTTATCACCACCATTATGAAACTCATGATCTCAAATCTATGTAGTGAGGGTCTTATAAGTTCTAGACTTCACTGATCGAAGGGACAAGCACTAAATGTTAATCTCTACCTCAGATCCATGTTGGTTGCGGGTCCAATGCTGGAAATCATCATCACGTTTGAAATGGTGGCGGACATTATTATGTATTCCAGATTAGCAGTGTCTTAACGTTATAGCTTTATGGGTTAGAGCCTTTGACTCAATATAGCCTTTGCATAAATTACGGTGTATCTCGTTGAGGATTGATAAGTATGTATCTTGATGATTGAGGCTAAGCTTTTGAGACTAATTTTTATATGATGTTAAGCTATGTTACTTGAGGTACTTTCGAATCAGATCCATCGATGAGGCTTCTATAAAATTCGTTGAAGACCGATGCATGAGGGCTCTTTTCTAACTATAACCATTTTTTTTTACCGTTGATCTATTGTTTGGTATTTTTGTTGGCTACCTTTTGGGCCATATAGTTGGCTACCGAGTTCTCTTATTTTTAAACTTTCTCGAATAATATCTAATCAAATAGGATTCACAATTTTTTTACCATGGCTAATTAGATCTTCATATGCTTCATTGGCTTCATATTCATCCATGAACTGTTTGATGACCAACTTGGCAATCACATTTCACAATCAAGGTCTTGATGGTGAATTGTTTGGTCATTCTAATTATGATCATCACCTTGTATTCGGCCTCATTCTTTGATACCTTTAAACAATATTCTATAAATAATATCACATCTCATTCACAAAGAGGAAAGAGAAATGATGTATATTGTCTTATCCCTCCACATTTACGTGTGTTAATAGCACCATTAACATATATCAACTATTTATCATGACTTATTGACTCCATCATCACCCAAATTACGGTGTGTCACGTCGTGATGCCCCGGGATTGTTTATTTTTATCGTTGGGCCAAGTTGGGAGATTATTCATTACCTCCGTTCTTTTTTAAATGTAAACGCACCTCTTTTACCCTATCATGAATAGGAAAATTTATAATTTTCACAATGTAATGACACGTTGATGGCTATCAAATTATGAAAAAAATGAGCATCCACAAGATCTTTTATAAAGTGAAATAAGTCATTATTTTTTGGTAAGGTGGTCAAGTCGCGTGTTATGCACATATGTCAAGGAACCTTTAACCATTTTGTGTGATAAAAGAACATATTTACTGACACAAATTCATCATCAACATGAAGTAGATATTCAGGCTCCAAGTCTTGAGCAGATCCATGAATAAAATTCACGATATGCCAAAATTACTATAGAGAAAAAATCAAAAATAAATAAAAAACAAATAATAATTACCTTCTTCAATTATCATGGATCACCTAATGAAAGAATAATAAAATTTTGACCTCGATTGTTGATTTATTTTTGTAGTGGAATTGAGAATCGGATATGCCAATTGTCGATTCATTTTTTTATATAGGAAAACGGGATAGTCGTTGGATTATTTCTTGATTTAATCCAAAAATGCATGGGTTCTGATTTGGTGATGAGGTTTGACATTAGTGTGTTTTTGTTTCTCATTGTTAGTTTAACTTATGATGTGTCTTCTTGCCTTTTAGGTTAGCTTTTTAGGTTTCCTATCTTAGTTGGTGTTGCTGACAAACAAGTTTTTTTACCATCTAATTTTATATTTGCCAATTATTTTTATCCAAATTTGTAAGAATTTGTGATTTTATAGTTTAAAATATAAAATGGTAGATTCATTTGGATTTTAAGGTTCAAAGTTACAAATTCAATAAAGTGAAGTAAACTGATTACACACTGTAATATGTTTGTTGCTAAAGTTGTTATTACAAAAATTATTTTAGAGCCTATTTGCGTTGTAGTTCTTATGGTTCTTCATAACAATTTTGATTTAGATTAGCTTAAAGTATTTCACTTGTATAGGCATTTTAATCTGATAATGAAATAAGACTGATGGCATAATTAATTGTATTTGTTGTTTGATAGCTACCCAACGACTTCGTTGTTTGTTCTTGGCGATGTGTTAAGAACTTGTATGTAGGTAGGGTTCATTAGACTTGAATATTTAAAATTTAAACTAAGAATTAATTAAGTTTACTATTTTGTTATGTGTATTCGTTTAATTTTTTGGTACCAATAGCTTTTGTACGAGTTTATGTTAGCAGCACTAGTTGTTTATGCTACAGAGATTGGTAACTTTATTGAGTTTGGTAGTCAATTTTTTGCTTTGAATTGATTTACATGTATTTATCTTTCATCGTGAACAAATAAGGGTATTTAACCGTTAGAAAAATAAAAGTTTAAATGTTTTATTTGATTTTGGTACATGTTTTTTTATGTTTTTTATTTTGTGAATAAACCAATGTTACTTGATAATTTACTTGGCCTTCTCTTCGTTGTTTATGATTGGTATGAACTAATGTATCACACAAGGATTTATATAGAAAAATTAAAATGACTCATAATTGAGTCAAGGGTCTCATGTGCTTAGATCAAAAGAAACATATGTTCATCATTTATTTTAAGTGTCTTTTGGACATGAAACTCATACACCATTATATTATACATTTTTTATTTGGAAATATATATTACATGATAGCTTTTTATTCTAAGTCTTATATATTTTATGGAATAAACTTTTATGTCTTAGTTTTATGCATTTTATGGAATAACCATCAATAGATGAATGTTTGAGTTTTATATTTATATTTCATCATAATTGTATTTTATTATCCGTTGTTTGTAGTAGACATTTTACCAAATTTATATATAAAAAACACTATTATATTATGAACAACAATATTATTCTATGAATAACATTATTAGCATTGTTAACTTATCACGATTAATATTCTTATTCATGTTACTCGTGACAGTTTAAGAGTGTTAATATTTTTATTCTTGATATACTATTATTATTACTATTATTATTTAAAATAAAAAAATTGGATATATTGTGTTTGTGGTTGATAAATTTTAACGATCTTATAACCTATAAACCATGTATTAAATCTGAAACCAATAACCTTCAACTTGTGATACAAAAATAACAAACAAAAATTTATAAATGTTAACTATTCATATATTAAGATTCTTTTGGATACTCGAATAATGAAAATTTGTATCATCGATAGAATATAGAAGTTAAAATACAAAGAACTGCACCAAAAAACAAAAATTAACTGTCCAAAAAAAAGTTATAAGGGTGAATTGATTTAACTCTATGGTTTCTTTCTTATATTAAGAGTATCGCATTTATATAACAATCATTTTCGGAGTTATTAGTCACTTTATTTTACTTGTCTGCATTAACCATACATAAATTAACAAACAAAAGAGAAGTTAGACTTTGTTTGGAACGTCTAAAAACTTATACTAACATAGTTTGGCATATTTCACACTAACCATCTTACGAACATATTTTTTAAATTTTATCCTCGTTTGATGATGTAAATTCTAAATGCTTATTTAAGTGATCATTATTATTATTATTTACGGTCTTCAACTCATTGATTTGTGTATAGCTTTGGCTCCATTGTTTCGGCTAGTTTTAAGTTGGAAAATGTTAGGAAAATATAGAATCTTCCTTAAAGAAAAAGACGATCGCTTCTACCCACATTAAGATCTTTGGTTGCAACCTACTTACATTATAAATTTATAATTTAAGTGTCTTTTAAGTTTAGTTATGAGGAAAAGAAACAACTACTAGCTCACTAAGAGTTCAAAACTGTATATGTATTTTAAGTATGACTCTATATACGAAGCATTCTTGAAATGCAAACAATTATAGCAAACCCAAAATTTAAATACACACTAACATAATATATTATATACATAGTTGTTAAAATCGTGATATGTATCGCTAGTATCGCGATACGTATCATATTTTTAACTGTCGGCGGTACGAATCATGATGTTTATTACTTGGGTGGGGTAAATTTCAATATTTTTCCTTTTAAATATGAGTAATCTCCATTATACAAATGATATATTTTTTAAATGTATGTAATAAATGTAATTTACCATTTAAATTTTAAAATTTATAATTCAAATATAAATTTCCATACTTCATATATAATGATATTATATAACTATTAACCAACTAACCATATAAAAAACTACAAAAAAGAGCTTATTTAATAGTTTAACAAAAGAGAAGATCCATTTGATATCGAGTTAATTTAATTTTTTTTTTAGATCTAAAGTAATCTGATTTAAAATATTAAATGATACCCCATTTCATATATTGATTATCGTTAAAATTTAATTATATTGTTTTATAATATTATATATATATATATAATATTTTTAATAGATCATTATTTTGAAACATCGGTTCTTTTTATGTTATTTATTTTTTTCAGTAATGGCAACCGTACACATAGACATAGCAATAGTCGAGTAGACAATATAATACTTAAAACCATATATATCAAATTAGAAGTGTATAACTCATTAGTACATAAAATTTCGAGAACGGAACTGGTAGGTTCAAACAATACATCTACTTTTTTCTTCAAATCGAATATACAAAGATGGGATTGCGAGATTCAACTCTTAATTGAGCTATTGTGTTCCAGGAAATCCATGAGTCGTTCTTGTTAAGGGTGAATCTTGTTCTTGAAAGTATAAGAGATATATTGATTTTAGAAAAAGAAAGTAAGAGTAAAAAGTAACTAACACTTTGGGAAAATGTCGATCCTTGTATTAACAATGATAAAGAATAAGTTACAAAAGTGGGTTAATTGCACTTTATCCCCCCTTCCCCATCTTTACAAACTGTCTAAAATATGTCTTATATTTTTAAAATTTAATATATAAGACTTTAATTCATTACATTTAAGCCATCAACATTTTATATAATTATAAGTAGCCCTCTTAGTTCTTATGAAAGACAATAAATAAGAACTAGTTATCACTTCGGAAATCACAACTAGTAGGAAAAGCTTCTTGCCAAGTTTAATTTGCTTCAAATATAAATCACTTCAACACTGCTTAACTTCATGCTTATCATCTTTGGATACATTTGTAAGAGTGTTCACTTCAAACTTATCTTAAGTCATTTTCTTTGGATATATATATATATATATATATATATATATATATAAGTATGAGATGGTTTCTTCATAACGGTTATAAACGTTTGGTATGGCATGGTACGCAAGCAATGAGTCATTATACTTTATTCACTAGACCCTCCTTTAGGTTTGACAGTTTACAAACGTCACATTATCCCTTTTACACACAAACGTGTCACCTTTGCAACTTCTCTGGCATTTTTCTCTCTCTCCTAACTTCTTCTATAAATAACATCTCATTCTTCACTTCACACAAACTTTCTAGATAAAGAAAATTGTTTTTATCTCTGAGAATCCCTTGCTATCCTTCCATGAGTAACCAATTCATTGGCTACCTTCACTAGAAAAACTAGAAAACCTAGAAAACCAATTTCCCCAAATCCTCAGAAGAAAGTTTTTGGTGCTTACAATTATTTATACATTAGTGAAAGACCTGAGGAGTACAGAGTTGTTGGATTGATAACCAACGCTCCTCGATTTTCTACTGAAACCATTCATTATGGTAACTTCGACCCACATCGAAAATCTCATGTGCTTTCAAATGTATCAACTCAAGAATCTCTACAATCTTTATCAACAAACTATTCGCAATCAACACTTCGAACTTCCTCTCCAGCATTTACAACTGCATCTCCTCGAAAAAATCACAAAATAACTTGAAACTTATCTACTTCATAAATCAGAAGAAACTCCAACTCCTATCAGCTCTAATCCGCCTCAACAAGTACGCAAAGAGACTCATCAGGTCCAACCAAAAACTCACTTACCCCAAAGTCATCCTGTGAAAAATAAAACTTTTATAGCTATGGGAGATTTCGAGGAGGTCAGCACTTCAGAAAATGCTACAATCAACCCTTCACCATCTTCTCATCCTCTTAGGGAGATTGTTGAGACTATCACAGAGTCATAACAAAATCCCTCAAATAAAGAACTAGAGAACCCATTCTCAACTTCAAATCCATGTCGACTTATAGATGAAGCTTCTGACAAAGAAGTTGATTCATAAGCAACTCAATCAAACATCGAGGCTGATACTGAAGATGACGTCTCAAAATATGTTAAAGTTGATACTGAGAAAAATGCCTCGAAAATAAGAGCACCAAGGAACAAAGGAAAAAAAAGGCTCCGATTGAGCTTCCCGAATATGTTGCTGCCTCAGTGAGTGTAATCCTAAAGCCGCTCCTCCAGAATATATCATGGCGCTAAAAAATGTGTCATACATCTACTATAAGGAAGCTCAAGCTAGTATTCTGAATAAATAAAACAATGGGGAATGGTAGATAACGTTACACTTCGATTGCCAAAAGAGGGGGAAACTCCACTTGATTGTGGAAAAAATGAGTTGGTGGTCTACCCTGGGATCATTAACTGGGGTCTTTGGTTCCCATTAGATCCGATGATAGTGGAGTTCTTCGAACTCCTGGACCTTTTCCCTACACAAACAACACCCAATCGATGGTTCACACTTCTATCAGTGATCATGGCTTCCAGACTAAGCCAAATTCCCCTCCCCATCAAATATTTCATCGCCCTGACCAAACTTTTGAAAGGACTGATATTGCCCTTTTACAACTTAACCCTTGATGATGAACTTAAAATCATCGATGACTTGCTCGAAGGCAACAAATTTTGAAGAAAAAATTTGTCTTCATATCTGGAGTTTGGGAGAATGGGAATGAGATATCCGAGGAGAACCCTTCAAGACTCAACCTCGTCTAGAGGAGTAACAATAAGTTCTATTTTGTTTTCATTTTTGTTTTCACTGCATACCTTATTTTTAATCTTCCATTTATATTGCTACTATTCTTAGTAATTTCGAAAAGATATAAGGGTCGCAAAAAGGATTTGAATGACATTTTTGTGAAACTAGCCACCTAGAAGAAAAAGAGTGGGGCAATGGGTTCCACTCAGCTTTTCTGCTCATCAAATTTATCAATAGCCACTTATGGGGGATCACATTGGGTGTCAACATTCCTAAAAACCTAATGAAGCCACCAAATCCAAATTTACATGTGAAGATACTGGTGATAGTAAGGTGATTTTTCAAGTGAGGAACAGATATGACAGCCATCTTCCTGCAAAAAATAAAGGGAAAAATAAAAAAACAACTAGTACATATGGTGCTAGCCTTTCCAAAAATCCAAGCCCTCAGACAAAAAAAAATTAGTTGAAGTTGGTCTGCCCACAATCGAGGAGGGAGTCAAAGTTGAATATTCTTCAAAACAAAAAAAAGAGTTATACTCTAAGAAAAAACACTAGAAAAGCTTCATCATCAAAAGGAGTATAAAAAAAACCCGGAATCTATTGTTTTAGATACTCCTCCAACCGAGTCAAAGAAACTACAACAGATAATCTTCAAGGAGGTGTTGAAGTTGAAAATAATCAAGAAGAAACTATGGCAGAACATCACCGAGAAGATAATCATCTCTTTCCTGATGAGCCTGCTAGTGAAAAAGAGCTTCAAGCTCTTTACAAAGATATGAAACCCAAGGTTAAAAAAATCCATAAACGACTTCGACAGATTAGCCATCAAGTCACTGCTCCCCTTTTACATAAACCTATGTCTTCTTCAGATGCTCACTTGGTTTCCTTATCTGCTATCATGCCTTACAACAAAGAAAGGTTTATCCCTATCTAGGAGCAGCCACCATCCAAAGATGCCTTACTTGCTCCGCAACCTTTTGCCCAACTCGAAGCATTAGTTAAAGCATTATGCATAGAGGTAACTTATTTATGAAGCCAGTTAGAAAATATGGCCATGCAAATGGTTCGATATAAAATGGAGCAGCTGCAAAGAAGAAAATAAGTCAATTTTGGAAGACATATCGAAGAACAATTTTGCGCATTCCAAATTAACAAGGCGCAATATAACCATGGAGCGGTCCAACTTAAACATCATCTCAGTTCCGTATATGATCAACAACTAGAAGAACTAAAAATTTCTCATGAAGCTAAGATAAAAGAACTCAAGACCAATCATGCCAAGGAATTATCTGAGGAACAACAAAAATATTATAACCTTTAAGAATCTTTAAATATAATTGAGGAAGATAAGAAAAAGCTGACAAGTGACATGATTGATCTGAAGATTACTCTTGGGGAAAGAAAAGAAGATTGTTGTGGAGGCCGCCAAAACTAAATGTGGGAAAGACACATTGGCTGTTATAGCAAATGCCGAAGAGCATAAATTAATCAATCTGGTTCGTGAAATTCATGCAATATTTCTCAAGTTAATATATCTAGCTTCAGAGAATCAACCTCCCTAGACAACTGACCCAGTGAAGCTTTTGAACATGTCCCACTAACTCCTCTAAAGAGACGGAATGAGAAGAAAATGAATCTGATGAAGGAGATTATGAAGAAGAGAATTTTGAAGACAAATAACTATTATTTTACCTTTTTGTTGTTTTTTGTTCGAAACCGCTCGATTGTTTTGTGAGGACTTGTTTTGTATGAATGCTTAGTTGTTTAGCATTCATAATATATATTTTTAAGGTCGGATTTATATTCTATGAATTAGTACTTCTCTTTTCTCTATACTCGTTTGTCTTATCATAAAAACTTATTATAATTTTTCAAACCCAGTTATTTACACATCAAATAATAATATTACCTTAAATAAGTACCTTGAAAGAATGTAACACCTCAGATGAAAATTGATATGTTTAAAATATGTAAACACCTCGAATATATATATATATATATACTGTGTTTATAAAATGTAGCACATCGAATATTTACAGTGCATTTAGAGAATGTAGTACTTCTAATATGTACAGTGCGTTTAGAGAATGTAGCACTTCGAATATGGTTGTTTCTTCAAAAACTGTTGATATTAAACATATAACACTTTGGAATAATTACTCTTGGTCAAGAGCTTCAAAGATGATCGGTGTTTGACTAATTATCAAAATTATTTGAATACTAGTATTTAAACAACCATTTGCAACCAAATATTTTTTATTAAGAGCTTCGCATATTTATATTACACCTCATTAAAACCTCCATGGGCCAATAGGGTAGGAAAAAGTGTGCCAATTATTTAAAAAATATTCGAAACAAAAAATTCAATCCCAATACATCTTCAGATGTTCTATATTTCAAGGATGTTGAAGCATTCTCCATAGCTCATCACAAAGGCGATACGTGCCCGGTTTTATCCTCTCCATCACAATATAAGGACCCTCCCAAATTTAGGCCATCTTTCCAAGTCATTTATCCTTTGTATGGAGGAATACTTTCCTTAAGAATTTATCACCCAATTTAAAATCCTTTATCCTTACCTTCGAATTATATCAACTTCTCATCAAAGTTTTATAATGAGTCATATTTAAATGAGCTTTAATTTTTTTTTCCTCGATCAAATCTAACTTTGTTCTTCTTGTCTCTTCATTCACTTTTTCATAATATTGGAGTACTCGATAAGAAGGTATAATACATTCTGCAAGACTAACAACATTCATCCCATATACCAAGGTAAAAGGTGTTTCTTGAGTAGCCTCTCTAGGATTCGTACGATAAGCCAACAACGCCTCTTGAACATAATTAGTTCATTTCCCTGCAACACCTATTAAATTCTTCTTTAGACCTTCCAAAATAGACATATTAGCCACTTATTCTTGACCATTCGCTTGAGGATGAAAAGGTGTAGAAAAACACTGTGTTGTTCCCTTTGAAGCCTAAAAATAATCCACAACCACAATGATCATTTGACGTCCTCCAAAAGCCATAGGAAATGGTCCTACCAGATCTATTACCCATCTGTCAAAAGGAATAGCTTCGAAAGTAAACATAAGTGGTATTGTTGGTTTGTGAATAGAGTGGGAAAAATACTGACAAGTATCATGCCTCGAACTAGAACTTTAGCATTATTCATAATTGAAGGCCAATAATATACTGCCAACAAAACCCGACGTATCAAAGACTTGAAACTACAATGCGTTGAACCATCATCATCATGTTTCTCAAAAAAAATATCTTTAGACTCTTCTTTTCCAAAACATCGTAACGATGGTCTGCTCAAAGATTTCTTTTAAAACACTTCATCCAACACAACATATCCATGAGCTTTAAATATTATTTTTTTAGCCAGTTGTGGATGTTGAGGCAACATTCCTCTTAGAGAAAACTTAAGAATATCAAACCTCTAATCATCTCGAATTGTATCAGGAGTGACAAATACCTCATCAGCATATTTACATTATTTTAATCGTGTTAGAATGGAGGGACTCTCCTGTAATAATATCCTAGGATATTCTTCCGTATAAGAAATTATTGCCAAAGAGTCAACAACTGTGTTATATCCTCGACCAATATGCTCTACAACCAATTTATCAAACAGGAGAGTCAAATTTTAAGGTCGCGCGAATACAAAATTAAATTATCTTTCTTAGCCTTAGAAACACCTGTCATATAATTTGCTACTAATTGTGAATCTGTTTCTAACCGAACTATTGTTGCTCCACAAATATTAGTAAGTCTCAAACCAACCAATGTCGCCTTATATTCAGCTTCATTATTCGATGCTTGGAATAAAAATCGAATGGCTTGATACATAACCTCCACAGAAAGACCAACCAAATGTACTACATCCCAATATACTTGAACCACCATCTGTTCGAACTATCCACACTGAAGTTTCTGGCAAGGTCTCTTTAACTGTATCCTCATCGGATCGGCTTAAATGAAATTCAACAAGAAAATCAGTTAAAGTTTGAGCCTTGATAGTCGTTCGAAGAGCCAAAATGATATCGAAATGTTCCAACTCCACTGACCACTTAGTCATCCTTCCATAAATGTTTGGGCGTTGCAACATATTCTTTAGTGGAAAAGAAGTTTGAACCTCAATAGTATGAGCTTAAAAATAAGTGCGTGTTTTTTTAGCAGCCACCACTAAAGTTATATCCAATTTTTCAGGTCTTAAATACCTTTTCTCAGTTGCCAACAAACTTTTACTAACATAGTAAACTAGTTTCGGAACTCCCTTATCTTCACTTATCACAACAACACTCACAGTGAAATCCAAGACAACTATGTATAAAAACAACTGCTCTCCAGTTCGAGGCTTGGATAATATCTCTGGTGATAACAAAATTTCCTTAATCCTAGAAATTTTACTTCACAATTTGATGTACATTCAAACTCCTTTGGTTTTCGTAACACTTAGAAAAAAAGGAAAACACTTGTAAGAAAACCTTGAAATAAATCGATTAAGGAAAGCTAACCTTCCTGTTAAGATTTGCACTTCCTTAATAGTTCAAGGTGATTTCATTGAGATTAAAGCCTTCAACTGCTCTGGATCAGCCTTTATCCCCTTTTCACTAATTATATGCCCCAAGAACTTCCCTGATCGAACTCCAAATGTATATTTCTCAAGATTTAGCTTTAATTGAATAGCCTTTAAATTTAAAAAAGTTTCCTCTAAATCCTTCAAGTATCTCTCATCATCTGAAGTTTTAACTAACATGTCATCGATATATACCTCCATATTTCTCCCAATCTGAGAAGAAAAAGCTTTATTCATCAACCTCTGATATGTTGCTCCAGTATTCTTTAACCCAGAGGGCATAACCCTATAGCAATGTAAACTTCGATCTATGTTAAATGTAGTGCTTTCTTGGTCTTTTGGATCCATTTGAATCTGGTTGTACCCTGCAAAAACATCCATAAAAGATAAAATTTTATTTCCTGGAGTAGAATCAACCAGGTGATCTATTCGAGGAACGGGAAATGGATCTTTAGAACAAGCTCGATTCAAATCTGTAAAGTCAACACACATCCTTCATTTCCTATTTTTATTTTTAACCAAAATTGGGGTTGTTGTCTATAAAGGATAATATGCCTCCCTAATATGCCAGACCTTAGATAAACGATCCACTTCTACAACAATAACCTCTGATTTTTTAACAGAAAAGATACTTCTTTTTTTAATAACTGTTTTGATCCTCGGATTTATTTCCATGTTATGACATATCACATCAGATGGAACCCCCACTACATCTTCTGTTTTCCAAGCAAAAACATCCAGATTATCAAACAAAAATTGTAACAATTTGTTGATGCAAAGTTGGTGACAGTAGTGTCCCTATTCGAATAATCTTCCCATTGGGAAAATAATACTCTTCTATACCTTCACTTACTGTTAAAGAACCCCGGGTTTCCCTCGAATCATCAATTTTTTCTTATTTTTATGAGGTCAACCCTCTGATTGTTATTCATCCATTCGACATTTACCTGTTAGGACCTCGGATGCGAAGAGTTGTTGCATAAAATTCTCTCGCTACCTTTTGATCACTTCAGACAACCCCAATATGGTCTCTGATGACATACTTCAAACACTGATGAACTGTGGATACCACTGCATACATCCTCGAAAGCCAATATCTTCTTAAAATAGCATTATAATTGGTTGGATAATCCCTCAACATGAATAAAACTCGAACCTTCTTTCTAAAAGATCTATTCTCCAAACACACTCCACCCTCGAATTCTCCAATCACCTGTAAAACCATTTATCGTTCAATCTGATTGACAAATTCGAGGAGGATTACGCATCCTATCCTATGTTGACTTGAACAGAACATTCGCAACGCTTCCTGTATCTACCAAAACGTGTCGGATTTCAATATCGGCTACTTCTACTCCAATAACCACTGCATTTTTATGAGGACCTGCAGTATCTCTCAAATTATCCTCGTCGAAAAGAATAAAAGGAACATATTTTTTACCATACAAATGAGTAGACATCCCCCTCATATTTGGGTAGTTAAACTTACCACATGTCTTTTTCTGGAGCTATTGGTGTTACCAGTTATAGTATTTCCTCCAAAAATTGCCAATGACTCAAAATATTCACATAAGATTTGAACTCGTCCTAGCTCCACCGGTTCATTCACAACCATCAAAATTAACTGATCCGGATCTGTGTCCAAATATTTAGAAGCCGCATTGAAATCATTGAACTTGGAATCCATAATCATTAGAATTTATTCCTATTAATTTGAATTTGCCACTTGCAAAGTCGATGCAATTAGAGCCTTTGACCCACTGCTCTACCATTTAACAATAGCGGCTAATTTTGCATTTTCAATTAAAATGTACCTCCTTTTTTAAAGCTATACAATCTGCAGTATCATGTCTTATGTCAGTATGATACTTACAGAACATATAGTTGCGTTTTTATCTTGGTCTACTTATCAGAGTGGGATTGTGAAAACTCACATATTTTTTTACCTTTTCATAAATCTCAGCAACATGTTCTAGTTAAATCAACATAATATTATGGCCTTATCCAATGATTTTTCCTTGACCTTTGAAATTGATACCTTGTAGCTTTAGTTGAATACCCTCCATTTCAAGAAGGAAAACTATTGTTATTCATTGGACGAGATGGTTGGGTCAAATTCGAGGAATTCCCTTGATCAATTGACACTTTCCCTCAACTCTTTTGACTGGGTCTAACCACTCCTCGAACTCTAAATGATTCCTCCACCTTAATTTGATCCTCGACTTAAATTACCCTGAAAAAGATCTCAGATAACATCTTATTGTCACATGGACTTTTACGGGGTTACCATAAAAACTGTAGAGGCAAAATGGTTGCTCTTAAATTTGATATCATAAAAGCATTTGATAATGTCCGTTGGCACCTCATCCTTGACATTATTGTCGCGGTGCATTTTCTTGATAAAATGATTACTTAGATCATCAACTGCATTTCTACTCTATCTTATTCCATTAATATTAATGGTGACCATTATGGTAACTTAAAAGACAAAAAGGATCTTAGATAAGGAGACCCACTTCCCCCCTTCCTTTTTGTCCTTGTCATGCAAGTTCTTTCAAACATCCTCAAGGAATATAATCAAAATAGGAACTTCCGATTTCATTGGAAGTGTCACAATATTAAAATCATCAATCTCTGTTTCGCAGATGACCTGATGATTTTTTGCCATGGTGACTCTAATTCCCTTTTTCTCATCAAATAAGCTTTTGATGATTTTTACTCTCTATCGGGTCTCAAAGTCAACCCCTCTAAAAGTCATATTTTTTTCTCCGGTATTGATCAGTCTCTTCGTTTGGATCTTTTACCCATCCTGTGTTTCCCGGAATGTTCTCTCCCAGTCAGATATCTGTGAGTCCCCCTTCTTATTGGTCGTCTTACCAACACCGATTGTCGCCACATTCTTCATAAGATTACCTCTCAAATTGATTCGTGGACCTCAAAGCATCTCTCATATGTCGGTAGGCTCTAGTTTATCAAGTCAGTCTTATTTGTTGGTCAGGTATATTGGTCTTCAATCTTTATTCTCCCTTCTAGGATAATTAAAGAATTAACCTAATATCTTCGGCGTTTCCTCTTGTCTAGAGTTGCCATGAAAATTCATGGGGCCAAAGTTGTTTGGGAATCGGTTACCTCTCCATATAAAAAGGGCGGCATTGGGATTCTAAATTTAAAAATCTGGAATTAAGCGGTTGTCCTCAAACATCTTTGGTCTATTGTTAGTAATAAAAACCAGTTCATCTGGTGTGACTGGATTAGATCTGAAAAAAATAAAAATAACAATTTTTAGGACATCTCTATTGGTCCTCTCCCTCTTGGATTTGGAGGAAAATTCTTCATTTTGGTATGAGTACTTCTTTCTGCATGACCCTTGGCTTCTTCATACCTGTTGCAACGTACTACGGCTCCCACACCATCATTGACTCCCGACTTGGAAAAGGCTTCAAGTATCTCATATCATCCTCAACTCTGAATGGAACTGGTCTGCTAACATTAGATCGTCGAGAGCTTGAAGTCGAGCTAATCTATCGGAAATCCACAACCTTATACTTACTTTATCTTCGGAGATCCACAAACTTATTTACTTTACCTCCGCCCAACGTCTATACTATTATTTCCTTTTCTGAACCGCAGAAGTTGAATGCACCTCATTCACAATTAAAGACACATATAACGTGACACATATAACGTTATTTGTACGTCTCGTGATCGACACATATAACGTTATTTGTACGTCTCGTGATCGGGTTATGTAACTCTGACTCTAAATCTGGTTCCGATTTATGGTCTCTAACCATAGTTTTACTTTGATATAAAAAGTGGTATATAATTTGACACTCTTGTGGCTTGAATTTCATTTACACTAAAAAAAATCACCGAAATAAATCCCGTATTTGTTCGGTGTCCATGAAACTGAATGGCGCAAAATTGAGCGATTCAAAAATAGGGAATTAACGAGTTCACTTTCTAGAGACGTTATTTCTACAGAAGTTTACAAGTTACAAGTATCAAACTTTTACATTGACACACTGTGTCCTTACAACGCAACTTTGGTTTTCTGACACGACGATGTCGTGTTCTTCCCTTTGTACTTCCAGTAACTGTTAAATTTGACACACGTATATATAGGTACCATGAAAGTGAGTACAGCAAACAAAAAAAGGTGAAGATGAATCGCCAAACATTAAGAAGTTCGTAGTCTTTATATTAAAGACAAATATATTCACAACAAACTAACACATTAAGAAAAGACCAAAACCTAGAACAAACTAACATGAAATTTAAGGTTTCCATAAGCAAGTAAAAAACGAAATTCATTAGTGTCTCGCACTACACATCGATTCTAATCTTCATCAGCGGCAGGCTTGGAAGAACCAGCTTTCTTGGGGAGAAGAAGGTTGTGGATGTTGGGCATCACACCACCATTGGCGATTGTAACATCACCCAAAAGTTTGCTAAGTTCTTCATCGTTTCTAACTGCGAGTTGAATGTGACGAGGCACAATTCTGGTTTTCTTGTTGTCTCTTGCTGCGTTTCCAGCCAATTCAAGAACCTGAAATCAAAACGATCCCAATTCAAAATCCAATTGCGTTCCAATAATCGCATAAACTGATCGGAAATCATAAATCAAATCTGAAAACCGTGAGATCCCTAAAATCAAATTAACTATTTCAAAACTCAATTCAATGAAATCGCAAGAAATCAACGAATTCAGCAGCTAAACAATGGAGTTGCATGCTCTAATGAACTTCAAACAACCAAATCTCATTCGAAATCGAATCAAAATAAGTGAATTGCGAAACCCTAGCTTTTTCGAAACAATAAACAAAAAGTGAATCCGGACATCAATATATTCAGAATTAACATTATAGTTTCAGATCAGAACAGTCAATATACCTCAGCTGCTAGGTATTCAAGGACGGCCGCGAGGTAAACCGGAGCACCGGCTCCTACTCGCTCGGCGTACTTGCCGGCTTTCAAGAAACGAGCGATACGCCCGACCGGGAATTGTAGCCCCGCCTTGCTGCTACGCGAAGTAGCTTTTTTTGCCGCACCGGATCCAAGAGTTTTTCCTCTACCCGCCATAGTCGATAGAAATTCGAAAGATGAGATTCGAGATAGAAGGAGGAATGAAAAAGGTGAATTCTAATGAGTGCTAATGTTATCACAAAACTAGGTCCTCACGGTATATATAGAAGACTGGTAAACCATACCTGGCCAATAGGATAAGAGTACCCGGATCATTAAGAACTGCCGTTGGATAGATAAAATACCGACCGCTAAGATTGAAGATGGTGACTTCACCGCTTTATTGTGGTTTGTTCAAGTTTTGAATTGATGACGTGGAAATTCGTATTTCTAAGTCAAAATTCTTTTAACCACAAACAATATTAACTTTTTAACAATCTGTTATGTAAATAAATAATTTAAGAGACGTTTTCGTTCGTACACTGTTTGTAAATAAATTTAATGAAGAACTGTCAGTTGAAAAATAAAGACAAAATTAATTATATTATTTATGTCATAAACAAAACATGCATTTAAGTTAAACCAATGTACATGGAAACACAGATTTGAGTTTATATATATATATATAATATTCATGCATACGTTTTGATGTTTTTTTATTGTAAATGTTTACTATAAATTTAAATTTAGCTTCTAGTATTAAGATCCATACTTGTGTTCGTGGATTTAATTTTAGACATGCAAGGGAAATTATGTCTTTAAAAAAAATGTATTTTAGTTTTTTTAGTTTTGAATGGTGTTCTTCAATTTTTATTTAATTGTATATTGAGATGTTGAGAAGATCGGTCCTTATCACTAAATGTTCGAGTT
This sequence comes from Limnanthes douglasii subsp. nivea, assembly GCA_036936605.1. Classification (NCBI taxonomy): domain Eukaryota; kingdom Viridiplantae; phylum Streptophyta; class Magnoliopsida; order Brassicales; family Limnanthaceae; genus Limnanthes; species Limnanthes douglasii. Next base: position 131,842,624 of record JAUPFV010000003.1, on the reverse strand, counting down.
GTATGGATTTTACGCGGTTGTTATATTTATTTTAGGAAAAGACACGTGTATATGTTTTAATGGTTTTGTCATTATTCATAAATATTGGTAGTTCTAGAGTTTCATAAATATCTCTAAGAGTGTGACCTTTTAGTTACACATAGGATTAAAAATTAAGAAGACAAAACGTCATAAATTAGTCTACAACGTCTTCAAGTTTATTCACATTTAAAATTATTAGAGATAAAAACTTGATTTTGCTAGTATTGGGACCCGACTCATCTAGATCATTGTTCTAAAGATAACTGGTCTGAGGCCTAAAGCTCTAACGACCTTAATCATAAAAGAATTTTTTACTGCAAGATACTCCCTCCGTCTCATAATATCAGTCGTTTAAGGTTTCTTCACTAATATTAAGAAAAGTAATAATGACTTTGAAAGAATAAAAGAAAATAATTTTGATTGGTGGAGTTAATAACTTATGCAGAAAGTTAACTATTTTATTGGTTGAAAGTGTAAATAGATGTAATAATGCTGTATTGGGAAACGAGAACGACATATATTATGAGACAACAAATCTCTTCTAGAAAGACACATATTATGAGACAGAGGGAGTAACATGTCAATATAACTGCGGTCGAGGTACCCTTGTACCTCACGATGGTAAGATTTTTGAGTTGTTGAATCTCTATAATAGCCAGAGGGTATTAAAACTTTAGACGCATGTCAATTTTTACCGAATTGGTCGGGATCCCTTTGAATATGGATAATACCAATCACCTGAATGGTCATTAACAACACATTTCCCTTATACTAACTTACATAGAAAATACAAAAAATAGATGATATGTCAGATTCGGATAAACAATAGAAAAAACACAAAATAGATGATCTGTCAGATTCGGATAAACAATAGAAAAAACACTGTATTCTTGTAAGGGAGGTGTGAGAATTGGGACAAAAAAGTAGGTGGCAAGATTAAAGTAAGGATTAGTTTTCCTATATAATGGTAATGTCACTCACCCATATCTTACCCTATTTTTTTAATCTCTTATACATGTAATTTTTTTTAAATTTAATTTTATCTATATATTATTAAAGCTTGCCCCAAATTATCTTGTAAGGTTTGAGAGTCTATCATCATTTACCAGCTTTAAAAGAAGATAACAATCCTAAAGGGTCTCGACTCGTACGTGGATGTTCATCGGGAGAAAATGTTTTTTATTAACTTAAAATTTGGATTGATAGAAATCTAATATTTTTTATTAACTTAAACACCGACAAAGTTAACCTATAATAATGCACAATAAAAACTTACACGTTGAAGTCATTTCAGATTTTCATATTTTTTTATGAACTTGATGATTTCTTGTTGTTATTTCTTGTATATTTTCCTTGAATGATTATGGACAATGAATCTTCTAAGAGTATGCAACTGATCTTACTTAATATTTGATTATCGAGGAGATGAATCAAATTATTTTTTATTTTATTTTCTCTTTCTTCTATGTTTTCACTTAGTTATTTTTTAAAGTATTATGGTTTCAATTCTAAAAAACTCTTTTAGAACCAAAACTCGTAACTTACCAATGTTTTAAAATTATATTTTCCGTTACTTGATTTTAAAAACAGAAACTGGTTAGTGTAATATTTGTATTTAGGATTCAAACTATAATCTAAATGAAAACAACATTTGTTAAGTTGCGACTCTTAAGGACCATTACCCCTTATCTATTTTGTTCTTACATGGTAATCTCAAAAAAAATTGTTTTGCTTAAATTGTTTATTTGTGAATCTAATATTTCATAGTATTTTAAATAAACATGGTATTTATATAACTAACTCCATGATACATATTTTATATACCAGTCTGTTACTTTATATATTATCACTTTTATTATACTAATACCAATAATAGTGATATGTATCGATTAAACATGTTAGGATAAATTATAGCAATCGCTCACTTGAATCATCTATACTACTGTAGGATGGATCCACCAAATTAAAGTTTTTAATTTATATAGTCACATTGATAAACTTAACAATCTCGTACATGACCATTAGATATATTTGACTAAAGTTATCTCTAATGCATTTAAATTCTCAAATATACACATTAATAACCACAACATTGCAACAACAATATAAATATAAATATATATATATAATATTGAATGTAATCATACATATTTGATCTTAATAGGTCCTACTTATTTGAATATCTACTTATAACAGAGTAGAAGTAGTCAAAATAAGCGCACAATAAATACAAACACAAATGAAATTCATTGTACAATGTCATACTACAAACATATTTTATAACTGAATGTAAACTCTTAATGAACCTAATAATCCTTTAAATACATAACACCCATAATAATTGTGGACTCAATAAACGCTTTCAGCATAAATTCTCTTAGCTAGAAGATTTACTGATATTGATTTTATTCTTATGTTCTCTACACTGATTTTATAATGTTGAACTCTTTTACTGATAAGAACTTGATATTTATATGCTTTGACTTAACCGAGCTCATAAGACTGTTTGAATATTAAACTATTGAATTTATTTTCACAAAATGAGTCTTTTTACCCCTTTCTCAAACTAGACTTATATTCAAATCTTGCCAATGGAAAACAATTTCAATTTTATCATTGGTGGGAAATTTTAAAGGATTATGTGATGTTTCAATCGACAACATCAAATTATCATACTTCTCAAACCAATCAGTCTCGTCCTATTGATACGGATTTTGAAGAACAAGTTACAGATCACAACCTTCTTGTGATCTCGCAGCTGATACTGATTCATCCACTATTAATATTAATAGGCCCATGGGTAGAAATTATGCTCGTTGGAACTAAAATAAACATAAGATATGTGATAGCGATGCATCTGCGGAAATGACTGAAGGCTTGGATAAGATTCTAGCAATGCAAGATGAAGCTAACGCACTCTTGAAAGAAGCGAATGATCTTAACCAGACTAAGATAGGATATATGAAAGATAGTTATGATTGTAACATCATGAATGTTTATACCACCAATATGACTCCGGACTCGAAAAGCTTTTGGACCACAAAAAAGAAAACTATACGTGAACGCAACGAGCGCGCTACATATCGACTTTCATTTAACAACGAAACGGATTATGGAAATGGTGGAACAAGTGGAAGTTCCAGATTCAATAATTTATCTATGTAATTTATCATAATTGTTTCTTTGTTATTTGTTTTTTCTTGTATTTTTATTTATTTTGAATGTGTGTTTTTAGTTTTGGACTATTTTTTTGAAAATTTATTTTCGAAAAAATTAATATATATATATGCTTTCAGCAATTTATGAATTAAGTTTTTATTATAAATGAATTCATAAAGACTATTTACAAAAATAAATTTAATTTGTAAATTTAATTTAATTATTTATTATATATAAATTATTTATATTATAACTTAAGTTGATTTTATTATATTTAAATTTATATTTATATTATAATTTAGTTTTCAAAATTAATTTTTAATTATAGCTTAAGTATTTTACTAGAGTAAATTTAAATTATGTTTTAAATTAAATTTTAGAATAAATATATATTACAAATTGAATCTTAATTACCCAAGACTATTAAAATTTACGTTTGAAACTCTTCCATTCCCTCCTCTGCGACTGGAACTTTTTTCCTCTCACCAACATTTCTACCACTTTTCTCTTTCTTCAGGTCTAAGACCGCGGTCGCCAAAGCCTGAGACCGAGCTCAAAAAGTAAATCGGTCTCCTAATTTGGAGACCTACGCCGATGTTTAGAGACCATATTTGACCGTCGGTCTCGACCGAAACCGACAGTTAGAGATTACCTAAAAGACCTTTCTGGAGGATTGAGAACCTACGGAGGAATCTTATATGGATATAACTCGAACAAATATGTGTATCTAACTAACCAAAGGCTAAATTGAAATCTAGTAAATGATATTTTAAGTATCCATTCACCAAACAAAACATGTTAATATTTGGTATCCAAAAATAGATTCATGTTTACTTAATATCCATGTTAATAAAACAACTCTCATTCAATATCCAATATTTTAATACCCTAATTATCCTCAACTAAGTATGTAATATATTTTTTTAGAAATAATTGATATATTTATCCAATCAGATTTTCTGAATTTCGAATTTATGACCAGCCGCCTCTCTCTCTTAACCTACCACAATACCATTTTTCAAAAAAGACCTGTTTTTTTCAAAATTAATCGCATGTGATCATTCGGGCACCCACCGGCAACCACCTGTAACCACCCGTTAACCCATTCGAACACCATTCACCACCTTCAACCACCGTTTGAAAACAATATCTCGCTCCCAGAACTCAATTACGTTTCAACCGATGGCCAGCTACGTTTAAACCTTTGAACATTCGAACTTTCAATAGAATTCACGTTCATTCCCATTGAATAGCTACTTTCGTCCTCCACGTCAACCATTGGTAGCCACATCTCAAGTTTGGTACCTACTGCAATTCATCGATTTTTTTCAATTTTGTTTTGTGAGCTCAACCTTAATCCTAACATCACGAAATCGTGTTTTAAGTCGATTTATAAGTTAAAAAGAGGTTTTGCCTAGCTTTGTGGTCGAGTTTATTGTATTTTCGTGGTTCTGTAAGTTTTCCGGTAAAATATTACAGTTTCCAATGATTTTTAGAATAAGATGCGTTTTTCACGAAGATGATGTGTTTCTGAATTGGATAAAGGCGTTGCTAGATACGTCAATATGTTTAGTGTCATTGCGATTTTGATTGTATTGAATGTTATTGTGTTAATATTGCTAGATAACACAATATGTTTACTGTTATTGCGATTGTGCTTTTTATTGATTGTGATTGTGCTTTTTATTGATTGTGATTGTGCATATATTAAAAGTCCAATGTATGTGCTTGTTTGCTAGATTAAAATGTTATTTGTTGTTCATGCGATTGCAGTATTACAACTTAGTTACATTGCAAGGGATGAACACTTGTTATGCAACTCAGGAATATAATTTGCTAGATTACTCATCGGCACTATGATTTACTTAGTAACAACGTGTTTTCTAAATAAGGTTACATATGTGTTTAAGCAATTGTAGTGCATATCATAAGACTGCTAGATATGATCTTTTTTTATTGCGATTTTTTATATAAAACCTTGCTAGATTGGTTGTAAAATTAATAAATCGATTTGCTTTGTAGCACGTTGCTGCTTTGTTGCTACCACTACAACAAACTAACTCAAGCTTCTACAATGCAAGGTAGCATATGTCGAAACCTAAAGTTTGTATTTTCAAATATGATCACCAAACTGTTATTGTTCCTTTATCCAAGTTTGAAAATTTTCAAAGGCTTCAAGATTACGCTGAAAGCATATGGCATGATCTGGTTAGAGGTAAGTATATTATTAGCTACTCGGGTGGTGCTCACAATAATTGTTTGTTTAACAAAGAGAAATACTTTATTGGTTTGGAAGTATATCTTGATGTCGAGCATCTCAAAAGTGTAAATTTTGTTATTGAAAAACAACTAGTTTATAAAGGGTCTGCAGTTAAGCGTAAATAGCCTAGCTTAATTTTTGCAGAAGCCTCCCATAACCAACTAACAAATGAGGATAGTAGTAATTGTTTACTTAATTCAACCCTGAAAAAAACATATTGTTACAATTTGATGAACATAAGCTATCGTCGGTGTTGGTCAGTCGTTTGCTGAAGGTGCTGTTGGTCCAAGGTTATCCTTGTATCGATATGAATTAGAGAATTATTTTTCCTTTAAGTACATGCATTATACATTTAGAAATATCATAACTTTTTATGTCAACAAAGATTCTGACGAGTGCAAATGAAGACTTTATGCATCAATTGATTCCATCACTGGTTTAATGACGATAAAGCGGTTTGTTGACACTCATACATGCAGACTCGTATTCATAAAAAAATCAGGCATTTGACATTTGATTTGACTGCGGATGAAATTCATGATTCGATTAGGACATGATATAGTGTGACAACAAACAATATACAGTCTTCCATGAAACAAGACTACGGTTTAGACATTTATTATCTTCTATCGTGGAATGCTTTAGAAAGGAAAGGAGGGGAATATTTGAAGATAGCATTCGACGTGTGCCTTCAAGGTTTCCATTCATGCCGACCTTTGTTGTACGATGACGGAACCCATCTAACCGGGAAGCATGGTGGTGTGTTGCTCCCAATGTTAGAAAATGATGGCAACAACGGTTAGTCCCATTATGCTTTTACACCTTGCTAGATACGTGTACCCATAATTTGGTTTTGTTTTAGTTGAAAACACATTGCTAGATATGCTTTATTTCTATGCGATTTCCATTTACATTGCGATTTAGGTGTCTATACCAGTCATGCTAGATATGTTATATTGAGTTTTCTAGATAGGTTGTATCTATTTTTTTAACGTTGCGATTTATTGTGGTTAATTCAATGTGTTTTACCTTATAACACCTCTGCGATTGCTTAGTTTATAACCAAACTTCAACAAACACTGTCAACAAATCTATGTACTACCAACCATTGCTATTTACATGTAAACTAGGACATTTCTATATACACTAACATGTGTAATACATTGCTAGATACACTAATATGACAATGTTATATACACTAATATGACATTGATATATACACTAACATGACATTGTTTGATACTCTAATATGACATTGCTAGATACACTAATATGATGAAGTAGAGGTTGCGTCTTATACGGTAGCCTACACCACTTTGCTATTTGTATAGAAAGAACGAAATTCTTAGATACTGTATCATTTGGTTAATACATTGTGATTTCCCTTTTTAACATTAATACTTTACAAACGAGAATATAAAATTCCTAGATACACTAATATGTTGTTGTAAATTTTGCGTGTTATGAGGTGGTCGTACACGACATTGCTATTTGAATTCTCAGAACGATATTGCTACATACTCAATCATCTGGTTAATACAATGTGATTGCCTTATGCAACTTTAATACATTTCATGGCAAATAGGACATTGCTGGATTTGTTAATATCTTGGATTAGAGTTTGCGTGTTTTGAGATAGTATATATTACATTGCTATTGACATGGAAAGTTGGAAATTGCTAGATACTCTATCATCGGGTTATTACATTGTGATTGCCTTATGTAAATGACTGTATAACCGTTTTGCTAGACACAATTTAAAATAGTCTCGTGATTCATTACTTAACTTACACATCAAACATATACACAACAGTTATCTCATTTGCTACAACAAGGTTACATAAAAAATGATGAGGTTACTTAATCCTCTCTAATGGTTAGTGATACCGTAATATGTTGCTTACGGCGTGACACATGTTGGGGTTACTTAATCCTCCCTAATGGTTAGTGATACTGTAATATGTTGCTACTTGAAATAACCATCAAATACACAATTAAACAACAACTAACAACAAATTTTTTAAATAGATTACAACTGCATACAAGACTTTACAAATGCCTGGATAACTCAACCCTCCCAAAAAATACACCATCTCTGAGAGTTGGTACATTTTACTTCATAAAACATAAAAAACATACTAAAGAAAACAACATGCTACATTAACTACCAGAACATCAATCATCATCCTCGTCATCCTCATTTGATTTTTCTTTTTCCTCGTAATCTTCCTTATTTCCCTCGTCTTCTTTCTCGTCTGTTTCCTTCTCATTTTTATCATCATCTAGTGTCAACCGGTTCGTCGAAATCCTTATTGTCCCAATTATCCCAATTGTCCCTCCTACGCTTACGTTTGGTCAGTTTGTTTGAGTCTGAGTCGTAACTATCAAATGACCACGAGTCGCCGGTGTCATACTCGTTCTCGAAATCGAATGACCACACGAAACCGTTTTTGGAGTCGTTGGATGAGTACTCTGACGTGGTGGTCCTTTTGTGCTCTCATTTTTATGGGCATATCCTATCCATATTGCAGAGGTACATACCATTTTTGAATGATGTTTTTCACGTACTCACAAACAAAAATCCCACAGTCAAAGCTGTTCGTTTCCTGTTATGGGATATCTCTCATTGTCTTGATTTTTTGTATTCACCCTTCACAACAAGTATGTATTTTTTCTTCATGCAGTAGGCCAACTGTTAAAGAATGCACCAGCTATAACATTGGAATTTATGTGATTGCTAAGAAGCGTAAGAGTATTCGATTGTAGCTTAACAATTTGGCCGTATCTAGCAATTACTGCTCTCGCATTTGCGATTCGTTCACAATAAATAGTTGTTAGGAAAGGGTCAAATTAAGGTAAAGCGGTTTATAGCATAGAACTTATTACCAGACTGTCAGTAGTATTCCTCGTCTTATCTCCAATATGTTTGATCCATGGCAACAGCGAGTTGTAGCTACTAGCAGTACCATTCTTCATATCAATAACCAACAATGTCTAATGGTTGCTTCCGTCCTTCTTAATGGTACACATAGGAACAAGTGCAATGTATGTCTCCGGTCTCATTGTTTCAAATAATTTATCCACAATGTTTGACACATCTCCCTTAATAGCCAGCGTTTTCTGCAAAAACAATTCATTATTATATGAAGTAGATTGTTTTGAATAACATAAATAATATGTGATGCACTTACAGCTAGAAAGTTGAAGCACGCTGACCATACATGAAAACTTATCATCAAACCCTTTCACATGTACGTTTCAATTTGCATCATGAAGCAGCTTATAAATTCAACCATCTATGATCTATCAATTTACAATTAATTTTTCAAACGTGTAAATGACAATGATTAAAACAAACAGCGCTGTCTACATGAAAAATCAATATATTGGTATGTTTTTAAACGGTATATTACCTTGAAATTTATTTTCAGTTTCGTACGGTAGCTTCTCAAATATAGCTCTCGACCAATCGTAGTTGTTCAAATGTACCTTGAAATTTATTTTCAGTTTCGTACGGTATCCACGTAGTATACAGTTGTCCAACCCACTGTATCTCCTGAAACTGAAAAGAACAGTGTCGAGCATACGAAAAATATCAATAGACGAGAAATGTCCTTCACCTCGTCCTCCCCTCCGTCACTAAATGCTTTCTCTATAGATTGCTGCAAATCAAACAACAACATACTACATTACTGCAAGAATACATCAAAACATAGATAATATTTGAGAATTAATTTACCTTTATCAATGAATTCAATACATATTTGTTATTCGTTGGCCCTCTCTTCTTTGCGCGGGGACTCAAAAAATACTTCTGCATTAGCCGAGAATCGTCCCACTTTAGGACCCGTCGCAATCATCTTTCCTGACACTTGATCCTGCACAACACAACCAGAAGGAAAAAAAGTGACATGACAATTATTATCAACCAATTGACCAACAAAAATAAGATTCGTGGAGAGGTCATGAGACATAAAAACATTAGTGAATGTGGAAGAAAGATCACCAACAACACTAATAGGCACATAATGACCATCAGCAGTGTTAATTTTCAGATCTTCATCATATTTTTTAACATTAGACAAAGGAACAACGGTATTGGCCATATGGTTTGAGGCTCCAGGATTGAAATGCCATGATGTGGAATAATGTTTTAGATTACCCGAGATTCCAAAAGCATAAAAAGTAGAAATTATCATTTTTTAAACCATTTCAGGAGTTAGTGTGTTTGGATTTATTGTTGGAGAAGGAACATGAACAATCGGCGAGGCAGTAGGCAATACAGTAGAACAAGCACTAGTGGAGGCATGTTAAGCAGTACCTTGTCATCGTTCAGGTCGAGTGGGACAAGCAGAGATAATGTGGCCTTGTTTCTTGCAGTAGTTGCAAACCTTTTTGGGACAATCCCGAGCAATGTGGCTGAAAGAATTACAACTATAGCATTGGATGACACGCATGTCTCTATTTTTATTTCTCGCTTGTGTTACATAAGCTACCGGAACCGGTGTACATATACTAGCTTGATGTTCAATATATGCCTGAGTTATCATTCACTGCTCCTCACGAAGAAGTTCACCCAAACATGCATCCAGAGATGGTACATGATGACGATTCATCAAATTAGACTGTGCGATGTCAAAATCCGGTCGTAACTTCATCAAGATCTCATATCGTCTACAGGTTGCATGCATTATCTGGATAGCAGAAAGAGCTGAAGCAAGAATATCGACATAAATTATGTCTGAATAATCTGCCCAAAGGTTTTGAAAACCTGAAAAATATGCTTCAATGGAAAGACTTCCTTGAGTGTAATTAGCCAACTCATACTCCAACTAAAATCTTCTAGCAGAGTTGTCTTGATTATAAATTGTCTTTAGATAATTCCACATACCAGCAGCGGTTTTATAGGGCTTCAAGGTGAGAACAAGATGAGGTTCAAGTGAACTAAGAATCCAAGTCATGATTCTAGCATCTTTTATTTCCCACTTGGACAAAGCATTAACATCTAGAGGGGCAGGATCACTCCCATCAATATGACCCCATAATTCGTTTCCCTTCACATACAATTGAAATTGAAATTCCCAAGCAGAATAATTTTTCCCCGTAAATTTAATATGAAACGGCTCGAATTTATCCAGTGACATGATGTAACCAAGAAAAACAGATCCATGAGAACAAAAATCTGAAATAAAACTAAAATCCCCAAATTCTCAAAAGAAAAAGATATCTCACTACCCAAATACTCTCGAAATTCAGAAAAAAAATCTGAAACTAAAAATCCTCAAATACTCTCGAAATTCAGAAAACCTCACCACCCAAAATACACGAAAACTCACCACCCAAAAAACTCTATGAAAAATCAATTACGCTCTGATACCATGTTAAAAGTATTTTCTTTCTGAAAAAATATATCTTATTTATCTTTTTGGTTCACCTTTTATACTAATTTATAGCAGTTACAACAATTAATACTAGAATCTTTATTTTCCTAAAATTGACGTAGACTATTGACTATAATTGATTATTATATATATTATACTACAATATATATAAACTCAATCTTTGAATCAATAAATTAGATATTAATCTAATTTATTTCCTGTAACACCCTCCCTCAAACTGATGCTGGTAAGTCAACCATTAACAATTTGCCAATAAGAAATTGATGTCGATGACGAGTCATAACTTTGGTGAAAATATCAGCCACTTGGAGATCATAAGAGATGTAAGGAAGATATATCACCCATTTTTCCAAATTATCTCAAATGGAATGACAATCAACTTCAATGTGTTTGGTACGCTCATGAAAACAGGATTGGTGGCAATCTGAATGGCACTAGTGTTATTAGCATGAAGAGGGGTGGAAGTTGTTTGAGGAAATCCAACCTTCTCAAGAAGACCGCATAGCCATACAATTTCGGAACAAGCACTACATATGGCACGATATTTAGCTTCAGTAGAGGATTTAGAAACACGATCTTGTTTCTTACACCTCCAAGAAATTAGAACATCGCCTAAAAAAATACACCAACCTGTAATAGATCGACATGTATCTGGACATCCAGCCCAATCAACATCACTATAGAAAACAAGTTGAAGAGATGAGCCAGCTGGAAAGAACAAACCACGAGTAGGCGAGCGTTGAAGATAATGAATGATGCGTCGAACTGCAGCCAGGTGTAGATATCGAGAAGAGAACATAAACTGGCTGACTTGATGAACAACATAGGATATATCAGGGCGCGTAGTTGTCAAGTAGATAAGACTCCCAACCAAGCGTCGATAAAGAGTATGATCATCCAAAAGGTTCCCTTCATTTTTCCTAAATTTAACATTTACCTCCATGGGAGTATCAGCTGAAGAAGCATCCTCCAGACCAACCAAAGTGATAAGATCTTGAATATACTTTTGCTGGTTCAAAAAAATACCATTAGCCAAACGATGAACTTCTAATCCTAATAAGTATGTAAGTTTTCCAAGATATTTCATATGGAAAGTTGCATGTAACTGTTTTTGAAGCTTATTAATCAAACTACAATCAGTACTAGTGATGATAATATCATCCACATAGACCAAGAGAAGGACTATACCCGATGTAAATGTGTGTAAAATTAAAGAAGAATCATACCGACTTTGGGCAAAACTGAAAGAAAGAAGTGTACGACGAAACTTTTCAAACCAAGCTCGATATGCTTGTTTGAGCCCATACAAAGAATACCTTAACTTACAGACATCATGAGGAGAAGAACTACTCATACCAGATGGAAGCTTCATGTAAATCTCTTCTTGAAGATCTCCATAAAGAAAAACATTCTTAACATCCATTTGATGCAACGACCACGATTGTGAAGCAGCAATAGCCAAAATGCTTCGAACGATGGTTATTTTGGCAACAGGAGCAAATGTCTCCTTATAATCAATCCCATATTCTTGTTTATTACCCAAAGCTACAAGATGAGCTTTATATCGCTCCAAAGATCCATCAGAACGTAGTTTCACAGAGAAAATCCACTTACTCCCAATTGGTTTAACTGTAGTAGGACAATGAACAATATCCTATGTATGATTCTCCTCAAGTGCTTGAAGTTCTGCTTGCATTGTGTTTTTCCAACACTCATGTTCCATGGCTTGTTTGTAGCTAGTGAGAATTGAAATACTGGATAAAGTAGTTACAAGAAAGACGGGGGAAGAAAAACCATACCTATCAGGGGGTCGAGAAGGACGAGCAGATCGATGAAAAGTTGTGGAATCAAGTGCAGGATCAGGTGTCAAGACAATATTAGAAAGGATCACAGTAGTGGGACCAGACTCATCTCGATTATGTAGTCGATATAAAAAACCAGGTTTAAATCTTTCTATAGATTTTGGAATATCAGAAAAACTTGGCATGAGAGATAAATATGCAGGAGGTGGATCGACATGAGATGGAAAAAATATTGATTTTAAAAAAAATCACATTCCTAGACACCTGAAGACGACGAGCATAAGGATCATAACAAACATAACCCTTATGAGGAATTGCATAACCAAAAAAAGCAAATTTTACAGATTGAGCCGTAAGTTTATGACGTTCATGAGTAGGGAGGTGTACAAAACAAACACATCAAAAGGTACGAAGATCAGAATATGAAGGAGAATGACCAAACAATTTATAAAAAGGAGAAACTTGATTTAACGTAGAAGAAGGTAAACGATTAATTAAAAAACAGCCGTAGAAAGTGCTTCACACAAAAAATAAGGAGGAACATATGATTCAAGTAAAATAGTTCTTACCACATCAAGAAGATGACGATTTTTCCTCTCAGCCACACCGTTTTGTTGTGGTGTCGAAGGACAAGAACGCTGAGAGAGAATCCCTTTATTTTGAAGAAAGTTTTGAAACTCATGTGACATGTATTCATCCTCAGAATCAGATCGTAAAACTTTAATATTGGCAGAAAATTGAGTGTCAAGATATGCAAGGAAGCGTTTAAAAACTGAAAAAACTTCAACTTTAGCTCGAAGGAAGTAAACCCAAGTAAAACGACCAAAATCATCAATCAATGTAACAAAATATTTGTAGTGTGCATGAGAAACAATGGGTGTAATCCCCCAAACATCACTATGAATAACATTAAAACATTGTGAAGCACGAGATGCATGATGAGGAAAAGGCAAAACCTTACTTTTTCTAAGTTTACATGATGTACAATCAAAAGAAGGATCTTGAGAAGAACTTATTTTATTTCCCAATAATCCAAAATGAACCAAAGTACGAAGGACATCAGAATGTGGATGACCTAGACGTCTATGCCACATTTAGTTTTGATGACCAACAACATTACAAGCAAACGAAAGAGAAAAACTAGGAATATCAGTGGAAAAAGACTTATATAATGGAAAGAGTCGTCCGACTTTAAGACCCGTTGCAATCATCTTTCCTGACACTTGATCCTGCACAACACAACCAGAAAGAGAAAAGTGATATGACAATTATTATCGACCAATTGACCAACATAAATAAGATTTGTGGAGAGGTTAGGAGACACAAAAACATTAGTGAATGTGGAATAAAAATCACCAACAACACTAATAGGCACATAATGACCATCAGCAGTGTTAATTTTCAGATCTCCGTCATATTTTTTAATATTAGACAGAGGAACAACAGTATTGGTCATATAGTTTGAGGCTCTAGAATCGAAATACCATGGTGTGGAATAATATTTTGGATTACCTGAGAGTCCAAAAGCAGAAAAAGCAGAAATTATCATTTGTTGAACCATTTAAGGAGTGAGTGTGTTTGGATTTGTTGTTGGAGAAGGAACATGAACAATCAGCGAGGCAGTAGGCAATACAGTAGAACAAGCACTAGTGGAGGCATAATAAGCAGTACCTTGTCGCCGTTCAGGTCGAGTGGGACAAGCAGAGATGATGTGCCCTTGTTTCTTGCAGTAGTTGCAAACCTTTTTGGGACAATCCCGAGCAATGTGGCCGAAAGAATTACAACTATAGCATTGGATGACACGCATGTCTCTATTTTTATTTCTCGCTTATGTTACATAAGCTACCGGAATCGGTGTACTGATACTAGCTTGATGTTCAATAGATGCATGAGTTATCATTCGCTGCTCCTCACAAAGAAGTTCACCCAAACATGCATCCAGAGATGGTACATAATGACGATTCATCAAATTAGACCGTGCGATGTCAAAATCCGGTCGTAGCTTCATCAAGAACTGATCTCGTCTGCTGGTTGTATGCATTGTCTGGATAGCAGAAAGAGCCGAATTAGGAATATCAGCATAAATTATATCTGAATAATCTGCCCAAAGGTTTTGAAAACCTGAAAAATATGCTTCAATGGAAAGACTTCATTGAGTGTAATTAGTCAACTCATACTCCAAGTGAAATCTTCTAGCAGAGTTGTCTTGATTATAAATTGTCTTTAGATAATTCCACATACCAGGAGCGTTTTATAGGGCTTCAAGGTGAGAACAAGATGAGGTTCGAGTGAACTAAGAATCCAAGTCATGATTCTAACATCTTTTATTTCCCACTTGGACAAAGCATTAGCATCTAGAGGGGCAGGATTACTCCCATCAATATGACCCCATAATTATTTTCTCTTCACATACAATTGAAATTGAAATTCCCAACCAGAATAATTTTTCCCCGTAAATTTAATATGAAACGGCTCGAATTTATCCAGTGACATGATGTAACCAAGAAAAACAGATCCACGAGAACAAAAATCTGAAATAAAACTAAAATCCCCAAATTCTCAAAAGAAAAAAAATATCTCACTACCCAAATACTCTCAAAATTCAGAAAAATCTGAAACTAAAAATCCCCAAATACTCTCGAAATTCAAAAAAACCTCACCACCCAAAATACACGAAAAACTCACCACCCAAAAAACTCTACGAAAAATCAATTGTGCTTTGATACCATGTCAAAAAAAATTCTTTCTGAAAAAATATATCTTATTTATCTTTCCGGTTCACCTTTTATACTAATTTATAGTAGTTACAAAAATTAATACTAGAATCTTTATTTTCCTAAAATTGACGTAAACTATTGATTATAATTAATTATCATATATATTATACTACAATATATATTGACTCAATCTTTGACTAAATAAATTAGATATTAATCTAATTTATTTCCTGTAACAGCATGAACCACTACTTCCCAAAGTAACCTAATTACAACTAAACAACTATCACCTCAAACACCGATAATTTCTAGAAAAAAACATAGAAACGAAGAACAAAGCAACGCAAAGAACTGTAACTGATGAAATAAAAAACATACAGATAACAACGGTTGTACCAACTAACGTTTCCAAACCAAAAAACCTCTACAATCATAAATAACGAGGTTCAAATGCATTTTCTTGGAACAATAATAATATAACTACCTAAGTATACGCCCGGTAATCGAAAGGCGGGAATTCTGTCAAACGACGTTGTTCACCGGCGTCAATGGCTTCGACTGGGTTAACCGGAGATGTCGACGGTATAATATACCAGTACGGTTGAGAAAACAGTTCATTTGAGACTGTGTTTATGGGTTCCGTATTGGGTCTCATTTCTCTCTCTTCAAAATTAGAAAAATAAAATTGGAGAGATTGGTAACCCAAAAGTATGGCTTAGGAGTAAAAAAAATAAATTCCAACCAAAATGACCCTTTTTATACCTAAAAGATATTTTTGTCCAATGTTTGGATTCATGTACTTTATAAAACTATCCTATTATTGGGTACTAATTTGTTATTTTTCTCTTAAAATCAGTATCTCATTTTATATTATATTTTATTATTTTTATTATAAAAATGTCTTATCTTTTGTTTACAATACTAAAGCACATGGGATGAATGTGCTTAAGGTATCGTTGGGTAAATCACGGCAGATAGCCATCAGTGTCTCAATGTGGGAATGGTCGGGATCTACGTTGGATCAAGGGCTGGAAGCTTCTCAATGGTTTTCAGACTATCTCTAGAAACCGAGCGGGCTTGCTTGTTTCAATGTTGGTTGGCTTGGATGATCATACCAAGATGTCATAAATTTAACACCAATAATGATAACCTTTACATGCGATAACTACAGGATCTGAAGCAAGACGTGTGGGTCCACAATATACTGCTGGTCACTTTGGTGTGAATTATTTTCCACTGAGGGTAATTCTGTCAGGTGTTTTGTGGTGTATTAAAGGTATTACATGTTTAGGTGGTTTGTAATGAGAGATTTGAGCTGCCTGATTGTATTAAATGTTCATTATTCTCATTAATGAAAGTGGTTGGGTATTTATACCCTTAATTATGGGCCTCATGGGTTTTCGGGCCAAATTCATAAAACCAGGTCGAATTTAAAAACCAATTAGTTTATTAAGTAGGTTACAAATTAGCTTAGTCAAAAAATGATTAGCTTTTAATACTTTTTTCCAGTTCGGATGGTTCAGTGGGTGGCTATTGTCTGAATTACCCCTGTCTGGTTTCTACAGTGAGTGGTGAGAAAATCCGGACTCATCAGTAGCCCCATTTTTTAGGTTATGTTCGAAGGCCTTTGGAAAGACCTAAAAAATTGCTCTTGAGCACCTGTGACAATGTCCAGACCAATTTCGATTTGTGTAAAGGATTTATCCGGACTGACAAAACTCTAAGAAACTCAACGGTTTGGCCATGGATCGTGGGACACATGTCCTTCTCTGATTCGCCTCACCGGCCGTTTTTCTCCTAGAACGACGCTCCCACTCATTTCAAAAAGTAACCTCTTCAATTAATGTTTGTGACATCAGCGCCGTCTTTAATCATTACTTCTATCTTTTCGTATTCTCTTAGGTTTCGGGGTATCTTTTGTTTCCTTTAGTATAAATTAACTCATTTTTCACTGTTTTACCATCTTCATCATCTTTTCACTTCTAATCTTCAAAGCTTTTATCTCTCTTTTGCAAAAACTCTTTTTGGTGTAAGTTTATGTTTACATCAAGAAACGCACTTGTAAAAGGTGGGCGGCTTAATCTGTCGGAGTTAGAGAAAGCACAAAGAGTCGAACGAGAAAGGAGTGTTGTTGCAGGCCTCCTAGTTTCTCCTATCGACAAATCTGAAACACCAAGTTCAGAGCCCGATTGAGGTTCGTCTTCTGCTAGAAGCTCTAAACCTAGAAGGTTATTCCAACCTAGTCTTTCACCAATTATCTCTGGCTCATCAGTCCAGGAATCAGAGCCTATTGTCGAACAAGAGCAAGCAGGTACAGGTACGAAAAGACCCTCCCCATTCATTTCCATGAGATCGGATGCTGACATCTCCCCAGAAAATCTAATAAATCGACGAAGAGGTCGTCTAGTAAAAAGCCAGGCTGTCGCTCCACAGTCTAAATCTCCAAAATCTGTGCCCTCTAAATCTGGGGCCAAAGACAAAATCTTAGGGTTAGAAGCACCCATTAAAGTTCCCAAGGACAAACTGTAGGGTCCGGAGGCTACTAGTTCAAGCCTTCGAAATGAGCCCTCCGGATCTAAGCCCCAGCTGGACCCTAGACCACAAAAAGAAAAAGATGCTCAACCATCCGAACAGCTTTCTGAGCCAACCACCAGCACTTCTCTCCCCAAAACAATCGGAAATCCTTCCATTGTAATGGAAGACGTAATGGAGGACAACGTTAAAGAAGCCTCTTTTAAGATCGATGTCTCCGGGCAGACTAGTGAGACTACCATTGTTAAGAAAAACAAGGGTAAAGAGAAGTTATGTTTAAAACACCCGGACCTGCCAGAGTGCCTTGAAGGAAAGGTGGGACCTTGCTTCCACAAAAAGAGTGTAAAGTATCTGCTAGCCATACAGAATATCAATTATGCTTTCATTCACACAGCTGAACTGGGCCGGATACGGACGAAGTGGGGAATCCCAAAGTCTGTTAAAGTGAGGATTCCGGTCGATCCGAAGATGCCAATGGATTGCAAGCTCAGTGAGATAATTTTCTATATGGAGTTATTCAACTGGGGGCTTAGGTTTCCCTTGGACTCAGAGATAATCAGATATTTCCATCTGATAAAGCTCTGCCCAAGCCAACTGAGCCCCAATGCTTGGTTCACACTCATGGCCTGCATTATGGCCTCCAGGCTCTCTGGAATTCCTCTTCCGATGGAGCAATTTGCTGCTGTGGCCAGCCTTTGCAAGAACCACATCATCCCCTTCTACCATTTTAACATGGGCGAATTTACAAAGTGGTGGATGACCTGCTTGAATCGGTGAAGAATTGGAAGACCCAATTTTTGTTCATCAGTGGTGCTTGGGAGAATGGGAGGAAGATTTAAGCTGGTGTCAACCCAAGCATGCTTACCATCAGATGGAAAAGCACATGTTAGTTTTTCATCATATTTTTTCTTTCCTTAGAAATTTTGTTTACTTAAACACTATTCTTCTTCTTTTGGTAGTGATGCCGAAGGAGTTTAATGACTATTTAGAGGAGGGGCAGACTACTTGTGCCAAGCTGAATGCTTGGGCTGCTTAGAAGTGGGGGAAATCGCTTCCACAACTGTTTCACCGGTGGCAACTTGGTGAGATACCATCTCTGGAACACCAGCGGTCGGAGAGACATGTCTTGGGAGGAATTAACTACTCCGCCCCCTCCGGAGGTCATTCTTCAAAAGACAGATGCAAAGGATGGAAATCTAGCTTTGCCGGGAAGAGCTAAAGCCCCAAGCAAGATGAAGGCCAAAAAAGGCAAGGCTAAGCAAGATGCAGCTGAGGTCAACCCAGGTGGTTTTGAGGAAACTGTCCCAACCAACCAGGAGGTGCAGGACCAAGGAAGGATTGATGTTGATTTGCTTCAAGTGGTGGAAGATAAAAGCACCAAAGAGGCAGTTGAACCTTCAAGACCCTCAAAGGCTCCCAAGAAAGGCAGAAAACGGGGAGCAAAAGGTGGAGATAGGGAGGCCAAGAAGAAAACCTCCAAGGGGGATGAAGTTGGTCTCCGGCCTCCGGAGTCTCTTCCTCCGGTCGACCCAACAGATCCAACTTATGCAGAAGAAATCCCAAGTGACTTTCACACTTGAGAGGGCACTGGAGGGGACATTAACATTGATGGGGTAGACATCAGTGGCCTTCAAGGGATTGGCCTTTACTTCGAAGACCTTGAGAATGATGACTTTGCTGGCCCTTACCTCCCCCCAAGCTCTTCGAACATAGTCACTTTCAATGGTAAATCTTTTTCTGTTTCAGGAGAGAAGGATATGGTGACCCACTCCTTGTTGAGCAATATTCAACCGATGCTCAACTTGGAGAAGCAAGTGCGAAACCAGTCAACTATCATCAACACACTCAACTCTGACAAGGAGAGTTTGTCTAACGACCTCCTTACTGCCAATCAAAGTGTTGAGGTATTAAAGAGAGAAAATGAGGAGCTGAAGAAGGGGAAGGAGGACTTGGCCACCAAGCTGGCCCCTTCGGAGGGGGTTGCGAAAGAACTTCAATCCAAGTATTCTAACTTGGAGAATAATTTTTCTACTTCAAAAGAGGAGGTGAAGGTTAAAGACAACATCATTCAGACCCTAACGAGCGAGAAAATTTTGCTTGAAGATGTTGTGTCTAAGGCTAAGCAAGAAAAAGACGACTTGTTAAAGGAGCAAGAGAAGATAATTCAAGTCAGGATTGATGCATACACCAACAAGGTGATAGACTCCCATTAGGAAAGGTACGCCAAAGTCAAATCAGACATGGTCTTGCTCTTTCATGAGAAATTTCCGAAGAGGATACTGGGAGATCTATGGCGATTCATGGAATACGAAGACCTCCCTCGCCATACCATGGCTGATAGTGATAAGAACGTTTATTCCGGTGGTTGGGATGATACTACTGATGAAGATGAAAAGACTGGAGAGAGTCCAGATGAGGAGATCGAAGATCCCAAGAAGAAACCAGGTGAGGTTGGGCCATCCAATAAAACTCAGCCTTAAAGTTTTTAACCATATTTTTCTTTAATTTTTGTGTAAACTAAAGTCCTTGGATGGCCAAAACAATTTTGTAACCGTGTCCGGCCCTTGTCCGGACAAACCTTCTCTTTATAAAACTCTAAAGTCCCTAGATGGCCAAAGCATTTTACATATTTAATATCATTCTCAGGCATCTGCCGGGTAGCTTCATCTTACACAACTCTTATATTATTTTATAGTTTTCCAATTTTGATGGCTCGTATTTAAATGACCTTTGAATATTCTAAAGTGAGAGTGTTTAAATTCTCCGATGAAAATTGTTTAAATGGTCATCACTCCACCGAATTAATCCGATCTGTTAGTCAAATCACTCCAAATTTAAAATGGCATCGAATTTTATTAAAAAAACCCGGACACCTCATTAAAACCTTCCCGAGCCACCAGGGTAGGAAAGAGTATGCCCCCAAATATTTACATGGACTTTAAACAAGTAAATATTTACATAGTCTTTATTCTAAATATAACCGGAGGTGTTCAATGTTCCAGGGGTGATTCAAAATCCTTCCATCTTTATATTTGAGCCTATATGTCCCAGGCTTAAGCTTTTCAGTTACCATATAGGGTCCTTCCCATGTTGGAGCTAGCTTGCCAAACTACTTCTCCTTGGTATGCAGGAAGACTTTCCTCAGCACCTTATCACCTGGTTGAAAATCCATTCTTTTGACTCTGGAAGCAAACCTGCTTCTCATCAAACCCTGATAGTGCGTGGCTCTAAGGTGAGCCTTGACTTTTCTTTCTTCCATCAAGTCAAGCTAGCTTCTGATTGCCTCTTCATTAGCTTTTTTGGAAAAATGGTGGACTAGGAATGAAGGGAGAGTGACCTCTATGGGAGCTATTGCATCCATACCATACACCAAGGTAAATGGGGACTCTTGTGTTGCAGCCCCAGGAGTGGTTCGGTAAGCTCATAGTACTTATTGTAGATAACTTGGTCACTTTCTAGCAACCCCTTCTAGATTCATTTTAAGACCGAACATGATGGTTCTGTTAGCTACTTCAACTTGACAATTTGCCTGTGGGTGGAAAGGAGAAGAGAAACAATGTTGAATTCCTCCAGAGGCACAGAAATTCTCCACATCCTTGTTATCGAATTCTGGCCCGTTGTCTGTAGTTATCTTTTGGGGAACTCTAAACCTGCAGCATATATTAGACAGAATGAATTTTATAACAGCTTTTGAATTTGTTCCTGCCAATGGGGCTGCTTCTACTGACTTTGAGAAGTAATCAATATCAACAATTATAGTTCTGCATCCTCTGGATGCCATGGGTAGAGGTCCCACCAAATCCAGCCGCCAACAAGCAAATGGTATTGGCTCAGAAATCGAATCTAAAGGGAAAGCTGGGATATGAATTTCATTACTGTATCTTTGGCATGGATCACACTTCTTCACCAACTCCTTGGTATCTTGTATTATGGAAGGCCAATAGTACCTAGCTAACAGGACCATTCTGGTTAAAGCCCTGAATCCACCGTGTGCTGATCCTTCGCCATCGTGCAATTCAAAGAGCACCATTTGGGACTCTTCGAATCCCAAACATCATAAGAGAGGCCTACTAAAGTATTTTTTTCTAAAGAACGTCTCTTAGGATGACAAAGCCTCGAGCCTTATACTTTACTTTTCTTGCCACTGCTTTTTCCGGAGGCAAGATGCCATCTGAGAGGTACTGGAAAAGAGGAAATCTCCAATCTTGAGGTTGATTTACTTGTATATTTAAACTTTCTTCTTTCTTGTTCTGACTGAGTTGAATGGATGGGCACTCTTGCACATGAATCCATGGGTATGGCTCAGAATAGGCTATGGTTGCCAAGGAATCTGCTAACGTATTTTCCGTTCGGGGTATGTGCTCATAGGTAATGTTTTTAAAATTAAGTACCACTTCTTTAAGGACAAATAAATATTTAACCAATTGCTCATTTTTTGCCTCAGATTGACCTTGTGCATGATGGATTAGATGTTGGGAATCGCTCATTAACCTGACCCTTTTGGCTCCACAAATTAGAGCTAATTTCAGGCCTGCTATAGCAGCTTCATATTCAGACTCATTATTGGAAGCCCTGAAAGCAAAACATATAGCTTGATACATTTTGTCGCCGTATGGAGAGGTTAAACATATTACATCACCACAACCCATTGTACTCGACCCTTTATCAGTCCGGACAACCCATACTTTCTTAGTTTTTTCAATTGTTGCTTGTTTGGTGTCTCTGTCTGAGTGAAATTCAACTAGTATTCAGCAACAGTCTGAGCCTTGACTGTTGTACGAGGGGAAAAAATCAATATCATAGTCTCCCAGCTCCACCGACCACTTGGTTATTCTGCTTGAAACATCCGCCTTTTGAAGAACGTTTTTCAAGGGAAAAGACGTCCGGACAATGATCGAATGAGACTGAAAGTAGGGCCTCATTTTCCTAGCAGCAATTACTAAGGCCAGTGTTAGTTTTTAAAGTTTCAAATATCTTTTTTCTGTATCAATCAAGCTTTTATTGATATAGTACACCGGACGAGAATAATTATCCACCTTCCTAACTAACACTGCACTTAGGGCGCAATCAGAAACTGCCAAGTATATGTAGAGTGTCTCTCCATCGATAAGTTTAAACAAAGTTTTAGGGGAGGATAAGTGCTTCTTAATTTCATCGAAAGCCTGGTCACACTAGGGAGACCAATTAAACTCTTTTGCACCTTTTGAAGTTTGAAAAAACGGGGCACACCTATCCGAAGACCTTGAGATAAAACGGTTTAGAGCAGCTAACCTCCCAGTCAATCTTTGTACTTCTTTAATATTCTGAGGAGGCTCCATCTTCAATAAAGCACAGAGCTGGTCTGGATCTGGTTGTATGCCCTTCTCACTTATCACATATCCTAAGAATGTTCCAGACTGCACCCCGAAAACACATTTTTCTAGATTCAATTTTAAATTTACCTTCACCAAGTTGGCAAAGGTTTCTTAGAGATCTGCCAAGTGTAGCTCTTCGTCCACACTCTTCACCATTATGTTATCGATATAGACTTCCATGTTTCCTCCAATATGGTTAGCAAAAGCCTTGTTTACTAATCTCTGATAAGTAGCCCCATCATTCTTTAATCCAAATGGCATCACCTTGTAACAATGGAGGCCCATATCAGTAACAAATCTAGTATGCTATTGACCCTTAAGATCTACTTGAATCTGATTATACCCGGAGAAGGCATCCATAAAGGATAATAACTTGTTCCCAGATGTGGAGTCCACCAATTGATCAATTTGGGGGACCAGATATAGGTCTTTTGGGCGATATAGGTCTTTTGGGCAAGCTCTATTAAGATCTATAAAATTAATGCACATACGCCACTTTCCATTTTTCTTCTTTACTAGCACCGGATTGGCTGTCCATAAAGGGTACTGAGATTCCTTTATGTGTCCCATTTTAGTAAGTCGGTCAACCTCTTGAACTATGACATCAGCTTTTTCCTTAGAAAAAGCTCTCCTCTTTTGTACAACAGGTGATATATCCCTCCGGATGGATAATTGGTGTGATATAATGTCTGCTCGCACTCTGGTTACATCAACATTTCACCAAGTGAAAACATGTTGATGGTTTTTAAAAAAGGCTAATACTTTACTCTTCAATTCCGACGTCATTTTGGACCCGATCTTGACACTTCTTCCTTCAGCCAGAGAGTGAGTTTCAACTTGTTCAATTGGTATTAAAACACCAGGGGTCTCTATGGGGTCATCAATTTCACCCTCTCCCCCAAAGGGCCCCTCAAATTGCTAATCCTCACTGATCCGAACTGCCCCCAAAGTTCGAGGGGCCAGTGCTGTTGCATAACACTCCCTTGCTACCTTCTGACTGCTTCGGACAACTCCCACTTGTCCTTGCACAATGTATTTTAAACATTGATGGACTGTTGAAGCCACAACATGCATCCTAGAGAGCCAAGATCTCCCCAAAATGGCATTGTAACACGTAGAACAATCCACCACAACAAAAAGTATTCTGACCATCTTCTTAAAATGGCCCTTGCCCATCAGAACTTCCTCTTCAAATTCCCCAATTACATCAGCTGAGCTTCCAGTGAAACCCACTATTGACCTGTTCGAATGCTGAATCACTACTGGATTCTTCATATGTTTATAAGAAGTTAAAAAGAGGATATTGGCTGAACTGCCGGTGTCCACCAGAATTCGTCTTATGTCATTGTCCTCAATGGAGGCTCCTATTAAAACATCATCTTTATGAGGACCAGCTATGTCCTTCAAGTCATCTTTATCAAAAAAAATAAAGGGAAATGTAATTTGCGATTGATAGAAAGTCATGCCTCCTTCCAGCTGGGTAGCTAAAGTATGAACATGTATCTTTTTCGAAGAAGGTATTGGTGCAGTCATGGTGTCTCCCCCAAATATTGTAAGTGACTCAAAAAAGCTGATGAGTCTGGACACCTTCTTGCAGTTATCTGTGATAACACCCACCTTGTTTCGAGTTGGATCAGGATCCAAATACTCTGACTCTACATCAAACCTTTCAATTATCACCATAGCCCCATCCGGAGCCGATGTTCCTGCATTGTTTGGGCCAGTCCGATGAGCATTATCAGGCCTATTTCCACTTCTTCTTTTAACATATACCCCCAACTTCCCTCTCTCAATCAAATTCTGTACTTCTTGTTTCAATGCGATACAATCTTCAGTGGTATGGCCAGTATCACGATGATACTGACAAAAACTATTATTTCGACTTTCCCTGGGAGATTGTAATGCAGTCGACTTTCTGAAATGTACTTTGTCTTTCGTTTTATCATAAATGGTGGCTACATTTTCTTTTAGTTCAGTAAACCACTTCGGTTGAACCCAAGGTCCTCGCTTATTTCTAGATTGCTGGCTTTGAGCTGGTGCAGCTGGGTGGGGTTGAGCCTTAGCCCTATTTTGACCCTGTCTGGCTTCCTTGGCCTTGTACCCGGACTGATTCTGGTTTTGATTTGGTGCAGCTGGAGCAGACCTCACTTACTGGTGCATCCTGGTTTTTTCGTTTCATCCACATTAATCTGTTTGCCGACCTGATTCAGTAAACCTCCCCATGTCATGGCCTTTTTACTGGTTACTGAATCAGCCAAATTTCCAGGGTTCAAACCCTGCCTCAGAGAAGCTATTGCTACTTGTTCAAAGCAATCAGCTAACCTATTTTTGGTGTTCATAAATCGACTTATGTATTCCTTTAAAGATTCATTTGGTTCTTGGGCACAATGGATAATAGTGTCTCCCTTTCCCTTTACTTCTTTACTTCCAACGAACTGCCTCTGGAAGGCCACCCAAAAAGTATCAAAATTTCTGATGCAACCTTGTGGCTGACTATTGTACCACTTCAGAGCACTCCCAGTAAAATATTGGGAGAACGCTCGACAAAGTAACTTATCATCGTCAAAATTCATCATAATGTTTTTGAATTGCTCCAGATGGTTATCTGGATCTTTACTGCCATCATATTTTTCCATCTTTGTGCTGTCAAACCTCTTAGGAAGGTTTCCGGACATGATCTAAGAGGACAATGTAGATTGTCTCCAATTTCGGCCACGACTAAATACAGTATCTTCGTTGGGAGTTGCAAACCTGGCTCATCATGAAAGGCAAAAGGATCCATTAACAATCGGTCTACATGCCTCCGGCCATGTCTATAACTATGAGACGACCCTTTACCCAGATGCCTCTTCAACCTTCCATGCCTATCCCTTTTCCTTGAATATTTTTTGACCAACTTCTGTTTCTTCTTAGAACGGCCTTCATCACTGCTGGATGATAGGGATTCTTCGACTATGTCTTCATTTGAGGAGCTGCTAGAAGATTCTGAGTCTGAATCTGAGCTCTCTACCGGTTTGGACCGATGAGACTTCTTTGAACTAGCATGAGTCTTTTTAGTGCTCACATGGGTTTTTGATGGCTCATGCTCTCTTGGATTGTCAGTATGGTGAACTGCTGACACTTTTGAATTTTCTTTCATACCCATCTCTGCCCTTTTAGCAGCCCTCAAGGCTTCTATCTCAATTTTTAGTCTATCTCGCTCCTCGATCGTATATTCATTGTTTTCTCCCACCACTTCTGCCAAAGCTGGTGGCACTTCCTAATCGTCCGGATTCATCCGAACTGGTTTTTCTTGATGGTTTCGAATGCTTGATTCAGGCACCTTCTTCTCCCACTGTGGTCACCAATTTGGTGTGAATTATTTTCTACTGAGGGTAATTCTGTCATGTGTTTTGTGGTGTATTAAAGGTATTAAATGTTTAGGTGGTTTGTAGTGAGAGATTTGAGCTGTCTGGTTGTATTAAATGTTCATTATTCTCATTAATGAAAGTGGTTGGGTATTTATACCCTTAATTATGGGCCTCATGGGTTTTCGGGTCAAACTCATGAAACTGGGTCGAATTCAAAAACCCATTAGTTTATTAAGTAGATTACCAATTAGCTTAGTCAAAAGGTGATTATCTTTTAATACTTTTGTCCAGTTCGGATTGTTCAGTGGGTGGCCTTTATCTGAATTGCCTTTGTCCGATTTCTACAGTGAGTGGTGAGAAAATCCGGACTCATCACACTTCACAATGTTTGCAGATTTATTTCCATTTTTATTTAATAGTTATTTTTAAATTTCTTTTATATATCTTATCATCTTCTTTTTCAATAAAATAATGGGAAAAAGCTTCAATGAAGTTTGGATAAAATCGGTCGTTTGATTAAGAATGCCGTTTTGAGCATCAATTTTGACGCTGATGCTAGTGTCAATGTTGTTGACTCGATAGATCAACCTAACTGTGGATTAGTAGAAAAAAGAGGGTGGAGGAGAGTAAAAGAAATATATGAACGAAGTAAGCAATACGTTTTTGTTGCTGCTACACTTCCAGTGAATGGAAAGAAAAATGCAGGAGTAGTCTTGAAACGCATGTTTCCTGATGCTCATTTGATTAGTGGAAGCTATCTTCACCGTCATAATCCCAGATTGAAGCAGATTTGGATCCAAGTCAATGTTGATAGACATGTGGATGCACTTATTGAGGCTGTGAAGCAGGATATTTTTAGAATTATTTAGAAGCTGTTATTTTATGTTAACAGTGTGTGTATTTTGGTTGTCCTCTGAAGCATGCTTTACTTTACTTATATCTTTTATTTAACTTGTGTCAGTCATTTAACGCGTGTTAGTGACTTTTATGTGTATTTAAACCAACAATTTTATTAAATCAATAAAGTCTTTTCTTTTCACATTCCAGTAACTCCTCTGCCTCTCTTATTTTCATTTACTCTTACTGTTAAACCTTTGTCTTCTACACCAACAAAGTGGTATCAGAGCCCTCTTCTTAAGGGATTTGTGAGGTTAAAATGGAAAGATATTTTTCAATCGCTACACCACCAGTCTTCGATGGAGATAATTATCAAATGTGGGCAGTTCATATGGAGACTTACTTGGAGGCTTTAGATCTTTGGGAAGCAGTAGAAGAGGATTACGAAATCCCTCAACTTCCAGCAAACCCTACTATGGCACAGATAAAAGTACATAAGGAAAAGAAGACGAGAAAATTAAAGGAAAAAAACTTGTCTATTTTCCGCTGTATCTCAGATGATATTTACACGAATAATGTCTCTCAAAATAGCCAAAGAAATTTGGGATTACCTCAAGGCTGAGTACGATGGAGATGAAAGGATTCGTGGAATGAAAGTCCTAAATTTAATTAGGGATTTTGAGTTGCAGAAGATGAAGGAGCCTAAGTGCGTGAAAGAGTATTCAGACAGACTTCTTAGCATTGCCAACAAGGTGAGACTGCTTGAGTCTGAATTAAAAGACTCTAGAATTGTTGAAAAGATATTAGTGACGGTTCCAGAGATGTTTGAAGCAACCATTACTACTTTGGAGAACACCAAAGATCTATCAAATATCTCTCTTACAGAACTCTTAAATGCCTTACAAGCACAAGAGCAGAGGAGGTCTATGAGGAAAGAAGAAGTGATTGAAGGTGCCCTACCTGTAAAGCATCAAGACAGCAACATGTATAAAAAAAACTTCAAAAAATCAAGGGACAGTGGAGATTCATCTAGCAATTATCAAAAAAGAAAAGAAGCAGATGTCAGAAAATATTACCCGCCTTGCTGCCATTGTAAAATTAAAGGTCATCCACCAAACAGGTGTTGGAGGAGACCTGATGCTAAATGCTCCAAATGTAATCAAGTTTGACATGAAGCTGCAATTTATAAAGTAAAGGGTCAAAAGCAGATGCGCGTGTAGTTGATCAACAAAGAGGAAGATCAACTGTTTGTGGTCACTTGTTTTTCAGGCAGAGAATCTAGTGAAAGCTGGTTGATTGACAGTGGGTGCACAAATCATATGACATATGATAAAGAACTCTTTGAAGAATTAAAGGACACTGAAGTTAAGAGAGTGAGGATTGGAAAAGGTGAACACCTGAAAGTCAAGGGAAAAGGTACATCAGCTATAACAAGCTATGGAGGTACAAAGTTTATTTCAGATGTTTTATTTGTATCGAAAATTGATCAAAATCTGTTAAGTGTTGGTCAATTGCTTGATAAAGGCTGCAAATTATTGTTTAAGAATAAACAGTGCCTCATCAAAGATGTTAGCGACAAAGACTTGTTCAATGTTGAAATGAAAGGAAAATTTTTTGCTCTAAACCAATGGAAAATGAGCAGATGGCTTTTAAATCCAGACCTGGTGCTACTGAGATTTGGCATAAAAGACTTGGCATTTTCATCATCGAGGGCTGCTTCATATGCAGTCAAAAAAACTGGTCGAATGACTCACAGACATTAATGATGACATGCCTCATTGTCGGGCTTGTAATTTTGGGAAGCAACGCAGGAAACCGTTTCCTAAACAAGCGTGGAGAGCCTCGAGAAATCTACAGCTGGTTCATACTGATCTCTGCGGTCCTCAACGAACACCATCACTAAATGGTAATCTCTATTACATAATTTTTATTGACGATCTAACAAGAATGTGTTGGATTTATTTTTTAAAGCGAAAATAAGAAGTTGGTGGTGTGTTTTGGAAATTTAAATCAAGAGTTAAGAATGAAAGTGGATGTTTGATTCAGACTATAAGGTCTGATAATGGCGGGGAATACACTTCAAAAAAATTTAACAGGTTTTGTGAAAATAATGGAATATAACATCAATTGACAGCACCATACTCTCCTCAACAAAATGGAGTCAGTGAAAGAAGAAATAGATTCATAATAGAGATGACGAGATGCATGCTTCATGAAAAAAATCTTCCAAAATGCTTTTGGGGAGAAGCAGCAAACACTGCTGTGTACTTACAAAATCGAATTTCGACGAAAGCTGTAAAAGACTTTACGTCATTTGAAGCTTGGTATGGTTACAAACCTTCTTTGAAGTTTCTTAGAATATTTGGATGCCTTTGTTTCACTTATATTCCACTGGTCAAGCGAGATAAGCTTGATAAAAAGGCAGAAGCTAGAATTTTTATTGGGTATAACAGTATATCCAAAGCTTATAAAATTTTCCAGCCACTTACTGGTCGAGTTATAGTGAGCCAAGATGTTCATTTTATTGAAAATGAGCAATGGAATTGGGAAGAATCAACCAAGGTGAACCAGAATTTTTATTCAAAAAACAGTTCAATCAATGGTAGCATGATAGAAGAAGAAGAACCTAGAGTTGAGGGGCAAGATGCTTCAGTTGATGATGCTCCGGTAAGAGGTACTAGGTCTCTGTCTAATATTTATCAAAGGTGTAATGTAGATGTCTGTGAACCTACAGGGTTCTGTGATGCAAAAGACAGTCAGCATTGGATGGCTGCAATGCAGGAGGAGCTGTCGACGATCGTAAAAAATAAAACTTGGGAGTTGGTTGATCGACCTCTAAACAGAAAAATAATTGGTGTAAAATGGGTTTTCAGAACAAAGCTAAATTCAGATGGTTCAGTTAACAGATTCAAAGCAAGACTTGTTGTAAAAGGATATGCACAAGTGTTTGGAGTGGACTATTCGGAAACATTTGCACATGTTGCTAGGCTTGACACAGTAAGATTACTGCTTGCTCTTACTGCTCAAAATAGTTGGAAAGTGTTCCAACTTGATGTTAAATCTGCGTTTTTAAATGGAAATTTGCAAGACGAATTTTTTTTGAACAACCTGAAGGTTTTGTAAGCAGAGGGAATGAAGATAAAGTCTATTTGTTAAAAAAGGCTTTATACGGCCTAAAACAGGCTCCGCGAGCATGGTACAGCAAGATTGATGATCATTTGGTGGGTCTTGGCTTTCGTAAAAGTCAATCTGAACTCACATTGTATGCCAAGAATGAAGGTACAAATACCTTAATCATTTCTCTTTATGTAGATGATTTGTTAATTACAGGAAACAACGTTGATCAAATCAATCAGTTCAAACTCGAAATGGAAGAGGCTTTCGAAATGACAGACCTTGGTCTGATGTCATACTTCCTTGGCATTGAGATCAAACAAATCCAAGATGAAGTGTTCATATGTTAAGGAACGTATGCAAATCAGATACTTAAAAATTTTCAAATGGAAGATTGCAAAGCAATGAATACTCCTATGAATCAAAAGGAGAAGCTGGTCAAAGATGATGGTTCTGCTAAGGTTATTGAAGCTGAGTTCAGGAGTTTGGTAGGTTGTTTGATGTATTTGACAGCAATCAGACCGGACATATTAAATGTTGTAAGTATTCTCTTCAGATTCATGTTTTGTCCCAACGAAACTCACATGACAGCAGCGAAAAGAGTTATCAAATACGTAAAGGGGACTTGGAATTATGGACTTAAGTTTTTGAAGCAGAAATAGATTAACTAATTGGTTTCTCTGACAGTGATTGGGGTGGCTCGATTGATGATATGAAAAGTACATCAGGTTACTGTTTTTCCCTCGGATTAGGTATATTCTCTTCGAGTTCAAGAAATCAGGAAACAGTAGCTCAATCCACTGCTGAAGCGGAATTTATAGCTGCTGCAGCTACTGTTAATCAAGCTCTTTGGTTAAGGAAACTTCTAGTTGATCTAAACATGGAGCAAGAACAAATAACTGATATACTAGTTGATAATCAAGCTGCCATTGCGATCTCAAACAATCCGGTCTTTCATGGAAAGACTAAGCACTTCAATATCAAGCTATTCTTTGTTCGAGAAGTTCAAAAGAGTGGTGATGTGAGTCTGCGTTACTGCAAATCTGAAGATCAGATTGCAGATATTTTCACTAAACCTCTGCCACTAAGCAAGTTTGAAGATTTGAGAAAAAAACTTTGAGTTTGCAGCTTCTAAACAAGGAGGAGTGTTAGAATTATTTAGAAGCTATTATTTTATGTTAACAGTGTGTGTCTTTTGGTTGTCCTCTGAAGCACGCTTTACTTTACTTGTATCTTTTATTTAACTTGTGTCAGTCATTTAACGTGCGTTAGTGACTTTTATGTGTATTTAAACCAACAATTTTATTAAATCAATTAAATATTTTCTTTTCAAATTCCAGTAAGTCCTCTGCCTCTCTTATTTTCATTTACTCTTACTGTTAAACCTTTGTCTTCAGCACCAACGGATGTTACATCCGAAAGACTGGATGATCATGTCGGTGAAAGTAGAACCATGGTGTTTGCAAATACTGTTGTGGCTGATATGTTACAGAAAGCATAGATTCAATGCTATCGATACCACAAAGATCACTTTTTGGAGGATCGTGCTCAAATATTAGCTGATTTCATAGAGAAAAGTGAATTTTTAGTGTGCACTAACGCAGCTGCACGTGGTGTGGATATTCCCAATATTTGGCACGTTATAGAGGCAGACTTTGCAACTTCTGCTGTAGATTTCTTGCATAGAGTAGGCCGCACAGCTAGAGCTGGCCGTTACTAACATGTACTCCCTCCGTCTCATAATATTAGTCGTTTAAGGTTTCTTCACCAATATTAAGAAAATTAATAATGACTTTGAAAGAATAAAAGAAAATAAATTTGATTGGTGGAGTTAATAACTTATGCAGAAAGTTAACTATTTTATTGGTTGAAGGTGGAATACATGTAATAATGCTGCATTGGAAAACGAGAACGACATATATTATGAGACAAAAAATCTCTTCTAAAAGACACATACTATGAGACAGAGGGAGTACAATGAAGCTAATCGGGATCTAGTTATACAATTCATCAGGCCGCAAAAATTAGTCAACCGGTGGAGACAGCTTTTAGCAGGAAAAGAAGCTTCAGGAACAAGCTAAAGAAGAAATCTTCCCTTAAAGAAGAAGAGTCGAGGCTTCCATTAGTGAATTAGCAAGACATTAATGAAGTTGGTACAATGAGGAATGTAAACTTGACTCATTTTAAATGTATGGAATTTTAGTAATGTATAGATATGTCGATATTATTCCGAAAAAGGAAAAAAAATCCCCTTTCTCAGTATCACTTTCGAATTTTTTTTATAAATATTATGGCTTTTTTAAGCAGAATATAGCAAATTTTGTAATACACTATTTTCAAAGAAAAAAAGTTAAAAAGTTAAAATTTAAATATAAAGGATAAAAATGGAATTAAAAGTCGAGGAATCTGTGAGACTCGTACCATTTAACTATGGAGATATATGGCTGAACCAGAAAAAAGACCACGTGCGGAAACTAGATTTATGGATTTTCAATAGTCGAGAGACCTTGACCGGTAATTTTTTAATTGAGGGAATAAATGAAAAAAAACGGCGATAGTCGATGAACTATATTCAGATTTAAGGTATACATATAATTCAGTTATGGGCACGACTAATCTAAATATTTATATTAAATATTTATATACAAGTATACGTATAATTAAGTTATGGACATGACTAAAATGAGATTTTATCCTTTTTTTTATATAATTAGATCTTCGAATCATAGTTTTTTTTTATAGAAACGTGAATGATTAAAGTACCATAACATATAAAAACCTAAATTTTAGCTTTAAATTCATTTTATACCACAATCACTTACATCTACCCACCTCCAAACAATAATCCTAATCCTAAAATCTACCAAAAACCCATTAAATCTTTTACCGCCTATGGATTTAAGTGACATGAATAATGATTTTAGCTACAATGTTGATTTTTGTTCGGATGAACCACTAACTGATCATCTACAAATAGATATTGATATACATTTATACGATTTTTTTTATTTCCAGCACATAATTCGCAATCGTGCGTCGCGATGTACATGACCACACAAGAACATTCTTGGTGTTGGTAAAATCGCGTAAGAGCATGTGTGAATTTACGAAAATTGCGGGCATTGTTCTTGCGCGAGTTTACCAAATCAATGCACAATTTTTTCAAAATCAAAATAATTTCATGCGCTAATTTGCCCAATTACATATACAATTTATGCGTGGATTTCCATTATTGTGAGCATGATCATCCTCCAACTATTTTTTTTGTTAATTGAATAAATTAGGATATTGTGGTACTTGTTCTTATACACTTTATAGGAACCGGAACAACCACCATGTTCCATAGCCAGTTACATCCAAAATTTTACTACATAAAGTTATTACACCTAATCCGATTTGGTTGCATAGGTTGATATGAAAAGCACCCAGTTAAGATTCATTACTTTGATCGATAAAGATGATGACAATAATAAAACAACAAAACTCCTAAGATGCATTTTAAGTGCGAGAGACACGATGTTTATAAACACAACCCCAAACCGGGGTTTGTGAATAAACGCCAAGATTGTTCATCGAAAAAATCCGATTGTCCATTCACGTTAAGAAAAAATCCGGTCTTTGAACTACCTACTTTTTAGAAATTGGTAATGGTAAAAAAAACACAACCACCAATTGCTTTTACACTTGGGTGGACATTCACGAAATAATTCGAGTATATGTCGATTGAACCTACGAAATAATTGATTCGAAGCTCCCAATGAGTCACGGACACAGCAGGCTCATCGCCTGTTTCGTGATTCCACTGACTAAATAAACGTCCGCACAGATCCACGCGACACATTGTTTTGGAATACTATATGCACGCACAATACTATTACATGTATATAACTTAATTGCCTATATAAGTTTTGTGCACAATTATACTTTTTGCATTCATATAACTTATTTTAATTTCATGTAAAGTACAAATGCATATTGAAATTTACATGTAGAGATTGAACGTTAGAAATGCTATTGAATTTTACATTTATGACATATGTAAATGGACAAATTTTGCATTTCATACAAAATATCTGCAATAGCAATTACGAAAGTTATTTTGACTTTTATCAAACAATTTTTCAAGTTGGATCCAACCACAAACTTCCGCATAGGCCATATGTTAAATATACTTTGAAAAAACGTTATTTAATTTACATGCAAATAAATCAAAAGATTTATATTAATTTGAGTATCAGTCCAAAACTTTAATACTATCCCATTTTACAGATAATATCATCGACCATAAATTTAAAATTCGAACATTTTTTAATTTAGTTTTATGGGAAAGCTATGATACTGGTTTAGAAATCTCATATTTATAATTAACTTGAAATCCTCCTACAATAATGCACAATAAAGATTTACTTTCTTTAACGATAAAACGAAATTTTATTTAATATAAATATGGGCCTGAGGTATGGAGACCCAGAATGGCTCAATACCCTAATCATCCAACCCGATTCATAAAAGATATAATAAAAAATTCTAATTTCAGAGATGTATCAGTCTCTTTAAAATCGAGAGCACCTCCACATGCATTTCCTTCTTCAAAGCCGCTTCTCGAAGAGGAAGATTTCCTGAGTTTAGGGGATTGAGGCTTCCAATAGATTTGAAGAATAACCATTCCATGAACTTTGATGCAAGACTTCGACTTCCGTGAGCTTTGGCTCACTAAAGCAACGACATCTTTTCCGATTAAAGTAGGACTCACATAGATCTTAACTTTCTGTAAGTTCTTTCTATCGCGAGAAGATTTTGAATTAGAAATTGAGATTATTGTGAAGAAATTTAGAGAATAATTAGATTGATGACTTAGCTTTGATGCTTTGTTTCCACAGTTTGAGCAAAAGCAGCAGATTCCTGAGGCAAGAAGACCAGGATGGTCCATCTTCTACGAATAATGGTCGACGCTCACCCAAAGTACCCTTTCTCTTCTAGCTTGGAGAGGAGAAAGGTCCGGAACAAGGTGTAGTGCACTAGAGAAGAACAAGGTCCGATATAGGCATTAGGATCCAGCTTAACACGAAGATGCAGAAGGGAACTGGGAAAAACATCAATTCAAATTCAAGAGTTCAAACTTGAGCTGGCAAGATTTTCCTCTGGAAATTAAGAGAAGTACCAATGAAAATGCTTGCATGTTGATAAAGAAGATGGAACTTGAATGATGTTTTCTAGGAAAGGAGCTACAAAAGCGCAACAACATCTCATTCGCAAAGAGGAATCTTTGATTCAGAGACTAAGGTAACAAGATCAGCAACCCCAGATATTCATTAAGACTACTTCACGGTTCTGATTAAGATTTCATCTGACAGGAATGAAACTGCAAATTAATGACCTCAATATCTTCAGGGCCTCAAAATCCAACCTGCAACATTGAGAAAGAAAAGACTGCTACCCTCAAGTAGAAAGTTAGAGCCTTAATTAGTGGTAAAGACTTCTCTTCAATCCTCTATGTTCAGGCAACCTAAATTTATGCTTTCTAAAATTATAATTGCTTTCAGATGCTTAGGAGCGTGACTATCCTTAAAGTTTATGTTTATATTTCAAGGTCCATTTGGCAAGCCAGTCGGCCGCCATATTTTGGGACCTTGAAATGTTGCAGATGGTCATATTCGAAGAGATGAACATCCTGCAGCATTTAAGGGCTAGGTTTAGGTGATAAGGGTAATTTACTCAATAGAGCATGTTAGTAATAATCTCAGAGTTAGTCTCTATTTAGACCTTATCCCACTTGTTTTGATTACAGAGAATGTGGCCATCTAATAGAGCCCTCAGCTCATCCATAAGAGGGCTGAGCTTACCATACAAATTAGACGCACCAATAATAAGCTTACCTTGATGGTTCCTAATGATAACACGGTGTTATTAATACCTCCTCCAAGTCTCTTCATTCCTCAGGGTAGCAACATCAATGTTTAACTTTAAAAAACCAAGCTTAGGTGGAATCCACTGATTATAGAAGACCTTAGTAATAGTTTTACATCCCAACATTTTAGAGATATTTGTATATCCTTTCCAGTGCTTAATCCTGAGAGAGTTAGAAAAATCTAAGCTTAAGATAACATTATTAACATACATGATAAGCAAATCAGTGTTGACAGTTAGATCACTGAATTTGGATTTATTTCTCTAGTGCCAAATAGTCCATATGATGATTATATGAATAATTGTCCTGATATGGGTCTTAGAATTGGTAGACCAAAACCAAAATTTTAGCATATGGGTGATAGTCATATGCTTGAAGATCTCGATATTGAATAAGAAGAAAAAAATGGCTCCAGATACTCCAAGCTAGACCACAATTAATGAAAAGATGCTTAGGGATCTCAGTATTCATACAAAATTGACACTTGGAAATAATATAGAAATGTCTCTTCCAAAGAACAGTGTCAATAATGATGTAGTTCTTGATAAATTTCCAGGCTAGGAAAGAGTATTTTAGAAAAGACCGAGTTCCACAGTCTACCGTATAGGAAAGTTGTGCTTAGCTCTAAGATGATTCCAAGTAAGCTTGGTGTTGAAATTATTATCATTGGAGAGTTTCTAACTAATAACATCTTCATGATTGGGATTTATCTTTAAGCAAATTATCTTATCAATATCTTCTTTTTAAGGAACATACTGAGCTTAATTTGATCCCAATTGTCATTCTTCTACAACAAATATTTAACTAACTGACTTTTGTATCCCATGTTGTTGCAGTTATCATTCAAGGAAACAACAGGAGGCTCCCTATACCAGCTGCCAAGCCAAAATTCAACATTGCCTCTTTTAAGCTTCTAGGTAATGTTTTGCTTAACGGTTCTCTTGATTTTAGACATTCTTCTCCAGATACTAGATCTAGGTTTACAGTAAGCAGCCTGAAGAGGGTGAATATTCTTGAAGTAGGTCCTATGCATAAGTCTATCCCGTAGGCTTTTTTTGTTCCTGAAGTTGTACCAAATTTTGCACGAATAAGAGTTGAATATCGTGGATGTAGCGCATGTTCAAGCCTCCCCCATAGTATGTCTTACAGACATCTTTCCAGGTAAACCAATGAATTCTTTTCTCTATTGAGGAGGAGCCCCAAATAAATTTATTAAAAGATCCCCTCTATTCTTTTTATAACAGAGTTAGGGGGAATAGAGCTTTGGATCCAATAGTTGATAATGGGCATAGGAGAAGATTCAATCAAAGTAAGTATCCCCGCAAAAGACAGATTCTTTTCTTCCCAATCGTTAATCCTTTTATTGATTTTGTTGATGAGACTAATGAAGTCGCTATATTTATTCCTGCAGTTAAGAGTGACTCCAAGATACTCACCAGACAAGGAACTTGCACTGAATCCAAAGAGGTTAGATATAGTGACAAGTCTAACATTATTTATAGTAGGAGGAAAAATAATTTTTGTTTTTTCCTTATTGATAGACTGACCAGAAAACTTATGGTAAGTGTCAAAAAATTTGCCCAGCTTCTTAGTAGACTTTATTAAGCTGTTAGTAAAAAATAAAATATCATCTGCAAAGACTAGAGTAGGAATAGTCATGTTGCCCCTAGAATAGTATTGCATATCACAGTTTTCCGTAAAAAGAATGTGTAAGCCCCTTATAAAAACCTCTTCAGCAATAATAAACAAACGGGAGGAAAATGGATCCCCTTGCCTAAGCGCCCTTTTGGTTTTACAGAAGTAAAAAACATTCCCATTTAGGAGAATAGAAATGTAGACATAACTAATTAAATTGTTAATTAATTCTATGAAACAAACAGAGAGCCCAAAACTTTTTAGGACTTTAAGAATGAAGTTGTGAGAGAGCTTGTCGAAAGCTTTCGACATATCTAGCTGAACCATAATAATATCTGACTTTTTATTCTTATTAAGGTTGTAAAGAATTTCTTTAGCTATTAGGATATGTTCCTGAATAGTATTATTAGGAATAAAAGAAGCCTGATTTTTAGATATAACTTTGAGAAGAATAATTATCAGCCTGTTATTCACTATTTTAGACATAACCCTATTAAGAATGCTACAAAAGCTGATTGACTTGTAGTCCTTCCAAGAAATAGGATTAGAAGTCTTAGGGATAAGACAAACATCAGTAGCAAGCAGTGGCGGATCCAGGACTAAAATTTAAGGTATGTCCAAAAATATCTAGATTATCAATGTATAAAACACTTTTTTCTCCACAAATGTCACTAAACAATCATTAAGCCATGAATCGACCATTCTATTTCTCAACTAATTATTCATATATTTCATACGATAAAATATGCGCTCAACACTTGCGGTAGCAACCATAAGGACAAAGCTAGCTTCAAAAGTGTGTACACAAATCCAAATATCTTGTGTTTTTTGTACGAACAAGAGTCTTACATAGATTTGAGATACTCTTCAAATTGGAAATGGTATCATTTATCTTGACACATGCAATATACGTCTCAAGTTGGCTAGACAACTCTTTATCACTAATATTTCCAAAGTCATTTTGGCAGAACCTTGAAAATCTCACAAGTGATTTAGTGTCAAAATATTGAAATGAACTACACAATTTGTGGTCCATAAATTATAAATCAATGAATAAAAATTAAAAATTAAATCAAAGTCTTGAAATGATGAACAACATCGTGTTAGTAAAAAAATACCAAATAGTTAACAACCATAATTTATGGTCCATAAATTATAAATCAATGAATAAAAATATAGTATATAAAATATTACAAATTTATCAATATAAGATATTCTAGAGAATAAGTGATTTTCAAATACATCAACATAAAATATGCTACAAAATCAGTAATTTGCTTAATTATTTCCATATACAAAATATTATTTATATTGGAATATTGTGTACAAAATATTCATTGAAATAAAAGGATCAGTATAATAATTTGCATAAATACATTTAAGACAGTAATTTGCTTAAAAAGAATCTTTGCAATAATTTTCTTAAATACAAAACATTGTTTACATGCAATATCACAAATTCATCAATACAAAATATGCAAAAATATCATAATAATAGTAATTTGTCAATCAAACATTTTAAATTAGTATAGTAAATAATAATATTACTTACTTAATATTGGAATTTGGCCAAATTCCTTTAGTACTTAAATAATTAATTACTTACTTAATAGAAAATTGCTAGTTCCATGTTGCTTTTATTTGAGAGAAGAAGTTAAGAAAGAGACAATGTGCAATTAAGAGAAAATAGAGGAAAAATAAAAACTTTAAAAATGTAAAAAAAGAGTGAAATAAATAAAAACATTTAGGTTTCGAATAGGTCTTGAACTCATAACCTCGAGTATATTACTAGAAAACTTGAAAACATTTAGGTAAAACAAAGTAAAAGTATAAAACATTTAGGCATCCAATAGGTCTTAAACTCAAAACCTCACATACATTACTAGAAAACTTAACCATTATACTAGATTTATTTTTTTGATTCAGGGTTGTCCTGGGCATACACATCTCCCCCTAAATCCGCCCCTGGTAGCAAGAACCCCTTTAGAGAATTTATTTCCTTTGATCAAGGATATCATGGCCTTAAATAAATCACCTTTTATAATGATCCAACAAGTTTTACACTGTTAAAACCATCCATGCCTGCAGCTTTAAAAAGTTTAAGATTGCAGATTATATCATATATTTCTTTTTTAGAAGGGTCAGACATCAGATAAGTATTATCAGAGGCATATACAAGTCTAGGAATACTATTAAATATGGAGCTGTTTATCAACTCATCTTCGTGGTCTTTGTAGGTATATGAAGAGTCACTTAGAAGGTCTATGAAGAAGTTTGCAGATGAAGCCCCAACTTGCTCATTTTCAGTAAGCCAAACACCATCTTCTTTAATACTGTTTATGCTAGTATATTTCCTTCTTTTCTTGACAAAATTATAAAATAATTTTGTATTTTTGTCTCCGTCACTAAGCCAACTTGTATAACATTTTTGAAACCAAAAGCTTTCTTCTGTTTTAAGAGCAAGAGTAAGATCATCTTAGCCTTATTAAGATTACATTTAGATTCTAGACTATGACTAGATCGATGGATGATTTCCATCTCCTTAGCCTGCCTTTCAGCCTCCTGCACTTTCACAAAGATATTTATAAAATAGTTTTTATTCCAATCTTTCAAACCTTGTTTGAGTCTATTAAGTTTCTGCCAGAAAATGAACATATGGTAGCCCTCTAATAATTTATTCAAATTGTTCTCAACAAAAGAAATAAACTAAGAGTTTTGAATCCACATATTTAACAACTTAAAACTTTTATGAACACTAAAGTTAATATTTTGAGTAGAAATGCATAGGAGGCTGTGGTCAGAGCAGTTCCTGGCCATATGCATAACCTTAGTCATAATAAAATGGAAAGACCGTGTAGAGTTTACAAGAACTCTATCTATCCTTTTCCATTTGGAATTTTTATTCCACGTGAATTCAGATCCATAATACCCAGGATCAACTAAACCACAATCCCTAATCATATCTTTAAAGTCTTCAGCACTCTCATAAGAGTAAATGACACATCCCATCTGCTCATCAGGGGAGATAATAAAATTGAAATCCCCCATTATAGCCCAAGGGATGTTAGGATCAGTTGTAGAAATTTTCTTAAGACCATCCCAAAGATCTTTCCTCTTAGAGATTTGACACTTAACATAGACTATAGTTAACCTAAAGTTTAGGTTCAGTTAGTGAGTAAAACATCAATATGGATATATTGATCATGATCCTTAATAACATTAACAGAAGTTCCATTTTTATAAAAAATCCATATATTATTATTAAAGTTACCAATGCAAGAATCAAAGCCAAGCTTACCAGATATAGCAGACATGTTAACAGGATTAGACATAGATTATTGGACAACTAGAATAGTTTTTTTTGTTAGAAATAATAAATTTAAGTCTCATGACCGTAGCTTTGTTGTTCATACCACACATATTCCAATTTAAGATGTTTATCATCTTGATCTAGATTTTGTGAACTTGTTAGTCTCCGAGAAGTTCAGAGATTTTGTTGCCCGTTTTTGTCTGATTCTGTTTGAACTTCTTACAACTCTAAGCTTTTTATTTAACATTGTATGAAAGTCCTTATCTTCTATAACTTTGTTACCAGTTAAAGTAGGTTGAAGGCTGCCCAACTTTCCATCTTCCTAAGGTAATCCTATACTATTCCCACATTCTTTTTGATGTCCTTCTTCCACAAGTATTATGGCTTCTGTAATATCATTTTCATTTCGCGTATGACTATCATCTTTTATATCAGATTTCTGGGGACTTTAGATTATGTTCTCTATATTTGTAGAGCTAACATCCTCATTTCTAATCACCACACCGTCGACACTGTTAGCACTAGGGTTCTTTGCATCCTCGATGTTGTTGATGCTGTTTTCCTTCTTATCTAGATTGTTAGTTCCTTGATTTCCATGACTTTTTGGTTTTTCTTGTGTTTTATTGCAGGTCTTCTCATCATGTCTTATATGGTTACAGGTTCCACAATATTTGGGCAAGTCTTTGTAGCTAGCCGTAATCCAACATCCGTTATTCTCACCAAACCTGATCCAGATATCATGATGGATCTTTCTAGTTAGATCAAGCTCCACCCAAACTAGATACGAGTTATAGTAAGCTCGATTTTTTCTGGTATTTTAATTTGAAGATGATTCCCTATAGACTTTTCTATAGAGGTAATCATACTTTCATTATACAAGTACTCAGGGAGATGACCTAATTTAATCCATACAGGACACACATGGCATTCTCTTTTGACACTGAAATGTGGCGTCCATTTAAGGAGGCGCATCGTTGAGGATTGCACCTGCCAGATGTTCTTTCTCCATAAGCAGCATAAGTCCTCTAAATAACTGAGTTCAAGAAGTAGATGACATGAGTCCCATATGGTCATATTTCATTGCATTTTCAGCTTCAGTTTTTGCAAGAAATCCTCCATGACCAGTCTTTTAGGTATTCCTTGACTGAACTTTGCGACAAGTGTGTGTTTCCTTTGTATTTCAAGATTTTATTTGATTTGTTTCTCAAATTGAAGAGAAATATGATCAGATTTGTAGAGGTAATCCATTGGAAAACTGGCTAAATCAGTTTTGTATTCTTTGACACCAACATCATAGGACTTTCGTGGTGGCTCCGCAAAGGCATTTTCCATCTTCGATCCAGAAGAAAATGGAAGGAAGCTAA
The DNA here is from genome assembly GCA_036936605.1 of Limnanthes douglasii subsp. nivea. Taxonomy (NCBI): domain Eukaryota; kingdom Viridiplantae; phylum Streptophyta; class Magnoliopsida; order Brassicales; family Limnanthaceae; genus Limnanthes; species Limnanthes douglasii. The sequence goes on along the minus strand of JAUPFV010000003.1, from coordinate 131,799,859 downwards.
GGAGAGCTCTTAGCAGAAGAAAACTAATGACTCAAGACCACCCTCGAGGCTACACACACCAAGATTATCCCCGTTACAAGATATAATAAAGATAGATTCCGCATGAACTCCTTGTAGTAGAACTCGAAGATAATCCTTGAATATGAAAGAAATTATTCCCTATCTAGGATAGGAATCTTAAGAATAAAGATGCTAGAGAATACAATCTTGAATTAAATCTTGGATTTCTTGAGAGAGAAACCCAACTTACTCTGCAAGATAAAAACTTTCAAAACAAAGTTATTTCAAATTTTCAAATATTTTGGTGACTTTTTGTTGTTTTCTCTTAATCATTTATTTGAATGATTTTAGAAAATCAATCTTATAAAAGTATCCATTCTTATTTAATATTTGATTTTAAATGAGATAAAACAATTTTTTTAGTTTATCGTTTTTTAAAAAGAAATGACATTATAAGAACCTACTCACCAAATATACTACCATTTAGTAACTAAAAGAAAATCAATGCTTACTCAGTACATATCTTATTAAAATAATGTTCATTCAAAACTCTTTCTTTTAGTATACTAACTACCCTCAACCAAATATATAAGATTGTTTTTTAAAAGGAATACTGTTATTTTCACCAAATCATATATTTTAAAATTTGAATTTGTAACCAACCGCCTCCCTCTCATACTTTAACCAAATACCCGTTTTTCAAAGAAAAGTTGATTTTCAAAAAATGTATTTCATTGATCATTCCGGTATACCTCTATCTACCACCATCAACCGGTAGTTACCTCATAGTTTTCGATCGCTACAGGTATGTAACATGTTTTAGACTACCAGAATAGTGTATACCGGTACGTGCATAACCTATTAAGTTCTTGACTAGTTTCTTTCTGTTGACAACTAGTTTCATTGGAAATTATTGTTAGGAAGGTGACTTTGAAGCTAAGGTTGTCCGTATTTTTGTATGAAAAGTATTTGGTTCTCCACTGTTTTTTTTCTCATGAACTGAATTCGTAACAGCAAGAATTCATGTAGTTATGTTGATTTCAAAGTTAAAAATAGGTTGAACTGTGTATATGCTTAAGTTTTTATGTATTTTCCTGGTTCGGTTGGCTCTCAACAGCCTGATTATAGTTTTTCGAGTTACAGGAACAAGATGAAATTTTAGATAGAGAGGATGCATTTTAGTAATATGCATTAATCGTTGCGATTTATATACTACTATTAACTATGATAGATGGTGGATCCATTAGTATACTATCATTGCGATTGTAATTGGTCTTCATTTGTATAAAGGTACAAACAAAGCTAAACGAAGGTACTTGATTCATAGGTGTATTGTCATTGTTATTCTAGTTTTTAAGCATTTGTTAGATATGCTAGATTCAGAGTCTAACATTGCAATTTTGATGTCATTGTTCGTTTGCTAGATTGTACTGATCTTGAATGTTATTGCGATTTTCTATTTAACAAGTTTTTATATTCATGTATATTATCTATAATGCGATTTCCAACTTACTGACAATGCTAGATTAGATCGTCACTGATAACATTTTGCTAGATTGGTGTAAGCCATTGCGATTTTCATGTCATTGCTTGTTTGCTAGATTTTAATACCATTAATTTTTTTGCTAGATTATAGTTCGTGGCATAACACTGCTAGATATGGCCACGAATGAGAATGATATTTGAGCGTTTAACACGTTGCTAGATTCGATGTATTAATGATAAACCGATTTTCTATGTAACACATTGATGCTCTGTGGCTGCCAATACAATTTACTAACTCAAGTTTATATAATGTCGGGTAATATATGTCAAAACTTAAAGTTTGTATTTTCAAATACGGTCACCAAAGTGCAATTATTCATTTGTCCGAGTTTAAAAACTTTCAAAGTCTTCAAGATTACACTGGAAGCAAATGTTAGGAGCTGGTTAGGGGTAACTACACGATTACCTACTCCTGCAGTGCTTATAAAAATTGTTTGTTTAATAATGATACATGTTTTATAGGGTTTAGAAATATATCTTGACGTGGAGCGTCTAAAAAGCGTTAATTTTGTTATAGAAGAACAACTAGTTCATAAAGGGTCTGCAATTAAACGTAAACAACCTAGCCTAAGTTTTATAGAAGCCTCCAATAACCAAATAACTAGTGGGGAGAGCAGTAATGGTTTGCTTAATTCAACATAAAAAGCATCTTTCTACAACTGGATAGGTTGATGTTATCACAGGTGTTGGTCAGTCGTTTGATGAAGGTGCTGTAGGTCTAAGGTTATCCTTATGCTAATATACATTTGAAAATGGTTTTACTTTCAGGTACATGCATAATTCATTTAGTAAGATCACTTCTCATTGTGTCAACAAAGAGTCAGGCGGCTATAGATGGAGATTGTATGCATCAATTGACTCCAACACCGATTTAATGAAGATAAAGCGATTTGTCGACACCCATACATGCAGTCCCTTATTATTTAAAAGAAAAAGTAGGCATTTGACATGTGATATTATTGCAGATGAAACTCATAATTCAATAAGAGCTTGTCATTCAGTAACAACACAAAATACACAATCCTCAATTAAACAAGACTACAATATAAACATCTTTTACTATCTCTCGTTGAATGTTTTAGAGAAGGCAATGAGGGGATTTTTTCAGAGATAGTAATATTTCTTTTAGTTTACTAAGGGGATACTTTAAATGATTAAATAACTGTGATATTACTACTGACTACCATTTGAAATTAGATGCTGCTAACATTTTCCGATGCTGCTTTTAGCATATGGTGCATGCCTTTGAGGTTTTCATTTATGCAGACCACTGTTGTACGTCGAAGAAACCCATTTAATCGGGAAGCATGCAGGTGTGTTGCTATATGCGGTAGCAAATGATGGCAACAATGATTAGTCCCACGTTTTTTCTACTAAATGCTAGATATATGTCTTGGTGATTGCGATTTTATTATATGCTTAAGCACATTTCTAGATATGGTATATCACATATGCGATTTATACGATTTGTATGACGACATATTGGGTAATATGCTACGCTAGATATGGGTACCTAGTTTAATATTTTATTATAGTACTGATTGCGATTAATGATATACCATAAACAACGCTAGATACATTATATTATGTTTGCTAGACATGGTCATTCTCATCATCGTGTATACAATACGATTATTTCGGTTTTAGTCTTTACGTTTTATGTTTTATTATAATGGATTGCTGGATAAGACTTTTTTTTATTACAAATCTAGAAATTTACAGTATTAACCAGTTCTGATTGTAGTGTTATCAGATACTGTTGGCGGCTGTCTACAAACTAAATTATTTATATTATTCAGGTATATTTCTTGTCGCTTTTGGTATTACTGGTAGTGAAGATTCAGACAACTAGCTATGTTTTAACGAGAGTCTTAAACCTCATTTGTTAGACCAACATATAACATTTATTTCAAATCTTCATCCTTGTATTATTATGTTATTTCTGTCGTCTATCCTAATAACTACCATGCGTACTGTATTTCCATATCATTCACAATTTGAATAAAGCTCTTGAACACACAAACATAGAGCATAAAAAGTCTATGTTATTGTCGTTTAACCATTGTGCTTATGCTCTCACAATAGACCTATTTAATAAGAGGCTTTCTCAGTTTTTAAGTTAAGACGGTAGCAAAATGAAAAAAATTCTTGAGAATTTACCTCCTGATAAGTATGCTCCATCATTAGTCAAAGGTAAACAATATGGGGCAATGACATCAACTACGGCCGAATCTTTTAAAGCCCAGATCAAAAAGTTATGTAGTCTACCTGATAGTAAAATTGGTGGACATGATTATAGTCCTCCTAATGACTCATATTTCAAGACGTTATTCGGAGGGTCTTAGTTGGAACACTCATTTATGCCCCGAGTTTGATAGGAAGTCTAACCAGAATGTCGAATGTGGTCGAACGTGGCTAGTACGTAAGTCTTTCATAACTTTTTTGTAGGTTTTATCAGACCCGATTATGGTAGTTAACATGCTTGATTTTAAATATTCTTATGGTGCATGGAAACATGAATCTTTCCCATGTCCGCACGCATTAGCGACGATATCATCGGTTAATGAAAATCCTATGACTTTGATAAAACCATTCTTCACGGTTGCAAATTACAGGTCCAGTTACTCTTTTACCATACCGGTTATAACAAATTTCGGTGAAGTTTCATACTCTATTGATTCGTTGGAGCCGGAGGTTCAACCCCTCAACATGAAAAAATGATATGGGCGGCCTAAGAAGAAACATATTTCATCTAGAGGTGAAGTAACAACCAGCTAGTTACGATGTGGCCGTTGTTTAAAAGCATGACAAAACATGAGGATCTGTGACGCTCCATTCTAAGTATTCACTTGTTGTGCACTATTGTATTTGCGTTTATTGTGTTATGTTTAACCTAGGTTGCTAAATAAGTACTTATTATCATGTGATTTACGTGTTATCATACCTTGGACTTTGCTAGATACGAACATTACTAGATAAATACTATGCTCTGTAACCATTATGCCACATAAGCACTTTGCTATATAGGTATTTTATTATCAAACAAACCGTTGTGTAATGCTTCATACGTTTAAACAGCATCCACTAGACTTTTCTACATACGACATTCCCCCAATGTGATTGTTTGATTAATATTTATTTCTAGATACGTGCTTCTTGAATTATGATTTGCACTTTGCTAGTTATGTTTATATTACCAAACGATTTGATTTGTAATATTTTGCTAGATTCATTACTTCGCATATGCGATTTACTAATGGCTATCTCGTTCTTTGCTACATATGTTTATCTCACGTTGTGATTTGTTTTGCAATACCTTTCCACTCATGTAATTTGCTAGATTAGGTCTTTATAATTTTACGATTTGTTAATTAATCTTCGAACTAATGTTAATAATTGAATTGTTTTTATCAAGTCAGTAAGCAGTTATTTTCTTGGTCATTTCGATTGCTAGTACCCAATACAATAAAAATGCTATATAACAACTCCATTATCACTGTCTAGGGTTTCCATATACTATCGATTGTTCCTGCCAGATGAGTATCCTAATATAAATAACCACAAAATTTCCAACCAAAGTATGACTACCGACAGAAGTTCAAAATATATTGAAACTACATGCACGCGGTTACAACTTCCTAAAAATAAACCCTCACAAAAAATACTCCACGTTTGAGGGTTGATACATTTTAACTTAATAAACAAAAAAACATACTACTTCATATACCAAAACATCAATCATCATCCTTATCTTTTTCCTCTTTATCATCCTTGTTGACCTCATCTGTCTCCATTTCATCGTCGACATCATCCTATTCTTCATCCTCTTTGTCCGAGGCTTCGTCAAACTCTTTGGTAGCCCAACTATCCCTCTTGCACTTGTGTTTGGGCAGTTCATTCGGGTCTGAGTCGTACTCGTCAAACAACCAAGAGTCGTATGTGTCGTACTCCTCGTCGAACGAGAATGACCAAACTGAGTCATTTTTGGAATCATCGGAGGAGTACTCCGACATGGTGGTTCGTTTAAATGAAGAACAATTTCTTGAGTGATCAAAATACCCCCCCCCCCCCCCCCCCCCATCGGAGGATGAGTAACCGAAGGAGTCTGGAGATGAAGGCTCTATTTGTGAAGAAAAATAAAAGGATTTTCAAAGTGTTTAGTGTTTAGTAGTAATTACGCTAAAATCTTTTGTGTTATTTATAGTTAGAAGGCATACTCAATTGTACTTCAAATCTAACAATATATAATTAATTCTACATGTCTAGTTAATGCTTTTGTAATGATTTAATATTTACCTTTGTCTTGTCAAGTATTGAATTAACCAATAAGAAAATAAACATTTGTTTGATCACTGACAAAGATAGGTATCAATCATATCGACATTAATTAAGAAGCGCCTTATTCGATACTCCAGTACCAATGCATTAAGGAACTATTTTTTATAAATGCGATTTATGAAGATTATTGTAATTTGTAAACTAATAAAATATTGCAATTCATAGCTATATTTAATATTTATAGATTACTAGACATTCTTTACAATTTATAACACAATGTGTCATACCCATATGATAAGTTTCACATAAAACGCATATGCGGTTTGCAATTTGATTATATCTTTATAGATTGCATACAATATGTGATTTATGCCAATTAATATATATATATATATATATATGCTAGATATCATATGTCCTTCAATGAAGGTTAGCATATTGGTTGTGATTTATGCTAACTTATATATTGCTAGATTGCATCCCGAAGAAGGTCAACAAAAAATTAGGCATACTCGATATCCTTCAACAAAGGTACTTACTAAATAAGTCAACTAATTCATAGTCACTAATAAAAATACAACACACATTAAAAACTATGTAATGAAATACAAACATATACATTCATTCAAAAAAGGTTGGTCCATATCAATGTATCTACCATCGTCGGTTCGTGTTTGAATCATTGAGAAAATGCTTAAACATTTGAGCTCTCTTTCTTGTAGGCATATCATCGATATATTCCAAAGGTACGAACCTTTTCTCGATGATGTATTTTGCGTACTCGTAAACAAGAACTCCACAGTCGAGACTGTTATCTTCTTGTTATGGGATATCTCTCATAGTCTTGATTTTGTATCCATTCTTTACAACATGTATGTATTTTTTCTTCATGCAGTAGTCCAACTATTAGATACTGAGTCAACATTTAGCAACACAGATGTGGACAATGTGAATGCATTTTATGTACATATCTGCACGCGATTGTAGTTATTTTTACGAGGTTGTGATTATAACACATATTAACATATATTACCATGTTGTTATTCACTGGCTTTCTAGCAGTTGCGATACATGACAATATACCACGTTATGATTCATACCTAATTAATGCATAACATTGCTAGATATCCTACAAAAGAACTTTGCTAGACAACCACTTTGCTAGTTATGCTTTGTTAACCAAACGAATCAAAGTGCACTACTTTGATAGATAAGATATTTTTCATGCGATTTGTTCATATTTAGTGCATGCGAGACACATTTAACCTTGTTAATGCGATTGCTTTGTAAAAATAACTTACCAACGCATCAGCAGTACTCCTTGTCCTATCTGGAGTATGTTTTATTTTGGGAAACAATGAGTTATAGCTACTAGCAGATCCACTCTCCATATCAATAACCAATAAATTCCGATGGTTCACCCCGCCTTAGTTAATAGTGCACAACAGAACCAGTGCCATAAATATGTCGTGTCTCATTATCTCAAATACTTCATCCACAATGTGTGACATATCTCATTTAATAACCAACATTTTGTACAACATGTAGTAGGATTAAATGAGATATTGTCTTACAAATAACTAAAATAATCGAAGCTGTATTTACAGTCACAATTCCAGATATTTGAATCGCATTGTATTTAGGATACATGTTCAGGCTGCGTAAGTAGTTTTACCTTCGTGCAGGGTTGTTGTTTTTGTTGTGGTTGTAGCTAGTGAATAACGCAATGTGTTTGTACTATTTGGGATACATGTTCAGTCTTTGGATAAGCTGGTACTTCATGTACCGTTTCATTGGGTATACCTGATCGTTGCTGTCCTTCTATTTCTGCTAAGTTCTTTTTTACAATACCTTGCAATTTTAAAAGCAACTATTAAAAGGATTCTTATAACAAGACCCTAATATTACATGATAGAATGCGGTTTTCCCAATTACATAAGGTTGCAATTTCTTTGCATTTAACATTGCTAGATTGTAAACATGTGTTATTGGTTACCTGAACCATAGTATGCTAGATTGCGATTGCTAATATTCAGGTTCGTGCGATTTGTTGCTAACAAATAGTTTGCGATTTCTTTGCATAAATTAACACATGGTAGATTGGACAACTCTTGTTTGATTGCAATTTATCTAAACCTTGTTAGATAGATACCTTAAATTGATGTTTGCAAATTAGGAAGCATATATAGTTTGCTAGACACAGTTGAATCCTATATAAACAATTCATGCTTAAGACCTCAAAAGCCATGTTAAGTCTACAATATTTCTTAATATATCAAAACAACATTACAAACAAACATCTTCAATACCATCCTAAGACTTCATAAACAACAAACTTTTTTTGACAAAATATAGTAAATAATGTTTTATCTTAAGGCACTTAAGATCCACTTACATCTTCAAGACCTGTTTCCACTATATTTTTTACTTCGGGTTCCAACTCTTCGACTCCGGGTGCTATCTACTCTGGTCTAGTAGACAACAACATTGTTATTAGGGTTGGGTTTTTGGTGGTTTCGACCTCTGGTCTAGTAGGTTTTTGTTCCCCTTGTCCCTTCTCTTCCGTGTCCATAATTTTTATAGTTCATGTCTAGTTCACGACACACTCGTTTGCTCGATTTCTACAGAACCTTCATCATCTGCACTCTATTCTTTCTCTGTGTCTTATTGAAGAGATTTTGTTCAGACACTTTATTGTTTCTTGGTTTGTTCGACATAACATCTCCCGCCTGGTTGTCTCTATCCAGAACTAACGTTCCTATTGTACAACCGCCCTCCGACACAACCGACTTCTTTTCAACACGTTGATCACCTCTCATTTTCTATCCTTGTTGAACTGCAACTCCTTTCTATCCGACCCTATCATTGACAACAACTATTTTAGGATGTTAAGTTCGTACAATTTCCATATTTGTTGGTTCCGTTAATGTACCCCCTGCTGCATTAATTACCACTGGCTCATTTCCATCAGTCTCATTAACTATCACTACTTGATCTTGTATCACACCAACTTCATCCTTTGTAACTTTTTCATTTTCAACGGGTGCTGCAGGAGAAGTTGTTTGAACCTCTTCCTCGTTCATTTGTTCATGTAATATAGCAGCTATTTATGAACTATCGAAATTCTTAACCACTACCTCTCGTAACGTGGTGTCTGTCGTATGTTCAACTGATACTAAATTAGAGGTACCTGTATTCTTTACATGCACCCCTGCTACTTCATATCCGATTATATCTACCTCAAATTTTCCAGGGACAATAGGTCTAATATCTGCCTGCACCATCATACCTACATCATGCCTTATAGTGTAAACAGTAAACTTAGGTTGTTTGGCTTCACCACATGGGAAACTAACATCCTCAGCTTCATGCTAAACTAACTTGGCCTCTTCAAATTCAGCTTTTTCATCATATCAACATCCTCTACCTCCGTTACTTCTTCTCCTGTATCCTCCACCTCATTATTTTTGTCTACATAGACATATTTGGAATCTCTATCCGTTTCGCTCTGTTTCTTCCAGAACCCATGTTTGCGAGATTGGTAAACAATAATTTTGGGTACTACCTTCTCATGTTTTTTTGCAGCCACCGGTTTGGGATCCTCTTTATATTTACTACAAAATAGCAATGAAATTGCATTCACAAGTGCAACATTTTCAGCGTCTATGCTATCCTCTGCTACCTGAAACTTTTCTTTCAACCAATCTAACTCTATCTACATTCGTTCAATATGTGGCAACACAAATATGTTAAATATTGAATTTTAATTTGTAAACATGTCGTCGCTGACACAAGCATAACAATACTTACTTGTTTCATTTTCCGCGCTAGTGAAATCTTCAAACGGTTACTTTCAACTGCGTAACGATACGTCCTGCTCCTCTTTTTTACTTCGACATTGTCACGCAAAATTCAACGTGACAGTCCAATGAAAGTTTCAATACTGGACCTGCGCTTCGCTCAGTTTCTCTTACTCTTCGCTTTTGTTGGAGTTAAGTTCTTCTGTACCAACAAATCTTGCAGCGTTAGTTCATATTCATCTTGTGTCGTTAGCGGCGTTGAGTTGTCATAAAATCGTGGTTCATTGTCCTTTCTGGTTGTAGAAAGATGTGATCGATTTCTATAACTAGTTTCTGTCTCAACCTTGGATGATTTCTTTTGCCAGTTTTATGTGTATCATATTTCTTTCTTTTCCGACTAGTTCCCTCATGCAATTGTGCTTGTCCTTGAGACCTCTCACCGAATTCCCCGCATCCAAATACTTCTATTTCAGCCTCTGTCAAGGACAACTCACTTTCCAAAACCTATCCAATCATTCAAAAAACAGTTAATACTAAGCTAGATAATCGGCTAAATGAGTGCAATTACTATAACATTGCTAGATACTAATGTGGATGCTAAGACGGTTTATAAAAGAAATCATTGCTAGATAATTGCTACGTATCTTTTAAAACTTTTCTAGATGCAAACATACATGATAATGCTAGATTATTTGTACAAAAATGCTAGATACGATATACTTGATAATGCTATAATAGTTTTAAAACAATATTTTCTCACCTGCTCGTCTTATAGCTGGAAAACCATATTGATCATGTCCATGGTTGCCTCATCCCCCTCCAATCCGCACCATTTGTAACATCTAGGTATGGTATCGGCCTTGGTATGTTAACCCTCATCAAAGTGTGCTCCATCAAAAAGGGATGCATACAAAACAAATAAAAAAAATTGACGCTGGTTTTAAAATCTAACATAATAATATATACCATCCTACTTACAAATAGAACAAAAACACATCTAATAACTCTACCGGGATTTTCGGCAATAATACATTTTTAAGAGGACCTATGCAGTTTCTCAACTATAGCTTTCGACCAATCGTACTCATTAAGTTTCCCCATGTCCTCGACGTAGAACACTGCTGTCCAACCTTGTTTTTCTTCTCCATTCCACCCTCAAGCTAATGGGCAAGTTGAAGTTGCTAATCGAACGATCTTTTCGGGGTTGAAAAATAATCTGGAAGGAGCTGCACGGAAGTGGCAAAGTTATTTTCAAAAAGTACCATGGGCTTACCGAACTACTCCTCGACATTGCTACACAAGAATCTGATTTTGCTCTTGTTTATGGGATGGATGCAATCACATCCATAGAAGCTACTTTACCATCTTTCAGAATCCAAAATTATTCCGAACAAGCAAATGATATGGCATTTAGGAATCAATTGGATTTGATTGAAGATAGGAGATTCAAAGCATATTTATAAACAACACACTATTAAGGTTTAATGAGAAGAAGATTTGCATCCAAGGTTAAAAGAATAGATTTTCAATTGTGGATAAAGTCTTGAGAAAAGTCTTTTTACAAACTAAATAAAAACAGTTTGGAAAGCTGGCTCCAGACTGGGAAGGTCCCTATGTGGTATGTGAAAAAGTCAAGCCAGTGATATATAAACTTGAAAACAAAGAGAGCAAAGTATTGAAGCACCCATGAACCATTGAACATCTCAGGTTATATATAGAATAAAAATCTCTTGTAAATATTTACCTTTTCACATCTCGATGTAAATATTATGGGGGCTCTCTTTCCTACCCTGTGGTGCGAGGAGGTTTTAATGAGGTGCCCTAGTATTTTGATACTATCTTATGCCTTCTTAAAAATTCTTGTGCAAAATTTATGATCATAGTATGAGGAGATCAGATTTACTAAACACTTGATCACATTTATTAAACACTCGTGATTGGATTCATTCAATTCTTATTAAACATTTATTAAACAAATCATAAATATTGAAAAATACTTAGAATATTAACTATAAGAAGACAATGAAGTTCGTACAAAAGAAATATGTGATATTTAACTTGATTGGAACAAGTCCGTCCCACAATTCACAAAATGCCTTGACCATTCAAGGACATTAGTTCATAAGACAAGAATTCAAAAAACATAACAAAATGATTTGGCCGTCCAAGGATTTTAGTTTCAAAAACACAACATAACATTACAACCTTAGGGCTTGTTCCCTCAGGTTTCTTCATCACCTTCACCTTTCTTGGGAATCTTGAGTTCAACGCTTGAACTCTCACCAGTTCCTTTACCAGAATCTTCTCCACTTGAATAACCATGCTTGTAACTATCCCCCATTCTATGAAAAAAGATCTCCTTGTACGGTACATATTTCCACAAAGAACCAAGGGTCCTCTTCGGAAAAGTTTCATGGAATAGCACAACCATGTCCGATTTGACCCTCTCGTCTATTTTCTCCAAAGAATCCACCACTCCAGCAGCATACCTCTCTATTCTTGTAGCTATCTCTTGGGCTTGTTTTCTTACTAAAGAAGCATTTTCATCTTTCTTCTTCTTGAGAAGATTCTCTAAATTATTTTTGTCTTCAGATAAAGTATTGATAGTGCTAGTATCGGTAGCTTTTTTGTCCTTCGAGGTTTTGATCTCTATGGAGGTAGAAGTTTCCAGTCTAGAATATTTGGTCTGGAGCTCCTCTTAAGCGCTCTTGGACTGGCACAGTTTGGTAGCCAAATCCTCTTTCTTTTTTTAAAGCTTCTATCTGTTGTTGAGCAGTTGAGAGATTGTTCTTCAACCTCTGGTTTTCTATGGTTAGGGAATTTGTGTTCGTTGCTTGTTCCTTGAATTGCCTCTATAGCTCAACTATTTGACGGATATAACCCAAAAGGGCACGACTCAGAGTATCATGTTCACTTGATACCTCGTATGACTCGCCATTATAGGTTATAAAATTGGCCATAGTGGCATGAGGAAAATTTCGTTCGAAGTCATCTTTATCGAGATCACTAAAGTACATGTTTTGAAATTAATCCAGATTAACATCTCCTTTAGCAGTTGGCTGTTCGACTGGTAGCAATGTTGGAGAAGGAGGGTTAGGTGGAATCATTTCTTGTGGAGGAAGATCGGTAGGACAAAGTATTATCTCTGACCCTAAGCTACTTTTCTTCTTCTTTACAACTCTTTGGTCACTACCCTCCTTACACCTCTTGTAATATTTCTTTGTAATCTAGGGCGGATTATCCGATCCACCAGTTTAATTTACTATTGCTTCAACTGCCTCTAACAAAGCGGTGTTGATTCCTCATCGATTCTCCGAACCAACCCATTGGGAGACTTGATGAGATGAGTCAACTTTAGTTTTATTTTTCCTCTTGTTCTTGATCTTGTCCAAGTAATAGGGGCTTTGTTCCGGGAAGGCAAGTGAAGCTTACATAGACTCCATTCTCTTTAAAATCACATCTGCTGGAGGAGGAGTGGTCAGCTGCTCCCAAGTAAGTTCTCTACTCCCCATAATATTCCATAGATGAGACCTCACAAAGTTTCCATAAGTAAAACAATTATGGAAACCCAACTTCATTTCTCCGATGCCCATTTGTTCAACCTGGTACGAGACGCTTTTGAAAATACTACAAGAAAACACAACATCCAATTAAGAATATCAACATAGCATTTAGAAGCTACTAAAAATACGAACATATATTACTTGAATTTTTCCAGCAGCTGGTTAACTGACTTGGATTGGTGGTGGAGTTTATCTTCTTCCATTCTCTCATGCTCCACTGATAAAAATAAATTTAGTCCTCCTTCATGGCTTATCGGACTCCAACATATCATTCACCACCTTGTAGTCATTACCCATATTGTAATAATAAAGAAGGATATGGTGGTTTTTGCATAGATTCGCCACGATAGCAAATTGCTCTATGGGTAAGGTAATTTTGGCAGTCTAGATGCCATTATACCAGCCAGCAAAGTATACCATGTATTTGGGATCAGTTGACTTGGACATAACCTTATCAGATGTAAATACCTGACCAACTCGTGGGACTTACAGTTCCTGGGGGTTTTCGGAGTGATTGGAATTCTCACCTTAACAAAATCAGGAAAGCCTTATTTTGTTCGGATCCGATCCAGTCCAGCAATGCAGGTATATACATAAGAAATATTCTAAAGAGCTATTAAATACTTCACACTAACCTTGTGAAAGTTTGGCCCCACTTTTCCTTCCAGGCACTCCGGAAGTGACTCAGTGTTTGGCAGACCCACTTTCCTTTTGTTTGTCCGATCTGCCACGTTGTCTTCTGTTTTTCTGGATGTCTCAAAGGGGGTGCCTTCCATACTGTCCTCCATGGTCTCCTCCATTACAGTTTACTATTATTCGAACGGTTTAGAATCTACTGGGGCTTTATTGTCTCCGAACTAGAAGGTTTCGAAGAAATGGGAGTGCTTTTGGCTTTTGAAAGGTGAGTAACCCTTCGAGGGGTGGATTTCTCAGCATCTGAACCCAGTGCCACAACAGGTTAAGGTTTCCTAACACTGAAAACTTATTTTTCTTTAGGCAGAGGTTTTGAGACTCTTGAACTAAAGAATTTGATCCTAAAAGAGATAAAGTTGGGATAAAAAATGGTTTTCGAACTTTTGATATTTTTGATGATGATGAACTCTTGTCTGTGTTTGGCTTTGTTTGACTGATTTCTCCACCAGGAGAGGCAGGGATTCCGCTGTGATTCTTACCTCTCTTCTTGCTATTTCCAAATCGAATAAGTTTAGCCAACCTCCTTTCAACAATGCGTTTCTAGCTGTGAATATATAATCTACCCATACACAAATTTAAAAGATTATTAAGCTTTCTCTCTCTAGAATATTTTGTATTTTCAGAGAGTTAAAACAAGAAAATCGTTTATATAGAGATAAGAGATGTAGGAGTTTCACCTATGGGGAGATGAATCAATCAAAATAATAATTAGGGGCTAGGAAGCATGAAGATTACACCCTAAGTTACTTTTTAGCCAGTACGTAAGGAACCTAGGAGGAAATACAACTGAAAGGTCGAACCAAACGCGACACGTGTCCTACTTAAAAAACTGACATTTGGAATTACTAACTATAAATTAATCTCTTTGAATCCGATCAAAATTCAGTTCGGATACAGTGTCAGAACAAACTTCACCTTGGATACATACGAAGTGTTATTTTTTTCGAATTAGCTCTTCCAAAGTATCTTTGCAAGACCTAAAGAGGCTACTGATGAGGTCAGATTTCTTTGGCACTTACTATTGTATATATTAGAAGGGCAGTTTGGACATATCCGGTACCATGCCCCACCGAACAGTACAACCAAGTGGATCGTGACTCAGTTTGTTGCTAGTCATTTCCTGTCTTGGGCTTATGGTCTATTAAACTTGACCCAAGCCCATGATCCGACCCGGAAGGCCCAAAAGTCATTAAACAAGTATAACTACCCTAACTACTTTCATTTATGAGGATGATAAAATTTACTACTAATACACACCTCTTTTATCTCTCTATATTTCAATATAAATACTAAATTCCTACAACTCTTTCACATAATACCCTTCGATCAAAAATTATCCACACCAAATTTCATCTCCCCAAACACAAAATTTACCAAAAAAACATATATAAAACTGAACACATAAAATAATATTTAACGTAGTTCGAACGAATACTGATTTATTTAGAAAAGGATTACAAAAAAACTTTTTCAAATATAACTAACACGACCACTCATCTTTTGTTACAAAAATAATTTCTTACAAAAGAAACCACAAATCTCAGGTTTTTTTTCTCATTATTTATAACCTATCTTTTTTTGTCTCTAAAATTCAGAAAACTGTATATATTTTTTTCGGTCTCTAGATACTAGTGTGCACTAGCTTCATACTTCTCCGTTATTATTTATAAAATCAAAGATGAGTGAGATGATACTTTAGGCTCACAATATCACCTTACAACTTGTTCCCACAAAAACCAAAAAGTAATGACATAACTTATTTGACATCCACACGGTTTGTACACTCTAACATGTACTGGAAACACCAACCTCTGGCATCTAACAATTTTTGTACCTTATATTATCCTGATCATTCTCCAAGTATGCTCAAATCAACAATAACTTGATCAATGGTTAATAATAACTCATCAGTTCAGATTTGTTTCATAATAGGAAGTGGAGTCCCATCCACAAACATATAAGCATATTAGGAAGCTTTTGCAACCAAGTTTGTGCACCCAAGTTCCATCAGATAATTTTTATGCATTTTGGTCCTATAGATCCATATACTAAAGTCTTGGTAGAGCTCCACATCCGAGGTTCATGCAGGTGTTTTTGCACCTAAATCTTGGCTGAGATCCTACCACTTGGAGTCTCAAAAATTTTACACCTTTAAATCACGATTTACTCAAGTCTCGACCATAAGTCTCGATAGAACTATACCACTCAATTTTAGCATAATCCTAATAATTCCCGACCTAGTTTTGTAGTTACTCTAGTATTCATTGCCCCGATATTCAAACTATTATTGAAAGATATCCAATCCACCTGTTTTTCAAATTTGTACAAGTCTCATAAAGTTTGTGAAATTTAAATCCCTTGATCTAAGCATCATAAGGATTTTCATTATTCGCAATCTTTCCCCCTCCACTCTCTCTCCCTCCATCAAATCTTGAATGAAGTAAATTTTGATATTTACATTCTTAGTTTGCTCATGGAACTTTCGGCTTTTCATCAAGTAAAAATCGTTGGTATTATCACAAAATATAGTCAATTCTTGTTATATACCAATGATAACACTCAATAACCCTTTCAGCTATGTATTTTTCCTCATTTCTTTGGTATCAACTATATATTCAACTTATTTAGATGATAAGGAAACAACATTTTGAAGATATGATTTCCAGGTAACGATTCCGGCAAACATAATAAATAGGTAAGCCAAAGTTAATTTTCTAATATTAAAGCAACTTACATAATCAAAGTCAACATACCCCTCAACATCTTATAACACAACCCAACTTCCGTCAAACATTTTAAGTATCTCATGATCCACTTGAGGACTTGTCAGTGAGGTTTTCTCAAATTCAACATAAATCTTCTCAAAATACTAGTTAAGTATGCTAGATTAGGTCTCATGCATACCATTGTGTAGATGATGCTTCCAATGAAATTTACATAATGTATCTCTTACATGAACTTCTTATTTTGGTTGGTTCTTGAGTGGTACTTAGTTTCAAAATTGGTACCAATAAGAGTTCCAACCTTTCGGGCTTCAAACATGCCAAACTTTTTTAGAACCTTTTGTATATATTTTTGTTGAGATATGAAGAGATACTTCTTCAATTGTTTCCTCTTAATATATATATATATATATATGTATATATATATATATATATATATATATATGTAGAATCCTTATAGACGCTCTCATATCCTTCATTTCAAACTATCCATTCAGTTGAGTCTTCATCATTTTAATTATTGTTTTCTCATTTCTAGTTATTGATATGTCATCTACATATTACAACAACATGATATTCTCTCAATATGTGTTTCATTATTATAATATGCATAATTATCATAACAACTCTTTACATACTTGATATATATTATAAAATAATTAAATATTTTATTCCAGTGTCTCAGCGGTTGTTTCAGCCCATATAAACGTCTCTTTAACACACTCATATTTTTTATTTCTTTTCTTCAAAACCTTGAGGCTCAATTATTTACATGGTATCTGATTCTTCATACAAAAAGATATTAGTAACATCCATTTGATCTACATCAAGATCAAATCTAGCAACTGACATCAGAACCCTTATGGAGGTTTGTTTCACACACGGTGAGAAAGTTTTATTGATATCAATACCCTCATGTTTCTTGAATTTCTTATTCAACAGCCTAACTTTATATATGGATAACTAAACTCTCGGAATACCTTGCTTCCTCTTGAATATCCATTTACACCGAATTAAATTTTTACCCTTTGGTCACTTCACAAGAATTCATATGGCATTCTTCTTCTTCTTCTTCTTCAGAGAACTCAATTATTCTCTTATGAACTTCAACCACGTTGTCTTATCATTCCTCTTCATAATATCATTATAACTCTCGGGATCAAGAACATCTCCCAGCTTTTCAATTGATAAAACAAAAACAATAAATAATAATAAAAAAAATCATACTTTTATGTAGGTTCGCTAGATCTTCATGTTTTATCCCTCACCAACTGATAATTATCAAGATCATCGTGTTGCTTTTCATTCCAAACATCCAAAGATTATGGAAATTATCATCCATTGTCTAATCCATGAAATGTGTTAACTTCATCTGTATGAGCTATACATGTCCCAAATCTAAAGTCATCTTCGACATAAGCATCCTCGACTTCATTATCTTGTTCATACTCATCAGCAACTCAACCTCTCTTCTTACTAGTACTATGTTTTTTCTTCACTTTCTATATAAATAACATAACATCTTCGTTGAATACCACATCTTGGCTGATTAGAGCTTTATTATTTTTAAGCTCCAGAAAACACAACCAATATCCTTTTACTATGTTTGAATAGTGGAGGAACAAACACTTTAGTTCTCTCGGCTGAAGCTAATCTTGCTTCACATATGAATATGCATCACACCCGAACACTCTCAAATATTTAAGCACCAGTTTCTTTCCACTCAATGTATCTTGTGGATATTTAAATTCCAGTATCGTAGATAGACCTATTGTTGATAATATGCAGAACTACATTTACAACTTCTCCATAAAATCTTTGGCCCATTCCATTTGTAAATAAAAATACATCTTACCATTTCTCGAAAGGTTTGGTTTATTCTCAAAACAAACACATTTTATTACGGAGTTCCTTTCCTGGTTTGTATATAACAATTCCAAGTTTTGAACAATAACTAGTGAATGCTTTATTCACATATTCTAATCCATTATTAGTTCTCAATTTATTCAACATATTTCCATTATGAATCTCTACCAGCTTCTTCTAATCTTCAAAAGCATCAATTGGTTCATCACTGGGTCTCCAAAAAGCGTAGGACTTTGGCTTATCTATTGTTTAAAATTTTAGACATAATTATGTTTAAGAGAGAACAAATTCTAATAGGCATATAGTATTTCCATCTAAAAAGATTTATAGACTTAGGAAGCAAACAAATTCCAGTGGCAAGAATGCCTTTAGGGATATTGTTGCCAAGAAAAAAAATGAATGCATAGCTTTAATAAGGTCTTTTTATTATTATCTTCCAATAGGTCTTTTAAAAATAAAGATTATAGCCATCCATACCTACACAGCTTGAAGGGTTCAAGCTATTTATGATATCCTAAATCTGGTCTTCACTTGGAGGTAACATCAGTATATGATTGCCTTCTTCAATGATGAGAGAAGGAATATTGTTGAAGATTCAGTCAACCTTTTTTTTTCATTCTCATCCTTCTTGATTTTGTAAAGATAATCTGTTAGAGCTTCTTTGAAGTAAGAGATTGTAGAGAGACCAATTGAATGACCATCAATTATCCATATATTTCCCTCTTTGATTCTATTAATGCAATTTTTTTAAATATAGTTGTGAAATAACTTGATGTTTCTATTACTATCCATAGTCCAGTTTGCATAACATTTTTTAAGCCAATAAGTTTCTTCCATTTTGTGACCTTGTATAAGTAAAGCATTAGTCTTAGAGAGACCAGTCCTTATAGCCATATTGTTTTGATCTTGATGGTTGATTTCAAACATTTTCACTTTATCTTCAAGGGTCCGCACTTTATTAAATATGTTACGAAAAATATAGGTTATTCTAGTTTTTCAGACCTTTCTTAAGCCTTTTTTAACTTGAATAAGAACTTGAATAACGGATCTCCATCAATTTTCTTGTTTCAGTTACTTTCCACAAAAGGTAAAAACTCTTTATCTAAAGAGCACATATTAAAGAATTTGAAACTTTTTTGGGATTAAGATTGTCTTTAGATAAAGTGATACATATAGGCATGTGATTTGAGCAAGTTCTTGCCTTATGAATAACTTTAGTTTCACCAAAGAATTCAGACAATTTATTATTGATAAATACCCTGTCTAAACGTTCCCACTTAGCTTTGTTGGACCAAGTGTATTTTATGAGAGAGTGAATTCTTGCAATTTTAAACTGGATAAGCATATCGAAATTTGACATGAAGTAAACCCGAATGCATAGTGAGGCATAAAAGGCTTAATTAAAATTTAGCTCATAAAACTTGTTGATATTTATTGTTAGCTCGTAAGCTTATATCACAACTGTGTTTGGCTAGTGAACCTTATGTATGAAATCATGTAATAAAAAAATAGAAAATAGAAGACTTAGATTTGTAATGCTGAAGATATAATATATTTTTAATGTTTAGTTTGGTATGCAGAAAATGCATTTAATGTGACTATTAAAACATCGTTATTCGAAACTCATTGTGGTCCAACTACTAGTTGTGTATTATAGCAAAAAAAATTAAAAATGTTTGAACTCTTTAACGATGTAATGTGATCGGTAGCGGCAGTATCACTCTTCCACCAATCCAGATTTGTGATTTTATGTTGTTGCGAACCAAAACACCCGAGTGCGTGAGGTTTCTTTTTATTATCATTTTGTTTAATTCTTTATAATCATTTATGCTTTTAATTTTGAAATAAAACAGACCCTAAATTCAGGTAGTCTAGAGGTATCCACCCAACAATCGATAAATACTGGTTTCTCTTCTTCCGTTAGGAATCACAAGAATGTCACTTTATGCTGCCGTTGCAATGGCCAATTTTCACTCATCAATTATATTTCCCATAATAATAAGAAAGAGAAAGAATATATGTGACGATTGAGATTGGAATTGGTAGATGTTTCATTCTATAGACGTTGAAAAATATTTGATAAAAAGGTTGCTTATATCATACCTAAGCTGTAGATAATAATTGATGAAGAGTGTTACCACAGTACTTCAAGAGTATGTAAAGATATAGGGAGTGGTTTGGTTAGTAAACAATTTAGATGAGACCTTTGGTATATTTGTACATATTTAACTAAGTGTGACATATTTGTTTGTATAATGGACTCATCTACCAGGAAACCAAAACGGTTCGAGTGACAAAATTCCACAACCACAATGACTAGTTCGATGCCTGAAAATCTCACCATCCCTTAAACGATTTGTCGATATCATTCTTATCATGCTACAACATTTGAAATTAAGTAAACACACTCTCATATAATAAATACCATAATGCAATGACACTTATTTATGGGGATAAGTCTGCACATTGACAACACCCATCTTTGGAAAAAACACATATGTTATATGGATTCAACTGAAAACACTTAACACTCGTTCTTCACAAACAAATAAAGCTTACAACTGAAAACACTTAGCCACCAATTTTCACAACAAATAAGGGTTACAACTGAAAATACTCAACTTTTTCTTATCAGAACAAATAAAGTCTAAGTTTGAAACATTCAGCATCCAAATGAATAAGGCTAGGAAGAAATTAGTCCATAACAACGCGCTACTACCATAGACTTGAATGGTATAACATTTCATGATGCATCATACACACAAAATTGTAAGATTTGACCACTCTTAACGTCCAACACCATGTGTCTTTTCTCATCAAACAAATAAAAATATCGGTTAATTCATTGGACTCATAGAACCCCCACGCTAAAGAGGGAGGATTTCACCATGAATAAATCAAGAATAATCACAAATCCATACGTATGGCCATCAAAACAAAACAAACAAGCATAAGAGGAAAAAGTTGGAAAAATATCGTAATCCTTACTGACACATCTTGATATTCTTTAGAGACCATAAGATTTTCAGCGCTATGAGATAATGGTTTCACAAAAGGTATAATGCAATTCGTATTTTATTTTTATGAATCCAATGGTTCAGATTTATAGAGAATCATTGGCATGGATTGAATCACAATCTCCGGCTAGGATACTAGCAGTTGAACCCTCACATTGTACATTTTACTTAACACTATGATTTCTCCACGTATAGATAATTTATCCAAACTTTCCCTTCGGCTAGGTAGAATAATAAACATTGAAAAATAAGTCACCTCAAAAAAATTATATAGTCATCCTCTCATCATTCAACAATGACTAGGGGCTATTTTGCGATCCAAATATCCAAACCGATGACCATTAATATCTAGTCATTCCCTCACATTTCAATAAGGACTAGGGAGGCTACTCAACCAGCCAAAAATTTAATACGTAGACTCATTTCCTCTAGTCATTCCTTCATCTTTCATAAAGAACTAGATGAGCTACTCCACATGTTGAAAGTCTAAGACAAAATTTATTTCATAAACAATAATAGTCCTTTATACATGCTTTGAAAGGACTAGGGAGCTACTGCATTATATTTGCAAGTAAAACAAAGAAATTTTCTTTTCCGAATCACTTTTGAAGCCAAAGCAATAAAGAAAACAATTCAAGGTAACATCCAAAACTCTATTAGCATGCTTATACTCTGACATCCTTTCCTTTTGGAAAATAAAGTTTTTTTCCTCAAGGGAGGTTTCGATTGGTATAAGTGTTTTAACGTAGATTAGAAGATGGTCATCACGAATTAAATCTATAAGTGCCTTTAAGGTTAGTCTAGATAGATTAGAAACCAAATATATCAAGGTATTCAAAGTCTCTTAAGTGTCCAGCCAAACAAGGTTGCTATACTTTTTTGGTATACTTTAGAAACAAAAATTATACAACAACCAAAAAGAGTATTGAAGTCCTTAACAAGCTTGGCAAGCACTCATAAAGCAAAACACTCAAGATAATAGAATACTATTGAGGTAGTCATTTGTTAATTATTTTGCATGGACTTTGGGGGTTACTGATAAGGGTAAACACCCACTCAACTAAAGCCCTACATCAACAACATACCTCACCTTTGATTCCTTGGTCGATCCCCTGGCTTACACATATGCCTCTTGTTCGATGCCTCTCATGGACAATGCCTCATGGCTGATATTTCATGGTTGATGTCTGTTGATTGATGCCTAACCGTCGGTAGAAGTTACAACACTAATGATAATCAACTACAACGCCACTAAGGCTCTTAGAAGTTACATTTTACCATTCATAAATACCTTTGTATTAATGTGTATGGTCGTTATAGTCTCATACAAGTAAGTGAGCAATCAATATCAATAAAATAATTGTAACTGTTACAACTCTCTTATATATGCGATGAGAAGTCATAAATAGAACAATCGAAAACTCTACCATTGTACTTATATATCTTTATTTTCTCTCTCCAACTATCAATAAAAACAATCGATCAATATATTTTTTGTCTACTTCCTATTATTTTTAATATATTTATGATATATATTTGCCTCTAAAATCTTTGAGTCCATCAGACAACCTTTCATCTACTTTACCATTTTTAAACTCATTATGGTTATTTATGAGATATATAATAGGTTCTTTGTAATTTTGGGTTTATTTCAAATTTTGTTTAAAAATAAAGGTATATTTGAAAGATTCTAAAGGTTTAAAAATCTTGTATGCATAATATATTGATTTTCATCACTTTATTGTTGTGCGTAACGTGGTGCTTGGCTCAACTTTCAGTATATCATGAGTCATTATTTCCTTGGTCTGGGGCCACCGTATAAACTATGCTGATAATTATTGTTTGTTTGCAATGTTGTTCTATAATTTATTTTATGTCTTATTGCCTACAAGTTAGTTAAAGAATGATTTGGGTTTAACATAACATTAATAAATTTATTCAGGTTTTCAAGTATGCTCTCAAAGGTCAAGAGATCAATATGAATATCAAGCCAATTTAGAAATTCCTTGTTAGTCATGCTTACTAAAATATGGGTAGTGTGAATCTATACCAGTCAAGACTTGCGTTACTAGATCATCCAATGTGATGGGGCTACATGCTATGTTTAGGGTTTCGGTAATAGTATTCGTCTTGTCCATTTCTCGTTCTTTGTAGCTTAGATTTGAAGAGGGTTATTTTGGATCTTGTGTGAGATCTAAAAAACCTTATGGCTGCATCTCATTTGGACTTTTACATTTCTTTATGCATAAGTTGAGCTGATATTTAAGTAATCATAGTGTTGTAGAGCCAACCAAGTAAGATCTGATCCTTGTATATTTAAACTTTTATAGTTAGAATTTTCTTTAATATTTTTATTTACTTCTGTTGTGAGCTTTGGAGAGCATAGTTTATCCCCATTGATAAACCTTTTAAGTTTGTTTCCCATTATGATTGAGAGCATAATGGGTTTCCATAAAAAAAAATTGTTATGTCGAATCGAACATAGTTGTAGGTTTTTTTAGTGAAAATGATTCCAATAGGAAATTCTGAGCTTAGAGCTAAGATTTGAAGAATCATGGATGGCCATAGAAGCTGCTATGATACCAAGTTTAAGAGAAAAATAGATTATATTATGATAATGTTCGTATTTAATCAATATTTTCTCTTATTATTTCTATATTACATTCAGTGATTAATTATAAGCGTAAAATTTATTTACATTAGTACTGCCACTTTAGTTATATAGAGATCGTAAAAACCTAATAAACCTTCTTATCTTATTTTTAGCCATTTGGAATTTATCACAACTGTGATTTATCTTGGGCTTGAATTTGAATATGTAGTCTGCTTAAAATGACTTGGGCTTGGTCCGGTAAGAAAGCCCAATTTATTTTCTTTGTTGGATGATCCATTTACCAAAACTTTATCGTTTGGATTTTGACTGTAAGTACACTCAGTAGCTGAACTTTTATCAATCTCTCTCTAACCCTAGTTTATTTTCTTTCACTTTGTGAAGCTGCCGCTTGTCTTTTATAATAGTCTTCTCAATCAAGTTATTTTAGTCAGTTGTAGAGTTTTTCTTGATAATTATGACAAATATAATACTTGTGTGTTGATAACCATGAAATTAATCAAATGATAAGCATAATTGATGTTGAATTGATAGCAAGAATCAACCACATCTATCTATATTGTGTGGCAAGTGTTATGGTGACTCCACGAGAGTAGATTCAATTATAATTTATAAGTGTTACATGAAATAAGAAAACCACTATCACTGGGATATATACACCATCAAGTTCATCGATTTCAGCTTCTCATTATAATGTTTAGTTACAAATTAATATCACTAAGAGACAAATCATATCAACTAGGGGTTGTGTCAAAATTATAATTAACCAATAAATATTTTATAACACTAAATATTCTTCACAACTAAATATTTTTAAAGAAGTAACTATTTTTTAGTTGTATAAGTTTAAAAACTAAAGCTAAATATATTTGTTAAATATATATATATATATATTATGTATTTAGTTATCAACCTACAAACAGCTAAGTGTTTGGCATGGGAATTCAAGGGATATTTTTTGTTTTCGTTACTTTTTGTTAAATATGATAGGTAAATGTGGTGTTAAAAGCATGTCCATACATTTAGTTGTAACATACTATCTGTTAAATGTTTGATAGAGGATACAAAGGTCTACCAAATGTGTTTGTTTGTATATTTTTGTTGTTAAAAATGATAAGTAAATATAGTATTAAAAGCATATTCATACATTTAGATGTAACCCACCACATCTAAATATTTGATGGGGGATACAAGGGTCAACAAAATGAGTTTGTTTAGGTTTTTATTTTTTTAAGAAAACAGTACGTAAATATGATTAACAAAGCATGTGCATACATTTAGTTGTAACCTACCAACAACAAAATGTTTCACATGAGATACAAAGGTCAACTCAATGATTTTTTATGTATTTGTTTTGTTAAAAATGGTAGGTAAAAATGGTGTTAAAAATATTTCCATACTTTTAGTTGTAACCCATAAATAGTTAAATGTTTGACACGGAAAATGGTCAACCATAAGAGTTTGTTTAGGTTTTACTTTGTTAAAAATAGTAAGTAAATTTAATGTCAAAGTATCTTCATAGATTTAGTTTTAAGCTACCAACAATAAAATGTTTGACAGAGAATACAAAAGTTAGCTAAAATGTGTTTCTTTAGTTATTATTTTGTGAAAAATTGTAGGTAAATATGGTATTAAAATAAGTATATACATTTAATTGTAACCCACCAACAGCTAAATGTTTGAAGGTGGGTAGAATAATTGGTCAAATGTATTTGTTTATGTATATTTTTGTAAAAAATGGTACGTAAATGTGGTGTTAAAACATGCCCATACATTTAGTTTTTTTTATTAAAAATAATAAGTAAATGTGATGTCAAAAGCATGTTCATACACTTAGTTGTAACCTGCTAACAACTAAACATCTGATAATATGATACATTGGTCACCCAAATGTGTTTATTTATAATACCACAATAAGATGTGCTCGTTTATGTATTTATTTTGATAAAAAAATAGTAAATATGGTGTTAAAAGCATTTGCATGATTTAGCTGTATCTCGTCGACAAATAAATTTTTGACAAAGGATACAAGGCAGTCAAATGAGTTTGTTTATATGTTATTTATATTAAAAACTGTAGGTAAATGTGATGTTAAAATATATTTACATGTCCACAAATGTTTCATTATTTAACGAATACTCATCTTAATTATAATATTCACTAATTCTGAGTCTAAGGTTTATATAGAAATTATTAGTTAATAAACAAGAATAATACTTTTAATTGTCCTCATCATTCATCGATAAGGAAGATACATCGGTTAGCCAAATAAAAAGCTCCAATTCTATGTGCTCACTCTTTCATAAGTGGATTCTTGTGCACTGCTTTTGTCTACCTAATAGTAAAAACTTATTTACACGTAGTGTACACAAATATCTAGCATATACATGTACCTAGACACTTCACATACATGTACCTAGACACTTCAAAACTAAATTTAAAGATAAATTAAGGATAAATTTGGTCATTGACCAATAATGCAATCACAAGTTCATCCAAAATTTCACCAAACTTCTATACAAAGTAACAAAATTTGACACTTACTAAAAATAAAGACTATATAATCATAACAACTTCGCATTATCTTCAATTCTCTTTCTCAGATTTTTCTATAAATTTAAGAATAAGAGGTATAAATACACAAATATATAATATACTAACTCTGCCAATTTGACTCATGCTAACATTACAACTATTACTTTCTAATTGAATGCAAAAAATACTCCCCGTAGACATTGAGAGGATTATAATGAAAATAATATAGCGTGATAAACAGATCTTATCACGATAAATACATTAGTTGATACCAACAAAGTTTTTAGAAAAGTTAAATAGATTTACTGGTGATCGAGAGTTTGTTAAGTAGTACATTCGACTTATCTAATGCACTAAAAATCTGAAAATAGTAACTTAAGATAGTATAAAAGAAAGCATCATATGCTATTCTCAATCAGACTATCTTTTGGTTGAAAAACATATTACATATCGCTCTCAAGAAATAATTGAAACACCCTCAATATCTATAAAATATATGTAATAGTTTTAGAAAGTAAAACAAGTATACAAAGTATAACAAACCTAAACATGAACCATGCAAAGAGCGTAAGAAACCTCGATATTGTAGATTATATTTCATGAATCGTAAATGTTTTGATCATTTGATCATCCCAAAATCTGAATCACTCATATATATATTGATGTATATTATTTTACATATATATTGTCTTGAGATTAAGTATTACTTACGGAATTGATAGTTTGATTGAGACTAATAGGCAAACATATTATCCCAACAAAGTTAGTTGCTCAATATACAATTCTCAAAAGATAAAGAATGATGACTTTGATAGAGTCATTGGAGAAAACCTACAGAGAAAACCTAAGAGAGAAGAGAGAGAACAAAATTATAAGCGACATAATAAATTCAATATTTATTATTATTATATAAGTCTAATGTTTTAACTACTAATCACTTTATTTGATTGGACTTATAAAAACAGGCATGGATACTCTATATTTACATATGATGAGATATTATAAATCTAAATTTTCTTAGAATTTATCACGTGGGTCATTCATGTGTAATAAAGTGTATCAATCCAAATTATGCACTATAAAATTTTGTTGTTCATAAATAGTATATGGATATCTATTCATATCTAATAATAGTAAAAAATGAACGAAAGAGGTTCCCATACGTCTTATGGTTACGCAAAAGTTATTTAATAAATCCATAATCAACTTCACCTCAATGAACCCTAACTTATCATGGAGTGTAATATTGAAGTGTGACACAACCTTGTAATCAAAACATGTCGACTTCCAATTGGTCTTATATTATCGAATAAATTGAATCATTGTATTATCAATAACTTGAGTGTATATATATTATAACAATATGATTTGAAAAAACTAAAAAATATTATAATTTTATAATACTCACACTAAACATAAACACCAACCAAGCTAATAACCCTCATGTGTGAACTTTTATGTTCATAAAATACAGAAGGGGCAATGCCTTGGTGAAAAGATCTGTAATCATATAATTTGAACAAATATGATCTATCTTTATATGGTCATTATGAATTCATTCCTTCACAATAAGAAACTTAATGTTCGTGGTTACATTTATTTGAATTGTTGATTCTATTCTAGAATATAATAGTCGAATTATTATCAAATATAGTTGAAGAGATATTTCAATTTACTTCACGAATGCAATATTATCACAAAGTTCCTCAACCAATGTGCATGTGTAGATACTGTAAGACATGCCACATACTCGGTTACCCTAGTGGAGTCCATAATAAGATTTTGTTTCACACTCTTCCAGGCTATGATACATTCATCTAGAAAGAATATGTAATTCGTGGTAGACGTTTTGGTTTCTATACACCTTGTAAAATCTGTATTGAAATACCCTATCATCTCCAGTTTATTTGATCTATTATACGTTATTCCGAAGTGTTTATCATTAGTAAAGTATTGTAGCACCCTCTTCATAATAATCCAATGGAAAAAATTCGTATTGCTCAAGTATGTTCGTAACATTCCAACGAAGAATGATATATGTAGTTTGGTACAAACTTGAGCATCCATAAGACTAGCAACTGCCAAGGTACATAATATTATCTGTATGAACTGAATTTCTGAATATGTCTTTAAGGTACTGATAGAGAGCGACCTTATTATATTTTATGTAGAGAAATTCACAAGTTTGTTATTGTTCATACCATAATGATGTAACATGTTTTCAATGCATGGGATAAAAACTAGTATAAACATGTAGCAATTCACACAAATATGACATAAAAACTGAAATAACTAGTATAAACATGTTTGTTCTAAACAGATACACAATCGGATAAAGAAGTGTACTATAATATAAAAATATATTTGTTGTAAACATGTTGCACCTAAGCATACATATAATATAATTGACATTTTACGTCTGAATTGGTTGTTTCTATTACAAATTGGGTTCAAGATAGTCAACCTCATGTAAAGCAAACAACAAGTAGAAGAAGAAAATATAATTAGAATTGTACTGACAGGTTCACCGTGATCACCATCTAAGATGATCATGAAAAATAGTCTTGAACCCTTTACCTTAGTGAAATATCTGTACAAAACGGTTATCGACGATCTTACCCCTGATCCCGGTGACCCCTAAAGATTCCGAAAAAATTACAACCCCCTCTGATGTTTTTTTAATTATGATTTTAAATCTACAATTAAAATTCATAGCATATATATCCAATTATCTGCTCTTGATCACACCATTTGATCCTAACATGCAGTTATATGTTCTTTATCATTTAAACATGTTTTAGGTATAAAAAGATCAAAAAATAAAATTGGATTTTTTTCTTGTAAACTGAATCGATTATTAAATATGATTATTGGAAGATCAATCAAAGGTTCATATCTCGAAACATAGAGTAATCAGAAAGTTCTTATACCAATTGTTGATTTCTGTTCATGAATCACAAAGGTTCCCAAAAACTTTATCATCATAAGATCATGATCACTCATAGATGTATATAAATATATTTATAATGAAGATTCATTCTTACCATTTTGGATCTTTAAAGTGTTGCGATTAAGTATTAACACAAAAATGATAATCTGATTGATAGATATTGGTAGGCAAATATCTTCCCACAACTAAGTTATTTGCTCACTATATTATTCTCGAATGATAAAGAAAAGTGGCCTTGATGGAACCACTATTGATAAAACCTACAAAAAGAAACTAAGAGAAAAAAGAGAGAAACAAATGACAAAGTATTTGATATTTAAGATAAAATGAATTAGGGTTTGGTTAGACTTAGTTATAGTTAGTGAGCCTAGTTCACTAAAGTTTCAATAGAGCTCTCAATTAACCATTATTTATTTAATATGCTTCGGTGTCTCTTCTTTTTAGTTGACTAGCCTCTAGGTTTTATTTTTAGCTATACTCCAATATTGAAGTCGTTGTAGGGGACCATACCATTATTTGACTATCACAGAGCCGGATACTAAAGTGTTGAGTATAAATTGAAAAGTCACATGAGAACATCATGAGCTATATAAAGTGAAAACTGACTCATTATTTCATATACTATTTTTAGAGAGAGAGAGATCCCATTAGAGAGAAAAACAGTGAGGGAAATCCTAACTCAAACCACCATGAGATCTTTTTCGACTGATGAATCTTGGTTTGGCAAAGGTGTTTCAGACACATATTCTTCTGAAATGTGTGTTTATGCTAATTACAGAATATATTCACCAAAATAAGTTGGTTTTACATTAGAAAGAGAAATTAATGCAACGGAATGACGAAAAGAAACAACGATAGATGAAACCCTAATCCAAGGGTAACATGATAGATGAAACCATAATATAAGAGTAACAAAAACTAAAATTTTCAGAGCCAGAATCTTCATATAATTAGATTAGATTTGAATAAAACAAAATAAAATTAAAAATGTTTTTATTTGGTCTTCTGGTTACATCATCATCCCATAGTTGATAAGAATTTGTCATCGAATTCACAGCACCATCACCATCAACAACCAAAATTATTTTAGTTTATTTTTTTCAATTGTTACATTGAGAATTATAATTTATGATGTCGTCGGAATAAACTATTCTCGAGTGTTTTTTTATTCAAAGTCGCATTTAAGCCATCGAGTTGATGAATTGTTTTTGGTTTCGATAGCCTGAAAACAACATCCCGATTTCCAATTGATGAAAAACACAGGTTTAAAAAACCTCTTCATAGTCTGAGACAACATCTCGATAAGCAAGTTTCTCTTTGATCTGACGATTGGTAGCCAATTTAAACTCCTTCAGTGACGGGTCAATATGATCGTCATCGAAACGCCTGGTGTGTCCCCGCATACCAAACGATCTTCGAGATCTTCATGACCATATGTGTTGTTCTCTCATTTAGACCTTTTTTTTAACAAAAATTAGAAAATTTATTGATTAAAATTTGAGTACAGAAGTTGAATCAGATGAAATCAAGATTCAGAAACATGTTTGCCTAGTAGTACGAACTGAGACTCGATACCAAACTGATGTAGCGGCATGACGAGAAAAAACAACGATGGCTGAAATCTTAATCTATGGATAACATGATAAATGAAACTCTAATCTAAGAGTAACAAAAACTAAATTTTTCAAAAACAAAAATATAATATTCTAAAAACCTATTTAAAACTTAAGACACATAATACTTTATACCATAAATACTCAAAATCTTATATTAGAATACAAATAAATAAAATAAATATCTTAAAATAAAATCAATTTTTTGTGTTCAAGGTTTGTTTTATGTTTGCACGTCCAGATGCCGGGATAACGTATGTTTATTTCAGTATATAGTGATACCATACTTAAATCCATACCTTCGAACATGTTTTAAACAAAAAGCTGGTTCAATGGAGTGTCATAAATAGTCCATTTGGAGATTGAACTTATAAATTATTTTCAATATTTTAAAAGTTGATACTCTCAAGTAAAAGTATGCTATGTATTTATCTTTTAAATTCACTTGTTTCCGTAAAAGAACGAACCAAGATGGAGTGGCCACAAAGGCTATAGAGAGTCAATAGTCAAAATTAATAAAAATACAGAAAATTTATTATATATAATATAAATGGAATAAGAATATTGTTTTGGTCAGTAAAAAAGCTAGTGGGCTATGCAGTTGTACACAAAACGTAGCTATTCCGAGGCTCGTGTTAAGTCGAAGAAATACTGTTTCGATTTGGATGCGACTATTCAGACACATGCTAATCTATTATTTATACACATGCTGATCTATTATGGATCATAATTAGATGAAATGTAATGGTTGTTAATAGTGTATTATTTATCATATTTTTTCTACCTATACAATTAGGATGGATGAGGTAAGTAAACGTATATGAGGTAAATAAATGTATAAAGTTGGGAGTGTATATTGATTTTTTTTCAGCCAAACTAAAACTTCATTCCATTAAATGTAGCAAATTTAAAAAAAAATTAAAAGTGACAAAATAATGAAAATAAAAATTGATGGTGTAAAGCAAATTTTGTTTTCGAAGACTAAAATCAATCGAGAGAAAGGTGTCTATAGAGATGAAAAAGAGTAAAAAAGTATTCGATGATTGAAGAATCAATCTAGGATAAAAATAGTTCTTCAGCTGAAATAATTTCTCAAAAATTGCTTGAAGCACAACAGGCAGGAAAGCTCGGGTTGAGTAGAACAATGGGTCTCGAATTGAGGAAATCTATACCAGAAGATTTATTTGAGAGGCGCGGACCTTGAGAAGAGGGAAATGATCACATTGAATGAGCTAGAGGAGATGAACTGTGAGAAAGAGGCCAAATTGACCGACAAGCAGGATACAAAGCAAGATTGTAAAGGTGATGCTGATGAAGATTAACCCACATATTCCCACAAAGAATTTAAGTCTGAAGGATTCTTGAGAAGATGTAAGTTAATTTTAGTACTAATAAGTAAATGAGTAAAGTATATATGTAATCATGAAATTAGAGTTTTTAATTTTTAAAGAATTCTCTAATTGCGGCCAATTCCAAGCTGCCTAGCATGACAATTGCTTTGAAATGATTTGGTAGATTGATAATGTTCATATTTTGTTTTTGTTTGCATTTGAAAGTCCATTTTGTTAACCAGTCAGCAGCCATGTTCCGCTCCTTGTACATATGGATGATAGTTGAAGTTGGGGATCTTAGTGTCATGTAATATTCTACAAGATATGTATGAAACCAACGGGATTTACGATTTAAGAGAATATCATATAATTTTTTTGATTCGGTCTCAATGTCCACGTCATTTAGATGCATTTTGTAGCAAAGAATAAGACCATCTAATATGGATCCGCATTGACAAAAATTGGAGTTTGCTTACCATATATTCAATCTATTGCAACTATAATGTCACCTTTATTGTTTATAATTATGGCACACACTTGAGGATTCACCATTAATTAGGCAATTAACCTATGTGTTTAGTTTAAATATGGCTTCTGAAGGAGGGGACCAACCATTTCGGATGATAGTCTAAATTGTCCTTCGAATTATTTTGACACTACCTTTAACTCAGTTCCAAAGATATCCGACTCTACCATACATCCCCTTAGTTCTCACAAAGGTTCTTTTGATGACTAATAACTGTGCATAATTAATTCTGAGTTTTATATAAGTAGGAAATAATTTTGAACGTGTTTCGAAGTTATGAAAGTTACCGTTTTTACAGCTGTATTTTTTACACGTGCCAGTTGCTTATTAAACTTCGAATTTACTATACCCTAGGTAACATAAGCTAATTATTGAGCGGCGTTTCCACTTCTTAGGAGACGTTTCCACTTCCATAGAAGTTTTTGTAATGGGTGCGCCTCCACCTGGTACCCTTTTAACTATTTCTATATAAGTTGATCCCTCATTTTGCATGTCTTACATTTTTTAGAGAGAGAGAAAGAGAGAGAGAGAGAGAGAGAGAGAGAGAAAGTCATTACTTAAGCAGAAAATCAAAAATTTGGGTGCTTGTCTGTTTACTGCTAGAACAACTTTAATCAAAGGTGTTTGGTTGAATCTATCTGAGTTAGAGGAAAATAAAAAGAAAGCTCAAATCGTTGATGGACTTCTTGCTTATTCGCCTCTAGTAGTTACTACTCAAGTTATCGAATACGGTCCCCCATAGACTTCTACAACCGCTCAATTATATACTTCACCGGTATTCCTCAAAAACCTTTTACTCTCAAAAGGCCTCAAGTCGTCAAACACATTCGACATTCAAAGTAATGGGATCGAACACATAGAATATCATCCCAACTAGATTCAGAGATATGCAAGGCCTTGAATTACACCAGCTATCCAACCAAAACTCTGCATTTCCTTTCCCAAATTGCCAACATATGAATTTCTTTGCGATAGGTCGGATGTTCAATAGCCTTTTCCAATAATAAGAGTTGTTTAAGGTATACTTAACCTACAAAGGATGCTTGTTTCTGCAGTATATTGTATGCATATAGTTAGCCCATATAGAGTTATTTTTCCTAAATTTATGCAAAAGTTTGCATAAGTAGGAAAATTGCATGTCTTCTAAGTTTCTCAGATTCAAACCACTTTTTATCATAAGGCAGACATAAGTTTTTTCATGAAATCCAGTGAATTGCTTTGTGAATTTCATTAGTACCCCATAAGTATATGCTGCAAATTATTTCGATTCCTCTAATTACTACTTTAGAAAGACGAAGGCTTTGCGTATGGTAGTTAAAGTGACATATATGACATATTGAAAGAGTGTGAGTTTGCCTCCATAAGACAAAAGAGTTTTGTTCCAATCAGTGGTTTTCAATATGAGCTTTGATATAAGGTCTTCAAACTGATTAACCTTGATTATGTTGTGGATGTTGATACCCAAGTAGTTTAGAGGCAAACTTTTGATATTGAATCCAGTATTAATCTTGAGGATATTAAATCTTGAAGGAAAGATTCTTTTTTATGGAATAAAGGTAAACTTTTCTTTTTTGATGGTCTGACCATAAGCTTATTCGTATTATTTCAGAATTTTGTTGAGGTTGTGAAGGCTAGGTAATGATTATTATTTTTTGAAAATCACAATATTGTCAGCAAATAAGCATGAGATCAAGGTGGAACCAGAAGTTTTGATTCTAATATTATTGTCATGTGTGTAAAGATGATTTATACTTCTATTGAAAATTCTTCAGCAATGATAAATAAATTAGGCCATAAAGGATCCCATTGTCTCAACCCATTTGTTGATTTGAAAAATCCTTTAGGCTCTCCATTTATGATAATTGAGAAGTTGGCTTTGCTAGTAAGATATTGATAGTATCTATGAAAGATTGATTGAAACCAAATGCAACCATAATCTAGTAAATGAAGGGAAGGGAAATCTTATCAAAGGCTTTAGTCATGTCTAGATTTAAAATAAGATTACCCCCTATGTTCTTCTTGTTTAAGTCATTAATCATCTCCTGCATTAGAAAAATATTATCTTGGATTTGTTTTCATTTCACAAACCCACATTGCTCTTTATAGATGATATTAGAAAGTATCCCAAAATGCATGTCATTAAGTGGTCTTAATAGGATTTTTTGAAGAATGTACACAAACTAATGGGTCTGAATCACTCAAATATTGAGAGTTATATTTCTTAGGGATAAAACTAATAGTTGTAGCAAACATTCATTAAGGAACATATTCCCCATAAAAAATGCTCTTACATCATTGCAATGATTGACCAGCTACTCTGAATTTTTTTTAGTATTAAATCCATCAACTCCAACCATACTTATCGAGTTGAGAGCTTGAATAGTGTTGAAAACTTCATTATCTGCTGGATGTAACATCAATGATGTGTTGTCCTCAATGTAATAAGGTTGGATATTATATAGTGTATACAAAATAAAAAAAATGTAAAATAATTTTGTATACAAACGCTTTCTTAGCTGAACCTGTCACCTTGTGTGCTTTACCTTCTGACGTTGGTTTGCAGGCTATTGCGTCAGATTGAGGGTTTACCATATACACACTTGTTGAGTAGAAGCTGTGAGTTCTTAAATCAATTGAGGTATCAAATACACTTTATTAAACAACAGGTACAAGAAATATAAAGATCATTTTGGTACGATAATTATAACGTTACTTCTTACATCAATAAGGGTATCAAATACACTTTATTAAACAACTTAATGTTATTATCTACCAAAATGTTGGTTTGGTTTAATAGTTTATGTTATCATAAAATAAAATAATATATAAATAAAAAATAAACAATTAATTTTGAACAAGTTATTTATGTTTAGAATGATAGTTTAAATTAAATTTTGAAAAAAAAGTAACAAAAAAAACATAGTATACAAGTAAAATAATTTTTTAACTTTTTTATTAAAATGTAAACAAGATAGAATATATATAAATACAAATATAAATTCCGATAAATTAAGACTTTAAAAAAGTAAAAATATTAAATGTTTTACAAAACAATATACTTTATCAAATATATTTAAAAACTATATATATATATATAATTTATATTTTGTTATTTAGATACTACGAATCAACTAATTATTTTCAAACACAAAATCTAATATTTATAAAAAATTTAAAAAATATGAATTCACGAGTTTAAATTTTAATAAATTACAGAATATATATATAATTGTATCGAACATAATTTCACTCGAAATAAAATTGTTAATTTTTTAAATAATTATTTTTTACGATAAACATTTGACATTTCAGTATTATCTTTCATTGAATAAATACTATGATTATAAATTATAATATTAAAAAAACATGACGTAAAATAAAACATAAATTTTCTCCATGTATTATAAATTGTAAACATTAGTCGGTCAATTGAGTATTAAGATATTTATACAAATAATATGTAAACATAAGTTTAGTTGATGGTTTATAAATTTAAAAGTTTGTTTATGAAACTAAGTATGTGTCTCTTCAATAATACTCTAATTTTTTTGACGGATCATTCTGTTTTTTAAGGTAAATTTAGTATAATAATATGGATATCACAAGTTAAGTTGAAATATATTCATATTTAGTTATATATCAAATGACATATTTTTTACCAAAAAAAAAATTATATGTTAACAATAAAATTATGTTGAAGGAATTTGATATGAAATATTTAGATAAGGTAGGTTATGTATTAGGATTCTAGATTTATCGGGATCACTTTCGAGGGTTTCTTATAAAATATATATCTTAAAAGCTTTTGTAATGGTATAATAGGAGAACCATAAACACATAGATTCCATAATGGTATATGAGATAAGTTTTCTCGCAATAGTCAGGTCTCGCAATAGTGATTTGAAAAGTCATGAGATATAATAGATTCTACCTGTTTTGTCATATTTAAAAATTTGGTATATTCTTATATTTGTTCAAAGTATGTTTCTAATATTCTTAACATGAATTATATATATACATTAAAGTATTTCAGAGGATAACCATTATATAACAGTCTTAATATTTTTTTGATATTGATAACGAAAAACCACATGATAATATATAAAAAATTACCAATTACAAAAATATTAGAATAAATTATATTCTAAATTTACACATTTTTATGAGAATATAGTACATTCAGAAATATTGAATAATAAAAACATATTCATATATATATATATATAGTTTCATATTATAGAATAATAGGAAAATATTATGAATTTTTTAACATCCAAAATTTTTCTTCAACATGAATGTTCGCTCTCATAAAATTAAATAAATTTTATATTTTCCGTCAAAATAAAATAACATTTATTAAGTTTATCAAACCCGATAACTTAAAAGTTGTAAATATTGTTTCTCCTAATACATATTAACTCAGTAGTTTATTTCAAAATACTATCATATTTTTATATGTATAAATATAAATATTTAAAATATTATAATTTAAAATATAATTATATAAACTAAAAATCTAAATTACCGTTAACTATATCTTATCCAAAAATTTATAACCATGTATTGTCTAGATTTATAGATTTTAAAATTTTAAATAAATTAACTATTGACTTTTTCATTAGAGAATTATATTATAAATATGATGAATACAAAATTATATATAAATATAAATATAAATTTTTATAACTTTTCATTTTGTTCATTGTTGTTTATATATACTATATCCTTTTCATTTTATATTTTATAGTTTTGTTAACTATATGTTTAAAGTAATTGCAAAACAATCACTGCATAAAGTTTGGCTTAGTGTCAAAGAATATAATGTGGTGTGGAGGACTATGTGTGTAAGCTCTAACTTGGCACTGTAGGTTGTAACTTAGAGTTGAATTTGTGACTAAGTATCGATAGTTGAAAATAAGGATGAAGCTGAATTGAGTGGCGACACTACAACTAGGTGTTGATGGCTGAAACTAAGTGTTGTAGCTAGAGATATATGATTAAAGCACTTCAGTTGGATCTTAAAGATTGAAAGTGAGTAAGCTGAATACTTAAGGATTAGTATCTGGTGACATTCTATATAATTGGATGCTCAACCGGACTTAGGCGTAATTTTTTTTATTAGAACCTAAAACTTGGCATATCCAAACATATTCTGGTTGTTTCTACTAGGTTGAAGACCTTGACCAATGATGTAGAAGACTAGACTGATACTGTTGCAGATGTATATATCTAATACATGTTGTCGATGCCTTTTCTGATGCATGTTGTTAATGCCCTTGGTCGATGCTTTCGAATACTTGTGTTGACGTCCCTGAAACGTTGTGTTTTAATCTGATAGAGTTGGGCTTAAGTGCTTGCTCGAATTAGTCTTTTTCTATATGTTGGGCTTGTTATCTAATTGAGTTTTATATTCTGGTTTTCCTGTATTATTTAAATCTCATATTAATTAAATTTTATATTAATTGGATTTTCTATTTTAATTAAGTTTCATATTAATTTGGATTTCTTATTTATTGGGTTTCCTTTTTGTTATTAGGGTTTTATTACAACCGATGCTTATTGTGATTTAATATATAACGTATGTTTGAGAATTAAGGTTTTCCCTAAGTCTATATATAGAATAAGCATAGTGTGTGGAAACGATGTGATGAGACGACACTGACGTGAGACCTGACAAAACAACAACAACTAAAATAGAGGAGATCGGCGAGTTAGTTTTCTAAATAGTGTAGTGAGGTAGAAGACAAACACTTGGATATGTATTTTAAGATTCACAGTTTCTTTGTAAGGCCAAAATGAAGAATTGTAATAGAGTTGAGTGATTGAGTGTTTAGTGTTGGAGAGTTTTCTTGTCACCACCTATATATTATGTTTATTACCCATATATGTATGATTTCTTCACACTACAATGGCCGGGACAAAGGGTCGCGATCCCGCGAGGGTGAGCTAACTCCAAAAACCCGTCCTCAGTTCGGATTGCAGGCTGCAACTCGCTTGCATGAAGCCGAAATCGCTCAAGAATTCTAAAATATGGGACTATCGGGGCACATTCACTCGTAAAAAAAGAGGATATGATTGAATATCGAGGAGTCAAAAAATTGAAGACAAAATACCAAACTAAAGTAGATCAATTTTTTTCATTCATAAGGAAGTGCATATTTTACTTGAATCTTCTTCGAAGGAAGAATGGTTGCTTTACTCTAGATCGAATGCAACTAGATATTTTTTCACGGGAGGAAAGTCAACAGTCTATGGATATCACCGGAAGACTTGCAACAATTCAGCAAGAAATCCAAGCCGTCGAAAACGAAAAACAACAAAGGGAGCAAATGCTTGGTCTCACGTTAAATCTCTTTTTATGCGATTGATTTACTTTATACTTTTTTGTTGATCTCTTCTTAAAATAAGATAAGATTTGAAGCTCTAATTAACTCATACAACCTCTCGGGAGGAGTTCATCATTTTTTAGTCATTATTTTGGTTGAGTGGCTAAGATTCGGGTTGACAAATCTTTTAATGGTTGAATCAAATCTAGTTCAGATATTGTTGATTACCCATACATTTTACGCTATTCATTTTATTTGTCTTCATTTTATCATATAATTTCAAATTGTTTTTTTATTAAATATCAGACAATCCATACACCTTTCGATAAAAAAAATGATGCGTAATTATTTAATATTCTATCCAAATTCTTTAAATTTATAATTTATATAGTTTAAAAATTAAATTACTTTTTATATAAATATTAACAAAAAACTCATCTTAATTTTTTTTATATAATAATCTTAATTACATTATAGATTATTTATAACTAAATAAACATAATTAATATTATGTGTAACTTAAATGTAATTTGTGATGATAATATGAATTCTAAAGGTTTAGTCTATATATGAGTAGACAATAGAAATTTTTTGTGACTCTTAGATAAACTCCAACCTAGGCAACATCTTTGTTTTGAAATAAACAACAAATTACAAGCCCCGACAACAATTAATTTTCGGATAGCATTAACTGAAGACCAATTGTTCCAAACGAAATTTTTTTGGTTTAAGTGTCGAATCTGCAACATGAACAAATATATCCACATATCTGCAGCTCATACTTAAAGTTTAGCTATAAACCCTTAAAATAATAAAGCAAGCATTGGACAAGAATATAAATCTGAGCACACACCTAACATATGTAACGTGGTTCGAAATGTGAAAAATACTAGATCCACGGATAACATACACTTATATTTATATATACGAGGTCACGAAAGGATTTTTTAACACTAAACACTCTACTACTCATCTATGTTATAAAACTCACTCATATTACAAATAAACTATGGATCTCAGAATACATATTCAAGTGTTAACTATTTAATGACTCATTCTCAGTTCAATACCAATCTCTCACTATTTATAGAGGATCACTAGTGTGCACAAACCTCTCTAGCTCATATAAGTGCCTAATTTTCAACTGCCTCATTATTCCAGACAAGCCAACACATGAGAGAAGCACTGCACTGACATCCATAAGATACAAGCCTTCTTAGGCATCTTGTACTTTTTATCCCTTGGAACATGCCTTAATTCAAAGTTTGCTGGATTAAAGGTTGAGATTAAACATCAATTCAGACCTTTAGTAACCTACTTTCCTCTAGAAGTTTCTTGGTATATTTGGAAGCCTTTCGGTAACCTAGCATTCACCTTCAGCACTGTAGGTAATTAGTTTGCTCTTTTGGCCTTCAGCCTTAGGCAGTAGCAATCTTATTTCTTTTGGCAGAGCTTAGCCTTAGGTTCATGCAAATATATTTGCACATAAATCTCGACCCCAACATCTTCTTTAGAGATTCAAACAGTTATTGTCTCTACACGTCTTAGGCCGTATGCAGCCTTTAACAATACATTTATTCACGAGTTACTTATAATCTATACCTAACGATTCTCCACCTAGGCTTATAGTAACTCCAACATCCGTTATACCCAATATTCTACTCTTTAGAGACCAGCTCACCCGTATCCTAGACTTACACAAGTCTCATACAGTTTGTGACTTTTGAAATTGGTATTTTTTTGTTCAGAGCATCCGAGGGAGTTTTCTTGCTAGAACTCTTAGCCACTTTCACTTTCTCTCTCTGTCACATATTGGATGAAGTATAAATTGATATCTACATGCTTAGTTTGTTCATGGAAATTTGGATTCTCCATTGAATGAAGAGCACTAGTATTATCACATGACATAATCACACCTTGCTGCATACCCCTTTGTTAGGTAAACTTCAACCTATAAAGCATACCTGTTTTGGAATAATAAAAAACTATGAAGTCTCAATAATAGTTAAACTTCAGATACCGTTAGCCGAAGACCAATTGCTCAAGCTGAAACCTGTTTGGTTTAAATAATGAATCTGAAACAAGAACATATTTAGCCAAACATATTCGACTCGTACTCAAAATTTAGTTTTGAACCTTTACAACCATAAAGTAAGAAAGAATAACAATATAAACTTAAGAATACACACAATATATAATTAACATGGTTTGGATTGTGAATCTTACATCCACGGGTAATATACACTCAAAATTTATATATTAGATGTTACAATATGGACTTTTCAAATATTAAATACTCAACCACTCATCTTTGTTACAAAGCTCACGCAGATTATAAATGAACTATAGATCTCAGAATGTATAGTCAAGTGTTAAATCTTTACCTATAATGGACAATTTTTAGATTTCTCTCTCAAATCTCACAATTGTTACTCTCACTTAATGACCCAACAACAACTTCAATACCCAGATCTCGATATTTATAGAGGAAAATGTTATGCATAAACCTCTCTAACTCATTTTAATGCTTGATAATCGATTGCCTCATTTGGCTAGAGTAACCAAAACATGAGACAAGGACTAGCGTTGTATGGTGTATGCATTCTTAGGAAGTTTGTACCTTTTGTCCCTTGGAGCATGCCTTAATCCAAAAAATCTTAGTTTAAAAGATAAGATTAAACACTAATCCATAATTTTAATGATCTAGCTTCATTTGGAAATCTTTTTGTTATTTACAAAATCCCTTCGAAAATCTTGTTTTGTCTTTTGGCGTCGCAGATGATCATCATGCTCCTTTGGCTTTTGTCAATAAAAATCTTCATGCCTTCCGTAGGGCTTGCCCTTAGATTCCAGAAAACGTCTTTGAACCTATGTCCTGGCCCAACATTTGGCTTAGATATTTAAATAATTTACACCTTTATATCTCTTTGACTAATCCATCTTCAACCATATGTAGTCTTTGACAATATTTATGTCCACGAGTTACTTCTAGCATACATCTAAATATATTTAAGGTCTAAAATTCATAAATATTTGAGGTTAATTTGTAATGTTTATAAATATAAGTAATATATTTTATTTATATAGATGAATAAATTTTAAAACTTAGCATATTATGATCTATTTTCCACTTTTCTATTTATCAAATTTCTCTACTACAACTTACCACTTTTATGCTCTCTTACTTCCAGAGATTCAGTTCTCAACTATCCTCCCTCTGCCCACCAATTTTTTTTTGGGCACCTTATGTGGGAACATAGGTTTTTTAAGAGCAAGTTTTTTTTAAAAAATATTTAAACTAGAATAAGAACTTCAAGCCCATATTTTCTTCTTTACCAATATCATTTCTAATTCTTGTAGAATAGGACCCTACCTTTCTTACCATTAACATGCATCAAAACTTGGATGAACCATAATGCTTCCACTTTGAAGAGCTTATAACAATCTAAACTTTGGTGGTGGACTTGAGTCCAAAGTGAGGATCTATATTCTGTCATTCATCTTCTTGGAAGTATTAACTTTGAGACGAGTGAAACTCCTAACTGAATTACACCCAAGGAAAAACCAGACAAACCTTATTGAATATTTGAGAAAAATATTTTAGAACAAATCATGTGCGGATAAGTACCAGGTTTTGAGAACACTGTAGAAGATGTGCCCGCTTCCTCGGGTTGTGTCAATTCAATATCGTATGTGGTGCTAAAAGAGAATCAACATACAATATAGCATGGAAAAACCTTTTATACGAACAAAACATTTAAAAATAATGGCCATTGAGAAATTAGCAGACTATCGATCTATTATCCAAGCTTACCTAATAAAATGGGTCTTACTTGATGAGTCCGAATTCTGCTTACTCACCGGACAGGGACAGATCGGACCTAGCCCTCCGGACCGGACAGACCACTTCGAACACTTAGCCAATTGGACTGTCCGAACTATGACAAAATTACTAAAAAACATAAACACTTCTTGACTAAGCTACTTGCTCTCCTACTTAGAGCTCGTGGGTCTTTAAACATGACCCGGGTTCATTAAACATGACCCATAAAGCCCAAATGTAAGGGTATATATACCCAACCACCTGCATTAACTATGGGTAATGAAAATTAACTGCAACTAGGCAGCTTAATTCTCCCTCTACTCTCTACTCAAAACACTAAATACCCATAAACTTCCACAAAACTCTAAACAAATTACTCAATTACCCTCAAACGTAAATTAACCTCACCAAATTGGCGACCATAGTGGGAGAAGAAGGTGCCTGAATCAAGCATTCGAAACCAGCAAGAAAAAACAGTCCGAATGAATCCAGACGTCCCGGAAGTACCACCAGCTTTGCTTGAAGTGGTGGGTGAAAACGATGAGTACACTATCGAAGAGCGCGAAAGGTTAAAGGGTGAAACAGAATCTCTGAGGGCAGAAAAGGCTAAGATGGGCATGAAAGAAAAGTCAAAAGCGTCGGTTGCTCATCACACTGATAACCCCAGAGAGCATGAGCCTTCAAAGACTCATGTGAGTACCAAAAAAACTCATGCCAGCTCCAAAAAGTCTTACCGGTTTAAGCCAGTGGAGAGTTCTGACTCAAGCTCAGAATCTTCTGATAGCTCTTCGGATGATGAGGGAGTTGAAGAATCCTTATCCTCTACCAGTGATGAGGGTCGAACTAAAAAGAAGTAAAAACAGATCAAAAAGTACTCAAGGAAAATGGATAGACGTGGAAAGATGAAGAAGAATATTGGCAAAGGGTCATCTCACAGCCGGAGGCATGTAGACCGGATGCTGATGGATCCTTTCGCTTTCCACGATGAACCAGGCATCTTTGCTACTCCCAATGAGGATATTGTGTTCAGTCGTGGCAGAAATTGCAGGCAATCTCCATTATCTTCCAAAATTCTGTCCGGAAACCTCCCTAAGAGGTTTGACAGCACCAAAATGGAAAAGTACGATGGCAGTACTAATCCGGACAACCATTTAGAGCAATTTAAGAACTTTATGATGAACTTTGATGACGATGATAAGCTACTTTGCAGAGCATTCTCCCAATCATTTACGGGGAGTGCTCTGAAATGGTATAACAGTCTACCACAAGGTTGTATCAAGAATTTTGATAATTTTTGGGTGGCCTTTCGAAGGCAGTTCGTTGGGAGTAAAGAGCTAAAGGGCAATGGAGACACAATAATCCATTGTGCTCAGGAACCGAACGAGTCCTTAAAAGAATATAAAAGTCGTTTTGTGAACACCAAGAATGGGTTGGCTGACTGCTTCGAGCAGGTTGCGATAGCATCTCTAAGACAGGGCTTGAACCCTGGCGATTTGGCCGATTCGGTGACCAGAAAGAAGGCAATGACTTGGGGGGGGGGGGGTTACTGAATCAGATTGGAAAACAGATTAACGTTGATGAAACGAAGAAAACAAGGGTGCATAGGCAGGTGAGGTCTGCCCCGGTGGCACCAAATCCCAATCAGAATCAGTCCGGAAACAAGGCAAAGGAGACCGGACAGGGGCATGGTAGAGCTAAAGCTCAGTCTCAGCCAGCTGCTCCTGCTCAGAGTCA
This sequence comes from Limnanthes douglasii subsp. nivea, assembly GCA_036936605.1. Lineage (NCBI taxonomy): Eukaryota > Viridiplantae > Streptophyta > Magnoliopsida > Brassicales > Limnanthaceae > Limnanthes > Limnanthes douglasii. The sequence continues at coordinate 131,754,925 of JAUPFV010000003.1, read as the reverse complement.
GCAATCCAGAAACAAGAGAGGGCCTTGGGTCCAACCGGAGTGGTTCACAGAATTAAAGGAAAGTGTGGCCACCATTTATGATAAAACAAAGGAGGAGGTGCACTATAGAATACCGACCACGCTACAATCCCCTAGAGAACACCGTAATAACTCTTTCTGTCAGTATCACAATGACACTGGCCATACCACTGATGATTTTATAGCTTTGAAGCAAGAAGTTCAGAACCTGATCGAAAGGGGAAAGCTGGGGGCTTATGTCAAAAGAAGAGGAAGTAACATGCCTGACAATACTCATCGGGTTGGTCCAAGTAATGCAGCTCCGGAGGGAGCCATGGTTATAATCAAGAGGTTTGATGTAGAATCTGAATACTTGGATCCTGATCCAACTCGAAATAGAGTGGGTACAATTGAAGAATGTTCTAGAACTGTCTCCGGGCTCATCAAATTTTTTGAGTCACTAACGATTTTCGGAGGAGATACCATGACAGCTCCTACAGCTTCTTCGAGGAAGAGGCACGTTCATACTTTGGCCACCCAGTTCAAAGGAGGTATGAATTCCTATCAATCACAAATTCCTTTCCCCTTTATTGTTTTTGATGAAGATGATTTAAGAGATATAACTGGCCCTCATGAAGATTCTGTTGTCTTAGGAGCATCTATTGGGGGAAATGACATAAGACGAATTCTGGTGGATACTGGAAGCTCAGCCAATATCCTTTTCTTAACCACATACAAGAGAATGAAAAATCCAGCTGTAATTCAGAGTTTGGACAGATCAATTGTGGGCTTTACTGGCAGCTCGGCATATGTGATCGGAGAGTTCGAAGAAGAAATTTTGTTGGGCAAGGGCCCGTTCAAGAAGATGGTCAGGATACTTTTTATCGTGGTGGATTTTCCCACTTGCTATAATGCTATTTTAGGGAGGTCTTGGCTCTCTAGGATGCATGCAGTGGCTTCAACAGTCCACCAATGTTTGAAATATGTTGTTCAAGGACAAGTGGGAGTTGTCCGGAGCAGTCAAAAGGTTGCAAGAGAATGTTATGCTACTACCCTGGCTCCCCGGACGTTGGGGGCAGTTTGTATCAACGAGCAATAGCAGTTTGAGGGGCTTTCTGGGGGTGAGGGTGAAATTGATGACCCCAGAGAGACCCCTGGAGTGTTAATACCGATCGAAGAGGTAGAGACATATTGTTTAGAAGAATGAAAAAACGTCAAGATAGGGTCTAAAATGCCACCTGGTTTGAAAAGTGAGATGCTAATTTTTTTGAAAAGTCATCAGCACGTTTTTGCTTGGTGCAATGCTGATGTTACTGGGGTTCCAGCAGATGTGATATCACATCACTTATCTGTCCGAAAAGACATAGCACCAGTGGTTCAAAAGAGAAGGGCTTTTTCCAAAGAAAAGGCTGATGCTATTATACAAGAGGTTGACAAGCTCACAAAGATGGGGCATATCAAGGAGTCTCAATATCCTTTGTGGACTGCCAATCCGGTCCTGGTAAAAAATAAAAATGGCAAGTGGCGCATGTGCATTGACTTCACAGATCTCAATAGAGCTTGCCCGAAAGATTTGTATCCAGTTCCCCGGATTGACCAACTAGTAGACTCCACCTATGGGAACAAACTGCTATCCTTTATGGATGCTTTCTCTGGATACAATCAGATCCAAGTAGATCCAAAAGATCAAGAGCATACCACATTTTTCACTGACAGGGGTCTTCATTGCTATAAGGTGATGCCATTTGGGTTGAAGAATGCTGGGGCTACTTATCAGAGATTGGTAAACAAAGCCTTTGCTGATCAGATTGGAAGGAATATGGAAGTGTACATCGATGACATGATGGTGAAGAGTGTGGATGAGCAGTTACACCTAGCAGATCTTCAAGAAACTTTTGTCAACTTAGCAAAGGTTAATTTAAAGCTGAATCCAGAAAAATGTGTGTTCGGAGTACAATCCGGGAAGTTTCTAGGCTATATTATAAGTGAGCATGGGATACAGCCTGATCCGGACCAGCTTAATGCTCTATTCCAAATGGAGCCTCCTCGAAATATTAAAGAAGTACAACGGCTAACGGGGATGTTAGCTGCTTTAAACAGATTTATCTCGAGGTCTTCGGACAGGTGTGCCCTATTTTTTCAAATCTTGAAGGGTGCGAAGGGCTTCGATTGGACCTCACAGTGTGATGAGGCTTTCAATGAGATAAAAAGCACCTTTCTTCCCCCAAAACCTTGTTTAAACCAGTTGATGGGGAGACACTCTTCGTATATTTGGCAGTTTCAAGTTGTGCTATCAGTGCTGTGTTAGTAAGGGAAGTAGATAATTACCCCCATCCAGTATACTACATCAGCAAAAGCTTGATAGATGCGGAAAAGTGTTACTTAAAACTTGAGAAATTAGTATTGGCCTTGGTGATATATGCTAGGAAGATGAGGCCTTATTTCCAGGCTCATCCCATTATTGTCCGGACATCTTTTCCTTTGAAGAATGTTCTCCAAAAGGCAGACATTTCGAGCAGGATGACCAAGTGGTTAGTAGAACTGGGGGATTTCGATATAGATTTTGTTCCCCGAACAGCAATCAAAGCCCAAGCTGTGGCTGATTGTTTGGTTAAAGTTCACTCCGATAGAGATTCGGAGCAGGCTACTGAGTTGAAAGACAAAAAGGTCTGGGTCGTCCGAACGGATGGTGGATCTAGCACTATGGGGTGTGGTGCAGGGGTGTGTTTTACTTCTCCATATGGTGACAAAATGTACCAGGCTATATGCTTTGCTTTTAGGGCTTCCAATAACGAGTCTGAGTACGAAGCAGCTATAGCTCGTTTAAAGTTAGCCTATGTTTGTGGGGCTAAGAGGGTAAAGCTAATGAGTGACTCCCAGCTTCTTATCCACCATGCTCAGGGTCAATCTGAGGCTAAAAAAGAACAATTAGTGAAGTATTTACTTCTCCTTAAGCATGAAGCACTGAAGTTTAAAAACATTATTTATTAACACATACCCCGGACAGAAAATGAGTTAGCAGATTCATTGGCAACCATAACATATACAGAGTCGTATCCATGGATCCATGTGCTGGAGAGCCCCTCCATTCAACTTGGTATGGGTAAAGAAGAAGAAATTTTTGAAGTACAAATGAAACAGCCTCAGGATTGGAGATTTCCTCTCCTGCAATACCTCTCCGACGGTGTCGTGCCTCCGGATAAATCACTAGCAAGAAAATTGAAACACAAGGCTCGTGGTTTTATCATACTAAGAGACATTCTATATAAAAAGTCTTATAGTAAACCTTATCTGCACTGTTTGGGGGATGATGCTTCTCAGGTAGTCCTCTCTGAATTGCATGATGGTGAGGGATCAGCTCATTGTGGATTCAGGGCATTAACAAGGAGAGTTTTACTGGCCGGCTACTATTGGCCGTCTATCATGAAAGATGCTAAGGAGCTGGTAAGAAGATGTGACCCATGCCAAAGTTACAACAATGAAATTCATGTCCCAACTATTCCTTTAGAATCAATTTCTGAGCCTATACCTTTTTCTCGATGGGGGTTGGATTTAGTGAGACCTCTCCCTATGGCATCCGGAGGGCGCAGAACTATAATTGTTGCTATAGACTACTTCTCGAAGTGGATTGTAGCAGCCCCTCTAGCAGGAACAACATCAAAAGTTGTCATAAAATTCATTCTATCCAACATCTGTTGCAGATTTGGTGTCCCACGAAAGATAACAACAGACAATGGGCCACAGTTCGACAATAGGGAAATGGAGAGTTTCTGTGCCTCAAGGGGTATACAACATTGTTTCTCTTCACCTTTCCACCCACAAGCAAATGGCCAGGTTGAAGTGGCTAACATAACTATTTTGTCCGGTTTAAAGAAGAATTTGGAAGGGGCCGCTGGGAAGTGGCCTAGTTATTTACAAGAGGTCTTGTGGGCCTACCGGACGAAACCTGGGGCTGCAACTCATGAGTCACCCTTTGCTTTGGTCTATGGGATGGATGCAGTAGCTCCCATCGAAGCAACTCTTCCATCATTTCGTGTTCACCACTTCTCCGAATGCGCTAACGAAGTGGCAATCAGAGGTCAGCTCGACCTAGTGGAAGAAAGACGAGTTAAAGCTCTCCTTAGAGTTGCACACTATCAGGGTTTGATGAGAAGCAGATTTGCTTTTAAAGTTAAAAGAAGAGATTTCCAGCCAGGGGACAAAGTATTGAGGAAAGTCTTCTTACACACTAAAGAAAAGCAGCTCGGAAAATTGGCCCCAACTTGGGAAGGACCTTATGTGGTTGTTGAAAGGCTTAAACCTGGAACATATTGGCTGGAGGACAAGGATGGAAGAGTCCTGACCCACCCTTGGAATATAGAACATCTCCGGATGTACTTGGAGTAACATTTGTGTAAATATTTACTTGTTTAAACATCCATGTAAATATTTGGGGGCATACTCTTTCCTACCCTGGTGGCGCGGGGAGGTTTTAATGAGGTGTCCGGGTTTTAAATAAAATTTGATGCCTTCTTAAAAAACTTTCGAAGTGTTCTTACTTTGTTTTTTATCACACCATCCGGACTGAAATAAAAGAGTGATGACCACTTAAACATTCGTCATCGGAGAATTTAAACACTCTCACTATGAAATAACTAAGGGCTATTTAAGCACTAGCCATTAAAATTGGAACATACTATGAAAGAAGGTGAAAATTGTGCAAAACAAGGATATTCGTTAAAATAACTTAAGTGCCTTGGCCTTGTAAGGACTTTCAAATTGTCAAAACAGAGTAAAGGATCTATCTGGTCAGATACCGGACACACTTACAAAAAGAATGCCTTGGCCTTCCAAGGACTTTGGTTCAGATAACATGAAAAGTAAAAAGTAATTCGTAAATTAAGGCTGAACCTTTGAAGATGGCTCAGCTTCATCTACCTTCTTCTTCCCCTTAGGATCATCTTTTTCTTCGTTTGGGCTCTCCCCGGTGTTTTCTTCATCATCGGATGAAGATGCACTAGAGAAGCCAATCCAGTCGCCTTCGGCCATTGTGTGATATGGGAGGTTTTCAACCTCTACATGAAGCCATAAATCCCCTAGGTTCCTCTTCGGAAATTTCTCATGGAAGAGCAAGACCATGTCTTATCTTACCTTGGCATACATTTGCTCTTGAGTGTCGATCACGTTGTTGGCATAAGCATCGATCTTGGCTTGGATTTTGGCCTCCTGCTCCCTTAGCAAACTAGCTTTCTCCTCGGAAGCTTTGGACACTGTATTCTCAAGTGCAATTTTGTCATTGGTTAAGTTGGTGATGATTTGGTCCTTGGCCTTGGTCTCCCCTTTTGAGGTGGCAAGATCTTTCTCCAGTCCGGACAGCTTCTCCCGGAGCTCTATGACAGTGTTCTCTAGTGTGGTGACTTTTGTGGTACTCACTTCTTGGTTCCTCTTCAACTCTTTGTTTTCTTCCTTTAGAGTGGCAGCATTCGAAGTGGCAGTAAGAAAGTCGTCGAACAACCTATCTTTGTCAGACTTAAGGTCTTTTATAATGTCTGCATGGTTTCGAACTTGTTTCTCCAACGCGAGCACAGGCTGAACGTTGCTTAATAAAGAGTGGGCTATGACATCCCTTTCACTTGAAACAATAAAGGTCTTACCATTGAAAGTGACCATGTTTGAGGTGCTCGGAGGGAGGTAAGGCCCAAAAAAATCGTCTCCGGGGAGATTGATGAAGTACTCACCAAGCCCACCAAGACCAGTGATGTCTACCCCATCAATGTTAAGATCTCCCCCTTCGACCTCATCGGTTTGGAAGTCACGAGGTATCTCCTCCGCTTGTGTTGGGTCACTGGGATCAGCTTGGGAAGGAGGCTCCGGAGCCCGGAGAGAAAGCTCGTCACCCTTAGAGGTCTTTTTCTTCTTGGCCTCCCTGCCTTTGCCTTCACCTCCCCATTTACGATTTCTTTTGGAAGCCCTTGGAGGTTTTGGGAAGTGCACTTCTTGCCTTTCAGTCTCCTGCTCCACCACTTCCAAGAGAGCAGCATCAATTTGGCTGGGGACTGGTCCCTCCGGATTTATTGGAGCATCCTCCTCCACCTCAGCAGGATTAGCTCCACCCACCACCTTCTTGCCTTTCTTTTTACCTTTCATCTTGCTCGGGGCCTTGGCCCGACCTGGCAAGTAGAGTGTCCCATCTGGTTCATGCGTTCTTTTGAGCAGTACGTCCGGAGGAGGCTGGGTCGTGAACTCTTCCCAAGTTAGGTCTCTCCGACCTGTGGTGTTCCAAAGGTGAGACCTTGCTAAGTTGCCCCCTGTGAAGGCAGCATGGAACCGATTCCCCCACTTCTCAGCAGTCCAAGTGTTGATCTTGGTGCAAGTGGTCTGCCCGGTTTTCAAATGATCGTTGAATTCCTTGGGCAGTTCTGCTAAGGCAAAAGTAAGACCAATTAGTTTAAACTAACTCTAAAAAAAACAAAAATATAAAGCAGAAGACTTACGGTCACTCCTCCACCTGCTTGTGAGAAGACTTGGGTTCACTCCAGACTTGATCTTCTTTCCATTCTCCCAAGCACCACTAACAAACAGAAACTGGGTCCTCCAATTCCTCTCCGCCTCTAGCAAGTCATCTACAGCTTTGAAATTATCCCCCATATTGAAATGGTAAAAGGGGATGTGGTGGTTTCTGCAAAGACTGGCCACAGCAGCAAACTCCTCCATTGGCAGAGGACTCCCGGAGAGCCTTGAAGCCATGATGCAGGACATGAGGGTGTACAAGGCATTGGGGATCAACTGGCTCGGACAGAGCTTTATCAGATGAAAGTATCTGACAATTTCTGGGTCCAATGGGAGTCTGAGCCCCCAATTGAACAGCTCCGTGAAGATGACAATTTCGCTCAATTTGCAGTCCATGGGAGTCTCTGGGTTTATGGGGATCCTTATCTTTACATTCTCCGGAATTCCCCATTTTGTACGCATCCGGCCCGGTTCAGCTGTGTGGATGAATGTGTAGTTAATTTTTTGCAGGGTGAGGAGGTACTTGACACTGACCTTGTGGAAACAAGGCCCCACCCTTCCTTCAAGACTCTCCGGGAGATCCGGATGCCTCAAGCACAACTTCTCTTTGCCTTTGTATTTTTTTGGCAACAACAGCACTATTGGTCTGACCGGAGGGCTCAGACTCTAATGGAGCCTCTTCGACAGAGTCCTCCATTACTTCCTCCATAATTGATGAAGGATTTTCAGTACTAGTAGCAAGGGGAGGATTCAGATCTGGCTCAGCCTGGTCTCCGGACTGTTGGGCTTCAGTGTTCCCTTGGCTTATGGCCTCCGACTGGGGCTCTGATGTAGAGGTTTCTCTTCGAAGACCTGGGCTACTACCCTCCGGACCAGACAGTCTGTCCTTGGGAGCTCTGATGGGCACTTCTGACCCAGTGCTGTTGTCTTTGGCACCCGACTTTGAAGGAGTGCTCTTAGAGGCCTGACCCTTGACCAACCGGCCTTTTCTCCGGTCGACTAGCTTTTGAGGGGAGGTTTCAGTGTCTGACCCCATAGCTAAGAAGGGGGAGGGCTTTTTGAAGCTGGTAACTGTTACCCCTGGCTCAACAACAGGTTCCGATTCTTGAACCGAGGAACCAGAGATAATGGGGGAGAGATTAGTTTGAAATAGCTTTTTCGGCTTGATGCCTTTTGAGGAAGAAGAACCTTGATCTGATTCTGTGGCTGAAGTCACTGGCTTGTCGATGGGCGAAACGGGTAATCCTGCTGCAATGCGTTTTTCCTTTTCGACCTTTTGCGCCTTTTCTAATTCAGAGAGGTTGAGCCACCCACCTTTGATCAGAGCGTTCCTCGCTGTAAACATAAACAATCTGGGTAAAAGTTTGTTTTGGAGATAAAAAGCTTTAAGAAGTTGCAGAGTAAAAATGAGAGTGATGGTGAAACAGTAGAAAGTGTTTTAATTTATAGTGAATCTGAGAAAGGAGTTTGATTCCTAGGAGAATTCGAAAAGATTGGTAATGATTAAAGACGGCGCTGATGTCACCTTCTTTAATAAAGAGGTTGCTTTTCGAAGAAAGTGGGTTCGAAATTCAAGGTGAAAAAACGGTTGAAGCAACCAATCAGAAAGCGACACGTGTCCCATAAACTCTGACGAAAAACTGTTTGGATTCACAAAGCTTTATTAGTCCGGATAAAGCCATAGCCCAAGTTAAGAGACTGTCCGGGAAAAACTACCCCTGACACCAGACTGTTTTTCAGGTCTTTGACAAAGATATTTGAACAAACACCTAAAAAAGGGGTTCCTCATGAGTCTGAATTCTGCTTACTCACCGGACAGGGACAGATCAGACCTAGCCCTCCGACCGGACAGACCACTTCGAACACTTAGCCAATTGGACTGTCCGAACTATGACAAAAGTACTAAAAAAACCTAAACACTTCTTGACTAAGCTACTTGCTCTCCTAATTAGAGCTCGTGGGTCTTTAAACATGACCCGGGTCCATTAAACATGACCCATAAAGCCCAAATGTAAGGGTATAAATACTCAACCACCTGCATTAACTATGGGTAATGAAAATTAACTGCAACTAGGCAGCTTAATTCTCCCTCTACTCTCTACTCAAAACACTAAATACCCATAAACTTCCACAAAACTCTGAACAAATTACTCAATTACCCTTAAACGTAAATTAACCTCACCATTACTAGATAATGAAATCAAAGCCCAAGGTATTAAAAATTGTTCGATAAGATACATATGGTTGACAAAGACATTATAAAATAAACTTTTCACCAGACCCCTCTTGTGTTGTTTAGGTTTGGATGAATCATTCTTTATTTGGGAAGAACTTTATAAAGGCAAAGATTGTGCACAATTTGGCTAAAAATATTACACAAATAAGTTCTATGGTAGAGTAATTCTGGCCAACCATTCAAATAGACGCCAAAGCCTTGTATAAACAATGTGACATATACCTATGTTTTTCCAGAATACTCCAAATCTAAAAATTCTACTAGATTCAATATGAGAAGGAATTTAATTTAAAGGATGAGGTTTAGAACTAGATTTACCTTTGCCACAGACTTCAAGTGATCGACATGGCCTACACAGTGGATTAATTTTTTTGAATGGATAAAATTAGAATGCTTGGATTAAATCTAGCATAAATCAATTCATAAATTTTATAATGATAAATATATTTTTAAATAAGGGGTACTTTGGATTGTAAAAATGAAAAACGGTATAAAATTTCAAAACACTCGCGTATAACGTTTTTGTCGAACCTACAGTATCAGACAACATTGCTCATCAGTTTTCCAACCTCATACAAATGAAAATAAAAAATAAAACCATTTTTAAGGAGTACAATGCATCTTTGACAGTGTGGCTATGAAACTTTCATATTTTCTCAAAGAGGGTTTATAAGCATATTAAACCATTTCACGCAACACCGCAACTTAACCGTATTTTGAATGAAAGTTATTGTTTTGGTAGAAATAACACTATTTCTTTTTACAAAAATAAAATTATGATCAAGGAACAAATGTCAAAGGGTCACATGACCGAGCTTGACCTAATAAAAGAAAAGTAGGTAAATATTTATTCACGCATAAAACACTAAAAACACTAATGAGAAGTAAGTATGACTTTAAAGTTCGCTTCTTTATCTTTAACATATGAAAGAAGTATATGAACGTATGTTCATCCATATAATAAATAATCATCTCGGGAATCTATATTCAAACAGGAATGATCCTACACTATATCGGCCAAGATAAAGTCATAACCTACATACTTCTTGATGAAGACGTTTGGTCACTGCCTCAACCATGAAACATATAGCACTTGAATATATATACCTCTTAAATATCTAACGCGATTTTGGGTATGATTCGAATTTCATCATTTCAATTTTTTTTTGTATTTGAGGTGAACTCTTTCCTATTTTCATGACACGACAAGATTTTAACGAGACACTTATTTTAAATAAAACTCTTCTGATATTTACAATTACATTTGGATATATACTTTTGAAAACAAAATCTAAATTAGTGGTAAACTTATGAGATCAATACTTGAAATTGATTACTGTACAAGGAGGGACCATTGGTTTATATTGCGTAAGCCTTACTCGACGTTGTGCGCAATTATGTAAAAGATACCAAAAAACTTAAATAAACTTAATCATACTATGTATTTAGGTTCAGACCATGCAATAGTTTTCTTCTTCCTCTATCTATCTGGCACCAGTTAGTGGGAAGAATAACTAAATTCTTTGAACTTTTAAGGGTAACAAAACTGAAAATAGTGAATAACTAATTACCAAACCCAAAAAATCGTCATGTTATCACTGAGAATAAATTGTTGGGATCCAAGATTAGGTAAGTTAAGTTTAAAACAACACTTCAAATAAACTAAATAACCTTGATAATGCAATTATAATTTTAGAAATAAAATAATAATATTGCATTTAAAATATGTTTTGGTCATACGAAGATTGTGTTCTTTGGAAAGATAAAAACATCTTGCCTCAAGTTTTGACACGTACAAATATTTTTTGTTTATAAAAATACAACTACTCTTTCGTATCTCATACTTCACCTTAGGGAACAACACTCTCTCTTTTCTAGGTTTATTCCCTATCCTTGACCTTCACTTTGATCAATAACAATTCTGGTATACGAACAAACATATTAGGTCGTCAAATTTGATAGACAAAAGACCAAAACTGATCCAAGTTCATAATTGGTAAATGACTCGGGAATGTTGAAAGCTATATTGGCCTCTGAATTTTGATTGTCTCCCAAGTCGACCTTTGTTCTACTTTTTCCAATTCCAATAGGCCGACCTCGTAGCTATCGCGTTCAGTATCAAGTTGTAATTTTACGATATGCATAACATCATGACTCTCTACCTTCTTAATGTAAATAGCAACTACACAAGCTTCATATGACTTTTTTTACTTCATCATTAACCATTAAGTCAACTGAAGGTTACTCTATGGTCACGCATATGTTTTGTCCTTAGAATCTAACTTTATTTAAGCTTATTTACCTAGTTGTTGTGCACATATCTAATGTTCAGCCTCATATTTATTTTCTTGAGCCTCACGAATATCTTCTAAAGTCTTGACCACCATTTTAAAAAAAAGGGTTTGGAGTTAAACAAGACAAAAATATTGTTTGCTAGGATATTAATATTGTGTGATAAACACTTTAAGACTGGTAGACATAAAAAATTACAAGGTTAATTTATAAAAGTAACAAAGAAAGTAAAAATATTAAATAACTTACGCCTACGCCAAGCTCTATATGTTACCTAGTAAATACTACCAAAGGTTGATAAAAAAATCGGCTCATTTATGAGTCATTAGCTATAATATCTTATATATTCTTGATGCTTATAGTTCATTTATCCAAGGTAACAGTTATCACATGGATTCATTATTTGGGTGTCCAACACGAGTTTGGTCACCACTGTTGGGTCTGTAGGTTAGACCCTCTATTACATCTGAATGAAATTTGGATGATCAGGTATAAAACCTTTGAAACCATATTGGTCTGAACCTTCATTAACCATTGAAGTGTCGGTCATGTACTTGGGTCTCACAAGTATTTTTTTAACTTCACGCCTCTTGCACTCTTTTAAAAGTCTCTACCGTCATCCATTAGGACACTCATGTGTCTTGCACCTTCTTGATGGCCAATTTATCGTTTCTATTTTTAACGCACAATATCATCTTCATTCATGTTCCCAATGATTTCTTTAGGAGGTGTTTGGTTCATACTTGTCTAACTGTCTTCACGAATAAGGCTTCTTTTGGGAACTATGTGAAATAAAATGTGTAGTTGGTTCAACCTTTTTGGTCATGGGGTGGATAACATGATTGGGATATCTAATGCCTCATGTATTAGTCTAAAAGGGCAATGATGACTTTAGTTATCTCTGCATGGTGTGGTATAACTGACTATGTCCAACAACCGAAATAAACAAAGTTTATTGGAGTTAGCAGAAATTGATGTGTTTTCCCCAAACTAATTTAGAGTGATCCTCAAGCATGATAAATGTATTATTTGTTAGTTTCAATAATTCGGAAAACTAACAAATAAAATCTACAATCACATACGAATACAAATTTATCAACTACAAGTAATATCATAGTTGCCATAATTAAAAGTAAAATAATTTGTTACTTTTGAAAAACCAATTTTGAGGCATCACAGGGTGATTAAATAACTGATATGTCTACAAATTACAACCAAAGAATACAAATGGAACACCTCTACAGTTTTTTCAGAATCATGAAGGTTACTGATATTTTTGCGACGGTTATACAGGGACAAATATAAGTAATATCTTTTACTCGTTGAACTGATATCAGTTAATAAGAATAATTCATCGATCTTAAGAGACAATATGTCATCAAGATGATTAATAACCTTCATCTTTTGGTCATCAATTGGTTGGGATTCGTATTAGTGAGTTGGAATTGATAGTTCCAAAGATTTCCTAGAGAGATTATGATTCTAAGATATGTTTGGAGGTGATCGTCTAGAGGAGAAAGACGGAAAAGCTAGCGAGAGAAGTTGAAAAAGTAGCAATAAAGTAATAAATCTTCACATCTCCCTAAAAAGAGAATGTTGCTTAATATAGTACAAGTGATGGGCCAAAAAACCATATGGTTAACCACTTTAAGGTCATTTCATCCCACTATTTTACTAATCTTAACCATAATTGGTATTTATTACACAAATTACCTTCAATGTTACACATTTGTTGGGCTTCTTTTACAAGAATTTAATATAGCTAAATTACCCTCATATTGAAGCAACCCGGCTAGTAATTTAGATACTTTTCACCCTTATCAGTAGCCCCCTAGTTCTTGTGAAGATATCTTAGTGAATACTAAATTTGGAAGACGCCTCAAAGATGTCCTCCCTACTCTATTTATTGCTCTTCATCGGAGTGGTGAGATCATAAATCATATTGGTGACTTGGTAATCATGGAGTGTGTGATTTGTTTAAATCCATGTGTTGAACTAATATTCATGCCTTCAAGAATGACTTGTAGATGATATAATGTATCCTAATACTCTTGCACTTCGCCATACACATGATCTTCAAATCATTGATGGGAGAGCTACGAGACTCTCCATCTCCCCTATACACTCATCAATTAAAAAGACATTTCATTTTCTTGGGCATTCAAGATCGTTGGGAGCCCAAACATTTACCTATAAATATTCAAGTGTTTTTTATAATTTGGAGTTTTTTGTTTTAATATATTAGAGAGAGAGAGAGTTTCATACGAATTCTTGAAACATCCCTCTAAGCATTTTCTTCCACCACTTTCATTATTCAAGTGTTTCTAGTTCATGCCTAAAACGTTTACCGCTCTAGACCAAGTTTACATAAACAAAATATCCAAAGAGAGAAAAACAAGTACGTTAGACATTGAGCCAAGACTGCTGACTATAAGGCAAGCTATATATTACGGTTTCTGGTTTCCAACCAATAATCAATCTGGAGTGATAGAAACTGTGAATACCCGAAATCCACCCATCCCAGCTTCCACTCAACCCCTCAGTAAAACTTGTCCAATACACGATAAGGGTGACTTTGGAACTTCAAAAAAAATTGGTGCTTTAATTATCATTCATTCTGATGGATGAAAAACAGAAAGGTGTTGAGAAAGCAAATAGTGAAGGTTCGAAGAGAAAATAGTCCCTCAAACCTTTACTGGAAAGGTACATGAAAGTTGAAAAAACTTCAGATACCTCTACTCATCAAAACACTCCAACCAACACATCACATCACGACCCAAATGTTCATCGGTCAGTAGTTTTAGATGATGTGCCACATACTATAGTGCTTCTAGGAACGTGACCCCTCAAACCGGTTAGGGAAATGAGGTCAAGACATTTAGTCGATAATCCTGAATAAAACCAGAATCAGGCTGTTGTTGAAGTTAACCAAAACAGAAACCCAACTACCAATTTATCCTCCCAGATTGGAACTACCTCTCAAACTGAGATGTCATTCCCCAAGGAAAATTTAATGAGGGTTCTCTTGAAAAAGAGAAAAAACTTAAATAAAAAAGGACATTATTGAACTACCCTTGGATATCAAGGCCATTCGCATGAATGATTCTCAGGAGGTTAAAAATAAGTATTTAGTAACCTTGCACCAGGTGAATTATTGATACTACCACGCCTATGAGGAGGTAAAGCTTTGAGACCGATGGGGAATCACAAGATCAATAACAATAATTTCTCGATCTTGGGGATACTCCTCTATTCGTTTTAGACAACGAACTAATCGTATACCCGAAAATACTTAACTAGGTCTTCGGTTCCTTCTTGATCTCATTTTGGTTAGATATTTTGAACTGAAATACCTTTACACCACTCAAGTGGGACCGAACATGTCGTTTACACTAATGGCCTACATAATGTAGGTCATGATACTCGAGATTACGAAATGACTCGGGAATGTCGTTTACACTAATGGCCCACAGATAATGGAACGCAAATGCCCTATTGCTGATAAAAGTGACAAATGGGTGGAGGAAGATGTGGTCCTCTCAGATTACGAAACAACAGATCCCGATCTTCCTTCTCCTAAAAATGTTGTCATCATCAATTCATATTCCCCTCGAGTATCAAACGAGGATCCTGCTAAGTCAGATGAATTTGTCTGGACATCCTAAGAAACCCAAAGGGATGACTCCCAACTTGCTGAGTAGTTCAAAACTGGCTCCCCATCTAAAACAATCGATCTCTATAATGATGAATTTCTAGCCCTTCAGCTTCATGAATTTCTTTAACCCATGATATTGCTTGAAAGAAACGTCAAGATATTGAAAATTCTAACAAATCATTATAAGGAAGAGGCTCCCATGAGGAGGTCCGAGATGAATAAATTGGAAGATAAAGCTACCCATCTTAAAGAGGTTATTGTAGAGCGGCTTAAATGAGCCGAGAAGGGAGAGAAGCGGTTCAACATAGAAGAGGATGCGTTCGATTGTGAGCGAGAGAAGGCCTTTGTGCTGAACGTTCAGAAGAATACACTCTTCAGTACCCTCGCTGAATGGTATGCAAAAAATAAGAGCTACTTTCAACGGGTTGTTAATGACTAGGAAAGATGAATCCGAGGGCACTCTTTCAGAGTAAAGAACACTAGATTGATTTCTTGTTTTGTTATTTTTATAGACCTTGTTATGCCTATGGAATTTTTTGTGGAGTCCTCGCGTCATCGGGGCATTTTGTATTTCTATGTTTATCAATAGAACTAATTTTTTCAGATAATTTTATGTTAGCCAACTTTTAAGTCTGAGATATAGAATAAATATTTGTTGACCGACTTTCTCTAAAAGACTCTTCCAGTCCAAAGATAAATGATTGTTGACTTACATTCGTTGGAAGATTGTTTGAGTCTAAAAATAAATGATTGTTGACCAAAATTCATTGGAAGACCCTTCTGCTCTAAAAATATATGATTTTTGACCAAGATTCATTAGAGGACCTTCTGGTCCAAAAATAAATGATTGTTAACCAACTTTCATTGAAAGAACCTTCCGATCCAAAAATAAATGATTGTGAAAACTATTTAAAATGGAAAATAAATATTGTATACATAAATCAGTTATAAGAGCGCATCGTTAAAACCTTCTTGCACCACCAGGGTAGGAAAGAGTGTGTCACCGACCTTTACACAAGTTTAGACATATATACAAACTCTTACATTCATTCCAAATGTAACTTAAGGTGTTCGATGTGGTGCCAAAGATCCTTTCCTTTTTTATCTTTAAGCCGATCTGTCCCCAATTTCAACTACTTAATTACCATGTACAGGCCCCCTAGTTAGGTCCCAATTTAACAAACCTTTTTTCTTTTGTATGCAAAAACACTTTCTTTAGGACCATGTCTTTTATATTGAATTCTTGTCGTCTAAGTTTAGATACGTACCTGCTCCTCATAAATGTTTGGTAGCGTAATAAATTATATTGCATTCGCCTTATTTTTTCCTCAATTATGTCAGACTCGGCACACTCCCCTCATCGTTACCCTCCTTCGAATACTCACTAACTCGATACAAATGGAAAAATTCCTCGGACGGTATCATAACATCCATCCCGTAGACTAGTTCAAATTGAGATTCATGTGTTGTTGTTCGAGGAGTGGTTCGATACACCAATATGACTTCTTATACGTAATCTGGCCATTTTCCAGCCTTTCCTTCCAAAAAATTTTAGCCCATCAAGGATTGTCTGAATAGTTACTTTAACTTAGATGATTAGCTATGATTGAAAAGGTGCCGTAAATAATTTTTTGTATGCCCCGAGAAGCATAAAAAACCTTTCATCTCTTTGTTGTCGAGCTCTGGCCTATTGTTCATTGTTATTCTCCTCAAAACTCGAAGTGACAACAGATGTTAGAGATAATAAACTTAATCACATCTTTAGATTTTGTCCCAACCAGTGGTTTAACTCCACCCACTTAGAAAAATAATCTATTGTAACCATTATTGTCTGTCATCCCCCGGATGTCGTTAGCAACGGTTCGACCAGGTCGATACCCCATTATTCAAAAGATAGTGTTTCAGATATTAAGTCAAGAGATACCCTTGACTTTTGGATAGCATTAGAAAATCTATGGCAAGTGTCACATATTTTAACCATTATTTCGTATCACAAGCAATTGTGGGCAAGTAATATATTGCTAGAAGAACTCTTTATATCAAGGTTTTGTACCCATAATGCATGGATCCTTCATCATCGTGTAATTCAAATAATATAGTATGCGATTCATTTTCCCCAAATCATTGAAGTAAATTCCTGCTAAAAGATTTTTTTTATACAAGATACCTCAAATGACAACATACTAGTGCAATTTGAACCGTAATTTCTTGGTCATTCTCTTAGCAATTGACAATACTACATTGGCTATGAATTCTTTGATGTCATGCCTCAAGTCATTTTTAGTGCTTGTGGAAATTTAATAAATCTTTGTCTGACCCTTCAAATCGTTCAAACCCTTTTATGATCAAAGGACTTTCTTACGTAAGGATCCAAGGGTGTTCTTCGGAATATGCAGTAGTAGCCAAAGAGTCAGCCATAAAATTTTCAGCTCTATGGACGTGCTCATATTTTATGCTTTTGAAAAAGGTTGTTAAGACTTTCAATACCCTCAAATATTTCACTAAGTGATATTTTATAGTTTTAGATTAGTCTGACACATGATTCAAGAGAAACTATAAATCCCTCACCAGTCAAAGCTTTTTGGCTTCACATATGTGATGAAGCCTTAATCCTACCAAAGTATGTTTGTATTCTGACTCATTATTCGATGCTCGAAAAATAAAGTGTATAGCCTGATACATCAAAATACTATTGAAGGAAACCAACTGAACCCTAGCCCCATATCTTGAAGCGCTAGAGCCCCCGTCCGTTCGAACTGTCCATTCGACCTTTGTTTTTTCTTCATCCATTTCTATGTATGGTCGCTCAGAATAGAAGTCGACCAAAAATATTGTTAAGTCTTGAGGTCTGATTGTCATTTGGTGCTAAAATCAATGTCAAAATCACCTAACTGCACGGATCATTTGGTCATTCTACTCGGAACATCAGGTATTTGTAATATGTTTTTCAACGAAAAAAATGTTCGAACTATAATCTAGCAGGCCTGGAAGTAAGGTCTCATCTTCTCAGTTGTGATAACCAAAGAAAGGGCTAACTTTTCCAACTTCAAATATCTTTTTTTCCATATCCAAAAGGATAATACTAACATAATATACTCATCGTGGGAAAATATCGACCTCTTGAATCAATACCGCTATGTTATACGAACATATTTTCCTCATACTAGGATTTGTCAAGATTTTAGGGGAGAAAATATACTCTTTAATTTGTGAAAAAAATTCTGAACATTTCGCTTGTCCAAACACCTAGAAAAATGAGGTGTATCTATCCAAGAACCTGAATAAGAACATGTTCAAGACTGCCAACCTCCATGTGAATATTATTACCTCTTTGATTGTCTGAGGATGAGCCACAGAACTCAAAGCGTTTAGTTATATCGGGTCGGCTTCTATCCCGAACTCACTGACTATGTACCCAAAAAACTTACGAGACCGCACCTTGAATGTGCATTTCTATGGATTCAGCTTTAAATTTATATTTTTAAGTTGGCAAACGTCTCTTCAAAAATATGTAAAATGGTATTCTTGTCTGGCGCTTTTCACTAGCATAGCATCAATATATACCTCGACATTTCATCTGATCTGAGCCTCAAAATCCTTGTTCACCAAGTGTTGGTAAGTAGCGCCGACATTTTTCCACCTAAAAGGAATAACTTTATAGAAATACATGGCCTTTCCAGTGATGAATAAAGGGCTCTCTTGATCATTCAGATCCATTTTGATCTGATTATACCATGCATACACATCCATGAAAGACAAGAATCGATTTCTAACGTGGAATCCACCAATTGGTCGATCCGCGAAACTGGAAAATGATCCTTTGAGCATGCCTTATTCAAGTCGGTGAATTTCACGCACATTCACCACTTTATATTCTTCTTTTTTACTAAAACCGGATTAGCCGTCCACAATGGGTAATGATATTCTCGTATGTTAGATAAACAATCTACATTCACCATAATCGTCTCAGATTTCTCCAAAGAATAAAACCTCAATTTTGAATGATCAGACGCACATTACTTCAGATTTCCAATCTGTGACAGATAATTTCAGCGGGTACCCTAATAACATTTTTGTGCACCACACAAACATGTGTAACCTTGTTTATAGAAACTGATTTAACCTCTCCCTCACCTTCGGAGACAACTTTGTTCCAATCTTAACACTTTTCCCATTGGAAAAAATGTAGTCCTCGAAATTCCCATTAGGGACCGGAAATCCAAGGTCTCCATCAGATCTTCGACAAGGTCAGGCCTCGAAGAGGACCCCACTAACTGCTATGATTTCTTTGGCTCACCTATTTAATATGCTTTCGGACCAAAGTTGTTCAGTAATATTCCATCGCTATTTTCTGGTTTCTCCTAATAGTTCCTACATTATTTTGCACGATGTACTTCAAACATTGGTAAATAGTTGAGGCAACCACATACATTCGAGCCAACCAAGATCTCCGAGATATTGCATCGTATGATGTAGGCGCATCACCTATGGTGAGTAACAATTTCACCTCTTTCCTGAATGACCCATGACCCAGTTCCAAGGTCCCTTCGAACTCCTCAAGTACTTCAGCAGTCACCCTGTTAAAACTCAATCTTCTTATCCGAATAAAAAATAATCGAAGGGTTTTCCATCTTCTAATTAGTCATCATGAATAATATGTTGGCAGATATATACCAGTGTCTCTCAGAATTCTTTGTAACTCGTCTTCAACCATTCCTGCTATGATTACCACATCGTCCTTGTGCGGGCCAGCCACATCTCCTATGTCATCATCCTCAAAACAGAGCAGCGGAGACAGCTTCAGTATAGCAAAATGCTCGCCTCCAACTGAGTAGCCAAGCTCACGATATGCCTTTTTCGGGAGAATTTTGTTGTCCCCAAAATGGTATCACCCTGAAAATTGTCAATAACTCAAAGAAAACACATAATTCATTAATTTATCCTTTTGCAGTTGGCTTCTCTACCAAAACAACCTTATTCATGCCTGGCTTCATATCCAGATACTAAGAAGAAACATCAAAAGAATCGACAGGTTCTGAAATCATCAATATATTCTCTTGATTTGGAGCTACAAAAAATTCCATAGCCATAATATCTTGCTCAGAATGTTTCTTAACGGATATTATCAATTTCCCATTGTAATCAATATATGTATTTTTTTTTTCAGCGCCACACCACCACTCATGTCATGCCCAACATCATCGTGGTACTTGCAGTACATGTTGCTTTCACTCTCCCTGAGAGTCTGTATTGGGGAGGGTTTTCAAAACTGTATATGGTTCCGACATTTACCCAAGATCATAGTCACATATTCTGTCAGTTCAGTAAAATGAGTTGGTCAGACCCATGTGTTCGACATTGGCGTGACAACCTGTAATGAGTTTGTGATCTGTGCATTCAACCTAGATTTTGGGGGTAACTGGGTTGGTACTCCTGGTCGAATATTGGTTGATATAATATAGGTCGGAGGGAGTGGTGTGGGGGTGGGGGTGGCTATAGGCTACCACTAGATATTGTTAGAACTGGTTTTTCTCAATTTGTACCATAAAAGCCACTTCTGAAACCTGTGTTTCTTCCACCAAAATTATTTTCTCTACGTGACCAAAAATGCTCCAAACGCCATGGCCTGTTTTTTCACGATGTTATCATCTAAAATACAAAAAAGGATCCTTATTCTGAAAGCTGCTAGTGCCATATTGTCTTCGCAACCTTCAATGTCGTTTTAGTTTTGATGGAACGCCTGGTTTATTCTTTTAGGTTTTCCATTATTTTATGTCTACAGGAGATTATCCTATCACCATTTGCAAATAAATTTTTTCCTCCTACAAAGTATTGGTAGAAAATGTTCCAAAACATGTCAAAATTCTTGATACAACCCTGCGGCAGACAATTATACAATTTTGAGGTGCCATCGTTAAACATTTAGGAGAACACCCTACATAATAACTTATCATCATCATTATTATAGTTAATCATAACAAAATTTGAACTGCTCGTTGTGGTTGTTTGGATCCCAAGTCCCATTGAACTTCTATAATCTTGATTTGTCAAAACACTTTGGCATGTCCTGACAAAATGTTTGCGGAGAGAGGTGATGACCTTCAATTATGCCCAGCCTTATACATAACGCCCTCGGGGCCTTCATTTGCAATGGTATACAAACCTTATTCATATAAATTCGTGATTTGGTTGTTCATTTGGTATTCAGAGCTTTAACTTCTTAATGGGAATTGAACATGAGGTGTAGCTTGCTCCCCTTTACGATAATTACTGTTTTATCTCACTCCTCTGATCGACGTATTTTACTTTCTTGATTACTTATTTCTTTCTTCGAGCCTTTGGCTCGGTAAGAAGTGTGATGGCTATCTTTATACTTATTTGAATCATTTCTCTTGTTACTCTTCTTACATTGGTCATCCCTTTCAGGGGAAGTAAACTTTTATGAGTCGTACACGGAGTAGTCACTAGACTCATTAAATTTATACTGATGTCTACGCTTTGTCTCTCTCCTCGAAGAATAACGATTTCGTTGCCTGTGCATTTCGTGTTTGTCGCCAGTTTGACGAATGTCCCCGGTTTCACTTTTCTCAGATAGATGTTCACTGCAAATATCTGACATAAACCTTTTAGCAGCCAGCAACTCATTTTTCTCCAAATTCAACTTGGCTATGTCTTCTAAAAGTTTTTTTCTTTGGGCTACCAAAACAAACTCTTCGAGCTACTCATTGGCGTATTGGTCATTAGAATGTTGTTCTTCTATCATTTGCTTTTCGAGGTGGTGGTCCTCGGATATACTTGCAGTCACAAAACCATCAGTGCCAATATTAGGCTCTAATAGTAGTTCCATATCCAGTTCTCTCAAATTATTTGACAATACATAAATGATTTTGCAAAAATGATTACGGTTATCAATCGATTTCCCACAGACCGCGCCATTGATAGTTCCAAAGATTTCCTAGAGAGATTGAGTCTAAGATATGTTTGCAGCTGATCGTCTAGAGAGAGAAACACAAAAATAATCTAGAGAGAGAAGTTGACAAAAGTAGAAATAAAGTAATAAATTTTCACTTTTCCCCCAAAAAAGAATGTTTCTTTATATAGGACAAATGGTGGGCCCGAAAACTACATTTTTAACCCATTTAAGGTCATTCCATCCACTATTTTACTAATCTCAACCATAATTGTTATTTATTACACAAATTACCCTCAATGTTACACATTTGTTGGGCCTCGTTTACAAGACTTTTATATAGCCACATTACCCGTATATTTAATCAATCGAACTAGTAATCTGGATAATTATCACCATAATCATAAATAACTCAAGAAGTTGGAGGTGTAAGGACGGCCAGACCTTGAAATAAAACAAACATGTATCGTATGTACGAGCGCATCGGTCAAAATCTCTCACACCTTGGGTATCCAAAACATGAAATCAACTAGAATGTCTCACCTTACCCTCAGATCCATTAGAGCATCAGATCTCTAGTAAGTGTATGCTTTATTTAGCATTTTATCTGTAATTTATATATCAAGGTCCATATGGATGCCTTCTTTAGCTACCACGGTGGAGTCTATACTATCTAACACCTCACACCATGAGTCGTAGAAACAACACCATATGAACAATATATGGCATGTTTTTCCACGGGATCTCCAAAGTTCTATGAATCAGGCTAAATAACCTATTAACAGATATACCTTGTAGATCTAAGCAGAAAAAAGATCCTAAAGGAGAAATATAAATAAGTGTAACACTTAATACTTAACCGCTCTTGGAGAATTGATGGAGGCTTCTCCAAAATGAAAGGGACTATAAATCATTATGATTGTACGAGATTCTGTTATCGAATTTTGAGAAATGCACATAACATTGGGCGTATTTTTTATTTGAAATAGAGAAGTTAAGTTTAAAGAAGAGGTGAGGTAAAACAAAAAATCTGAGGATAGAGGTTTGGACAGAGAGAATTACTAAATGATAAAGTTTATCTAAAGTGACAAACAATATAAAAAATTACATATTGAAATACTATGTAATTGTTTCTCATACATTGATTTAATTACCTTACAAACATTTAAGATTGTTTATGCATAATATATATGATGTTGGTACATCTCCCGATAAACGAATTGTTAGGAAATACACATTGCTAACGGTAATGGTAACAATTATTCATTAAACAACACATGTCAAATTGTGTGAACTAGTGCGTGCAAACCTTATTCCTTATGCCTAATTATTTTCTTCATACGAAGAATTGTTACCTAATTTATGGAATTTTGGATCTCAAGTGGTTTTGTTATTCCAAATTTTGGCACGAATAATTTGTGGCACTTTGAACCTCAAGTGGGTTGGTCACTCTAAATTTTGGTATGCCTCATATGTGACACTTTAACCTCAAGTGGTTCGCTAATCTATTTTTTGGCTAAACTATTGCATAGACTAGCCTCTGGCGTGTCATTGGCATACTATCAGCTTTGTTTTGTTTGTTTTAGTCATTCTTTTATGGTTTAAAGCACTGTAGAGGCTACAACAAGCATCTATAAAACAAGTTTTCAAGATTTTTAAATCTAAACCCAACTATGACTTTTGCTTATGACATACAAAGAAATAAATTTTTTTTAAAGAAATACTACACACGCTTGTACTTTTTTCATTCACGAAATAAAGCTTTTGTCCAAGAGAAGTTGTGATTGGTGAGGGTTATGATGAGGCATAAGTAACGACAGTTAAAACTTAAGGAAGAACATATATAACTAAATAAGTTTATTCATGTCTAGTTTAGATCTTAAATGAAATGAATCCAACAAGTGGTATCGTATTCACCTCTTAAATCTTGGGTATTGGATTTATGCTCTTCAATCGAATATGTATATGCATGTGATTTTTTTTTATAAAAGATATACATCTATAAATTGATTGTTGTTTGATTTGGTAAAGGTGTGTGGATCTAGAGTTTATATTGCATGATATTTTATTGATGAATGATTAAAGTATGCTAGATATGATGTTTAATTTATTAATGAATAATGTTGAAAATAATGTATAATTTTTTAGAAGATTTAAGATCGTCTCTCTGCTAAAAGCGGCATCGCCGCGACAGATTAAGCTCAAAACTATCTACAAAAATAGTATGATTTATTTATTGCAACGCTTCCTGGTACCACCGGGCGCTCGATGTTGTTACATATTTATTAGGATCATTTGATTATTCAAGTTAGGGTTTTGTATCAAATGGACCAAGTGGAAAACGTACCAAAGTGAAAAGGTTATGTGCATACATAGTGCAAGAAATCTTAGAGGTACTACATATCGATATATGTTGACCGTTCATATATGATTCTTCAAACATGCAACGATAATGATATCAATATTATTTGTTGGTGAAGAAGATAAAGTAGAAGGAGAAAGATCGTGGATCTTGGAATAACTTCAAGCGCATTCATAATGATAGATTCCATGAGGGAAGTATTAGATTCAATATATCTACTAAACTAGAAAAGACTTTAACAAATGTGAGATATGTCTCTGAATTTAAAAGTAACCTTTTGTTTATATGTATGTTAGATGAGGAAGGGTTTGAGTATAAGGATAGATGTGGCAGACTTAAGGTCTTGCAAAACTCATATATAATTATGGAGGCTGATCAGACTAATGGTCTTTTAGTCTTTGAAGGGTCCGTAGTAGAATGAGATATAATATTAGGAATGATTCTGTTGGGGTCCAGCTAGAGGCCGATAAGGTCTTGCTGAAGAAGGTGGAAATCCAATCGCGAAAGTACCTGCAAATGTTTAAGAATAACAATGGTGTGGTATTAGTGAACCGACCATTCACTAGCTATTGTTTTAAATTTTGGTAACTCGTAAATTTTTAAATGGATCTCATAGATTAATTAAATTTTCTATTAATTAAATTTCTTATTAATTGAGTCTTATGTATTAATTAGGTTTTCTTATTAAATAAGTCTTCTATAATAATTAGATTTCATATTAATTAAGCTTTCAATATTAAGTCTTTTATATGAGTTAGATTTCTTATTAATTGAGTCTTTTGTATTAATTAGATTTTCTTATTAAATAAGTTTTTAATATTAATTAAGTTTTCAATATTAATTAGTTTTCATGTTGATACAGTCTTGTATGAGTTAGATTTCTTATTAATTATTAATTAAATTTTCGGTATTAATTAGATTTCCTATTAATTAAGTTTTT
The DNA here is from genome assembly GCA_036936605.1 of Limnanthes douglasii subsp. nivea. Classification (NCBI taxonomy): domain Eukaryota; kingdom Viridiplantae; phylum Streptophyta; class Magnoliopsida; order Brassicales; family Limnanthaceae; genus Limnanthes; species Limnanthes douglasii. The sequence goes on along the minus strand of JAUPFV010000003.1, from coordinate 131,730,044 downwards.
TATATTAATTAGAACTTTTACCGATTTGGTTTTTCATACTAATTTGGTATTTTATATTAATTATAATTTTTTATTAGATTTTTTAATAAGAGATTATGAGTTTTTACGTCCATAAATAGAAGAAGATATTACTTTGCAATGTAGGGCGAGACGAGACAAAAAAACTAGCGATTGTTCAAAGAAGATCAGTGAATCTGTACGTGGATAGTGTAGTGAGGTAAAAGATATACATTTGAATATGTATTTTGAGATTTTTTTTTTAAGTCGGAACAGAGTTTTTTAATAAAAGAATAAATGAGTTTTAGCGTTTGAAAATCTTATTATAACATCCTCCGTTATCCGTGAATGTAAGATATTTGCACTATCCGAACTATAATAATTTTTAGTCTGTGCGATTGATTTATTTATTTATTTTTATTAATTTTGTTTTTTGAATCTTGTTTGGATATGGTTAGTTTTCTTATCAAAACGTAATTCAACTCTTTTTATTTTCCAACTATTACTACGGCGTATTTTATAAGTTTTTTTGGAAATACTAATTCCTAACACGTTAGTAAAAAGAATCAGAAAAACTCTTTCTCCATTACATGCAAATGACTGCAAACTCGAAACTCATCGCAAGGCATCGCTTTACAGACTTCACGCATATAGTAACATGCCTCGAGTGTAAAGCAGCTAACAAGTGTTAGTTTGTCTCTCTTGTGTGAAACGACTTTAAGCTAGTCTTATGTTTGTCCATCTCTTCCAACATAATAGTACGTAGTACAATTTCATTTTTGGCACACTGACCGCTACTCGTTTTAAATACTCCTTAGTCCTTACCGTCTTATTTCACAATTTTGAATATCGCTTCTCCCAAGACTCGTCTCCAAATTTTATTTTATTTATCATATTATTTAAAAAACAATTTAACAACCCATACCTTTCATTATCTGATTCGTACATTTGATAAAATTAGAATATCATTTTCCAATTGTGTTTTGATGTATGATTATTAATTCCGTCTTGGATCAATGAACTCCACTAAAGAAACACTAACCCTAATTATACTAATCACTCCAACAAGTAAATGTAGATCCCCATAACAAATTATTACTTCATTTCGTTTACTTTATGGATTAATTTTTCTTTGAGATCTACAATTTAGAGTCGAAAAACGATTTCTATTTTAAATCTAATTATTACATCTATTTAAGTTGTAAAAAAACAGAAGAACTTTTATAATGTCTCTTGTCTCATTCCAATAATTCATCAATAGAAGGAACGAAAACACCATTTTAAAACACGAATTACGATACTGGGTAAATGGCAGATAGTATTTAGTACATTTGTCGAGTGTAGTTACATTTATTGCATTAACATTTATACGACCGGTGGTTGTTCGTTCTACTTGAATGATACTTCCAACTTCCACTATTTATCTGAATCTTTATTTCTTCCACTCATATTAATATCTTATAATAATTGTCCTGCTCATAGGATGTCTGTTTCTTTGAATTTTTATATTAAGTTATGAATAAGTCAAATTATATATGCCGGACCAAATTATATATTATACATATTATATATAAAGTAATATCTACTTAGCGGATCGAACTAACCCAAAAAAACAAATCGAATTTGATTTTACAAATATTAAACCATAAATAGATGCGACCAAATTCGAATTCATATAAAAATAAGGGATCCAAACTTATCAGCCCAACCCTAATCCATTAGCATCCCCACATGGAATGGGTGCAATTCAATCATGGTCACGTTATATCACGATTGAATTGTCTAAAAGTTCCTGTTAAAAATAGTATTAAACTAGTTTTGTTGATTAATAATTAATTGATTAGAAGTAACTTTCTTACCGGTCAAGTTGACTGGTCAGTAATATTGTTAAAAAGTTATTAGTAATCCTTTTGTGTATTGGGGTTTTCAAGTCGTGCCTAGACATGTCCCTTTGCAATATAGGAGTACTACTACCTCTATTTCTTGTTTTATTAAGCTAAAGACTATAGTAGTATCAAATTCAAAACAATCATACCATCTTTATAAGTGTTATTATTTATTATTATAATTTTGCATTCACGGGAACTTTTGTACAAATTCGGTTAAAACACAACGGTTTTAGTGATAAGTTTATAATCATTTGACAAATGAAAATAACCGTTATTTCTTTTGTATTTTTTATCAAATCAGTAGTTTACGTTTATTTTTGTTTTTTTGTTTTTAAGAAAGTTCTTTTTAATGTTTCAGAACCGTGCATGTTTAGTTTATTCCGAGATGACATTCGGAATCAGATGTAATTTGTCAAAAAAAATTGCACTTGATTCCGAGAGGCCATCTCGGAATCACATGCTTTTTTTTAACTGAAAAATATGTGATTCCGAGACATCAACTCGGAATTACATGTTTTTCAGTTGAAAAAAAAACATGTGATTCCAAAATGGCCTCTCAGAAACACATGCTTTCATTAAAAAAAATCAAAATAGAATAGAATCAGCCAAATGGTCACAAAATCGAACCAAAATCGAAAACAAATCGAACCAAAATCAAAATCCCTAATCGAACCCTAATGTTTGAAGACCTAAAAATCCTAATCGAACCCTAATGCTCTACCAGTTAAGAACCCTAATCTAACCGAACAGTCGTTGCCAACTTAGCTCAGTCCTTGTCTTGCTTTAGTTCTTGGAATTGTAGGTTTTTTTTTCTTTGGAATTGTTACTAGATAGGTTAATGGAGGGGGCAAATAAGGTACGAGTAATTTAGAAGGTGGTGTGCTAGGGTTCATTTAATGGGGTTAGATTGGTTTATGAAATGTAGGAAAGTGGGAGTTAATGGATTGATGGAAGAGTTAATGGTGTTCTTGAAAATGAAAGAGGTAGAATAAATGGGTAGAAGAGCAAATGTGTCATTTCCTTTATGGAGGAAATAACAACATGCGATTTTTTTTCAAATCATGGAGGAAATAAAAAATATGATGGGGAAAATAGCTTCACCCGACATAAAAAAATCAAAACACGACGACACGCGTAAAGATTAATAAAATTTTATCAACCTACAAATTTATAGTATATTCGGAAAAAAAAAACATAAAACCAACTCATCCGACATAGATGAAAATAAAAAATCAAATTTAAAACTAAGCTACAACATACAAATGAACACGCGTAATTTCAAACTAGAACTTTAGAATACAATACATTATGCATGCTAGGCGCTTCAAACTAAAACTTTAAAATGACAATAAATTTATTAGTTTTAAATCATTAACTAACATTTATAATTTCTACAAATTTTTAAAATATAGTTATGATTGCGATGTTTTTGATACCATATTGTTGTACTTTTAATGCACATCATAATGATAACCTATAATAGCTTAAGATCCAAATAACTATGAATTTTTAACATATAAGACGTTTTGTCCTAATTTTTTATTTAAGCTTACTCGAGAAAGGTTTTTAGTATCATGTAATAAATTATCATAAGTACTAGCTATTGATATGTTATTGTCATACATCACTAAATATATCATTTTACTCATAGTAAACTTAAGATACACATACACTTATATTCATCTCAAAGCTAAACAAGGTGATGAGCTCTAAATATTTACCATATATTGAGGATACGTTTGCTTGAGCCCATAAATAAATTTTGAATGTTAAAGACCATTGAATCTGGTTTCTAAAAACTATATTCCTATTATATATAACTAGTTTGATAATGACATTATGAAAATATATCTAAATAGTCATTTAGTGAAGCTAAAAATCAAAGTATATACATAATATCATGATTATCTTGAAATAATATATTGAATAAATTAGAAAGAATGTATTTTTATAGTTAATAATGTCACATCAAATTAATACTTTATAATAATATGTATATTATATTTTTTTATGTTACATTTTGAATCATACTTGGTTATTTATATCTATTTGAATTTGGTATATTTCTTTTATTCGGATAAGATGACAATATCTCAAATTGATTTATCTTGCATTTATTTATAATTGTTGTTTAGTAATTTTTATGAAGAAATAAAAAGTCAAAACTACTCACATTGTTTCAAAAGCTTATAAGATAATTTTATGTTATGCCATAAAAGTTTTCATGTTTTTAAAAGTTTGCTTAAAATATGAAGTTATTATATTTTTTCTTGTGGTCGTAAATTTATATAATATAACTTTTTTGGTTACATAATTTCTTGCAGGTGTTGGCTTTGTCTTTTTTAATAATATCCACAACTTATTATTGAATAAAATGTTGATTATTACTTTGATAAGACACTGATACTTCCACGATCATAAGATGATCGATAATAAAATTGGTGCATCATCATTGTGTATAAACAAAATAGTTTGGTTTCTTTTTAAAGATTAACAATTCTCTCTAGATTTTATCCTAAACTCAAAATTCTAAAAGTATTGGTTGATATTATTTTAAAAAATATATATTATCATGGAACTGTAAAACTTGTAATCCTTCAATATCCAATGAAGTAAATGATTTTTGTTTTATATTACAAGTTATCCTCCCTAGATTTGTAAGGGTTTCATTCTCTTGAAAATTTACATACATACAAGTTTTTTAAATTAGACTTTGTGTCGTCGAAAATTAATAAAATATTCTTAAATGATTTGATATGTATTAGGTTAAAAATATATGATGAATACTTAATGAGTTATCTTCTTCGTGAAGTTGGTAACAATGTATGATTGCTCAAATTATGTATTATCTTATATAAGTTTTTTTTTGTTTCAGATATGTTATTCATATTGAATTATGGTCTTGCTTAGTCTTAAGGCGGAGAGCTAGATTACAAAAATTATGAGAAAAATAATAATAGTTAAATCGAGTAAGAATTAAAAGATTAAATAGAAAGACCAGAGCTAAAAAGAAATGAATAATAGAAATAATAATACTTTATTTTTCTCAATTATAAAATACATATTTATAGGATTTATTTAGGTTAAATTAGTTAATTAAGTATAAATATTAGTAACAATATAAGTGACACTTAATTATTTTGCTTTATTTATCATCATATTATCGTTAGTTGCTATAAAATAATACTTGGTCAGCACTTACAATGGGTCAAATTTTTGCTGAACTTGGTTAGTCACTTAGTGTGATCATTAAAAATATGACGAGAATTAAAACCTTAATTATACAAATAGAGGTGATAAATTGAACCTTGAGTCCTCTAATTATTTTAAAAACTTTCATATTATGACGAACTATCAGATGAATGATTAATTCATAAAGTTATTTTCTAATATATATATATATATTGGTCGAGCGTCAACCATATTAAACAATGGTTGATTTATAATGGATTCGAGCATGAAGATGTTGCAAATCACACTTTACAAAGCAACTAGATATGTGGAAAACATTCAACATTTTGACGGTAAAACACTTGAAAAATGATGAAATTGCTATAATAGATTTTGTTTGATCATTATAAGTCTTGTATTTTTTTTAATGTTTTTGCATCTGGAATCATAATAGGTAATGGTTTAGGAGACGTGATAAACAATAGAATGATACTAAAGGTGGTAGAGATAGTGAAATTTTAGGTTCTCAAACATTTATGCCTTTAGATATTGAGGTAATGTGGTTTCCATTTGGGCTAAAGATTGAAAATTGAAGATAAGAGAAGCTAAATGGTCTACGTTTCTAAAATATAGATTTTTTCAATAACTGAAGTTGATAATAAAAAATGATTGTGTCCAAATTTGTTGGAGAAACTGGTGATGCGGCCATTTGAGTGGATGCATGAGTTAGAGTCAGTATAGGCCCCACAGACTCTTCAAGTTCATGGAGGCGATGAAGGCTAACTTCGGACTGTAGATACATGTTTATAAAATAAAGATATGTATGTAACCTAAAGGATTATTGTAACCTAAATTTTTTATCATGATGAATCACTCATCAAACCGCAAAAATATATGTGATTTTTTTTATTCACTTACAACTTTACTTTGATCTTAAAAAATGCTACCAAAGTACATGCCAAAGGGTTAAAAGATATTCTAACCAACAAGATAACGATTCTATAGTGTTTAGGTTTAGATTTTTGTTTTGAGTGAAGAAATTCCAAAACTATAAGTCTAATTATATAAGAAAAATAACATGAATACCAATGCTGTAAAGCCCAATAACATTTGTCATCTTGGGATCGGGGTGACAAACTAGTAAATTGATAAAAATAAATGTACTCCCTCGGTTATTAGTTCATGCTTAAGTGTTGAGATTTTGACCCTCTTCTTCATGATGTTCAAAATCAACCTGGTTACCACACTTAGGTCCATAACACTTTTTTCACATGTAGGTCCAATACAAATATTTTTGTAATATAATTAAGACGATTATTTTTATTATTGGACTACCTTAAGACAATGACCGAATATATATTTAGCATCTTTGTCCATATCATGTTTATACATAATCCTACAATCTCCCACTTGGACCGCCATATGCTACTCAAGATTATATTAAACTCTTATGGATCCATGAATATATAGTCAATATAAAAAAGGTACAATCCCTTACACGACCGATAACAATAAAGGACTAAAGACTTTTTCTCGTAATGCGAACAATAGAATGCAACAGTAATCACGTATTGCTATCATTCAATTACTTTAGCCAGTTATAGAATGTAGATTCAGATTAATATGACTTATTACTGTGCATATCTACTCTCAAATGGTTCCTAACTTTGGATATACAATAAAGAATAACTATCAATAATTATAACCAATCATATACATTGCAATAAAGCTTTATGTATATAATATTGTAAAATACCATCAGATCCTATTACAAACGCTTCCATTGAAACTAACAATCCATTAAATTAACTATACATATACTAATGTTGTGTATTTGGAAAACCTTAAGCAAAACTGCCTATGTTAGAGGATTTGCTATCATGGAATTTGTGTTGATGTGCTTTATATTTATCTGACCATATGCATTATATATTTCACAGACGAGAACTTTATGTCTATGTGTTTGAATTTAGACAAAATATTGTTGCTTTTAGAACTGCGCCACAGAATTGTTATCGCAATACAACCTCATAAGACCTTCTATCCCTTGTAAAATATGCAAGCCGGTGGAAAAATTGTGCAACCATAATGCATGGTTTAATACCTCAAAGTACGTAAATAATTTTGCTGCCATGTTGGACGATGCAGTAAATGTTTGTTTTACATATTTCCAAGATATTACACCTCCAGCTAATAATAATATGTTGCCGAAGTTCTTTACAGTGTGTCTATGCATCCACCAAAATTCGAGTTAGAATAACCAGTAATCTTTAGCCTTTTTTACCTCTTATATGTCAATATGTGTCCCTTTGTCCCTTGCATATATTAGAGTACCTTTTTAACTTTCTTCTAGTGATCCATGTTTGGGTTACTAACATATTTTCCCAACATATTTATAGCAAATGAAATGGTATGCCTACTATAAACTTGAGCATATATTAAACTCCCAACTGCCGAAGCATAAGGGATCATTTTTTATTTCCTCAATATCAAGTTTTATCTTTGGACATTGTCCCATACTAAGTCTGTCACCCTTTACTATATGGGTACTCAAGGGTTTGCAATTTTATAATTTTTAACGTTGTAACACACTTTTAGCATATGACTTTTGTGATAAGTTAACATATGAATTTTGTGATAATCCAAGAATACCACAGAAGAGATCCCGATGTATCTAGATTCAGAACACAAAAATGGAATCACTGAGATCCTAAATATCAAACTTTCCTGATAGAAAAATATTTGTAGTGTGTAAAAAAAATTATCGTTAAAGGTAGCCAATATGGTATCCACATATAATATACGAAATATAAAATTACTCCAATTAAACTTGTGATACACACAATCCTCAGCCGAGTTGACTTCAAAATCAAAAGATACTATCACCTTAAAACATTTGTGATACCATTGACAAAAGGCTTGGTTGAGCCGATAAATGGATTTCTTAAGCATGCACATCAGATCCTTTGATATTCCTACTATAAAGCGTTCTAGTTTTATCATATAGATTGATTCCTTAAATTTACTATTGAGAAAAGTTCTCTCAACATCCATTTGATGGAGCTTAAGATCAAAATGTGAAACTAATTTCATGATTGTATTAAAGGAATCCTTCATTTATATTAGAGAGAAGGTTCCATTAAAATCAATCCCTTCATGTTGAGTATAACATTTTGCTGCAAGGCACGCTTCATTTCTTTCCATATCACTTAAGGTATTGTGTTTGGTTTTATAAACCCACTTATAACCAATTGTTCTTTTCCTTCAGATAATGGGACAAATACAGTACCAGTGAGAGAATCATAAAAATTAAACCCTCTAGAGTGTTCGAAATAACATATAAAGAAGCATTTGACTGTTTTTGGGTCCATTTTCTTTTCTTGAGGCTTGTAAGATCTTTCCTCAGTTGGACATCCCCGTATAAGAATATGATTTATATTGGGTCTGCACTCATTCCAAATCTCATATGGGGTTCTAACAGTAGCCATGGTAGGTACTCTATTGAGTATATAAGCGCAACATTTAATGGCTTCCCCCAGAGAGATAGTGTTAGAGATGAATGACTTATCATAGTTCTAACAATATCTTTTAATGTACATTTCCATCTCTCATATACACCATTTGATGCGAGGTGAACCCGAAATGGTATATTGAGAGGATATGCAACACCCTTCTATGTATTGTGTAAATTTTCTTTGACATTATTCACCTTATCTGACATATCTACCATAGTATTTACCACCACATTCAGATCTTACACTTTTAATGCTCTTACCCAATTGTTTTTCAACTTCAGTAATAAAATATTTAAACTTCTTTAGGGCCTCAAACTTTTCATGAAGGATATTGAGGTATCCAAAATGAGAGACATCGTCAATAAATGATATAAAGTACTGATTCTCGTTCCATGATTCTCGTGGAAATAGTCAATAAATGTTGGTATATAGCAATTCTAAGTTTCTAGTTTCTATATATGCCCATAATTTTGCTTTTGGTTTGTTTTACTTTGATACATTTGGACATACACCAAAATCAGAGTAATCTAGAGGATCTAATAAAGCTTCAGCTACAAGCTTGCCCATTCTAACTTTAGATACGTGACCTAATCGTTTGTGCCATAGTTTAGAGGATTTTTCACACTTAATAATTTTGTTTGGTCTACATTGTGTAGTTATGGAAATATTGCAATTATTAAAAGTATTTAAAAAATATAAGTTATCTTCTTTTATCAAACTTTCATTCCCAACAATTTTATTATTTAACAAGACTGTAAAATTATTGTTTCCCATAAAACAAGAATATACATACACCTTAAAATGAAATCAAGTTCTTCCGAGAACTGGGAACAACATTATATTATCTAAATATAAAATATATCCAGTGGAAATTTCTAAATGTAAATAGAAAATCTCCAAAACATAGCAGAAGCTCCCATCTTCCATGAAGATTGATCTTTAATTCTCACTTGTTCTTCTCCTTAATATAACCTGCAAAGATATAAATACATGCGTTTTTGCAGCCGAATCAATCCAGGAAGTATTCATTTTCACATTAACATTATTACTTTTCGAAACAACTAAAGTTGTGAGAGTAAATTTTCTAAACATGTAAGCCCAATATTTCGCATAATTCTTCTTCAGATATCATTTTTCCTTATAAAACAAACAACGAACAACGGTCGATACCTCGAGATTTTTTTTATTTGCCGGGCCTTGACGCCCTCCTTTTCCATCGGCCTTCCGCTTAGGCAACATCCCTTTTGAATATGCTATCATATTATTCTCGGGAATTGGCACTTTAAGTCTCTCCACCTCATGCGTCTTTCGGAAATCAACTCACTGATATTTCATTTTTTTCGTATACAATTATAAGTAGACTGTTAATACTTAAACTGCTCCATAAATGATTGAAATATGAATCTCACCACACACTCATCGGGAAGTTCCACCCCGGTTGTCTTTAACTTTTAGCCAATCGCAGATATTCCAAGAATGTGCTCATGGATTTTCCCTTTGCCATTTTACTTTTTGGTAGAGAGCTTGTTTAATTACTACCTTTTCGTTCTTTGCAAAGGCTTTCTCGACCTCCACGAGAAAAACCATAGTAATGGTAACATCATTTCTCAAGCTCCTTTGTTTCCTCCGTTGTACTTTCTTAATTAAGACTAGAGGGTCTGAGGTGGGTCATAGCATAGTCGTACTCATTCATTGATAAATAAGTATATGTAATTTTTTTTTTCATAATATAAAATCAAAACAATCTAGCATTGGTGGACAACTTCCCAAACAATTGTAAGCCATGTGCACTAGTAACAAATGAACAAATAGCACACAAAACACATTTAGATTTGTAATATATAACTTAACAACATACATGAACATGCTGAATACATATAAAACATATAAATACCAATGGGAAAATCATACTAGCTTGCGTTTTATGAGTTTGAGAAAAATACTATGATAATTATTTTAATTTTCTTAAGTAATATTAAAGCCGTCTGGAGGACCGATTTTACTTACTTAAATTAAAGAAACCCCAACTTAATTTTCTTAAGTATCGGTGAAACCTTCCGGATGACCGATTTCACCTACTTATAAATTTAAAAATTACAATTGTGAGTCTAATTTTCTAAAGTACTGGTAAAAGCTTGAGGAGGACCTCACCTAATTAAAATTAAAAACACCACAATAATCATTTTCAATAGTTCTCTCCATTTCATGATTAATTTAAACACAAATATTAACCTTTCGGAAGGCCGATAATATTTGAATTTAAATTAATTATGAAACCTTTTGAAACCTAGGATCATCAAAGAGATTATTTTAACCTATCAGAGGTCCAGTTAAATTAATTCTAGGATTAACATACCACTATTTGAAACCTTAGTAATGCATATCCAGTAATCATTCAAGCATATAACAATCTATTTTAAAATTATACATGCAACAAATAACATGTCTAAACACATAACTTTGTAAAACAAATCATAAAATTTATTTTAATTTAATTAAAAATTAATTTAATAAAAAAATCTGTAAATTTTAATAAAAACCTGACATGTCATTGTTGTTCTTTGGAGAAGCACCTAGCCAATAGGAGCTACCGTTGTAGCGCTGCGGTCACTGGCCAGATGCCCAATTAGAAACTGTGGCTGCTCCCAATAGATGCCCAATTGGAAACTGTGCCTAGTGCAAATTCTCTCTAATATAACTCATGTGAGAACTGCACTGATCAAAGCTCAAAAATCATAGCATTGCACTAACATTGTATGGCAAGTGCAAGTATGGCATAAGCGTTTTACGAGCATTTTTATATGAATGTTGTGATATTAATGGATTAGATGATAGTGAAGATTCTATGAATATTTAAATTTTATGTAGTTTTTTTATTTTATATAGTTTTTTTTTATTTTTACTTTATCCACTAAATTATTTTATATTATATATACACGATAAATTTCATCGGTCTAGGTCCATGAATATTGAAGAGAGAACCACCACGGTAGCAAGTCGATCAAAAGATATAGGGAAAGAAACTACTAACGTGAGATTGATTCTTGCATTTCTCGGTGTCAAACTTACTCGAGGCTCAAGAGTAGTAGTGGACAAGCATGACGGAATAACATGAGCACTTTCTGAAATACAAAAAAAATATGAAATGTTGGATCGGAAGACTTTGCCAATGAATTTACATGAGATTCGTGTACAAATGTGACATCTTCAAATCAAGGAACCTTTTTTTTCAAGTTACAATTTTAAAAAAAATATGCAATAGTTGGACACATATTCCATAGGTTTGTTGTCACATGAGAAACTCATGATCTTCCCTTATGAGAAAGAGTTGCCCAAATAGAGAAATTCACCAGCCTAGTAGAGATGTGAGTTTTGAGATCCTTATAACATACCCTATAGGAATGACATTTGATGTGCCTTACTAGATTGATGAAGGTAACCTATGATACTGAGTGGATATGAAAGAAGATCATTAGTTAAAAAGAATAAGACTTCTAAGGAGACACAAAGAAATCTGTAACGACTACCAACTTGGTAGTGGGATAAATTAAGTGCATATGGAGTGGAGTAAACTTCATGTCATAAGGCCTGAAATCACGCAAGAGACCACAAAAAATAATAATAATTTGAGTTTGGAGCAATGTTATCATTAATGTTACTTTTCTTAGGGAGATACAAGGATTCCTCTCTAACAATATATAGAGTTTCACCTTAAAGAACTCAACTTATAATTATACGTTAAATAGAAAATAATGAATACTAATATAAAACAAAATAACATGAAAAAATAACAGCAAAAAAATACATTATATAACGAAAATTCATGATAATTTAAATAATTCTCCAAATACTATTTAAACAATCTCCCATTTAATTTTTCTATAAATTATAACTAAGTATTATGAGTATTATTGAGATAAATAGATACGAACTAATGCTAAAATAATTCAAAAAGATCATTCATAAAATCATTTGAAAAATAAAAATAATTTCAAAAATAAACTTTTTGCCATTAAAATGTTCATTTAACTTAATTTCGAGACAAATATGAAACGTAAAACATAATCAAATTAATTATTTGAATATGAGAGAAAGTATTTTCTCTTTTTAGAATTCTCAATGGCGATAAAGGCTCTCCAATATGCAATCAGATGATTTCCTGCTGGTCATATCTTTTTTTTTCTTACCAAAGTAGGTCGATCTTCCTATTTGTTTCTTCAGTCGTTCATCTTCCCTCTTCTTTCCGATATATTTTGTTTCTTACAGTTCGTTCTTCTTCATTTATCAATAGAGTTTATGTTCCTCTCAGAAAGATGTTGGTCTTACTCTTTTCTTTTCTGATATCATCTTTTGTCGTTGATGGTCCTTTTGTTGGCTATTGAGGCGCTCCATCAGGTCGGCTCTCATGTTGGATTTTGGTGGTTCCCTTACTTGTCGGTGCTTGTAGCACGTTGAGTTTTCTCTGACTATAATCTTTTATTGGGGTTTTCCCCCGCTAGTGTGTTTAATTTTTAGGGATACAATATATCCTTTTTGGCTTCTTTTGTTTGAAGGTTTGTTTTCGTTGTTGATGGTCACAGTCATTTAATGCAAGTTCTAATAGATCTGGTTGTCATATCTGGTGTGGATTATTTCTGATTAAGGGTAATTTTATAAAGTGTTATGAGAATTTAAGGTTTAGGATGAAATGTAAAGTGATAATTAAGGTGTGTGCTTGTATTAAATTCTGATCACCCTCATTAATGAAAGTGGTTGGGGTATTTATACTTAATTAATGACCCATGGGCCTTTCGGATCGGATTGTGGGGTTAAGTTTAAGAACCCATTAGCTCAAAATATAAAATGACCAATACTAAGCTTAGTCACATTCCACTAAACTTATTCTGTTCGGTTTCTCATGGTAATAGTTTGGTCCGAGTTGCCCTTCGTATAGGGGTAAGTGGCAGTGGTAAAAATATATGACCTTATAAATAGCCCTTTTAGGTCTTGCAAATAATCTTTGGAAGAACTAACCTACAAAAATAAAAATCAACGCCTTCCAATCTGTCTCCGTATCCGAACCGAAGAGATCGTCTTTTTTTGTTAATAATTTCAAGAGTCATCCCGATCGTAATTTGGTGGAACTAACTTTACCATTAAGAATTCCAAGTGTCATTCTTTCACTTGGGATACGTGTCAGGTTCTGGTTTGAACTCTCAGTTGTTTTTCTCCTAGATTTGTGTACCTATTATGCTAGAAAGTTACTTAGTGTGTAACCCCCATACTTTATAGCCATCAATCATCACTTAGATCGGCTTGTCTTCTCCTAGGTAATCTTCTAGATTTTCACAGTTATATAAATCGATTATATTGTTCTATTGTCTCCAAGAACACAAATATTTCTAGAGAGAGAAAGCTTGATAATCCTTCCAAACCGTGTCTGGGTAATTTATGTTCACTGAATTTGTTTGAATTGGAGAAAGCGATAAAGTTTGCAAGAGACGAGAGAATCGATGTTGGTCTTCCTGCATCTCTTGGTGAAGAAATCAATCAACTAAAAGCAAACACAGACCAAGGTTCATCGTCATCAAAGACATCTAAGGTCAGAAAATTTCATTTTATCCCAACTTTTTCTCCTCTTCAATCAGGATCCTCTGTTTAAGAATATCAAAACCCTCTCCCTAAATAAAAGGCAGTTTCCAGTGTTAGGAAACCTTCTCCCTTCATAGCCATGGGTTCAGACGCTGAGAAGTCTCCTGATAAGACCACCCCTTGCTAAATAACTTGCCAATCCAAAGCTAAATCTACCCTTAACTCTTCGAAACCTGCAAGTTCAGAGACGATAAAGCCCCTAGCAGAAACTAAGCCGTCCAAACCACAGTCTATCGTAATGGAAGAAACTATGGAGGATAGTATAGAAGATACTCCTTCTGAGGCATCCGGACAGACGGAGGACACCACAACAGATCGGAAGGGCAAAGTTAAAGTGGGCCTATCCAATCCGGATGCACTTCTGAAGTGTCTGGAAGGGAAAGTGGAGACAAACTTCCATAAGGTTAATGTGAAGTACTTGATAGCCCTCTAGAACATCACTTATGTATACACCCATACTGCTGAACAAGGTTGTATCCAAACAAAGTGAGGCTTCCCCAATTCTGTTAAGGTGAGAATCCCAATCACCCCAGAGACTCTGATGGACTGCAAGTCCAATAAGTTAGTAGTATATATCGAGATGCTGAATTGGGGACTTCGGTTTCCGTTGGATCTAGAAATAGTTAGGTACTTTCACTTGGTAAAACTATGCTGAAGCCAGTTGAGTCCGAACGCATGGTACACTTTGATGGCTGGCATAATAACTTTAAGATTGTCAAACATCCCATTACCGATGAAGCAATTCGCTGCTGTGGCAAGCCTATGAAAGAACCACCATATCCCTTTTTAGCACTACAATATGAGGAATGACTACAAGGTAGTAAATGACTTATTGGAGTCCAAAAATCCATGGAGGACCCAATTCTTATTCATTAGTGGGGCATGGGAGAATGGAAAAAAGATTAAAGTTGACTCTAATCCAAGCTAGCGGACTAGTCGCTGGAAGAGCATAAGTAACTTTTATTTAGGCTTTATTTAGTCTTTTTGAATACTGCGTGGTTATTTCGACCCGACTTCTATCTTTTTTCAGTTTTTCCGAAGAAGTTTTCAGATCATCTAGAGGCTGGCCAAACCACCTGGACCTTGGAAAAATGGGGGAATGGTTTCCACAACTGCTTTACCTCAGGGAACTTTGTGAGGTCTCATCTGTTGAACACCACGGGGAGAAGAGACCTCACCTGAGAAGAATTGATCACTCTTCCTCTTGGAGACGTTATCCTGAAGAGAACTGATGCTAAGGAAGCCAAAATCTACTTGTCGTCCAGGGTCAAATACCCTAGCCACCTGGTAAAGATGAAGAACAAGAGAAACAAGAAAACTTCAGTAGACCCACCTCAGCCTATTACCGAAAGGGTCAGTTCGAAGAATCAATGATGAATTAATGCTGCTCTGATGAAGGCAGTCGAAGTTACAGTCAAATAGGTTGGTGGATCAAATGATCCACCACAGATCACAAAGAAGGATAAGAAGCGTAAGGCAAGCAGTGATGAAAAATCTGCAAAGCAGAAGAAAGTTACTTTGGGATCAGAGATAATTCTACGTCCTTCATAACTTCCTCCTCCGACTCCTATTGACCCTACTCTTTAAGAATAAATTCCACCCAACCTTTATTCCGAACAAGCCACTACTGATGGAGAGGTAAATCTTGATGCATTTCCGAATATTAATATATTTTAATGATCTGGATAAAAATGATTTCACGGTGCCTTATCGTCTTGCTAATTCGTCCAATGAACCTATAATGGTGAGACTTATGTAATATCAAGTGAATAAGACACCCTGAGTCATGCCCCCTTAGGTTACATCCGTCCGGTAGTTGACTTGGAAAGGCAAGCGAGTAATCAAACTAGTACCATAACTTCCCTGACGACAGAGAATCAAGACTTGACGAATAATCTCTCTATCACTCATCACAGCATAGAACCTTTAAAGAAGGTAAAATAGGATTTAGATGCCAAACTGCTCAAGTTAGAAAATGCTCAAAAGATCTCCAGACCAATTATTCCGGACTGGAAACTTCTTCTTCCAACGAGATCAAAGCTTTGAATGAATAACTAGGAGCTAGAGACAAAATTGTCAAGACTTTGTCCGAAGACAAAGTCAACTTGGAGGATCTTGTTAAGAAGAAAATAGAAAGAAAGTTGAAGAGATAGCTGCTAGAATAGAGAAGTATGCCTCGGGTGTGGTGGACTCTTTAGAGAAAATAGATGATGGAATTAAATCTGATTTGGTCTTCTGTTTCATTAGACCTTTCCTAAGAGTACTTTTGGTTCTTTGTAGAGATTTGTGGAATATGATGACCTTCCCTTCCATATAATGGATGATGGTGATAACCACGATTACTCAAGTGGATAAAATTTTGAAGATAACGAAGGAGTTGGTGAGAGTTCAATTGTTTAACTTAAAAGTTTGAAGAAAGGCGATGGTGATGAAAAAAACCAAAGCGAACAAGCCCTAAGGTTATATTTTTATGTTGTATGTTTTTTTGTTAACAAACCAAAGTCCTTGGATGGCCAAGGCATTTTGTTGTGCTACTTGTTTAATTTTTGTTCTTAAAACTCAAAGTCCTTGAATGGTCAAGGCATTTGTGAATCATGGATCGGGTCTATTCCGATTAGATAAATAGTCAATAGCAACTATGATTGTTTGACATCTACCGGATGTCATGGGAAGAGGCCCAACCAGATCCAACCCCCATCTATCAAAGGGTATCGGTTCAGATATGGATTTCATAGGAACTACTGCACATGAATTTCATTTCCATATCTCCGGCAAAGATCACACTTCTTTATTATATCTTTAACATCTGCCATTATGGTTTGCCAGTAGTACCCTAGTAATAAAACTCTCATGGTTAGGGATTTGTAGCCGCAGTGTGCAGAACCTTCACCATCATGTAGTTCAGATAACACAACTTGGGATTATTCAAATCATAAGCAACGCAAAAGAGGTCTGCTGAAAGATTTCTTGTAAAAAATTTCCCTTAATACCAAGAAACCACGAGCCTTATACTTGATTGTTTTAGCCATGACTTTGTCCAGAGGTAAAATCCCATCGGAAATAAACTGGAGAATATCATACCTCCAGTCCTTAGGTTGAATAGTGAGTATGCTCATACTTTATTCTCATTACCTTTTTCTTGGTCTGTCTGTATTGATGGACATTCTCGCATAAGAATCCATGGGTAAGATTAAGAATAAGTTATGGTTGCCAAAGAGTCCGCCACATCATTCTCCGATCTAGGGATGTGTTCATAGTGGATACTTTTGAAGTTTAAAGTGACTTCCCTCAACAAAAGAAAGTATTTTATTAATTATTGTTTCTTTGCTTCAGAATTCCCTTGAGCGAATAAGTAATTGGGAGTCACTCATTAATCGGACTTGTCTGGCCCCACATATAAAGGCTAGCTTAAGACCAGCTATAGCTGCTTCATATTCAGATTCATTGTTAGAAGCCCTAAAACCAAAACATATAGCATGGTACATAGTATCACCGTAGGAAGAATTAAACAAATTCCAGCTCCACATCCCATAGTACTAGATTTTCCATCAGTTTGGACTACCCATTCTTTTTTAGACCAGTTTTCTGGTATTTGACTGGGGATCTATCAACATTAAATTCTACCAAGAAATCGGCCACTAACTGGGCTTTAATTGTTGTTTGGGGGGTAAAATCAATATCATAATCACCCAGCTCAACTGACCACTTAGTCATTCTGCTTGATACATTGGAAATTTGGAGAACACTCTTCAAGGGAAAAGATGTTTGAACAACAATAAAATGAGCTTGGAAGTAAGAGCTCATTTTTCTCGCTGCAATTACCAAGGCCAATGCTAGTTTTTCTAACTTCAAATATCTTTTTTCGGCATCCAATAGACTTTTACTAATGTAATACACCGATCGAGGGTAATTATCCACCCCTCTTACTAGCATAACACTTATTGCATACTCTGATACAGCTAATTATATATAGAGATTCTCCCTCCGAACAGGTTTAAAAATAGTCTTGGGTGAAGACAAATGCTTATTGGTTTCAAGAAATGCTTGATCACGCTATGGAGACCAATTAAAGTCTTTGGCATCCCTTAACACCTGCAAAAATGGAGCACATTTGTCTGATAATCTTGAAATAAACCTGTTCAATGCAGCCAATCACCCGATCAACCTTTGAACTTCTTTGGTGCTCCGAGGAGGATCCATATCTAATAGAGCATTAAGCTTATCCGGATCAGATTGAATTCCTTTTTCACTTATTATATAGCCCACGAATTTTCCATACCGGACCCCAAAAACACATTTTTCAGGGTTTAATTTCAAGTTTACAACCTCTAAGTTGTAAAACGTTTCTTGAAGGTCAAATATATGTGCATCTTCGTCCAAGCTCTTTACCATCATGTCATCTATATAAACTTCCATGTTTCTGCCAATCTGACTAGCAAAGGCTTTATTTACCACCTTTGATATGTGGCCCCACCGTTTTTTAATCGAATGACATCACTTTATAACAATAAAGACCTATATCCGTAATAAGAATGGTATGGTCTTGATCCTTCGGATCTACTTATATCTGGTTGTACCTCGAAAATGCATCCATAAAATATAACAGCTTATTCCCAGAAGTAGAATCCACCAACTGATATATCCGAGGAATATGATAAGGATCATTGGGGCATGCTCTATTAAGATCATTAAAGTCGATACACATGCGCCATTTGCCATTCTTTTTCTTAACCAGAACAGGGTTGACAGTCCAAAAAGGGTACTGAGACTCTTTTATGTGGCCCATCTTGGTCAAACGATCAACTTCTTAAACAATCACATCTGCTTTTTCTTTAGAGAAAGACCTCATTCTTTGAACAACTGGTGCGACATCAGTTCGTGTGGACAACTTATGACAAATCATATCAGCTGGCACTCCGGTAACATCATTATTACACCATGCAAAGACATGATGATTACTCATTAAAAAAGACAACAACCTGTGTTTCAAACCTGTCGCCAACTTGGTACAAATTTTAATATTTTTGCCCTCAGCGAGGGAATTGATTTCAACCTCCTTTATGGGTATTATGACATTGTGAGACTCTTTGGGATCATCAATTTCATTCTTATCGGTGGAAGGCTCCAATAGTTGCTAATATTTGTTAATCTTGACTGCCTTTACAGACTTAGAGGCAAGGGCCATTGCATAACATTCTTTGGCTATCTTCTGACTGTTACAGACAACACCTACTTTCCCCTGGATAACGTATTTCAAGCATTGATGGACCGTAGAGGCCACACCATGCATTCTGGAGAGCCAAGACCTCCCAAATATCGCATTGTAAGATGTTGGGCAATCCACCACAACAAATAATACTCTCACCATTTTTTTAAAAGGTCCTTTTCTCACTAGTACTTCTTCTTCAAATTCCTCAATCACATCTGCAGAATTCTTTGTGAAGCCCACGATCGTTTTGTTCGGATGTTGTATAACCGAAGGGTTCCTCATCTGTTTGTAAGAGCTTAAAAACAAAAGTTTTCCAAACTTCTTGTGTCAATCAGTATTTGACGTATATCATTTCCCTCTATTAATGCCCCTATTACTACACCATCTTCATGAGGCCCTCCAATATCTCTTGGGTCATCCTAATTAAAAACTGTAAAAGGAGATGGAGTTTGATACAAGTGTGTGGACATTCTTTCCTCCAATTGGGTGGTCAAACTGTAGACATGACTCTTCCTTGATGAACTAGAAAGGTGTAGTCACAGTGTCCCCTCCAAAAATGGTTAAGAATTCTAAAAGTTTAATAAAACGAGAGACAGTTTTAGTCTTGTTTGTTATTACCCCTACCTGATTCCAACTCGGATCCGGATCAAGGTACTCAGAGTTTATATAAAACCTTTCAGTAATCACCATAGCATCTTCCTGTGTAGACGTTCCAGGATTGCTTGAAGGAGCAGTTTGAGGAGTGTTGGCATTGGATTGTGTATTATCCGGCCTGCTCCCCGCTCACTTTTTGACATAAGCCCTCAACTTACCTCTCTCAATGAGGTTATGGAACTCTTATTTCAAGGCTATAAAATCATGGGCATCATGCCCTATATCATTATGGTATTTGCAGAAACGGGTACTCCGAGTTTCTCTGGGGACTGCAATGCTGCTGGCTTTCTAAAGTGTATTTCGTTCTTAGTTTTGTCATATATTGTAGCCATACTTTCCCCTAATTCAGCAAACCACTCAGGTTGAACTCATGATCCCCTCTTGTTTCTGACCTGTTGGTTCTGATTTTAGTTAGACTGATTCTGCTTTGATCGGTTAGATCCATGACCAGTCTCCTTTGACCTGTAACTGGACTGAGTAGCAGCCTGAGGTGTAGATGTTGTAGTGGTGGACCTTATCTGGCGATGCAGTATGGTTTTCTTTGTTTCTTCAATATTAATCTGCTTTCCAACCTGATTTAAAAAACCCCATCAGGTCATAGCCTTCTTCCGAGTCACTGAATCAGCTAAATTACCCGGATTTAAACCTTGTCTGAGGGAAGCAATTGCAACTTGTTCAAAGCAATCTGCTAGCCCGTTTTTTATTCACAAACTGGTTGATGTACTCATTCAGAGACTCATTTGGCTCCTGAGCACAGTGGATAATGGTATCCCCATTACCCTTAAGCTTCTTGCTTCCAACGAACTGCCTCCGGAAGGCAACCCAAAATATATCAAAAATTTTAATAGATCCACCAGGGAGACTATTATACCATTTGAGGGCGCTTCCCGTGAAAAATTGGAAGAAGGCCCTACATATCAGTCTATCGTCGTCATCGAAGTTCATCATGAAGTTCTTAAATTTCTCTAGATGGTTGTCCGAATCTCTGTTCCCATCATATTTCTCCATCTTAGAGTTGTCAAACCTCTTGCCTCCAGTTCTTGTTACGACTAAAAACAATTTTTTCATTCGGAGTAGCAAATATACATGGTTCGGACTGGAAAGCAAAAGGATCAATCAGCAACCGGTCAATATGCTGATTAGTTGAACTCTTACCCTTCCCATGGTGTTTCTTAAGCCTGTCGCGCTTATCCTTTTTTCTTGAATGTTTTTTAGTCAACTTTATTTTCTTTGTTGACCGCCCTTCATCACTGCTGGATAACACTGATTTTTCAAGTTCTTCCTCATTAGATGAGCTGCTGGAGGATTCCGATGTAGAATTCTCCACATGTTTAGATCGATTTGTATTCTTGGAACTGAGATGAGTCTTCAGGAACTGCTAGTTCTCTCCAGGATTGTCAGTATAACGAAGCACCAACGCACCAGATTTTTCTTTAACCCCTTTTTCTGCTTGTTTTAGCGCTCTCAATACCTCTATCTCAACCTTCAATTGATCGCGTTCCTTGATAGTGTATTCATTGTTTTCCTTTGTAACTTCCACCTCAGGAGGTGGAACATTCTGCGCATTCGGATCCATCCGAACTACTTTGTATGTTGGTTTTATAATATAAAAATCCAGGCACTATCGTACTCCCACTATGGTCGCCAATTTGGTGTTGATTATGTCTGATTTAGGGTGATTTTATAAAATGTTTTTAGAATCTAAGGTTTATGATGAAATGTAGAGTGATAATTAAGGTATGTGCTTGTATTAAATTCTGATCACCCTCATTAATGAAAGTGTTTGGGGTATTTATACTTAATTAACGACCCATGGGCCTTTCGGGTCAGATTGTGGGCTTGAGTTAAGTTTAAGAATCCATTAGCCCAATATATGAAATGACCAGCACTTAGCTTAGTCATATTCCCCTAAACGTATCATGTTCGGTTTCTCATGGTAATGGTTTTGTCCAAACTGCCCTTCGGATAGGGGTAAGTGGCAGTGTTAAAAATATCCGACCTTATCAATATCTATATTTATTTTCCAGCTCTAATATGAGTTTGAGCTGATTCATAAAATTAGGATTAGTTTTATGCTAATTTTGGGAGAAAAATCCAATTAGATGACGAACCCTAAACCAGTCGAGAAAATTCCCAAACAATTACATAAAATAACTTATTCAAACATTTAAAGAAAAATACATATAATCATATTTTTTTAACAAGAATAAATCACCATATCATGCTTTTCATACAATTCCTAAAGTCATGTCCTAACCAACTCAATTAAAAATGTAATCCTGATTGGATGAATTCTTTAAAGTAAAAAAACATACATACATGATTCAATATACATGTAAACGGTTATTCTATGAATCATAAGATGTCTTTTATTGGCTCTAACACCAATTTATGAATCGCTCATCTTACTACTGAAATATAAATGAAAAACTCTCTTATTGATTCAATATTGTATAAACAAAAAGAGAACACTTAATAGTTTATGTATTCTTGTTCTTAATTATCCAATTTGAAATTCCATAACTTTCTTACGATCTTTAATAGTTGCTACTGAAGTGCCTACAAAAAGGTTAGAAGATCTTCCAACCAACAAAATGAAGACTTTGAAGTGTTTAGCTTTAGATTTTTGTTTTGGCTGCAGAAATTACAAACCTCTAAGTCTGATTATATATGCAAAACAACTTGAAGCCCAATAACCTATGTTATCTTGTGACGGGGGACTAAAACCCAATAAATTGATAATATTCAATTTCCTCCCTCAGTTAATAATTGAGGCTTAAGTGCTGAGACTTGTGTCATCGTCTTCACAATGACCAAATTTAACCAGATTACTACACTTAGGATATAAATATTGTTTTCTCTATAGGTCAAATACAATTAATAATGTAATATAATTAACCCGATTACTTTTATTACTAGACTACCTTAAGACAATGACCAAATATATATTTAACATGTCAGTCCATATCATGTCGGTCGATAAAAATTCCAACACATCCATTATAAATGTCTAATTCAGGCCGACAAAATCATTTCTTATACCAAATCTCAAATTGCACCTCTTATGATAAGCTTTTTCTTTATCTTTATAAAACATACGTTTACCACTATATGGTTCAAATTTTACCTTCTCAATAGTTTTTAACTTTTCTATTTCAACTAAACTAATGCATTCATCAACTTAAAGTTGAAGATCAATTATTTTTCACCTAGCATTTCTAGGTCTGACCTCAAATTTTTTTACATCTTTTAAAGTACTACCTTTATTTTGAGAAGGAAAATAACCTATATGGGAGTAGGTTCCTCTAATTGAACTGATGGGAGAATTTCACTCATCAAAGCTCGAAACTCATGCATTGCATCAATAACGTTTGGAAAATGCAAGTATGACATAAACGAGTTATAAGCTATTTTAGATGAATGTTGTGATGCTAATGGATTTGATAACAGTGAAGATTCTATAGGCATCTAAATTTTGTGTATTTTTTTTATTTTTACTTTATCCATCATAATTATTTTATATTCTACATACATGGTAAAATTTATCGACCTGACTCATGAATATTGAAGAGAGAACCACCACGGTAGCAAGAAATTCGAAAAATCCGGGGAAGACCACTACTAACTTGAGATTGATTCTTACAGATGTAATTAACATCCTTACTCGAGGCTCAAGAGCAATAGCGGACTAGCCCGGTGGAATAGCATGAGCACCTTCTAAAATGCCAAAAATAATATAAAATGTTGGACTACAAGACTTTGTCAAGGCCTTCATACGAGACTCGTATGCAAATATGACATCCTTAACCAAAGACCAATTTGTTTTCAAGTTATAATTTAAAAACGATATACAATAGTGGGACACATATGCAATAGGTTTGTTATCGCATGAGAAGCTCATGATCTTCCCTGATGAGAAAGAGTTACCCTAAATAGATGAATTCACCAGCCTAATAGAGATGTGCGTTTTGAAATCCTTAGTGTATACCCTATAGGAAGGACATCTGATGTGCCTTACTAGATAGATGAACGTAACCTCCAATACTGAATGGATGTGAAACAAAATCATTAGTTAAAGAGAACAAGACTTCTATAGAGGCACATATGAAATTGTAATGACTATCAACTTGGTTATGAGCCTATGAGATAAATTGAGTGCATATGGAGTAGAGTAAATTTCAGGCCATAAGGCCTGAAACCACGCAAGAGACCGCGAAAAGGATAATAATTTGAGTTTGGAAGAATGTTATCGTTAATGTTACTGCTTTTAAAGAGATACGAGGGTTTCTCACTAATAGTATATAGAGTTTCACCTTAGAGAACTCAACTCATAATTATACGTTAAATAAAAAAACCGATAATGATGCTAATAGAAAACAAAATAACATGAACAAATAACAACAAAAATGCATTGTGTAACGAAAACCTACGATAATTGAAAAAATTATCGAAATACTATTTAAATCATCTGTTTTTTTATATAGATTATAACTAAATGTAATGTCACATTAAAATAAATAGATATGAACTAATGTTAAAATAGTTTTAAAAAATCATTCATAAAATCATTTAAACAATAAAAAATAATTTCAAAAATAAACTTTTTGCTATTAAATTTTTATTTAATTTAATTTCGAGTGAAATTTGAAGTGTTAAAATATGATCGAATTAAATATTTGAATACGAGAGAAACTATTTCATCTTTTTAAAATTTTCAATGGCGATAAAGGATGTCAAAATACGTAATCGAACGTTTTCTTGCTCGTTAGATTTTTTTTCTATTACCAAACTAGGTTGGTTTTTTTGTTTTCTCCAGTCGGTTATCTTCCTCTCCTCTTTGGCATATTTTGTCTCTTACTTTCCGTTATAATTAATCTCTCTCTAGAATTATGCGGCTTTAGAAAGAGGTTATTCATACTATCTATACATTGTTTGTCGTTGGTTGCTTTTTCTATTGACTGTCGGAGGCGCTCTATCAGGCCAGATCCAACATGTTAGCTCTCTAGTTGGCTTCTGGTGGTTCCATCACTTGCCGGTACATATAGTACGATGAGTTTTTTTTCTGGTTACAGTCCCTTCTTGGGTATTTCTCACGCCAATGTGTTCAAGTTATAGGGCTACAATATATCTTTTTTTTGCTTCTTTTGTTTGAAGATTGGTTTTCGTTTGCTAATGGTCATTTAATGCAAGTTCTAATAGATCTAGTTGTCATATTTATATTTTTTTCAGCTCTATTATGGGTTTGTGTTTTTCTCTGTCTATGAATGGGAGTTTTGTGATTATATTTTGATTTTTGATTTTCTTTTAATTTCACAATTAGTTTTTGTGTTGTGTGTTCTAAGATCTTGGAGTTTTAGATCTAGTTTGTGGAGTTCCAGATCTGGATATTGGTGTTTTAAATGTAGCCTGTGTGGTTCCAGATCTCGTAGTCGTGTATTTATGTATTTAAATTTGGGTTATTTTTAATGTAGTCCGGTGGTTAATGTTGTAGTATAGTTGTATTTCAATTGTTATGTTCGACTCTTTGTGTTGTCCATCGTGGTTGTTCCACGATGTCTCGTTATTGATTCAGTCAAAAATGTTCTAAATCGCATTTTATAGTTATATGTATATCGTTCACTCGTTATTGAACATGTCATTCTGGTTGTTTTGTTTGTTAGTAATTTTTAAAACACGATTACGAGATTATCATCTTATTTTATTTTCTTTCATTATATTATATATTGTTTTTTTTTTATAAATTGAGTGATATTAGAATTTTATTATTTTGTTTTTGTTTATTTTTTATTATTCCAAATATCATTTTGTTGGATGTTTAGATTATACCTTTTAATGTTGTATTTGGTTAGAGAGTTATTTTGTAAAATTATTTAATTAATATTTTAATTTATTAAAAAATATATTTTAATAAAATATTTAAAATTATATAAACCCCGAAACTCCAACTTGATATGGTAAATTACAAAACTTAAATTACTGAACATATTTCTATATCAACTTTCTTTAATTGCAAGCATCTCCTAATCTACAATATTCCAACTATAATATTCTCTGTTTGGTAAATTACAAAACATAAATTATCGTTAGTTTATCAATTTTTAGCAGTAAAGTACATGCCCTTTTAAAAAATCTTTTAAAACATTTCAGAGTCGTGTACAAATAAAAAACTCGTGACAACTGACAGTACTAAATAATTTATTTATTATTCGAAATAATCAACCTTTTAAATACTACAGTAATTTTCAAAAATTGTGCATAATTTGTATATATTTTGTTTATCCATCAGTGTCTGTGTTAAATGCCATACCGCCCACTCTTCAGTTGATAGTACACTACTGCGTATTTAACATCATATATTCATATCCATTAGATAATAAAAATCTCAAATTTTGTTTCCTTCCATTTAATTTTTTCTGGGTTTTCAATTATTTATTACATAACATAGTGTTCTTTCTTTTGTCTCTCTCTGAATTTTTTTCATAACAATAGAAAGTTTGAAATTCTAGAGAGAGAGAGTAAGAGCTTAAACTTCACCATGAGCCACAAGAACAAGAAAGAGAAAGAGCAGAAGATGCCAACAGTGTGGTTTTCACTCAAGAAATCTCTCCATTGTAAATCCGACCCGTCAGATGTCATAAACCCAAAATCAAAAAAACAAAACTTGACCACAATCTTAACCAAAAAACCACCAACCGGCAATGGTTGTGGCGGCGGAACCAGGTCTGGTTGTTCAAGGTCGATAGCGAATCTGAAAGACGTGATTCATGGAAGCAAACGACACATGGAAAAGCCACAAACTTGTAGTCCTAGATCTATAGGAAGCAGTGAATTTCTAAACCCAATAACCCATGAAGTTGTTTTAAGCAATTCGAGATGCGAGCTTAAAATCACCGGCTTTAGTGGCCATAACGGAGGTGGAGACGGCGGTGGAGGAGGTAATGGACCTGGTTTTGTAGGGACTTTAATGCCCGGGACACCGGTTCATTATATGAATAACCCTTGTTTTAGGAATCAATCGACGAGTGGTGGTGGTAGTGGGTGTAGGAGTTCAAGAAAAAAATCTAATTTTTTTGTGAGTTCGGACAGAGCAGAAGAATCTGGATTTGGTTTGAATTCGAACAGTAGAGTTTCTCTTGAGACAGATTCTAATGGGTGTTGTGTGGTGACGTGTCATAAATGTGGTGAACAGTTTAGCAAATGGGAAGTTGCTGAAGCTCATCATCTCTCTAAACATGCTGGTAAATTCTCAAAAGTTTAAGTCTTTGTTTTGTTTTGAATGTGGTTTGGTTTGATGTTCTTGTTCAGTTTCTTTAAAGTTTTGTCTTTTGATTTCTCCCTTATATATGGAAACCTTAAAAAAATTAAAATCGTTTACTTTTTAAAATTAGATTCTTATCTAAAAGACTGTTGATTTCTTACATGATTGTGATATCAGATATGTTCTTTTTTAATATACTAAGTTTGTACTTTTTATCTTTATATGAACTCAACTCAACTCAACTCAATCTTGACCATATTGCAGAAAATGAAAAGTTCTTGAACCAATTTTTGTTTCTGATTCATTTATATGTAATTGATGCAAATTCAAATACTTTATTAGAATTCGATGTGTCTAACGTTGCTGTTTTCACAACAGTTACTGAACTTGTAGAAGGTGATTCTTCGAGAAAGATTGTCGAAATCATATGCAGAACAAGTTGGTTAAAATCGGAAAACCATTGCAGCCGGATAGAAAGAGTCTTAAAAGTCCACAACATGCAAAAAACTCTAGCTCGATTCGAAGAATATCGAGAAACGGTAAAGATTAAAGCTAGTAAACTTCCTAAAAAACATCCTAGGTGTATAGCAGATGGAAACGAACTACTAAGGTTCTATGGCACAACTGTAGCTTGTCCTTTAGGCCTAAACGGATCCTCTAGCCTCTGCTTATCTGAAAAATGTTCGGTTTGTCGGATTATAAAAAACGGGTTTTCGGCTAAAAATGAGTTAAAGGGAGGTATAGGAGCTTTTACGACTTCAACGAGTGGAAGAGCTTTTGAATCCATTCAGATCGTTGAAGATGATATATCGATAAGGAAGGCTTTAATTGTTTGTAGAGTGATTGCCGGTAGGGTTCATAGGCCATTAGAAAACATTCAAGAAATGGTTGGTGTAACTGGGTTTGATTCATTGGCAGGTAAAGTCGGTCTTTACTCGAATATCGAAGAGCTTTACTTGCTTAATCCTAAAGCTTTGCTTCCTTGCTTTGTAGTGATTTGCAAACACTGAAAAATTTATCCGATTATTAGATCGTCGGTTATGTTAAATCATTATTTATCCGGTAGAGCTTTTGTTATCGTATTTCTGATGAATCTCTATTGTTCTTTCAAGAATCCAAAAAGAATCTTGAATCCTTACTTGTTCTTCGAAGATATGAAGAGAAATCTTGAATCTTTTTTGTGTGATTTGGATTTAAATTTGTTGTTTTTCCGGATTTTGTCTTCGCAAGGAGATCTATTTTACTTGTGAATCAGAAATATGAATATCTCAGTCTAAGATTCGAATAAATGATCGATTTTAAATAATAAATTTTCAATCTTTTTATGCCGCTACCTCTAAAGATTGAATCTTTATGATTCTGGCAAGCAAGCTAAAGCTAACACCGCTAAAACATTAATAGCAGTTAAACTAGTAGTTTCAGGACCATAACAAGACTTGTAAAAATGAACTCCATAAATTTAAAAACTGGGTAATGTTGATTAGTATCTTTATAAACTGTCAATACATCATCTACCTGTATATGGGTCATCATGTTATCTGTACAAGCCTTTAATGCTTCTCTGTCACATGCAATCTCATAAATGTGAGATATGAAACTCTTACAACAAAAGTTTTTGAAATTTTGAAAACAGGAAAAGAGTAATAAGTATTTGGAAATGGAGTAGTTTGAAATCAGATGACCACAAATGAGGATAATAATCCAATGCAGGTGAAGCAGGACCCCTTGATTTAGACTTTTCTTTAATTTTGCAGAGAAATAAAACAGTGTGCTTCAGATGATCAGATGTTTTGTCTATATTTTAAAAAACAATCATCTGTCACTATATACTTGGGGGTTGATGCCTACTGAGTATCAACAATATCTCAAACCTAAAACTGAGATGTATATAATATAGTTAGGCAAAACATTGACATCAATATTCAATGCCATCACCTACAAGATCAACAAGATAAAGAGAATGATTGTAATATACTCCGATTTGGCTAGATTCCGCTAACTACCACGGTTGGTAGGTAAGCCAAGAGATTAAGAAAGCAATGCGTACGACCTAATGTACAGAAAAAAAAGAGGAAAGAAAATCTTCATTAGATTCAACTTTAAGGTAATAATATACAAAATCGGAGTTCTTTAAGCTGCAGGAAAAATTCAACATCCTATAACTTGAGTATGGTATTTGAACTACTACTCAATATCAGCTATGTTTCCTAATGTTTCGAAAGAATGTATGTATGTGTCATCAAGATAAACTGAATGACAATAGAATGTCGCACCATCTAAACTTCACAAGAGTCGGCTGTACTGTCCAAAGATTCCTCTCTTCTGTGTGCACCGTTATTTGTGTCTGCTTGTTTGGGATCACTGGAACCTTCATCGGGTGATTTTTTTCGACGACTTCTATTATGCCTTATTTTGAGGATTCGTGAAAGTGCAGGGACTATGTCTCTCATTGAAGGTCTTTTTCTTGGTATACGGTTGACGCACTTGTATGCCAAAACTGCCACTTGATCGAGTTCATCAACGTTGAATTTCCCATCCAAACGGGAATCCACGATTTCCTCCCACCCAACTTTCTCTTCGTCGGTATTCATAGCCGCCTATTCAAAAGCGATAAGAAAAAAATTGAACTTGAGAACGATGTAACAGAAAATTCTGTCTATTTTTTGAGAATATAACTAACGAAAACTTACAAGCTCAACATACTCCATGAGACCTTGTTGGGGATTTCTGCAGGCTATAAGTTCAAATAGTAATACTCCAAAGCTGTAGACGTCGCTTTTTTTTGTAAATGTTCTTGACGATATATAGTCAGGATCAAGATACCCAAAGGTACCCCTTATATTAACTACATGCTTGTCTACCATTTCCTCTCTCGAAAGCCCAAAATCAGCTACCTGTTTGAATCACCGTAATTAAATAATTGATGTAAGTGGCAAAATATCGGCAGGTTTATACTTACGCGTAACTATACATTGACAAAAATCAAAGTCTCTAGTTTATTTACGTTTTCCAGTCAACCAAGATAAACAGACAACAGAAGAAGCATACCCTGGCATTCATGGATTGGTCCAACAGAATATTCGATGACTTAATATCCCGGTGAATTACAGAAGGAACAGCCTGAAATAAAGATAGATTTGTACATAAGAAATCCATTTAACACATGCAAGCAAATACGACACCTAATCATCAGCGTCCAACACCCTTTAAACCAACATCCACAAGCCAAAATTCAAAGAGAGACAGAGCTTGATGCTGAAAAAGAGAAATGTCTACCCCATCATGAAGGTACTCCAAGCCTCTTGCTACATCTAAGGCAATTGATACTCTCAAATCCCAGCCCAAAGGATCATGGTCTTCACCTGCCCAAAGTAGGATATATTATATAATGGCTTACTACAAATCCACAATAGTATACAAGTGCTGAACATTAAGCAAAGTAAAAAAATTATTTAACAAGTTACTGCAAAAACTTAGTTATGTATTTATCTAAACAATGCTGGGAGGAGATTCTATAATTTTCCCGTCAAGCTTCAATTTAAAAGAGTGTATTGTGAACTTACTGTATAAATGAGAAGCCAAGCTGCCATTAGTCATATAAACATACATAAGCATATGTTGTCCTTTCTCTGCGCAATAACCGATCAAATTTACAAGGTTCCTATGATGCAATCTTCCCAATAGCATTACCTGAAAATGGTTAACAGAAAACGAAAAGGCAAATCTATTAGATGAGAAAGCAAGCCATGTGTTGTTTTGGAAATCAAAATCAGTTGATGCATTCACAAGACTCATTATTCCTTATGTGCGCAATTATGACTAGGGATATACAAACTAAATCTACCGTAAAATTCTTGTGACAGTTAGTGATAGATACACTAAATCCATACCTCTGTCTGGAACTCTTTCTCCCCTTGCTTAGAATCCGTCGCGAGAACTTTAACAGCAACAGTCTCACCTGTTGACATCTGAGCTTTGTAAACAGGACCAAATGCTCCTTGACCTATAATTGTCGTAAAATTAGTAGTCGCTTTCTGCAAATCCCTGCACAAGTACAAAAATCAACACCATAAATTCCAGGAACACGTAAAACCAACCAAATACAATGAATTACGTGAACGAATATGAAAAGAAAACGAACTTGTAAGGATATTCGAGTATCCCCGATGTCGATAAAACAGTACTCCTCTTTCCGAACCCATCAAGCCATCCAGACATGCTAAGCTGACTAGATTTCACCGGAGAATCAGGGGGGCCTTGGGTCGAGTCTGATAGTATATTACACGAATCAGCACCATTGATGCGGATAGGCAGATTGACAGCCCTTCTAGAACTACTGTTTACTATCTGAGAACGCTTCCTATGGTACCTTAAGCAATACAAAACAGAAACAGCCAAACACACACCAATTACTACTCCCACCGAAATCCCTACAATCAATTGAGTAGACTCCATATCCATTTAACCTTCTTCCCTTTCAGTTCATTCACGAGCTCAAACAAAGTTCCTATCGATCTATATCACCAAAAAAAAAAACAAGTCAAAAGTAAAATCACGTTGAACACCCATGGAAGAAAGTCAAACAAAGTTCAAAATCAATAAACGAGAAAAATAAGAACAACCCATTCAAGCAAAATACTAGTCATTATCATAAGAATAGTCAGATAATCAATATCATTTCAAAGAATGATTAAAATACGCAATTAAACCCCATAATTAATATAAAACTACAAATCCATCCTCCAAACTATGCACCAAATCTAATTTTCTCAGCAACCAAACAGATTACAACATTATTTCACCGCCCAAACAAGTTCAGATATTAAGAAATCATAATCAAAGCAAAGTAGAGTAACGTCAAACAACTTACATTGTAAAATGAGATTCCTGGAAAAAAAACAGTTACCACATGTTCTCGTTTTCTCGAGAAACAAACAGAAAACCGGAAGGAAAACGAAATGGGTAATCTCGGGAATCGGAATTTCTTTTGAGTAGCGTGAGACTAATTTGCAGACTGGAAAGCGACTCAAAGCGACATTCTTTTTGGCATAAACGAACAAGAGAGAGATAAAAATAGAGTAATGGATAAATTTATAATGGTCCAGATTCATAATTTAAAACTTATAATAATATTTTTATTACATTGTCATCTTCATTTTCTTTACACTAAACAAAATTAAATCTGCATTATCCATTTGGTATAGTATATATATATACTATAAAAGTTCGAAATTAAATTATATTTTTATTCTTATAATTCAATTGTATTGTTTCCGATACGCCATTGACATAATCAAACACGCCGCCGAGAAGAGTGTTGGTCTCGGTTTCTACAAAAAGACGAAAATGTCCGTTTTTATGTATTTTATTATTGGTTGGGGGATCTGAGATATTCAATGGTGGCAGTTAAAATAGGTATGAAGCTTATCTAAAATTTAGTCATTCATTATATAACTGAATAATTAAATGGTTAATAGAATTTTTGGTCACTCATGTTAGTATATATCTATTTTCGTTACCTGTGTTAAAAACATTACTACTGCAAGTTTTATTATATAGTTTTATTTTTTCAAAAAGAAAATATTGGAGATGACCGATTCTAATTATAATATTAATTAAATAAAAAATTAGTTATATATTTTTGTGGTATTATATATTTTTATAATTTTTATCAAATAAAATATTAAAATATAACAACCATCAATAGTTTCCGTTGATATAAACCATGTCTTTTACGATAAAAATATCTAATTTAAAAACAAATTAATTAAATACAATAACAAACCACGTGATCAAATACAATAATAAAAATTTAAGGAATAGATTGGATGAATAGTAACATGTATCTAATATAATTTAGAGGATACACGAAGATAAAAATATCAAGTCCAATATATTTTATAAAACTAAGCGTGTATAATTTTGAGATGTTAAAATAGTTAAAGATTATAATTCTTTTTACTGTTTGTCAGTCAAAGTATTATATTTGAATATTAATTTCATAATTAATTATAGTCAAAGATTTTATAATCTTTGACCGTTGATTATCTACGCGTATAGCTTTAAATTGTGCATTCGTGGCAAAGTAATCTAGATTCCAGGAACAGATCCATATTTTGTTTTTGGTGGGATAATGTTTTTTTAGCATACAACTATATCACATAGTCACGTTAAGACTATATAATCACGTTAGTATTTTTATAACTGTATTATACGTAAAAATATGATAGGGTTGTAGTCCTACCAAGCTTTATAGTAGGTCCAACCATAATCGAGAGTGTTTATAAAGTAAATTTGATATGAGACATCCTAATATTTATTTTTTGAAACACTCATGAATATGCTCATAATTTTCCTCGTATGAGTACCAGAACGATAAAAGGTGTAAATAAACTAAATACTAACGCATGTATAATCTTATCAATATGATTATGTCCTTAAATTGCATATGGTGAGTTTTCACTACTCATTCTAAAATTACTCACAAACTTAGCCTTATATAGGGCTGTTAATGGTTCCTGAGAACCAGAAACCGGACCGGAACCGATAAGGACCGGACAAAATCTTAACGGTCCGGTTCACGGTTCCATTTTAAAAACCAAAACTGGTTCGGAACTGAAATGATAAAACCGATTCGGAACCGAAATGATAGAACCGATTCGGAACCGAACCGATAACCCGATAAAAACTCAGTATTAATAGATCATATATGTTACTTATCCCACATTGTAAAAGGAAAAAAGTAATTAATATAACCATGTCTATAAGTACACATTGGAGGTTTTTTTTAATGAAAGAATAGCTTATAGTGATCTTTAATAAATTTCTTTGTTTTATATATCTCTGCATTGTCCAACTAAAACTATAATAGCAACTAACATTTCCAAAATACAGAAAGACAACATGTTCCATCACTTCAATGATTTGTGGAAAAAAAAGTAAAAGATTCAGACTAATGGACCAGGCAGAAGCCAGCCCCGAATTGTGAAATTCGAAAATTAGAATAAACATACTTAGCTACTTACACAATTAGAGAAAAAATGTTTAGCTTCGCAATAGTAGGTATATCCAGATGGACTTTAGCATTTATTTCACGCATAGTCTCCTTCTTTTTAGTGATTTTCGCATGATTCCTCAGCTGATGTTTTCATCTTTTAATTGAATCATAAATATTTTTCGAAGAACCGGATTCCATAAGTTTGCCATAACTTCTCAATTTTTCCCGAAGCTCTTCATGAAGTCCAAGGCTACGAAACCGAGTAGCTTTTAGAGCTTTTTGTATTACATAATTTCTGAATTTATCATTAGCCACCCGTAAAAGGAAAGGACTATGAATTAATCTATATATTAAGATATCTATATCTATTTATGTGAATCTAATAATATATTTCTTAGAAAACTTTAAGCCTATTAAAACTACACAAAACTATATCCAAACTATAATTTTGAAATAGAATAAACCTATATAAAAATAATATATCATATTTTTTTTAACAGAGAATAGCAAAAGTCTTAGAATTAAACAAGATCCGAAACAGAACTCTTAACATCGTGAAAAACAAAGCCATAAGAAATCGATAATCCAATTAAATAAGTATGCACTACTACTAATATCTTCCCCGCGTATCACGTCTTTCCTTTATCCTATCAAACTTAAACGATTTGTTTTGAGGAGGAAAATGAATACTTTCTGACCCAAACCCTAGCCGGAGGTTTTGTGCTAGTGTAGAAATTAGAGGTAGACCTAGAAGCACGAATTTTCATAAAATTATCATCCTCTTCCATAAAAATTGACCAAAATTTCTTGTAGGTTTTCAGCGTCATAGAATTCACCATGTGAGTAATAATAGTCATGTCATCCTCTATCTCAGCAGCTGCAATAGCCTCTTTCTTTTTTCAGTTTTCTCAACTTCTTATTCTTCTTGGTGAAGTCGTTTTTCTCAACATTCACTGCCTGATCCTCTTCCTCTTCCATATTTAGAGCTTCCATCTCTATCTCTTTCTCCTTCTCCCTCCCCCTCTGCTTCCTCAAGTCATCTTTCTTTTGTTTCTCCTATGCAATACTTGCGGCTTCTTGCTCCCTAATTTCTTGTAGGAGGCAATCGTCCCTCTCCTGAAACGATAGTCCATGTAGCATAGGTTGCATCATGTAACTTGATGGATAATTTTGAGTGTAATGTGCCATCTTCTTCTTCAAACTCTAGTCTCTTTGTATTCTTTTGTTTCTAGAATTCAAGAGATAAAAAAGGAGAAAAAGAGTGTAATGTTGAGATCAACTCCTATCAATTATATTCCAGTTAAGAAAAAATATAATATATCAAATCTAATAATAAAAACTTATGATTACTTTTGGATAAACCATTTCACTGCCAATAATAATAATAATAAAAACTCATCACTTTGCTAGCCGGAAATTCTTTTGCATGTCTACGAAGGAGACCGTTTCATCCAACACATGCACAATTTGATAAACGACCCCTACATAAAAACCTATCATATTTCAGTACTATGACCGAGGGGACAGTATGAGAACACGAGAGAATCTAGTCGAGGCTTGGAAGAAAACATATATAGTTTAGTGAAATGAGCTATATATTAACTCAGTCGAATGTGCTTTTTCAACTCTTCATATTTCTGTCATCTCACATTATCATTTTCAATTCTAATTGAAATTAATAACATTATACCATCCAAGAACAATACATTTTCAATAACAAAATAAACCAAAAAGGAAGACAAAATAGTGTATCCATTTATATATAATGTCTTGGCCTACAAATAACTGTATTTTCAGGCAGAAGACTGAAATTTTGATTCTCACCACTACATCAAAAATGTTGTGTACATTATGTTAATAAACAATAAAACTTCACAATTGATAAATGATACACCATTCTGAAATTTCAAAAAAATATCTGTTAATCTGGGTTTTGATCAAATGGACAAAGGTTTTGCCATTGCGGAAATAGTTGCTAAAAAAGTCATCCGATATTTACAAAAATTATTGAATAGGGTTGGTGTGGATATGCATGTTGCGGTGGTGGTAAATGACATTTTAGGAGCACTAGCTCGCGAACATTATCATGATACGGATATGGTTGTGCGGTTATTATTGGAACATGTATTAATACCTACTATCTAGAGCGTACATATGCCATTATCAAGTATCAAAGACTACATACTGCCTCTGGATGCATGGTCGTCAATATAGGTGTTGTGAAAAACTTTAAAAAAAATACTATTACTTAATATCCCACATCAATTTTAGCTTACAACTGAAACAAAAGATTAGATTATATAAAACAATACACAAGCGTGTAAAATTACTTACGAATTTATCCCACTTTGGTTTTTGCTCAAAACCGAGATAAAAGACTTATCTATATATGGAAACACACGAAAAAAAACCCATTAAACAATTGTAATCTAACCAATGATGACTTAAAAATATTATTATATATTTTTGTGGTTCTTCTCGGTTTGGAAAACCGAACCAAACAAATCCTTATCGGGTTCGGTTCAGTTTCGTTTTGTAGAACTGAAATCTTGTCGGTTCCGTCTGAACCGACAAGCTTAGGGGTCTGGTTTGATATTGTAAACAAACGGGTCGATAACAACCCTAGCCTCATCCATTCTGGATATGTTAGGTATTTATTTTATTCACATATTTTTTCCGAGTTAAATAAATAGTACATATATTTATACCTAACTATATATGCGCTGAAAATTGACGTACCGACTCCAAGTTTTTCATGGAAAACTATGTATACAATTTAATTTTCAAATTGTTAATCTTATCAAAATTGGATCCTATAATCAGTATATCATCAACGCTTAACAAAAATAATATATATGATATCAATTTATTTGATATAACATTATTTAATAATAATTTGCCTCATATATCGTAGGTGAGAAACTAGACATGGAACAATTAAATTTCTTATTTAATTATTGGGAAGCTTGTGTTAAATCGTACACGCTCTTCTTTTCAATCATACAAATAAGATTCTCTTTTATCTATACTTTGAAATTGTATGACTTATGCACCATAACTTATTCTTAAAAACCTAGTTCTAATATCCAATTTATTATGATTTGAGTCTTTTCTAATTACCATACCGAATATTTAACTAATAGTAGTGAGTTTCATTATTATAGAAAATTATCATAATAATATACTTCTTTTTCTTACTCGGTATACATTAATAATAATTCTTGATTTCTATTATATACTTACATGAGATGGATTTTTATCCAGTTTAATCACTTGTTATGAAATGTATTTTTTCTTTTTAAAAAAATCAATTAACTTATGTTGATTGGCAAATGATTCAACTCACTATTCAATTGAATCTAAATTTGTAACCCGACCCCAGTTCTGCCCTGCTATCATGAGAGGAAATAGTATGTCATTGTATAAGCTAGATAAGTAATCAATCAAAAATATCATAAATGTATAAAAAAAACTACTCAAGATACAACTTTAAGTGCTCAATATTCCAATGATGCTGCAAAAACATTCCCTCTCTATCTTGTAGGCGATACGAACATGGCTTGATTCTCTTTATCACCGTGTAAGAACCTTCCCAGTTTGGATATATTTTTTCCCAGCCTTTTATCCTACGCGTGCAAGAATACTTTCCTCAACACTTTGTATCCCACCTTAAAACCCTTCATTTTACCTTGAAATTATAGCGACTCCTCATCAAAGTTTGATAATGGGTCAAATTCAAATGCGCCTTAACCCTCTTTTCTTCAATTAAATCAAGTTATATTATTCTCGTCTCCTCATTAGTATCCTCAGAGTAATGGAGTATCCTATAATATGATAAATTTGAATTCGAAGGGCTCACAACATCCATCCCATATACTAAAGTGAAATGAGTCTCATGAGTTGCTTCTTTAGGTGTTATTCTATAGGCCCACAACACTTCTTGTAAATAACTAGGCCATTTCCCAGCAGCACCTGAGAAATTTTTCTTTAAATATTCTAAAGTAGACATATCTGTTACTTCTACCTGTCCATTTACGTGAGAATGAAAACATTTTGAATTTTTTGTATAATTCCCCTCGAATTGCCGAAAGAAGTAATATCTTTATTGTGAAACTTAAAACCGTTATCTGTAGTAATTTTCCGAGGAACTCTAAACTGACAGCAAATATTATTTATAATGAATTTGATAACATTTTTTTCTCTCATATCTGACAATGATTCAGCCTTAGCCCGCTTCAAAAAGTAGTCTACTACCACAATAATTATTTTCCGTCCTCCCGAAGGCCCCACTAAATCTATTCCCCGCCTATCAAAATGTATCACTTTAGAAATTGAGATTAGTGGTACTGCCAATGTATTGATAGAATTTGTAAATTGTTGACAAATATCACAACTTCATAACAAATTTTTAGAATCACTCATTATTGAAAGCCAATATTATCCTACCAATAAAACCCTCATTATCAAAGCCTTGAATCCACAATGACAAAAACCTTCTCCATCATGCAGTTCAGATAAAATTTTATGAGACTCACTCCTACCCAAACATCGTAATAATAGTCTACTTAAAGACTTCTTATATAACACTTGATCCAATACTGTATAACTATGGGCTATATATATAAACCGCTGAGCTAACTTGATATATTGGGGCAATGTTCCTTTAAGTAAAAATTTTGTAATTTCAAATCTTCAATCACCTTGAACTTTATCTTCAGTGATAAACAC
Organism: Limnanthes douglasii subsp. nivea; assembly: GCA_036936605.1. Classification (NCBI taxonomy): domain Eukaryota; kingdom Viridiplantae; phylum Streptophyta; class Magnoliopsida; order Brassicales; family Limnanthaceae; genus Limnanthes; species Limnanthes douglasii. The sequence goes on along the minus strand of JAUPFV010000003.1, from coordinate 131,690,995 downwards.
CTCCTCGGAATACTTTCATTGTTCTAACTTTGACAAAATAGATGGATTTTCTTGTAGTAATAACCAAAGATACTCTTCCGTATATGCAATAGTTGCCAAAGAATCTACAATTATGTTTTCTCATCGACTGATGTGTTTAATAATCATTTTGACAAACTAAAGAGTTAATCATCGAAGCTCATGAAGATATAAAACAAGTTAATCTTTCGAAGCCTCAGAGACCTCCGTCATGTGATTTGCTACTAATTGAGAATCTATCTCCCAAGAAACCGTTTTGGCCCCACAAATACTTGCAAGCCTTAAACCAGCTAAAGCAACCTCATACTCAGCTATGTTATTCGACGCATGAAATCTGAACCGGATGGCATGGTACATAGCTTCTCCAGTATGAGCAATCAACTTTACTCTCACACTTGATCTCAATATCCTGGAACATCCATCTATTCAAACAACCCATGTTGGGTTTGTTGGTAACAATTCTCTAACAGTTTCCTCATCAGATCGGCTCGAATGAAATTCAACCAAAAAATATGCTAAAGGTTGGGCCTTAATAGTTGTCAGAGAAGCATAATTTATATTAAAATATCATAACTCAACCGAGCATGTTGTCCTTCTACCAGAGATATTCGGTCGTTGTAATACATTCTTTAACGGGAAAGAAGTTCGAACAACAATTATATGAGCTTAAAAATAAGGGTGCATTTTCCTAGCCGTTACCACCAAAGCTAGAGCCAACTTCTCAAGCCTTAAGTACCATTTTTTTGACAACAACAAACTTTTGCAAAGTAGGTGACAACAACGTCCCTATTCGCAGACTTTATACGCCTCTATGTTTTCCCCTATCACCAAAGCTCATAGGGTCTCCCTTGGATAATTTACTTCTTCATTGTCTGAAGTCGACCCCCTTTATTGTTATTCTGTCATCTGACCACTAACAATAATTATTTTAGCATGTAGTGTTGCGGCATAACATTCTCTCGCCACATGTTGGTTGCTTCAAACATCCAGAAGCTGATATTTTATGAAAGTTGTGTTTTGTATAAGAGAAAAATGGTGAAGTTTTTGCCCAACAACCATACATCTAATGTGTTACTTGATCATATTCATTCAAACATTTGGGTCCAACACGGTAACCTACCATAGATGGTGCAAGGTACTTTATGTCGCTTATTGATGACTATTTCAAGAAATTATGAGTTCTAATTTTAAAGACCAAAGACAAAGTGTTTGTTGCCTTTGTAAACTAGAAGACCTTAGTAGAGAATCAAGCCGAAACAATACTGAATTTGATGATGCATCTAATAATCAAGGACATGGTTTTCAATGAAGAGGACATTTCACTGAATAAGGAAATAAGACTCGACTTATTAGTGTTGGTAAAAGATATGAAGTTGATAATGAATCCGATTTACAAAGTAAAGATGTTGGTGCTTATACTAAAAAAGATTTTGGACTTGTTTCTTTCTATGGTTGTACAAAGGAAGTTCAACCACATCATAAGTCCAAAACAGATTAATGATCTGTTGTTTTAAGGCCTTTAGATAATCACATGGGAGATAAACATGAACACAACTATTATCAACTAGCGAAAGATATAACACAAAGACCAAGCAAACATCTATAAATGTATGATTTTCTAATGTAATTTATTATACTTTATCGATTGAAATGTAGAGATATATTCTTGAACCCAAAAATATATCACGATGATATTAAGAGCAATGATAAGGAGGGTTGTGTTAAAAGTATCAAAGAATAATTAATATCTACAAAGAAGATGAACACTTAAATTCTTGTGAAGCAGTCAAAGGGTCATAGAATGGTTGGGAGTAAATGAATATTCAAGAGAAAGCCAAATATTCATGGTCTTGAGTTATCTAGATATAAGGCCAGGCTCGTGGCTAAGGGATTTACGCAAAAAAAGGTATCGATTTCAATGAAATATTCGCGTCAGTCGTAAAACAAACCTTCATCAGGGTTATGTTATCAATTGTTGATATATTTAATCTTGAGCTAGGTCAAATAAATGTAACTACTATATTCTCGAATGGTGAATTAGAAGACAAAATTTACATACGCTAACTTAAGAAGTTTAAAGAAGAGAAGAATAATTAAATGTATTTTTTGAAGAGGCCCATCAATGGCCCAAAAAACTCGTCAAGGTAGTAGAAATATTTAATTATTTTATAAGATCCATTAAATATGTTTATAGCTGCTGTGATAACTCTATCTATTGGAATAAAGAAACACACATGGAGAGACAAATCATATTGTTTTATATATAGATGATATAATAATAGCTAGTAGAACTATGATGAACATTGAAGCGGTACAGACTCAGCTAAAAGAAGAGTTTGAGATAAAATATATAGGAGAAGCTAAGATGATACTTGGTATTAAGATCAAGAGGAAAATTCTGAAGCGCTATCAATTATTATCGCAACAAAAATATATACAAAAAATCATAAGAATATTCTTGATGTCCGAAGTAAAGTCGGCTAGAACTCTCATTGGTTTCCAATTCAAACTCAATACCACTTAATAACCAAATAAAAGCATCAAATAAGAAATATACATGGGATACTTTATGCTAATGTTATTGGTAGCATTCAGGAGACCTGATCTTGCATATGCCTAAGTGTTTTGACTAGTTGAATATGGGAAAACCGTATTAGCGTACACTCAAATGGCTCATGAGATACTGGAAGAGCTTAATTATTGTAGGGTTGTGTTATAATCAGAATGATATGGGTGATATAATACTAAAGAGGTATGTGAAATCTGATTACACAGATTGTCTCGACATAAGAAAATCTACTTTGGGTTATCTATTTAGTGTTTGGATGAGTGGTTAGTTGGAAGTATTATATATAGAAGGTTGTCGCGATGTCGTCTATGGAAGCCAAGTATATCTACATAATCCGTAAAGAAAATTATTTACCTAAAGGGATGGTTGAGTGAACTCACTAGTGTATAACAAGATGTGGTTTTATTCTGTGTTAATACTAGTGTTATTCACTAAAGGGGAAATCCGAAATTCCATGAGTGAACCAAACATGTAGACATTATATTGCACTTCACCAGATACGTGATGAAGAAGGATCAAGTGAAGGTGGCTAAACTTGTTAGCGAAGAAAACCCTTTGGATGCTCTGACCAAGATATCATTGATTTTGAATCTCAATAACAACATACGATTGGTACAAGTTTGTGATACAGATGATCTAGTCTCCAAATATTAGAAACATTTGATGCAACATATATCGAAGTTACTAGAATCCTAGGTGGAGAAATGTTAGGTTAGGTTATAAGTAACTCGTCAACAAAGGTATTTTTGTACGACTATATTGGAGTTGGATCTTCCGTTATATGTATGTATGAGAATTGTTTAGACTCTTTAAAGCGTGAACTGTGACTTAGTTTCAGATGTCTGTTGATTCTAAGGGTTGAGACAAGTTATAAAAAACTGGTGACCATTCGGGTAAAAAAATGTGTTGAATCGATGCAGGATTGGTCGAAACAGGTTGGTCAAAGCAGGCTGGCCGAAGCAGGATGGTCAAAGCGAATGGATAAAAACACCAATATGATCAGAAGTATTGGATTATAGCACTACTCGGCCGAAGTGGAATATTTTATTTACTAGGTCTCCTATGTTAATTGAGTATTCCTATATTAATGTAGTATGAGTTATTTTAGGCATTTATTATGGGTTAGAATCTGGAACGTTTGATGAAGAATTAAGATTTTCTCTTAAGACTTTAAATAGAAGAATATATTTCTATACAGTGTATGACATGACCGTGATGTGATGCAACTATAATAGTAAAAGATAATTACATGAGAATATATGTCCCGACAGAGTAAAATAACTCCAAGTCTTTTGAAAGATAAGTGAGATGGGAGATGAACACTAAAAAAAGGGTTATGTGAATCATGTTATCTTTTATTATAAATAATGATTGAGTCCTCTGTGTTTTGATAGTATTTCCGTCACCAATTTATATATATAAGAGTGTCCGTTTCCAGTGGATGTAGGATTTTCTCACAATCCAAACCACTTTAAATATCATCTTGTGCAAATATTTTTTTTTATTTGTTGAATGTCTTGTATATGGTAATTAGATCGTTCTTTTATAGACTTCATTTAATCATATATCGGTTCTCGTTACGATAGATCGGTGTATTGGTTTAACTTCACGCATTCAAAAAATGCCCAATTTGAGTACACTTAAAAGCAATTTCCAAAACTTATAATTATATAAATTCTTTGAGTTCTTTATCAAAGTATTATATGCTATTTTTGTATTATAATTATCGTTGTTGTTGTTAAAGTATGAATCTTATAATATTTTAGTAAAAATCTTGGAGTGTTTGCCATAAATTACTTGGCACTGAAACATATAAATTCAAGTATATATTATTAAAAAAAATGTTTGATTTTAAATAATTGATCTTATATTCCTAACACATCACACAATTGATTAGTATCTTTAATTTTTTAAAATTAACTTGACCATCTAACTTCTGGAATGAATCATAAATCTATTTCCATATCAACCATTCTCGATGGTACACAATTTGTTCATAATCTAGGTGAAAGTATTGTTTAATAGTTAATATATCTTTGATCAGTTCGCTTTTTTAATTGCAATTATTTTAAAGTCAAATAAAATTTCATATTGATTAAAAAAAACTTTTTTCATAAAAGGTTATATTCGTTATTGTTCTGATACCAAGTTAATTTATATATAATTGTAAATCTGGTCTTACATACTAATAAAATATTATCCGTTTTTTTATCTGAAGGACGGTACGGATTTGTTTTTTTGATACATTTCCAAACTATCTTTCACTAGCGGAATGTGTTCACACTTTGAACAATGTAGGAGAAAAGATCAAGTGTCGGATAAATATTTCAATCGTTCGAATAATTTAATATGTTATTTCGATTTATAACGTGTTCTTCGTCGTTAACATAACTTGTTGTAATATATCTCCTAAAAAATCTTCACTCTAATGTTGTTTCTAGTTTATAAAAAAAAATCGAATTAATTTTAAAATAATAAAAATTAAAATTATTGTTCATTAGTTTTCACCTAAACAAGAATCAATACCTAATACCATAATCAATAAAACATAAATAATCGATAGGAGAAAAAAAACTAAAAACGGTGTTTGATTTTTATTTTTCCATAATGGACATTATGTAGTGTGATGATTAACTTTTAAAAGTCAGTTGTATTCCATTTTTCTTTTTATAAAACGGATTAAAATAATCGAAATACTTACTCTTTATTTAAAAGTCAATAACGAAAATAGTGCCTAATAAAGAAGGGCAGAGAAAGGCTCTCTCTCTAGTCTGAATGCAGGACTAACTTGATAATGCGTCTTTCAATAAACACTGAAGCAATGGGCATATAAACCTAGAATTTTAGCCGAATGATTCTTCAGGGGGAAACACAAAGTATACAAGTGTATAAAAGTGATAGTTAATTCTGTGTTTGTAGAAGTGTATAAATTATAGTAACGTTAAGACATTATACAAATAAAAGTGATTGTTTCGCACTTTTGCTTTAATTAAGGAGAAAAGCAACAAACAATCGGAAAAGTCTCGAAAAGTAAAATTCCACTCTCATTTACTTTAACAAATCACTAAATTTCCGGTCTTTTATTTATTTTATTATGCTTTTGATCTTTTATTTATGTATTTTACTCGATTGTTATATAACCGGTTTATTATAAGAAAAAAGGTTAAAAACTATTTCAATAATGATAGTTTTTTAAATGGTTCTTGTAAAATCTAAATATCCCAATTTATTGAGTTTTTTAAAAAGTTAGGATATTTTTAACTAAAAATCATTATTAGTATGTATGTTTAGGGTTGGTATTAAATTAGTTTTGTATGTTCATTTATATTTTCTACTAATCTTTTATATTTTAGGAATTTGTATCATTAGTCTCCGTGTGAGTATTGAGAAGCGGTAGCAACTCAAACATTCACAATTTGCCTCATTATTTGTCCCAAAATATCTAAAAACCTAATTCGAAAAACTTATAGTTTTCTTCATAAATCTATTTCTTCAAAAACTTTGGAACCAATAATGAAACAAAATATTGATGTTTGGGCTGCCACATGTCAGCTTCTTAATGCTCACATGTGCGGGAGTCTAATATACAAATTTCTAAAACATACGGAATAAATGGGAGATAAAAGTGAACATAAAAAACTAAATTGATACAAACACAAAACATGAAGGGCTGCAAATATAATTTATAATTTAAAAAATTTAACCATTTGATGAAGTGAGAGAAATGCTCTAAGATTAGCCCATGTTTCTTGCTTCTCCCTCCTTCTTCAATGACTTCTTCTTCTCTGCCTTCTCTTCTTCTTCATCTTAATCTCTTTTTGTTGTCATTATCTCTATCATGGAGATTTACAACAATGAAATCTTTGAGAAAGAGGATATCCCTGTTCTTAACTCAAGAAATAGAGCAGAGGTTAAATATGGTTTAAGTATGAAACCTTTTGCAGATATTATTAAAGATAGAAGTGATGAGTCTTCTGTTAATTTGGTTCCTGAAAGTGTAAACAACAATGGAGACCATATTTCAATCCAATATTCAAGTGATGTAAATAATTACTTAAATCTTTCAGCAAAAATCACGATTATAGAAAAGTTTTCTCTGGGTTTACCTAAGAAAAGTTCTATTGATCTTTTTCTATCTTATTTTAAATTCAGAGGTAACTATAGTGTCTTCAAATGGGACTCAAGACACCTTATTATGGAGTTTGATTTAAAAGATGATGTTATCAAAGTGTGGTCAAGAAATGTATGGAGAATCGGAAGCTCTACGATGAGAGTTTTACGCTGGAAACTTGACTTTAATGTGAAGCACGAATTCCCTGTTTCGCTGGTTTGGGTAAGGCTTGGAAGGTGTTAGAATATTCACGCAATAACATGTTTTTAGTGCGCTAGCATGTAACACATTCACGCTGCATAATATTAAAAATGTGTATCATGTTTGAATATTGTTAGAATATTCAGTGTATTAAGTTTCCTTGTATAGGCCTCTAAGTTCTCTATATATTGAGAGCCTTACTTGGGTTTATTATTATAAAAAACAGTTCAATACAAAAAGGAACATTTTCTAATAAATACAAAACCCTAGCCGCCTCCTGCGGCTACTTCTCTATTTTTTGTTTAACAGAAGGGTTCCTGAATTTCTTTATAATAAGAAAATGTTAACGAATATTTTTGCCATCATTGGAGTTCCTTATAATATTGAATTCCCGGATAAGAATAAAGCCTTTAATAATGTTGTTGTTGGCTTGGTAGAGTTGGATGTTTCTGCTAAGATTCATGATAAAATTTGGGTGGGTTTTGGTAGGAATGAAGGTTGTTGGTTTTCTGTTTTCTATAGAAATCTGTCTACTTATTATTCTTCTTGCTACCATCTGGATCATAGGTTGGAGAATTGTTTGAAGAGTCAAAAGTTTCAAGATAAAAAGAAATAATGCTACTGGAAATGTTATGATCACAAATGAAAATGAAACTTTATTGCCTATAAATGAAAATGTTTACAAGAGTGTTGATAAGAGTAATAATAGTAATACTATTTACAATCAGGTTTATGTTCCTAAGCTAAAGTCTGTGGTGCTGGATAAGACTGTTGCTTCTTCAAAAGTTTCTGGAAATATGGGCAACTGTAATGATCTTCTTAGTTCCAATGATGTTCCAGCTGCTTCAAAAAGAGACAATCTTGTTCAAGATTCAATGCAAGACTTTGTGAATGACAATTGGGATCAAGGTGAAGACATTGAAATTATAGATGCCTTGAAGAATCTGAATAAAGACATGAAATTAAAGCTCTCACATGAGTATAGGAGTCTTCATACTGAAGATAACTCTCCCAAATAAGGTAACATTGGGAGTGAATGTGCCTCTCCTACTGACCATGAATTTAATAATATCCTGAAAAAATTTTGAAAGTCGTTAGTAAAGGAAAAAGACCAAGTAAAAGAGCTCTTAAATCTTTGCAACTTTCAGGGATAAAAAAAGTATAAGTCTGTATCTGTCATGATTAAAATCCTATGTTGTAATGCTCGTGGTGTTAATAACAACTCTACTATTGGTAGATTGAAAGAGATTAATTTAAAAGAGAAAGTGAAGATTCTTGCTATTCAAGAGCCTATGGCTAGGGTGGAGGTTGTAAGTGATGTGGCTGCTAGATTAGGTTTTCCTAATTATTCAGTTAATTCTACTAACAAGATATGGGTTTTCTGGATTAGGGATATCAACATTGATGTGTTATCTAATTATGATCAATGTCTTCATCTTGGGGTTTTCTATCCTAATATTAGTAGCAGTTTCCTATTAACACTGGTTTATGTTAAATGTAATAGGTAGTTAAGGGGTGATCTGTGGTCTGAACTCGAGAATATTTCTACTGATAAAAAGGCTTGGCTTACCATGGGGGATTTCAATGTTGTGGCTGTTGTGGATGAGCAAATTGGTTGTTCTTCTCTTTGTTTAGAATAACATTAAGGATTTTGTTAATGTCATCAGTGAGTGTAACCTTGAGGATGTTGGGATGGTTGGATCTAAATGCACCTGGAACAAAAAATTAAAGTGGGAAAGATTAGATCGTGTGATGATAAACACCAACTGGTCTAACCTCTTCAATTTCACTCAGGTTATCAACATGGTCAAAACTTGTTCTGACCATGCCCCTCTTCTTATCTCTGCATCTATATTGAGCAATAACTATACAAACAAGATGAAAAGCTTTAATATTTTTAAATGTTTGGACTACAGATGAATCTTTTTTCAGTATGGTGGAGCAAAATTGGAATCAAAACATTATTGTTCTTCCTAATGAGGTGTTCTGGTTTAAAATGAGAAGGTTAAAAAGCTGTTTAAATTCTTGGAACATAAACCATTTTGGAAACATTTTTAGTAAAGTAAAGGATACTGAGGATAATGTAAATAACATGGATATTATTCATAAAAAAGATAACAACTTAATTTCTAAAGCTAATCTTAAGAAGACTATTGCTCTGCACCTAAAGGCTCTTAGAACCGATGAAGCTTTTTGGAGGCAGAATTGTTCAAATCCCTAGATTAAAGAGGTTGACTGTAACTTTAAATTATATCATGCATATGTAGATAAGAAGAGAAGAAGGAATACTATAAAAGGAATTAAGCATGAAGATACTTGGTTATATGATGATCCTAATATAGGAAATTCTGTTGTTAGCTACTTTAATTCTTACATGTCTTGTGATTCTTTTAGTAGTAAGGATGAAGATGATGCTCTCATATCGAGTGATATCTTTGATACTATTCCCAAACTGGTGTCCGGTGATGATAATGCTCTCCTTATAGTGCCTGCAAATGAACAAGAAATTTGGGATATTATCAACAGTATGAAAGCAGATAGTGATGCTGGTTTAGATGGGTATAACATTTCATTTTATAAAACATATTGGAGCATAATTAAGTGTGATCTTTGTTCTTCTATTAATGCTTTCTTGCAGGGTTATAGCATGCCAAATGGAATGTTTGTTACTGGGATTAGTCTAATCACAAATACCTATAATCCTATGAATTGGTGTAATTATAGACCTATTAGCCTTTGTACTATGTTGAATATAATATTTTCTAGGCTTATCAATACTAGGTTTTCTGTTATTCTACCTTGTATTATTTCTAGCTACTAGCCTGCTTTTAAAAACAAATCTATTCATGAAAATATTCTTATTGCCAAAGAGATGGCTTATGATCTGAATAGAAAGCCTAAGAAGGGTAACATCATGATTCAGTTGGACATGTCAAAAGCTTTTGACAGAATGTCCTTCTCTTTCATTCTGAAAGTGTTATCTCACTTTGGCTTCTCTAGTAGTTTCAATAGCCTTATTTCTAAGATCATTTATAAAAGGGGCTTGAGACAGGGGGATCCCCTATCTCCAAGCCTCTTTGTTATTAGTGAGGAAGTGTTTATTAGAGGTCTCTATAAGCTGTTATATATGAACAAGTCTATGCAGTATGCTTCCAAGTAGGGGTGAGATTCAGTCGTTTTTTTTGTAAAATTTTTAAACCAAACCGAAATAATTCGGTTTGTATATTATTAAACCGATTTAGTAATAAAAAAATCGGGTTTTTTTGGTTTCGGTTTGTTCGGTTTCGGTCGGTTTTTCGGTTTTAACAGAGGTGCGGTGCAGTTTGGTGCGGTTCGGTGCGGTTCCATAAAAATGGTGGATTTGGAGACCCAGGTGAATATTTTTTCTAATTAAGCTTTTTTTTAATATACCTAATAACTTTTAATTGATTTCATCTTTTTTTTATAGGGTGAACCAGAGATGGATAAGCCTAACAGTTTTTATGGTACAAATGACATGTGACACAATAAAATTTAATTAAAATAATCTATATTTAAAATAAAGCATTTATCTAATCATGAAATCAGTAAATCTCCTTTTACGTGAAAATAAAAGAAAACAAAATTTCTTTTATGAAGAAAAGTAAAAAAGAAAAAAAAGTTATACTAAGATACCATTTTAGAAAAATAGAGTTTAAGGCTTAACTTAAAGAGGATACATCATGAAATGAAGCTTTAGGTTAAAAGAAACCGCAGTAAATTGTTTGTAAGACAAGTAAAGTAAGTAATTAACCATTATTTTTTGTGAAACATTTAGAGAAATAAAAGATAAAGATTCCTCTATTACAAGTCATTTAAAATACTATTACCGACATTACAAACAAATTGTTCTTTTCCTTTAAACTAAAATATATTTTTGGTATTTTGGTGCTTTACAAGTCACTTCATTCTTCTTTCTTGCTAGGTTTCGTCTCACTATTTTCTTCCCCGGTGGTTTTAGCAGACTCATCAAACGCCAGCAGTGGTTCGACATCTCCATTCCACAAGCAATGAGTGGCCAAGAAGCCTATAACGACGGGTACGATGTAGAGGAGAGCAGACCAACGGAGGAAGAAAACATAAGAAAATAGAGTACATTGAGTTACATCTTCGGTCCCCAATCACAACATAGCAATTACAAACAAACTATTGCTGGAAATAACATCAGTTGAGTGCGAGTACGATGTAGAGGAGGGCAGACCAACAGAGGAAGAAAACATAAGAAAATAGAGTACATTGAGTTACATCTTCGGTCCCCAATCACAACATAGCAATTACGAACAAACTATTGTTGGAAATAACATCAGTTGAGTTCTACCAACAAAAATTATATACCTAATACAAGAAAAGGAATACCAATCTTAAGACAAAATAAAAGCAACATGACTACTACAAAACAAAAATCATTATAGTGTGTATTGCGGTAGTTGATCACGAGAAACCCTAGACCTCCTTTTCTCATTCTCAATACAGGTTTTCACGCAAATGAACTTTCGCACCGGACAAGAGAAAAAGCAGTTCAAGTCTATCAATTGTTCATAATGAAACTTATATGCACAGCATTCAAAAACACAAAAGCCTGAAATATTATCTCAAAACATCTACAATACACAATACTGATTTTTCTTGGCAACAAACTAAATACTAAATATAGTCCTCAGTTCATTTCCTCAATCAGAACAGAAGCAACTATCTATTCAAAAGCTATATACATCCATACATACACTAGAAATCTAATAGAGATCCAATTGTAAGATATACAATTTATTATGAATCATCAGATGTAAGCATAACTAGATAGAGGTCCATAAAGAAGATTTCTTTACCAGGACTGGGAATCCCACAACGATGGCTCCAGCAGCACTAACAAACGGTGACTCCAACGGCGAAGATTGTAGCCCAGGTGAAGAGCAGAGGAAGGTAACGAGAAGGCCTATAGGAATGAAATTGAAGGAGGCTAGTTAACAGGCTCTGGTAGTGGTTGGCTCTGGTAGTGGTTGGTAATTTGGAATTCGAGACGAAAGAGAAACAAAAAAAAACCACAGACAGGGTATAATAAAAGATCTTAAGTTGTAAGTGTACAACCACTAGGCCAAAGGTGGAGACAGTTCTTATATCAAATACGGTCTACATATTAACATATACAATATATTCTCTACATTCGCTCGCTTCGGTTCAAATCGGTCGGTCAAACCGTACAACCCGAAAACCGACCGAATTAAATTCGGTTTACGAAATTAAAACCGAAACCGAAATCTAGTTTTAAAAAACCGACCAAACCAACCCATTTTGGTTTGGTTCGATCGGTCGGTTCGGTTTTTTTCGGTTTTTGCTCACCCCTACTTCCAAGACTAAAATCCTTGTCCCTTGTACTGCATTTGCTGACGATATCATCATCTATACTAACAGTCTCTTTAATTTTTATTCAACTATTAAGCAGTTTCTTATACATGTACCAATTAGTGTCTGATAAATCTATCAATAAAGACAAGACAAGAATCATTACCTCAAACAAATTACACGAGTGTAGAATTCATGCATTGGAGAACACCACTGATTTTAGCTCTGATAGGCTCCCAACCTGCTATCTTGGTATCACCCTACACAGAAATAACAAGGCTCAGAATTATAGCCCTCTTCTTGACAAGATAAATGCAAAAGTTATGGAGTGGGATTCAAAATATTTATCCTATGGGGGAAGGCTTTCTTTAATCTCTAATATACTAATGTCTATAGCTTACTATTGGATGCAAAATCCTGTTCTACCTAACTGTATTATCAAAAGAATTGAAAGAATTTTAGACAAATTTTTATGGAGGTCTAAATTTAATGAAAAAATGATGTGTTGGACTTCTTGGGATAAGTTGTGCTTTCCTTTTGAGGAGGATGGACTGAATATCAGAAAATTAGCTCATATTCATGCCACTTTCTCTCAAAAATTATGGTTTGATTATAGGAAAAATAAGAGTCTCTGGTCTAGAATCATGAATGATATCTATAACGGAAACTCTCATCCTTTAAAAACTAAGCAAAAGATAGATGGATCTCTAACCTGGAAGCGTCTTATAGGTATCAAAGATATGGCAGAGAGAAACATAAGGTGGTTATTAGGGCGTGAAGACCTGGATTTCTGGTCAGAGAATTGGCACCACTGGCCTCCAATCTTGGATCACAAGCTGTCTACCAAAAACTGGTATCTTGAGGCCAAAGTGAACTCTTTATGGAAAGCTGGTTCCTGGGACCTGGAGGCTCTATCTAGCGCTATTCCTGAAAACAGAATGAATCAGATTAGCGAATTCGAAGTGGATCCCTCTAAATTTGATGTTATGATATGGGATTTATCTCCTGATCATAATTTTAACAAATGCACTTGGAGCTATATCAGAAAAACTAATAGTCTTTCTCGTTTCAACAAAAAAATATGGGCTTCTATTACTCCAATGAAGTTTTCATTCATTTTATGGAAGATTTTAAAAATATTTATTCCAATTGATTATGTTTTACAAAAAAAGAATTTACACTTGGCTTCAAAATGCCAATTTTGCTTAAATAATGAAGATGTCAATCATCTATTTGTTAGTTGTGATTATGCTTGGAGTCGTTGGAGTTATTTCAGTAATATTTTCAATTTAATAATTGAAAGATTCATGACTCTAAAGCATGTGGTATATAATTGTTTTTGGTTTTCAACTCAAAAGGTCCATATCACCCACACTTCACCAGCTATAATCTGCTGGGTGATATGGAAGAGTCATAATACTGCCAAGTTTAAGAACTCTGGCCTTAATATTAAGACTTATATTTCTATTATCAACATGACTATTCTGGGTTTTGACGTTGCTAATGTTCTAACCAGTAATCACTGGACTAATGTCAGTGAAGCTGGTCAAACATTATGATGCCTTTCCCATGAATTTTTTTGCAATAATAATAGTATTACTTATCTTAATTGGGTTGCGCCTGTTGATGGTTGGATCAATCTCAATATGGACGCCTCCTGCCTCAGCAACGATGAGTCTTGTAGAGCTATGATTTTCAGAGACAAGGAAGGCTCCATCATTGCTGGCTCAAGTAATCTCTTTGGCAAGCTAACGCCTCTGGTTGCTGAAACCAGAGCGATGTTTGAGGGTCTCTTGATCTGCAAGTCCGAAAACTGGGTTAATATCGATATTGAAATAGACTGTTTGACATCGGTTAACATTATTAAAAATCGAGAAAATCCTGCTTACCTTAAATTTCTCATTCCTATTTTCATAGATCTTTGCCTCCATTCTATGACCATTTCTTATATCTCTAAAGTACAAAATAAGATCGCGGATTGGCTCACAAAATGGATATTGAAATGTAAAGAGAAATTATCGTTCTCTCATTTCAATTCCCCCAATCCGCTTCTGGCTATTGTGTTTCTCGAAAATCTTGGATTAGGCTACATCTCTTGTGTTTGATAAGTTTCCCAGAAAACTGCTGGATGTTCGTATTTCTTTGCAGATGAAATCCAGTTGAAGCTTGTATAATCGTGGAAATGACGGTGCTTTTAGAGTGGCTCTGATGCTTTTGAAGTGGCTCTGATGTTTCGTGAAGCTTCTGAAGAGGGATTGGAGATGAAATTGGCTAAAGTTGGATGTCGATTCGGGTTTGTGGTTTATCTGGTATCGATTGCTCTGATGGATACAATTTGATGAAAATAATCCTAAATTTTCAATCAATTTCGATCTGTGAGCATGAATTAGACTCTGAGTCTTGTTGATGGATAGGGGTTACAACTCGATTTGAGTTTTTGGAGTTTTCTCTCGTGGGTGTGAATAGACTGAGTCAGTCCTCTAATGGCTTTAGGTCTAAACTGGATATTTTGCTCTTTAGCCTTCTATGTTGTATTTTAGTCTTAATTGGCTCCTCAAACTTTGTAATTTTCTTAATCAAGTAACAAAAGGCTCTTGCTTAAAAAAACAAAACATGAAGGGCTAATAGTAATTTTTAACTGATTATATATATATATATATATATAATTAGCTACATAAATACAGCATTAATTCATATATTGTAGATTTAAAAAATAGTCTTTCGTATGAAAATTTCAATAAATTTAGTTTTTGATTTCCCAAACATTATAGACTAAGTTTATCTAAAAGCGCAAGTAAAAAAATTCTCATAAATAGTTTTTAAATAAAAAATAGAAAAAACAAATTACTATAGTGAAACGACGAATCATCAATTTAAATACAACAAAGACGTTTAAATATCATATTTACCATGTCTGATAGTAATATAATACTATATTTTTATGGTCTATTTGTGTATTTGTTTTTTAGGATTTACACCGTATGTTTTTTATTTATTTTCGATTCAGATTTTTTTTACCAAAATTCAATGACGAGTATAATCCCTAACCGAATTATAATCTATTTTTTTGTTAATTATACCGTCTTTGCAACCACCTCTCCATTCATGATTGATTGTGTCCGTTGCTAGCTATATTTTTCATCTGATTTGGCAGATGTACATAAGGCGAGCAGGGGGTGCTGCCCTCGCTTGCATTCTGTCTATGTGTTATTTAGAATTATGTTATTATAAAAAATACTATTTTTTTCTATTATAATAAACACTATAAAATAAAAAATGGTTTTGATTATTTAGAAAATTAATGTAAGTTAAAGTATGAACTATGAACCATTATGCTCCTCTTATAATTATTACTGAATTTGATTTTGATAAGATTAATGTAATTGTAAGTCAAACTATGAACCACATTTTTTTTGTTTAACTGAAATTACTCATTAATAGTTAATTTTGTGGAACCCATAAAAAAGTAAATGATTTATAATACTTAAAAAATAAATAAAAGCTTAAAGATAAAACCAATTGTTTCAACTCAAGAAAAAAAAGCTCATTGTGAATACAAAATCCGCTATTTTTGTGGTTTTGTTTTGTCTTTTTAGTCGTTATGTTTATAATATTTTAATTCAACACATAATTGTTAGGGTGCGACGAAAACCTAACGTTCATATTGGTTAAATAAGGGAATGGTCAATGGTCAAGTATGAAGCCTTTTGAAAGTTGACCAAAAAGAGAATATGTGCGGGCCTCCAGGCCTAAAGTGGACAATATCATACTAGTGTGGCCTAAAGTGGGTTATCGGCCCACACACTTCCGTTGCACACTCTGATGATTTCTTGGCTCTGATACCATTTTCTAGGAATATGAGTACCATCACACACTCTAATGATTTATTGGTTCTGACATTATTCGTTAGGAATATGGGTACCGCATATTTCACTTCCATATATAAGTATGAAAAATATGATCTTCATACTAGTCTGATATTGTCCGCTTTGGGCATGCAGACCCGTATAGTTTTGCTTTTGGTCAATTTTTTACCTTTCAGTTTCAGACAGTCATGATCTTACTCACCACATTTATGATAGTTTGATTTATTGGCTCTTTATATGGACCTCAAATTCTTCTTCGTTAAAGAACTCGCATTGTTGATAAATCTTCCCCTGGTCATAAGACCTTTCACTTCCGTCTGATTGTCTGGCTGTAATTGTCTCAACTCATTTGATTTTAGCGCCCCTTTGACATCTGTTGGAGATAACTTATCGTTACCATACATTATAGTATCTATAAACTTCTCATAGGAAGTTGGTAATTATCTCAATACAAACAAAGCTTGATCATCATCTATTAATAATGATATCAATATTCTTCAAATCCATAATAATTGATTTAAAATTATCAAGGTGTTCAATTATGGACATACCTTCTTTCAATATGAAATTGTACAAGTATTTCTTCAAGTATAACCGGTTCACGACTGATTTCTCTGAGAACATTTCTCTCAACTTTTTCTATGTGCAGACATTAGTCTTCTCACCACTAATCTTGTGAAAAATGTTTCCTTTTACACCAATTAGAATACAACATAAAGCCTTTTCTTAAAGATCTTACTTCTCTTATTATTTTATATTTTATGATAACTTATTTTCCACAATCTTCCACAACCGTTGCAGTACTAAAGAAGATTTCAACTTAATCTTCCATTATGTAAAACTGGATCCCTTATCAAATCTTTCAATTTTGTATTTTGTTGACGTAGACGCCATTATAAACCCTAATTACCAAATATAATTCCATAACCCAGCAACCCAATCTCTGTACTAGTATGATATTGTCCGCTTCAGGCTCGAAGGGACGAACGATTTTACTTTTGGTCCACTTCCAAAAGGCCTCATACTAGTTGAGATATGTTCTTTACTTATATACCATTGATCCATACCATGTTTAACGATATGAGATGTGGAACTTTGGTTGCACCTTAATAAATCCTTCTCTCGTAGAAAGTACTATTTTTGCCTCATTTCGATTGATTTATATTCACTTACTCTAATTAGGTTGTGGTAGGCGATTCTAAACCTGAGCCATAGAGCTTTACAACAGATTTATATGCTCCTCCAATAAAATTATACTACCTTATTTTTTTTATCATAGTGAAACTATTTTCTATGACATCGCCTGTGAATGTAGATATTTGTCAAATCACGTTAAAATTATATTTTATTTTCTTTCATTTTTTTATTTTTTGTTTGAATCGTTTGTGATATATTGCATAATGATTCATAAAAAATTGTTATGAGAGCTCTAGGACCAAACGGAACACGATGTGGGTGAAATTCTCGAATGTCAAACATGATGAACCATCAGTTATGCTCAAGGTGAATGATCTTCTATATAGATCACCAATGTGACCTAGTTTGAAGTGCTTGTGGCTCATCAAGCAATATAACTTTATTGAAGTGTATAAAAACAGTGGTACTTAATTAGAGTGACACTAAGGAACAATGCAGTATGGTGATAAGAGTGATCATATAGATTTGTTGTAAAGTTCTATGACACATATAGCGAATCCCCTGCAACAACCTGATTAAAGTGGGCTAATGGAAATAATTGAGAGAATACTAAAGTGGTACTTTGTTCAAAAGATGTATTTGTTAGGATGAGACCAAAATCTCACATCTCACTTCGATTAAAAAAAAGAAAGATCAATAATATGGAGTCTTATAAAAGTAGGCTAAAAAGAAAGCCCGTACAGGCCTTCCGACTCAAAGCGGACAATACCATACTAGTGTGAAAACTGGATTGTTCTTACTTATATACGGAAACCCATATTCCAAACAATAGTAGTAGTAGAGGATACAAATATTCAAGCATAATAAAAATAACATATATTAATTTCTATTTGATGTGATTTTTATATTAATTATAAAACTTTGATTATTTATTGATTTTCTCTTTTGCATTATATGATAAATCTTCCTTTATAATCTTCTTCGACATCTCAACAATAATTTATTAGTTTTTGCACTATATGATAAATCTTTTTCTAAAACCTCCTTCAATATCTCAACAATAATTTATTAGTTATTTAGTGGTGTAACTAGCTAGTGAATAATATTTAATTATGCTTAATGAAGATATATTAACAAATGAGATAGTTCACTTATTTTCTTATATAACTTATACACATTTATATAAATAAACTTATTATCTTTTGTTAAAATTTAAAAAAAAATTGTTTGATTATGTAAATTAAAGTGAAAGGTTCTAAAACTTGAAAACTTTTACCTTTAATTTTTTTATTTGTAATAAAACTTTTAACTTTGGATTCCGCCACAATCTGATTGGAATATGTTTTTTTTATCTACACCAGGGTCGTTTAACTTAATTTTTTTATATACTTTCCATGAATCTATCCAAGTATTGCGTCAAACTCTATCAAAAAATTGTTTTAAAAAGTTTTTCTAGAGATATGTTTCATATATTTATATGAACCATTTATATCAATTAATACATTTTTTACCAAAAATATACATTTATTTGCATCCAATATAATTAAAAATATAAAAGTATATTAAAAAGAATTCTGAATGTGCCTATCGTTTTTTATCGGTAATTATGTTGATTATTTAATTGTTTGTAGGAGCGTTTTTATAGATATTATATACGATTTTAGGTTTTGAACAGTAATCCGCCTCTGAACTATCGATCTTAGTGACCGATAGTCATTGGCCTTTCAAATGTCCACTGGTAGTCCATGGACTATCCAGTTTGGATAAAGTTGGCCGCCTACATCTGTTGATTGATATAAAGCTGTCACGTGACACCATACTTAACAAAAACTTGTATCACCAATGGTCCCTCTACTTTAGCCTAGAATACATTTGACCTAAAATCTATGGATCATAAACAACTTGAAAACCTAGAAACTATATGTCACTAAAACTGATAATCCGGAAAGATTTACGGTCAAACCAATAAATATAACATGCTACAAATTTAACATGCTACTGAATTTAATAAATTTTACTTTTTTATAATTGTGCCAAAATTAAATTAGCAAAAGTTATATTATATATATAATAGAATAAAAAGTCTGTTTATTTTTTGACGTTATTTATATACAATATCTTAATGCACTATGCTAATCATTGACGTTGAACGCAAAATAGTGGCGTAACACTAAGGTTTTTGAATATTTATTAGAAATGTTTATTTCTTTCGTGATTCTTGAATCTTTGCATAGGTCAACATACATTTCCAGTTCATTACTATTATAATGTGTGTTTTTCAAAGTTTCGAAAGTTTTATATGATTTTGCAGTAATTTACGGCCGGTTCAATAAATATAAATTTGATATCATTAAACACAAAATATTAATATTTTGAAAATAAATATTCGCAAGAACAAAATCTCCCCAACATTTAAAATATACATTTCAATACGATTAAAATATTGAAATAATTATCGAACGGATATCCATTTAAAACGGTCGAAATTGATTTGAGTCAAATACACATGACTGAATCACGTTATATCGGAAGGGGGAGCACCATAGTAACGTGTTGAATGGTCGCAGGGGCACGAAACAAAGGTGTGCCCACACATTGGTTTTGGTCAGGTCCATGATGCATGTGAGTAGCCAATTACATGTGACTGCATGTGCCGATTATCACATTTTCTCTACCTCTTTGAGTAATGACTAAGTGGTCTACTCTATTAAAAAATTACTACTACAATATTAGTCTGTTTTGGCTGAGCCAAGATCTGTTTTATAGAGGGCTTTCACATTGTTTTTCAAGTTCTTTTTTGGGTTCTCATTAGGTGTATAAATAAGTTGATTAATTGTCTTAATCTTGGATTTAGTTTGGGGAATCTGGTTTTATAGATATCCAGTGGGCATTTTGACTTTATTGAGTACGAGACAGATTGGTAACTGGATTTAATAATATAGCGGGCTTTATAACTATTTTTGAATTGCAGGAATATAAATGAAAATGGAATTAGATACTAGTAGTGTAGTGCTATCATGTAAGAAATGAAGATGTTCATGTTGATTTGGGGAGTAATGTTTATTATTGGTATCTTGTTAGAAATGAATTGTATTATTTATTTACTATTTATGAACATGTTATTGCAAGCAGGTGTCTGAGACAACCGTATTAGTTTGTTTTTTTTTATATAGTTTTTATTATTATTTTACGACACGTTGATTTTGTATAGCACCAACATAAGCATAAAAGATCCCATTGCCATGATTATATAATAGGTTAATCGAATAAAATTCGAAGCAATAGTATCAGATAACAATATATGAGAAGTAGAAATGAAGTCAATACCATTTACGAACATTGTTGTAGCACTTACAAACAAAACAGTTATAAGTGAAATATAAGACAACGAAACAAAGTTCGACATGTGAGGTGACATATGATGAGACACACCAGCATCTAAAATTTATAATGATGAATCAATATCTGAAGAGGAAGACGAGGGCACACTTGAATGATATGCGAATGTAGAAATGACAAAGTTATTCTCATTCATTTTGGTACTAGTAGACTGTGGAAAGTCATATTTTCCAGTCATATTTGCAATAAGAATACACAATCTCTAATTGAATAAAATCAAACAATCGAGAGATACTAAATCCAAATCGAAAACCAGAATCAAATAAAAACTCAATCTAATTCCAAATCAAACGTCAAAATTCAATCGAAATCACAATCGAAATCTAAATCAAAATCAAATCCAAATCGGAAGCTAGAGTCAAATGAAAGTCCAAACTCAAATTCATACTCAAAACAAACCTAAATAAAATTCAAATATAAATAAAAATTCAAACTCAAATCAAAATAACTCTAAATAAAAAAAATCAGAGCAAAATCTTAATCAAACTCCAAATCCTCCAAGTTCAAAATCTCAGTTGAAATCACAACCGAAATCCAAAAAAAGACCAAAATTAGATCAAAATCTCAATCACATCCACATCTAAAACCATAATATAATTAAATTGAAGTCCAAACTTAAATACAAATCAAATCTAAATTCAAAGTCAAATCAAACTCAAATCTGAAATTATTTTTGGTGTAAAACCAAACCTATTTTATTAACAAAAATATAAATTGTTCGAGTAGTTATTTCTCCCAAAACATTGCACCAAATCACAATCGAACCGGTAAGATTGAAGTTGTATATGTCTTGAACATGTTGTCCGCAATTCAGCAAAAAATCGACATCGTTTTTCTATTGATCGGGCCATTTAATTGTCACTGTACATAGTAGATCTGAAAATCAAAAATTTTCCTTCACTGTTCCAGAAGTGATTTCTCTCGAAACGTATCACCAAATCAAAATCCAATAGCTCAGACTGAAGTGATAGCTGTTTTAAACACAATGTCTCAAATTCAGCAAAAACAGATATTGTTTGCCTTTTAATCCGACCTTTTGATTGTGGTTATTCTGATAATTTCGTTACCCGATTCTTGGATAAAAAAGTACTTTTCTCGATTAAATAAATTCAAGGATCGAACAACACTCTGATACCATGTAAAAAACTAAAATAAAGCTAGGGTTTTATTGATTAGAATAGAATAAAATTATATAAAGCTTAAACCATTATTTATAGATAGAACATATGGGCTAATATGCCTAATGTCTCTAATACTAACATCCTCCCTTAAACTAATAATGGATAATTAATATGACTTGAGATTTTATCACAAATAAAACGAAACCGCAATATCGGCTGGGCATTTCTGAAGATATCAACAACCTACAAAACTAATAGAACAAATTGAAACGATCTGGTGCCTAACTGAAGGTGATGACGAGTGAAGTGACAATAAATTTCAATGTGCTTCGTCCTCTCATGATAAACAAGATTCTTTACAATATGTATGACGTTTTCTCTATCACAATGTAATGAAGTTAGCTTAGTAATGTTAAGCCTTATATCTACAAGTAGTCAGTAGAACCAACCAATTCTACATGTAGTCAATGATATAACATGGTACTTAGCCTCAATAGACGATCTAGAAACAAAATCTTGTTTCCTACTTTTCCATGAGATTAATGAATCTCCAAGAAGAACATAGAAACTAGTAGTGGATTTATGGTCATGAGGATCACTATCCCAATCATTATCACTATAGATACGCAGTTCAAGTGAAGAAGTAGAAGGAAACACAATACTATAGAATTGAGTGCTACAAAGATATTTCAATATACGCAGAACAACTCTATAGTGGATAGAAGTAAGAGCAGTAACAAACTGACTAACCACATGAATAACATGAGCCATATCCGGTCGAGTAACTTTAAGATAAACCAAGCTCGTTCATAAGAGTACGATATATAGTTGGGTTTGATAAAAGAACACCACCAGTTCGAGAATACCAAGCATTGGTTCAAGACAAGTTGTATGTCTTCCTATTATCAGAAATTCGCACTCGCTCAGATATATCAGATATATATTTTGTCGAAGAAATAATATAACGTCTTTGAAACTGAGCCATCTCAATTCCTAAAAAATAACGTGCAGTTCCAAATCTTCTATCGCAAACCGATGAGCCAAACTATGTTTTAATTTCTCAATGTCATCAATATCTACTAGAAGAAAGAGCTTACTTAGACATTGATGGAGCATAGATAGTATCAACTGCTGTAGGCATTGATGGTGCATAAGTAGTATCAACTGTTGTAGATGTCTCATGAGCTAATACATCAATTTCAATATATGTATCGCTATCAGTTTCAAAAAGATCAATAACAACGATCCTATAAGATGAGATATGCTCAATAATTGTGACGTATATATATATATATATATATATATAACTTCTGACTGGTGGATCATAACAACAATAAAATATCTATGTAACATCATAACCTAGAAAAAATACATATAGTTGTTGTATAACCCAATTTGTTGCATTCAACATGAGGAAGAATGACAAAACCTGTACATCCAAACACTCGTAAGGAAGAAGAACCTGGAGATTGTCTGTATAACTTCTGAAATGGAAGCATCCCTGCATTATGAGTAGTGGGAATTCGATTAATCACATAAACGAAGTCAGAATTTCTTCTTCTAAAAAATACTAAGAACTTCAGTTGATAAATGGAAAGAACGCGAAGTCTTAACAAGGTGACAATGCGTTCTTTCTGCAACTCTAGTAAAACACATCACCTGTATATGAAAAACGTATAAATTTTCATATTACAAACTATTTGAGTGCTTGCAATACATTTTAAAAGTATTATTTATAATATAATTTAGATTTTTGACTTTTTTTTTTTTTGGTTTATATGATATTATGCGTTTTTATTTTCATTTACGATTCAATTTTTTGAAACCAGAGTTGTTTAAGTGGAATAACTATTTTTTGTAACTTATAATATTTTTTTTATTATGTATTTCACTTTATGATTCTAGATCGCAACAATTAGTATAATGAAATACTTTGATTGTAGGTTTCAGTATGTCCAAAGTTGGATGTTTAGTTATGGTAGTATTTTTTGTTTACGAATAAATAATCATTGTATTTAGTTTAGCAAGTCTCCACTTCAGTTTACCTACACCAAATTGATTTTTATTTTAGAAGTAATCACTAATGATGTCCCATATACATGTACAAACTATATCTCTATTAATTTAATACAATTATTCACACAAATTTTTTTTATAGTATGCGATGTAACACTAGAAGACTTAAACCCAAATTTCAACTAGTCTTTTGCTCAAATCTTTACCTATAAATAAATAAATATTCTCATCTAGAAAATCACATAATAATCTTTTATCAGATAAGATTTTGTTTTTTACTTTATGCTATTCTATAATCCAAAATATATAATTCTCTATTCACCTTACATTTAAACTTTAGTTAGCCTCATCAAAACTTGAACAACTTCCATAATTCTTATTTTACTAACTTACTAATCTTATTTATTATCGTAGTTCACAAATATTCCTCTAACACAAATTCACCTAAAAAAATTGGTGTTGTATGTGGAAATCGATTGGTAAACTAATAAATAGACCAAAAAAGATCATCTGTGAATTTAAATGTGGAAATCGATCACTCTTTGAGTTTGAGACACCCAAGCAACCACCAGTTTCTCCCACTGTCACAACCGCTCTTCTTATAAAGCTTGAGATATTGATAAGGAAAATAAATAAGAAATAGGCTAATCAATTCTGAATTTTGTAAAATATAATGACCATTTATGTTCCACGAATGAGATCTAAGATCAAACGTCCATAAAATAATGATGAAGATAAGCAAAAAATATTATACGAGCTCTATGATAAAAGAGAACTACCAAGATACCTCTAATTAGCGCAAAATAAACGTATAGAAGTAAGAATGATGATCCCTCAAAAAAAAAATTAAAGATCATCTAAGAATGATGAGAAACATCGTTATCTCCGTCGCAGCAGGAGGAGGAGCAATACCCTAACCTCAAAGCATGATCATGAAAATAATGAGAAGGAACATGTTCTTGAGAACCATACAACTTAATGATACTGGGGAAAGTCATCCCGACCCCCCAAGTAGGTATTCCTAATCGCTAAAAAGGTATTTATTACCAAAATACTCATCAAGCACCATCCAATCAGATATTTCCGCTATATAATATTCAGTTTTATGTTTCATTAACATAATCGACATAAACAAATTTCTAACAAGTTCATACAACACAACAAACACCTCAACCAAGATTTCCTCTAGTCTCTTAAAAAATGCCACTGACTCAACAACAAAATTATATTATCCCGTGACCACAAGATTAAGAAATATTTACATGATACTCTTAAGATGTAAAACCAACATATAATGGCTAACAAAGCTTAACTTCGCAATAATATATGAATTACCAGAAACCTCTTAGGTATCCTCCATTAGCCCAATCGAGACCTTAATGGGGGATTTCCATAAAAAACAACTCAGGGCTACCCACCAACAATGTCTCAAAATGGTTATCCCCAACCTTCGGCTACACAGTGGCAGGGACTTCGGCATTAACATGCATACCCTTCTTCTTCTTTTTTCAGACAAGAGAACCAAAACAGAGAAAGTACATTCCTTGATGATGAGGATATTCTTGATGATAAGTCTATGTTAGCTTCATATATATTATATGGAGAGTTTCCACCAAAAATTAACAATTACAAAATAGAAATTTAATAATGGCAAAAACGATCCATAACATCATATTAAGCAATTCAAAAGTGAATCACTAAGGTATGGATGAATGATAAAATGAAAAGTATGGCCTTATCTATGAACTTTGGAGAATGTGCTTAAATTTTGTTTAGCAACTTTCCTTCAGGATGCATAAACAGAATTAAACTATTACACACAATATTTATGAATAAGTTATCTAGTTCTAAAGTTATAAAAGAGGATGAAAAGTATATCATCCACTCCAAATAAATCCAAAATAAAGTTTGAGGTAATACATATAGAGGTTTGTGGAAACAAATAATGGGTTTCAATACTATCATGATCCGGTGACAGTGGAAAATAGACAGAGAACTCTTCCATGACTTCTACCGGAGAGTATTATAAAAATGAAATAGCTCAGCTTCAAAGATTTTGTAGCTCGTCAGAATCGCGATTGATGGAAACACTAAAAATCTAAATGCATATCCCCACCACCACCATTTGGCTTATACTAATAAAAATACTTTAGTTGTACACATGAAATATAGGTATAAAAATAAAAATATTTTAGATGATTAAAAGAGTTAAACGAGTAGGTAAACAACATAACTACATTCTAATATTCAGGTATCAAGATTCCAATTGTAGAATAATATCTTATAAAAGTATTTACCAATATGATAATGTAATAATTTTATAGTGAAAATGTCAATAATAATTTCAGACAGAAAAAATTATTCATTTAAATTTGTAAAAATATCGGTTAATGATGATGTTTTATCTAACGATTTTTATGGTTTTTGTAATTAATCTTCAGTGAATTATTTTTAAGAATATATCCATCGTACAAAAAACATTATAATATAAATTGTAATTTTTACCGATATAAATATTAGCTGGTTGAATATGGTGGTTGACCGCAAATGATTACCTGTTTTTAGGTTACATTAACAGAACCACATGCAATAACGTATAACCTAAAAATTAATTCAATATTTTCATAAGTTTGTCTTTTGGTACATTCTATGATCATCAATTTCTTGCAAACATATACTTGAATACTCATCCCGACTATTACTTATTAGGAAATCATATATGACATGCTCTCATTTGAAATAATACATATTATATATACCAATATTTTTTTATCGGGTGTGTATCTATTTTTTTATAATTTATTATACAAGAAAATAATTATGATTTTTCTTGTATTATTTTTACCATAGCAAGATAATGTTGATGAATTCTAAAAGAATTATCTTTAAAAATGTAATAAACATGTGGTGCGAATAACTTATCAAAAATACCTAATTGCTAATATAAAAAATATATTCAAATATATTAAAGAGTTTCAAAAGTTTATGGATTATTGTAATGATGAATATGATATTATACAGGATATAAATTAAAATGAAATAAAAATAGACTATAAATTTAAACGAAATAAAAATAAGCGAGATTAAGTATTTTTAAAAAAAACATCCGACTACGTACTTAAATAATAAATTATATCTTACAATGCAATTTTTCTCATTCATACAACAAAAGTTTGTATGGATTTTGAGAACACAACAACTAATAGATGATATATAGTATTTTACCAGGATATCATATATATATATATATATATTATATGCATTATTGACATGAAACCACATATTATTTTGTAAATTGAAAGCACTCATTTTAGTGTAAAATACTTTATAAGATCGGGATAACTAACTTTAAACTATTTTAATAGAATATTCCACAAATAGCTTGTAATATAATGTTCCAACAATAAAGGATTTTTAGAGAAAAATATATATTTTGTGAAACATTTATACATTTATATATGTTAAAGCCTTTTGTAGTTAAGTTGTTTGATTCTAAACAACTTCTGGATATACTGTTTGCTAATTTTAAACGAGAATAATTGTCTAGTTAATTCTTTAGTATACAAATACCTTAGTTAAACAACACAAAGTATATCATACATCCATGAAGTATTGAATATACAAAAGGCAGTAAGTAAATATAGTTGTGTATTATCAACATGTACTAGAAAATGTTTATCATCATGTTTTGTATAAAACGCACTTTATAAAAAGTTATAACCAAAATTGACACCAAAATATCTTATAGATTAACATAGTTAAATGAAACTCAAATCTTTAATTATTTAAATACGGTTTCATAAATATTGAAAAATTTAACTTTTCAAACCGACATTACTTATTACGGTTACATGTGTTATTAATCTATCATGCATAAATTTTAAACCTAAGTTTCCAAACATGTCGAATGTTTCACATAATCATTATATTAACGATTGACGTCTAATACATATAGTATTTGATTATATAATTTATGTTTATTCACATGTTGTGTTGTGATACTTCTAAAATGTTGTTTGTGAGATTTAGTACCAATGATGAGTGAGCATTGTTGAATGTAATTTTAATTTTACCCAATTTTATTTGTTAATTTCATGGTTTTAATATATATTTATCATCAAATTATTTATGTTGACTCGACACAAAGTATCCATAAGTTTTGTAAATGGTATATTATTTATAACTGCCCCAGTATGCCATTTGAAAGTACAACCATTGCTTGAATACTATAGAGTTTGAAATATTTTATGAGATCGAATGTCTCGAGAATATGATAAAAATAAACATATCCTAAGTAATTGAGCTCATGTTACGAAGAATATAATGTTATTGAATATTATAAAAAAACCCAAATCAAAGCAATAAGAACCCAAATAGATTGAAGCTAATGAGTGATGTTGCATCTTATGAACAACGTACATCAATGCATGACCTTTAAGATTTTTTTGGATAAACTAATAACATGGTTTTTCTAAATGTTTGTTGGAACAAGGGTTAATTTTTTCATTTTGGTTAGTTCATTATGATATTAAATCAGATAATTACAATTTTTGGATTTGCAATTAACATCTTGAAAAATAAAAACTTTAGGTCCAGAAATGTCTCTCTCCAATTTATTACACAAACTCATATTATATATATAAACTATGCATGTAATTTAATAATAAGCTAATATATAAAATAATATTTTTTTTATATAAATTTCAAATTGTTATGTATATAGGTCTGTTAAACTCTTCAATATTAGTTAAATTTAAATAAAAATTAAGATATATACCACATGAATTAGTCAATTATTTTGTTTAGTTTGAAAATAAATACCTACATAAAAAACTCTACCAAAATTTATTTAATCAAAACTAAACCATTCTTTTAGAAAACATACCAACCCGATCCATTTTGGTTTGTTTTGGTCGATAATTTTTTTTTAAAATTTACATCACTTTTAAATTTATTTTTTTAATAAAAAATACGTATAACTCTACACAATGTATAAATAGTATAACGTGTGTATGTGATAAATAAAATCCCAGAGGAAGTAATATGAGTGATATGTCAAATTGTGCTAAAAACTAGTTAGTCTTGATAAAAGCAATTGCGTTTTTATCAGTTTTATAGGATGTAATACAATCGTATGCAAAAATTAATATCTATAAAATGTGTCATCATAACTTGTGTTGGGGTTATAAATGAAAATATAGATATGCATACCATATAAATCTCATATTGGAAAATGTATCCAATTTTTTGTCTCAAGTCTCATATTTTTCTATGACATTATTATAAGTTTTATTTCTATTATACCAGATTTTAAAAATAACAAAATAATTATAGTCTATAATTTCTTTATAGATGATGATTCATATCATCAATGTGATGAATTAAGATTCAGCTTGATTAGATTGGCATGGTGTGATAAACCTTGAAAGATGAAACGATAAGTTAAATTTTTCAGATTTGGCAGTCAATTATGAAGCATACTTATGGTAAAACATCAATACCCTTAAATATTTCATATCTAATGTAGAAATTATAAGTTTTTATTAAGAAACATTATGTCTTCCAAATTTATAAATTTTATAACACGGTTAAAATACATGTGTATGCATAATTGGAAGAATATTCTAAGAATGTTGTTGAGCTTAAAATAAAGAAAAATTCTTGAAATGATACTTGAACTAAAAATAAAAGAAGTTTTTGGAAGATTAAAATTATGTATTATGTTTTTGGTAAATTATTTTATTTTACCAACATATCTAATATTTTAAAGAATAATGAGAGTGTAAAAAACGTGGACATGACAGGAATAACAAACAAAGTGAGTGTTATAGAAAACAATAATCATATGGTTAGTGGTACAATAAATGTGCATCAATGCATGCTACCTGATGAGTCCAAATTCTGCATGCTCCCCGGACAAGGACAGATCGGTCCAAGGCCTCCGGACCGGACAGGTCACACGAACCGAACAGATCACTTCGAACACTCTGACCATAGGACTGTTCGAACTATGACAAAAGTACTAAAAAACCTAAACACTTCTTGACTAAGCTACTTGCTCTCATACTTAGAGCTCATGGGTCTTTGAACATGACCCGGGTCCATTAAACATGACCCGAAAGCCCATAAGGGCCCAAACATCAGGGTATAAATACCCAACCACCTGCATTAAGTATGGTTAATGAGAATTAACTGCTACCAGACTGCTTAATTATTTATCTACTCTCTACTCTAAACACATAACACCCACACACTACTATAAAACACCAACCAAATTACTAAGCCTACCCTCAGGTGATAATTATCCTCACCAAATTGGCGACCACAGTGGGAGGAGAGGGTGCCTGAATCAAGCATTCAAAACCAGCTAAGAAAATCTGTCCGAATGAATCCGGACAATCCAGAAGTACCACCAGCTTTGCTCGAAGTGGTGGGAGAGAACGATGAATACACTATCGAAGAGCGTGATAGGCTAAAGGGTGAAATAGAAGCTCTGAGGGCAGAAAAGGCCAAGATAGGCGTGAAAGAAAATTCCAAAGCGTCAGCTGCTCATCACACCGATAACCCAGAGAGCATGAGTCTTCGAAGACTCATGTGAGCGCCAAAAAGACTCATGCCAGTTCCAAAAAGTCTCACCGGTCTAAGCCAGTGGAGAGTTCTGACTCAAGCTCAGAGTCTTCTGATAGCTCTTCAGACAGTGAGGGAGTTGAAAAATCCTTGTCCTCTAGCAGCGATGAGGGTCGAACTAGAAAGAAGCAAAAGCAGATTAAAAAATATTCAAGGAAAAGGGATAGACAAGGAAGGATGAAGAGGCATATTGGTAAAGGATCATCTCATAGCCGAAAGCATGTGGACCGGATGCTGATGGATCCTTTCGCTTTCCACGATGAACCATGTATCTTTGCAACTCCCAATGAGGGTAATGTGTTCAGTCATGGAAGAAACTGGAGACAATCTCCATTATCTTCTAAAATTCTGTCCGGAAACCTCCCCAAGAGGTTTGACAGCACCAAAATAGAGAAGTACAATGGCAGTACTGATCCGGACAACCATCTGGAGCAATTTAAAAACTTCATGATGAACGTTGACGACGACGATAAACTACTTTGTAGGGAATTCTCCCAATCAAATACGGGGAGTGCTCTAAAATGGCACAACAGCCTGCCTCAGGGTTGTATGAAAGACTTCGATACCTTTTGGGTAGCCTTTCGAAGGCAGTTTGTAGGGAGTAAAAAGCTAAAGGGCAATAGATACACAATAATCCATTGTGCCCAGGAGCCAAATGAGTCCTTGAAAGAATATATAAGCCGTTTTGTGAATACCAAGAATGGGTTGGCTGATTGCTTCGAACAGGTGGCAATAGCATCCCTAAGACAGGGTTTGAACCCATGCAATCTAGCTGATTCAGTGACCAGGAAGAAGGCCATGACGTGGGGAGGGTTGTTGAATCAGGTTGGAAAACAAATAAACGTTGATGAAACAAAGAAAACCAGGGTGCACAGGCAGGTGAGGTCTACCCCAGTGGCACCAAATCCCAATCAGAATCAGTCCGGAAATAAAACAAGGGAGACCGGACAGGGGCATGGCAGGGCAAAAGCTCATTCTCAGCCAGCTGCTCCTGCTCAAAGTCAGTAATCCAGAAACAAGAGAGGGCCATGGGTGCAACCGGAGTGGTTCGCGGAATTGAAAGAAAGTGTGGCCACTATTTTTGAAAAAACAAAGGAAGAGGTGCATTACCGGAGACCGGCTACACTGCAGTCTCCTAGAGAGCATCGTAATAACTCTTTTTGCCAGTATCATAACGATATTGGTCATACCACTGATGACTGCATAGCATTGAAACAAGAAGTTCAGAATTTGATTGAAAGGGGAAAGCTGGGGGCTTACGTGAAAAGAAGAGGGGGTAACAGGCCTGATAACACTCACCGGGTTGGTCCAAGTAATGTTGCTCCGGAGGGAGCCATGGTTATAGTTGAAAGGTTTGACGTGGAATCTGAGTACTTGGATCCTGATCCAACTCGAAACAGAGTGGGTACAATTGAGGAATGTTCCAGGTCGGTCTCCGGGCTCATTAAGTTTTTCGAGTCACTTACAATTTTCGGATGGGACACTATGACAGCTCCTACTGCTTCTTCGAGGAAGAGGCATGTTCATACTTTAGCCTCCCAGCTAGAAGGAGGCATGACTTCCTATCAATCGCAAATCCCTTTCCCCTTCATTTTTTTTTATGAAGATGATCTAAGAGATATTGCTGGCCCTCATGAGGATGCTGTTGTCATAGGAGCATCTATAGGGGGCAATGACATAAGACGAATCCTGGTGGATACTGGAAGCTCAGCCAATATCCTTTTCTTAACCACATACAAGAGAATGAAAAATCCAGCTGTAATTCAGAGTTCGGACAGATTAATTGTAGGCTTTACAGGCAGCTCAGCAGATGTGATCGGAGAGTTTGAAGAAGAAGTTCTATTGGGCAAGGGCCCTTTCAAGAAAATGGTCAGAATACTCTTTATTGTGGTGGATTGTCCCACTTGCTATAATGCTATTCTGGGGAGGTCTTGGCTCTCTAGGATGCATGCAGTGGCTTCAACAGTCCATCAGTTCTTGAAATATGCTGTTCAGGGACAGGTTGGAGTCGTCCGGAGCAGCCAAAAGATTGCAAGAGAATGTTATGCCACTGCCCTGGCTCCCCGAACGATGGGGGTAGTCCGTATTAATGAACAATAGCAGTTTGAGGGCCTTTCTGGGGGTGAGGGTGAAATTGATGACCCCAGAGAGACCCCTGGAGTATTGATACCGGTTGAAGAGGTAGAAACACACTGTTTGGAAGATGGGATAAGTGTCAAGATAGGGTCTAAGATGCCACCTGTTTTGAAAGATGAAATGTTAAAGTTTTTGAAGAACCATCAGCACGTTTTTTCTTGGTGCAATGTTGATGTTACTGGGGTTCCATCAGAAGTAATATCACATCACCTATCCGTCCGGAGAGACGTAGCTCCAGTAGTTCAAAAAAGAAGAGCTTTTTCCAAAGAAAAGGTTGATGTCATTGTGCAATAGGTTGACAGGCTCACAAAGATGGGGCACATCAAGGAGTCTCAATACCCATTGTGGACTGCCAATCCGGTCTTGGTAAAAAAGAAGAATGACAAGCTAGTAGATTTGTATCCAAAATATTTGTATCCAGTTCCCCGGATTGATCAGTTAGTAGACTCCATCTCTGGGAACAAGCTGCTTTCCTTTATGGATGCCTTCTCCGGATACAATCAGATTCAAGTAGATCCAAAGGATCAAGAGCATACCACATTTGTCACGGACAGAGGTCTTCATTGCTACAAGGTAATGCCATTTGGTCTGAAAAATGTTGGGGCTACTTATCAGAGATTAGTCAACAAGGCATTTGCTGATCAAATTGGAAGAAATATGGAAGTGTACATTGATGACATGATGGTGAAAAGTGTGGATGATCAGTTGCACTTATCCGATCTCCAAGAAACTATTGCCAACTTGGTAAAAGTGAATTTGAAATTAAACCCAGAAAAGCGTGTGTTCGGAGTGCAGTCCGGGAAGTTTCTGGGCTATATCATAAGTGAGCATAGAATACAGCCCGATCCGGAACTAAATGCTCTTTTCCAAATGGAGCCTCCTCGAAACATTAAAGAAGTACAACGGTTAACGGGGAGATTAGCTGCCCTAAACAGATTTATCTCGAGGTCTTCGGACAGGTTTGCACCTTTCTTTCAAATTTTGAAGGGTGCAAAGGGATTCGTTTGGACCCCACAATGTGATGAGGCTTTCAATAAGATCAAGAAGCACCTGTCCTCTCCCAAGACTTTGTTTAAACCAGTTGATGGGGAGACCCTCTTTGTATATTTGGCAGTTTCAAGTTATGCCATCAGTGCTGTGTTGGTAAGAGAGGTCGATGGTCATCTCCATCCAGTATACTACATCAGCAAAAGTTTGATAGATGCAGAAAGGCGTTACTTGAAACTCGAAAAGTTAGCATTGGCCCTGGTGATAGCTTCCAGGAAGATGAGGCCTTATTTCCAAGCTCATCCCATCATCGTCCGGACTTCTTTTTCCCTGAAGAATGTCCTCTAAAAGGCAGACATTTCAAGCATGATGACTAAGTGGTCAGTAGAGTTGGGGGACTTCGACATAGATTTTTCTCCCCGAACAGCAGTCAAGGCCCAAGCTGTGGCAGACTTTTTAGTTGAATTCCACTCCGACAGGGATTCGGAGCAAACCAATGATATAAAAGATAAAAAGGTATGGGTCGTCCGAACAGATGGTGGGTCTAGCACTATGGGGTGTGGTGCACGGGTGTGTTTGACTTCCCCGTATGGAGACAAAATATACCAGGCTATTTGTTTTGCTTTTAGGGCATCTAATAATGAGTCCGAATATGAAGCAGCTATAGCTGGTTTAAAGTTAGCCTACATTTGTCGGGCTAAGAGGGTCAAGCTACTAAGTGACTCCCAACTCCTTATCCACCATGCCCAAGGCCAATCTGAGGCTAAGAAGGAGCAGCTTGTGAAATACTTACTCCTCCTTAAGAATGAAGCACTCAAGTTTAAAAGTGTGGTTTTTGAGCACATTCCTCGGGCAGAAAATGAGCTAGCAGACTCATTAGCAACCATAGCATATTCGGAGTCGTATCCATGGATCCATGTTCTAGAAAGCCCCTTCATTCAACTTAGTAAGGGTAAAGAAGAGGAAACTTTTGAAGTACAAGAGAAACGACCTCAAGACTGGAGGTTTCCTCTCCTGCAATATCTCTCCGATGGTGTTGTGCCTCCGAATAAGTCACTAGCCAGAACTTTGAAACACAAGGCTCGTGGTTTTATCATATTGAGAGACATGTTGTACAAGAAATCTTATAGTAAACCTTCTTGTGCTGTTTGGGGGATGAAGAGTCTCAAGTAGTCCTCTCCGAATTACATAACGGTGAGGGATCAGCCCATTGTGGATTTAGAGCCTTAACAAGAAGAGTTTTACTCTCCGGTTACTATTGGCCATCAATTATGAAAGACGCTAAGGAATTGGTAAGAAGGTGTGACCCATGCCAGAGGTACAGCAATGAGATTCATGTTCCAGCTATTCCTCTGGAATCAATTTCTGAGCCTATTCCTTTTGCTCGATGGGGGTTGGATTTAGTAGGGCCTCTCCCTGTGGCGTCCGGAGGGCGTAAAACTATAATTGTGGCCATAGACTACTTCTCGAAGTGGATTGAAGTAGCACCTCTAGCAGGGACAACATCAAAAGCTGTTATAAAGTTCATTTTATCCAACATCTGTTGCAGATTTGGTGTCCCACAAAAGATAACAACAGACAATGGGTCACAGTTCGACAATAGGGAAATGGAGAGCTTCTGTGCCTCAAGGGGTATACAACATTGTTTTTCTTCACCTTTCCACCCACAAGCAAATGGGCAAGTTGAAGTGGCTAATAGAACTATACTGTCCGGTTTAAAGAAGAATTTGGAAGGGGCTGCTGGGAAGTGGCCTAGTTATCTACAAGAGGTCTTGTGGGCCTACCGGACAACACCTGGGGCTGCAACACAAGAGTCACCCTTTGCCTTGGTCTATGGAATGGATGCAGTAGCTCCCATAGAGGCAACTCTCCCCTCCTTTCGTGTTCAAAATTTCTCCGAACACGCTAACGAGGTGGCAATCAGAGGTCAACTTGATTTGATAGAAGAAAGACGAGTTAAAGCTCACCTTAGAATTGCACACTATCAGGGCTTGATGAGAAGTAGGTTTGCTTCCAAAGTTAAAAGAATAGATTTCCAACTGGGGGACAAAGTATTAAGGAAGGTCTTCTTACACACTAAAGAAAAGCTATTCGGAAAGCTGGCCCCGACTTGGGAGGGTCCGTATATGGTTGTTGAAAGAATTAAACCTGGAACATATTGGTTGGAAGACAAAGATGGAAGAGTTCTGACTCATCCTTAGAATATCGAGCATCTTCGGATGTACTTGGAGTAGCACTTGTGTAAATATTTACTTGTTTAAACATCCATGTAAATATTTGGGGGCATACTCTTTCCTCCCTGGTGGCACGAGAAGGCTTCAATGAGGTGTCTGGGCTTTTAAATAAAATTTGATGCCTTCTTAAAAATTTTCTAAGTGTTTTTAAAGTTTTGTCCCTTGTCATACTATCCGGATTGAAACAACTAAGGGCTATCTAAACTCTAGCCGGAGAACTTAAACACTCTCACTATGAAACAACTAAAAGCTACTTAAACTCTGGTTATTAAAATTAGAACAAACAATGAAAGAAGATGATAGTTGCACAGAACAGAAATATTCATTGAAATAACTATAATTGCCTTGGCCTTCCAAGGACTTTTGAATGATCAAAGTAGAACACAAAAAACCTATCCGGTCAGATACCGGACACCATTACAAAAAGAGTGCCTTGGCCTTCCAAGGACTTTAGTCTGGATAGAAAATAAACAAAGTGGATCATAAGTTAAGGTTGAGCCTTTGAAGATGGCTCACCTTCATCTACCTTCTTGCCCTTAGGATCGTCTTTCTTCATCTGGGCTCTCCCCATTATGTTCTTCATCACCTGAGGAATCACTAGAGTAGCCATACCTATCGCCTTCGGCCATCGTGTGGTATGGGAGGTCTTCAGGCTCAACATAAAGCCATAAGTCCCCTAGGTTCTTCTTCGGAAACTTTTCATGGAAAAGTAGAACCATGTCAGACCTCACCTTCTCAAGCAGTTGCTCTTCGCTTTTGATCATCTGGTTGGCATAGGCATTGATCTTGGCTTGGATCTTGGCCTCCTGCTCCTGTAACAAAGTATTTTTCTCCTCGGCAGCCTTGGACACTGCATTCTCAAGAGCAATCTTGTCGGTGGTTAAGTTGGTGATGACTTTGTCCTTTGCCTTGGTTTCTTCCTTTGAGGTAGCAAGGTCTTTCTCCAGACCGGACAGTTTCTCCCGGAGGTCTTTAATGGTTTCCTTTAAAGTGGCGACTTTTGTGGTGCTTGTCTTTTGGCTTCTCTTCAACTCCTCGTTTTCTTCTTTCAACATGGCAGCATTAGAGGTGGCAGTGCGAAGGTCTTCAGACAGATTCTCCTTGTCAGACTTAAGGTCTTTAATGATGTCTGCCTGACTCCGAACTTGTCTCTCCAACATAAGTACAGACTGCACGTTGCTTAAGAAGGAGTGGGCTATAACATCCCTTTCACTAGAGACAATAAAAGTCTTACCATTAAAATTGACTGTGTTGGAGCTGCTCGGAGGAAGGTAAGGCCCTGCAAAGTCATCTCTGGGGAGATTGAGGAAATATTCACCAAGCTCACCAAGGCCGGTGATGTCTACTCCATCTAGGTTGATATCTCCCCCCTCGACCTCATCGGTGTGGAAGTCACCAGGAATCTCCTCAGCATGCGTTGGGTCTGCAGGATCAGCTTGAAGCGAAGGCTCCGGAGCCCGGAGAGAAAGCTAATCTCCCTTAGATGTCCTTTTTATCTTAGCCTCCCGGTCTGCACCTTCGCTTCCCTGTTTTCGATTCCTCTTGGAAGCCCTTGGAGGTTTTGGGAGGTCCGCTTATTTCTTTTCAGTCTCTTGCTCCACCATCTGCAAGAGAGCAGCATCAATTTGGCTATGAACTGGCCCATCCGGGTCTGTTGGAGCATCCTTCTCAGCATCAGCAGGGTTGGCATCACCCACCACCCTTTTGCCCTTCTTTTTCTTGCCTTTCATCTTGCTCGGGGCTTTGGCCCGGCCTGGCAGGAAGAGTGTCCCATCTGGTTCATGGGTCCTCTTAAGCACAACGTCCGGAGAAGGCTGGGTGGTGAGCTCCTCCCAGGTCAAGTCTCTCCGACCTGTGGTGTTCCACAAGTGAGACCTTTCCAAATTTCCACTGGTGAAAGCATCGTGGAATCGGTTCCCTCAGTTCTCAGCAGCCCAGGCATTAATCCTGCCACAAGTGACCTGCCCGGCTTTCAAGTGGTCACTAAACTCCTTTGGCAGTTCTGCTAAGACAAAAGTAAGACAAATTAGTATAAACTAAGTCCAAAAAGAAAAGAAAAGAGAGACAAAAATATAAAGGCAAGATGCTTACGGTCACTCCTCCATCTGCTTCTGAGGAGGCTTGGGTTCTCTCCGGATTTTATCTTCTTGCCATTCTCCCAGGCACCACTGACAAATAGGAACTGGGTCCTCCAATTCCTCTCTGCCTCCAGCAAATCATCCACAGCCTTGAAGTTATCCCCCATGTTAAAGTGGTAGAAGGGGATGTGGTGGTTTCTACACAGGTTAGCCACTGCAGCAAACTCCTCCATAGGCAGAGGGATCCCGGACAGCCTTGATGCCATGTTACATGACATAAGGGTATACCAAGCGTTGGGGCTCAGCTGGCTCGGACAGAGTTTGATCAGATGGAAATATCTGACAATCTCTGGGTCTAGAGGGAACCTGAGCCCCCAGTTGAACAGCTTCGTGAACATGACCACTTCACTCAACTTGCAGTCCATGGGGGTCTCCGGATGTATAGGAATCATAATCTTTACATTTTCTGGAATGCCCCATTTCGAACGCATCCTTCCCAACTCAGCAGTGTGGATGAATGCGTAGTTGATTTTTTGTAAGGAGAGAAGGTAATTAACACTGACCTTGTGAAAACAAGGCCCCACTCTTCCCTCGAGGCTCTCCGGCAGATCCGGATGCCTCAAGAACAGTTTTTCTTTGCCCTTGTCTTTCTTTGGAAACTATTCATTTGTTGGTCTGACCGGAGGGCTCAGACTCAAACGGGGCCTCTTCAACAGAGTCCTCCATCACTTCCTCCATGATTGTTGAAGGGATTTCAGCAGTAGTGGTTGGGGGAGGGTTCAAACTTGACTCAGCCTTATCTCCGGACTGATGGGCCTCAGTGCCCCTTTGATTTCTGCTCTCCGGTAGAGTGTTTGGAACAAAAGTTTCTGGTTGAAGGTTTGGATTGGAGCCCTCCGGTCCGGACAGCCTGTCCTTAGGGGCTCTGATTGGCACCTCTGATCCGGCGCTGATGTCACCACCTATAATTAAAGAGGTTGCTTTTCGAAGAAGGTGGGTTCGAAATTCAAGGTGAAAAAACGGCTGAAGCAACCAATCAGAAAGTGACACGTGTCCCACAAACTCTGGCAAAAACCGTTTTGAATTCGTAAAGCTTTATCTGTCCGGATAAACCCATAGCCCAAGTTGACAGATCTATCCGGATCAAAACTACCCCTAAAGTCGGACTGTTTTTCAGGTCTTTGACAAGAATATTTGCACAAACACCTAAAAAAAGGGCTTCTGATGAGTCCGAATTCTGCATGCTCCCCGGACAAGGACAGATCGGTCCAAGGCCTCCGGACCGGACAGGTCACACGAACCGAACAGATCACTTCGAACACTCTGACCATAGGAATGTTCGAACTATGACAAAAGTACTAAAAAACTTAAACACTTCTTGACTAAGCTACTTGATCTCCTACTTAGAGATCATGGGTCTTTGAACATGACCCGGATCCATTAAACATGACCCGAAAGCTCATAAGGGCCCAAAAATCAGGGTATAAATACCCAACCACCTGCATTAAGTGTGGGTAATGAGAATTAACTGCTACCATACTGCTTAATTATCTCTCTACTCTCTACTCTAAACACATAACACCCACACACTACTATAAAACACCAACCAAATTATTAAGGCTACCCTCAGGTGATAATTATCCTCACCACTACCCATGCCGAAATTCTGCTAAAGTCAATCGAAGAAAATAACGATGCAAGCAAGTTACAAATGGACAACGCTAATAAGTAAAAAATAGAAAGAAGTGGAAATATCGAGTTAGTATTTTCAAGTTGAAAAATAACAATTCTCACCCATATTTTTTTTACATTTGGTGATATTTTGGTTGAAAAATCGTTTAGTTTAAGAACTGCGAGAAACTCATTCTGACTAAATGAATTATTCTTATTGGGGAACGATACTAATGCAAAAAAAAAAGTAAAAATATGTACTCTAAAACTTTAGTAAGTAAAATAAAAAATATTTATTTGCTATTTCTCGCATGATAACTATTTATTATGGTATGATAAACTTGCACATATAGGTAACATGAACTTATAAATTGTGATACAATTCATATAAAAATGTGAACTGTATGCAAAATCAAATATAATTAAAAAAAACCTTAAAGAAAGTAGAAAATATATGAAATTATTGGACTTAATACACGTTAATATGTGTGTGCGCGTGTGTGTGTGTTAGAGAGAGAGAGAGAGAGAGAGAGAGAGAGAGAGAGAGAGAGAGAGAGAGAGAGAGAGAGAGAGAGAGAGAGAGAGAGAGAGAGAGAGAGAGAGAGAGAGAGAGAGAGAGAGAGAGAGAGAGAGAGAGAGAGAGAGAGAGAGAGAGAGAGAGAGAGAGAGAGAGAGAGAGAGAGAGAGAGAGAGAGAGAGAGAGAGAGAGAGAGAGAGAGAGAGAGAGAGAGAGAGAGAGAGAGAGAGAGAGAGAGAGAGAGAGAGAATGTCTTGACACGTGATGGTAAAATATACTTAACCATATAAAAAAATACTTTAACATGCTTAAAATGTTCAATGCAAAAAATGAAAATCAATTACATAACATTAAATGAGGAGAATGTTTCTTAGAATTATTTTCTAATATTTTGAGAAAAGATGGGGTAATCCATCAATGTTTTAAGCCTTGCACATCTCACCAAAATGGATTGGTTGAACATGAAAATATATATGACCCATTTTATGCTAGTTAATTCTGGGTTGCATATAATTTTGTGAATAAAATTGTTGGAACAAGATTGTCATATTATTAATCGTATTAATTTAAAAGTTTTAAATTATCTCAGTATGAGTTATAGAATGGAATGAACCCAAATGTTGGATTTTTTTAAGTGTTGAATGGTTTAGCATTTTGCAAAAGCACATATCTAAAAAGATAGAATCAAAGTCATAATTTTATGTTTATTTATCATACATCAAATAAAAGTTTATATGCAATTAGACTTATAGTCTTATATTGTATTTGAATATAAAGAAGAAAAATTATTGAAGTCCTAATTACTTAATGATAATAAAGGCAATGAATTCAGAAGAAGTACTTTTAGTTGTAAAAAATATTCATAAACCTCGTATGACTCAAATAGATAAAATACCTAAAGGTCTATGATTCGATAAGATAAAATCCGAAAGTATTTTTTTCTACTTGATGGAAAAAAATTGTGAATAAATTATACATAAAGTTCTACTGGTGCTTTTTTAGAAGACGACCTTAGATTTTATAAGTAAGAAATATACTCTTAAGATTTTTTATTTTTGTAAAAATGATCGAACATATTCAATTATTTTGAACCACACTTGTGGATTCGTTGATTTATCTTTGGGTTTAAAACAATTTATTCAAAACTGAACATGTATATTTTATTCAGATATGGATTCTGAGTTCAAAACGCTCGCCACAATAGGATATGAAGGTGAAATATTGAGAGACCTATTATTGAAAATGAAATTGACTTTAAAAGAAACATGATAATCCAAATACATTAAAGCCTACAATGCATCAACAACGAGAAATCTAGACATATATGTCTAAAAT
Organism: Limnanthes douglasii subsp. nivea; assembly: GCA_036936605.1. NCBI lineage: Eukaryota > Viridiplantae > Streptophyta > Magnoliopsida > Brassicales > Limnanthaceae > Limnanthes > Limnanthes douglasii. Next base: position 131,649,614 of record JAUPFV010000003.1, on the reverse strand, counting down.
ATGAGTACGCTAGACAATTGCTTTAGAGTGGAAATATACCAGTCTTGTATGTGCATCCTAGTGAGAACCTGACATATTTTCTTAGCAAACAAATATGTTCAGGAATCAGAAATATCAACGTCTAAAATGATGAGACTAAAACTCTTGAATTTATATTTTGCAAATAATGACAACTAAATTCTATTATAAAGAACATAAACATCGAGTTTGCAATGAATAATAAGAAGTAATTTTGTGAAATGATACAACATATACAATTTAGTTTCATTTGTGACATGTGATATATGTTAGTCGTTATCTTGGAGGGATAAGTATGAAGAACTTATGATACAATTTTGGCTACTCAGGGACATATGTTTCTAAAAATAATGACCAAATTGTACCCATAAAAATCTAATAGTGGTGTTTTCTCTCATGAGAGAATGCGTTCATCTCAAGTTATGTTTATTGAAATGGATAGAACACAAGAGAGAAATAGTGCTAAGTGATTATTTGGACACACAAATTGGTGAAACGACGATGTGGGTGAAATCGTTGGTTAGACCACATGAGATGTTGGTTCAAATTTACGACCAATGTTCGAAAGTTTGGAACGGTGCCTCGAAGCGGTAGACTTCTAAAAGGCGGAACGGTTCCTCGAGGTGTAAGCCTCGAGGCGTAAAAGGTGTAAATCAATTAAAATATTACTAAAAACATATAAACCATGATTAATTAAGATATAACATCCAAAATAAATTTAAATAAAACATAGCATTCAAAGTAACATAACAAATATCCAAATAGAACGTAATATCCAAAATAACATAATAAAAAAAGTTGTTCACTTGTTGTTCATCAATCAAAATATGCATCATCATCTTTATCACTAGAACCATCATTGCATCTTATGGTAGGTTCATCTTCTCCATTGGAATGATAATCATCCCAATCGTCTTCGTCAATTAGTGACATAGCCAGACCTTTCATTTTGTCTCCCTTCCCTTTTTTACTAGTACTTCCTATTCCACTAGTATTCTCTTTTTTTTTGCTATTGATGAATTTTGTGGTGGTTCTTCATCCGACTCTCTAACCTCTTGGCCAATAGCCTCGATATCTAGTTCATCTAGAGTCTTTTGCCAATTTTTTGGTTGATCATTTGAAACCACTCTTGGATATGTTCTACTTCCCGTTGCTTCTCATTCAAAAATATTTTCTCCCACTTCAAGAGATGATCAAACAAACCATTCATCATCACTATTAACTTCATCGCCAATTAAGATATCGACATTCTTTTCCATCATTGTCTTCTTTTGCAATTGTTTGAACCTTATCCTTTTGTTGTACATGACAAAAATTAAAGCATTTAGTTTTGTTGTGCTTAATCTATTCCTTATTTTTGTATGAACTTGATTGAAGACCGACCAATTTCTTTCACATGCGGACGAAGTACATGTTAAACTTAACACTCTAATTGCAAAATTTTGCAATGTAGGTGTACATGTACCATAACGTCGCCACCAATGCGCTTAAAAAAAAACCCATTCAGTTTGTAAATTTATAATACATAAAACATTAAAACAACAAAAAGGTAGAAGGTTTGAATTTTACCAGGTGCTCCTTTCTTTCTTGTTCCTTCTGCTTCCAAACGACCAAATAAACCAACTTTGCAAATAAATTTGTCAAGTTCCAAGTGAACTTGATTCCTTTCGTCTATTGCTAGAATAAGTTTCTTCATGCAATTATACAATACAAGTGTGACTTCTGCATCATTTGAAAAATTAGGCTCGTACATGAATTGTGGGTTTAAGGCATATGCGGCAGCATGTAGGTCTCGATGCATTTGATAGTCCCACTTATCATCAATAATATCACATATTTCTTTGTATTTTGACAAATCAGAGTCAAAGGTTTTTGCAATATCTTCTTTCGCATTATCCATTGCTCCATATAAAAAACCCATGGATGGAATTTCTTATGAATCGACCAATCTTAAGACACCAACTAAAGGTTTTGTAGCCTTCAAAGAATATACTAGACCTTTCCAAAAGTTTGGGTCTCTCAATATTTTGTTTACCGTCTTACCTTCAGATTTTTTGGCCCAAACAGAATTATTCCACCGGTTTGAACTAACCATTTTTTCCAACTGTTTCTTGCATTTAAGCATGCTTTGTAATATAAGATTTGCAGTTGCAAATCGTGTTGCAACTGGACGAATTAACTCTCTTTTTGTAAATTTTCTCATCAAAGCTAGCACCCACCCGTGCCCATAAATAAAATTAGTAATTTGCTTAGCCTTTCGATAAGCCTTTGCAAGTGGAGGAAACTTGTAAATATTCTCAAGCATTAAATCGATACAATGGGCAGCGCATGAAGTCCAATATAAATTTTTTCTTTTCTCCATTAACATCTGTCCCGCTTTTTTACAAGCGGCTGCGTTGTCGGTAACAACTTGCACAACATCCTCTTCTCCTACTTCCTCAACAATATCATCTAATAATTTGAAAATAAAATCCGTATCTTTAATTAAATCGCTTGCATCAATGCTTTTTTAAAAATAGTTTCTTCTGGAGAATTAACTAAAAAGTTAAGCAATTGACGAGCTCTAATATCTGTCCACCCATCAGACATAATAGTCACACTCGTACTTGGCCAAGTTTTCTTAATGTTTTCAATAATAGAGTTCGTAGAATTTACCTCATCTTTTAAAATCCAAGTAAACAATTCATAGCTAGATGGTATTTTTAAACCACGTCCAAACATACCAATAGACCGAAGCATATTAGCAAAATAAGGGTTGTTCGCTACATTATATAATATACCATTTTCAAAAGAAAATCGTCCGATATCCAAGCATACCTAATTTATTTGTTCTTTTATGTTTGATGGAAGTTTGACATTTGTCTCACCATCTTGTATATCATCATTTGGAGACATAAATCTATCCATCGGACCTCTAACTCCTCGAGTAGAATTTCTAGTAGGAGGAATTTGCTGTTCAACATCCGCTCCTCTATTGACCAAATATTCGAAATTTTCTTTGCTTATTTGCCTTAACACAACACCTTTCTTCATATAGGCTTTTATTTCTTCTTGGAATTCAGGTGGCACATTCTCACAAGGTTTTGCATCTTGACGATTACAAGCAAGATAGTTCTTCAATCTTGTTACCTCCCCTTTTGATAACTTTCCTACAAAACTTTCATTTCAAATAAAGATAACCTTTTTTCTCTTGCATTTGTACTTCCTCTCCATACTTCCAAGCCCGGTCTTTTCGATTTTTACCAGACATTTCCTAAACATATATTTTATAAATGTTAACAGACTAGCAGTTAACATTTTATTATCCATCAATTTAATCATGAACATTAATATTTACAGTAGCATTTACTTATACAGTAAAAAAGGACAAAATTAAAGAAACAATGATAATAGGACGAAAACAAAACAGATTAAATTACAGAAACAATGAAGAAGAGTCACACATCTATTAATAATCTATATATTGACAGAAATTGCTAATAAAAACTACACTTATATTATATGGTTATAAAAACATGAGTCACTTACTTATATAATTATTAAAGAAATATTTTTAGCATGCAAAACAGTTACCTACTCACGTAACTATTAAAGAAACAGTCTCACATGAACAACATAACAATAACATGCAAGGAAATGAATTACAATATGCATAACAGTTACAAGGTTATCCACAACAGTTATATAGTATTATAACATACAATCGTAAAAGAGAAGAAGAAACTAAACAGAACTGATATACAATCGTAAAAAAGAAGAAGAAACTATAAAGAACTTACCCTCGAAATGAAATGAGAAAACAGATTGTGAAGATGTTCGCAAAATTTTGGAGAAGAAGAAGTAGAAAGTTTAGGAGATGAAAGAAAGAAGGAAAGTACATTTCATTTATAGACAGAGAAACGGATACTCAAAAGTCTACGAATCTGAAACGTCATGTATTAATTTTTAAAAGAATGACCGTTACTAGTGAGGCGTACGCCTTTAGTGCCTCGAGGCATTCGCCTTCAGGCGTACGCATTAAATAAAAAGGCGCACGCCTCATCTGTTTCATTAAATGCGTACGCCTTGGTTCGCTTTATAACCGAACCGATTCAAGGTGCGCTTCAAGGTGTACGTCTTGAACGATTTTTAAAACACTAGCTACGGCTACCAAAATTTCTTGTTCAACTTCTCTCTAATAAAACTAAGATAAAATTCAAATAAAATATTATTTTATTTGCCTCAATAAAAAATGACATATATCATTTAATCAAGTGGGAGATTATCAAAATATTAATTAGTAAAATGATAGGAATCGATTCGGATACGAGTTTTGGTCGTATGAGTGAACTTAAAATAAAAAAATCAAACTAGGAAGGAAATGTAATAACTATCTAGTGAGGATTTTGATCCGACAAACAAAAAAGCTTAGTAGGATAAAAGTAAAATCCGTAATCTTATAATTATAAATCTGGAATCGAACTGTTTTATATAAATTTTAGAAAATAATTCCATGCAATAAGCATCTAAGCACACTACGAGACAATTTTACCGCGACTATTACGTAACGATACGCGGAAACTTGTGATGATCAGTAACCATCCTTTCGTTGGAAAAAAACCTTATGTGTTGTCGCAATTAAATACTAAATCGATAAAACACATTTCTCTAAATAAAATATTTCGATACGATGCATCGTCTCTTTATGGATTTAACTATGCAAACCCATTACTTTTATAATTGTAATTGATATTCTCTCTCTACCGATCTTCGGACAATATCATTATAAAGTTTGATATTGCTATGGTAAATTTCGAACATTATATACCCAAAAAAATATGTTCTAATATACGACATTTCAATACAAAAATCAATATCAAATTATTAGTTGAATTATTACTTTTAATTGTTAGTTCCAGTAAGGAGATTAAAAAAATCAAAATCGACGTGTATTTCTAAGGTTACAGAATGGGGGGCCATTTAAAGCCCAAACTTGTATTTAGGGCTTGGTCTTTGTCTGTAATTAACAAAATGGTGGACCCACTCGACTGAATTGGGGCTTAGACTAAAATTGATGACTGATCCAGCTTGATGAGATAAATTTAAGGACCAGTTGAAACCCCGATAGAATTGTTGTTCTCTCTCCAAATAGGATGTTATAAAATATTTTATCGGAGAATAATTTTACTTTCTTAATCTGAAAAGTTAAAGTGCCATGTTCAAAATTTATGAAATAGTAAACGTTTTATGTAAATTTAATTTTTTTTTTTATAAATTTAAAATTATTTGGATTAAATTTATGTTATCCGCCTCTTTTTTAAAATTGGAGATGTTTTTTTTAGAGAATTGTTTTTTATTTATAAATAATCTATTTTGGTTTGAATACACCAAGATGGGAGACCGCTGTTTTTTCCAACCATCCACAAAATGTCGAAATTTTATTTAAACCACCATCCAATAATCCTTGTCGACGACAAAAAAAATAATTCAAAACCTTTGATCATTGGTTTAAACAAGAGAATATTCAGCCAAGGTGCTGAATATATCATTACATATAAGAATTTTTCAAGTACATCTTAAAAGAAAGATGAGAAAGTTATAACTATTAGAGCTGTTGATGAACATCTTCCAACTTTAAGAATCACTCCGGTCTTTGAACAAGCTCTACTACACAATCAACAGATTCAATCATGCATCACGCTCATCAAATAAGTGCAACTTAATCAAAATCTTATGCTGATGCTACTAGATTAATACAAAAAAAATTAGACATAAAAACATTCAAATTCAAGAAAAAGGTGATTTCAAATCTATACAGTTCTTGAAACAAAATAAAAAAAATTGTTATTAAATGCAAAATAAACACTAGTAGACAAGTTTTCAGATGGTAAGCCTACCATTGCAGTGACTCCATTTTTTTATTCATTTGGATTAAAAGGGAAGATAAGCGTTGCCCTATGAGATCCAAGACACATGATGATTGAACTAGCTATTGAAAGATGTCATAAAATTATGGAGAAGAAATGTATGGGCCATTGGTCAACATACAACGCGAATATTAAAATGGACACCTTACTTTCATCCTAAGACTAAATCACTTATAAACCCGATGTGGGTTACTCTTCCAAACATACATGATCATACGTATAGCGAATATACTATAAAATCTATAGCTAAAGAAATTGGAAGTCCATTTGTTGGTTAAATACTCTACAAAAATAGACCAATGTTTAATTACTGTAGGTCATGGATTGAGATAGATATATCAAAGGTTCTTCAGTCTAAAATATGATAAGTTTTGGAGAGGCTGAAGGGTTTTGGCAAGAGATAAAATATGATACAATGACTAATGGGCCATAAGCAAACATAACGCAGAAAAAAAATTAACACCAAAGGAAATTAATGGCCAAAATGATAAGTCTTTAATGTTAAGAGTATCTACTAGCACAACTGTTCAATGGGTTTCTAAGTTGAAATCACTACTGGTTAAGGATGATACATTGATTAACAAAGATAATCGAAAGATAGTTCAGGGTACAAGTAAACATAATTCTGATAAATAGCTATGAAAATATACATGATTTTTAAATTGTCAACCATCAATTTTTCAAGGACAAGCATAATAAAAAAGATGAGCAACAACACAACTGAACATGTAAAATAACAGGGATGAGATTATATATGAAGGAATTATTGAAGCTCTTCAAACTATTGAAACATTAACTTTTTTACAACAAACAATGATTTAAATACCTCAGACACAAATTATATCTCTCCAAAGTAAAGATTACAAGTAGCTTAGCTTCATCCTCTAGTCTAAGAAACATGGATAATGAAAAACTATTTAAGAATATATTGAGTAAGAAAATGAGAAAACCAAAGTTGAAACCACCTAAAGGATTGATAACCAGCAAAACATTACATTTTAAAGGTCATACCAGACTTTCATCTAGCCATACTAAATGAAAAAAATCAATTCTAAGTTCGAATATAAGAGGGATTAGAAATAAAGGATAAAAAAGACTCAAAGCTATAGTTAGGAACGTAAAAATTTATTTTTTAGCAATACAAGAGCCTATGATTGTTGTAGGAAATATTAACAATATGAGTATTGTACTAGGATTTCATGTTGGTATAAATAATATATAAAATATAATTTGGATATTTTTGAAAGATAAATTCTCACTTCACATAATTGAAAACCATGATAAAATATTTCACCTTAAAGTTAAGCATAATTTTATGGATAAAAAGTTCTTTGTATTTGTGGTTTATGGTAAATATAAAAGGGATAAATGAACAAAAATATATAACAACTTAATAGACGTAGCTGATTTATCTATGAAGTGGAGAGTTATGGGTGATTTCAACGGAATCACCAAATCCCAGGAATAATTATCATGCTCAACTCCGTGTGAGAAACATTGACGAGTTTAATGATGCCATCAATGTTTGTAGCTTGAGGACGATGGTTAAAATTGCTCAGAATATACATGAACAAATAGTCGTAAATGGAAGCGATTCGATAGAGTGTTATACAATACTGAATTGACAAATTATTTTGAAATCACTATTGTCAATCACTTCCCTAGAACGTGTTCTGATCACCTCCTATTATGCATTAAAATCTATGATTCCATCAATAAGACTAAAATATCATTTAAATTCCACAATATGTGAACTCTTCACTATGAGTTTTTAAACATAGTGATTTTTTTTGGAATGAAGAGCTCTTTGGTTCCCAATTCAAGTATTTTGGTATAAGTTCAAAAGGTTAAAGATTAAGCTCAAAACATGGAATACATAAATGTTTGGAAATGTTTTTAATGCTACTATCCAATTAGAGGAGGATATAAAGTTTTTAAATTATTGTTTTGATAAACTAAGAGCAATGAAGATAAAACCAAATTATCTAGAAGCACATTAACAAGACTTGGTCGTGGCCATCTAGATTCAATCAGGGTGATCGTGGCGAGGACGCTCACGAATTGGGTGCGATAGAGTGTCACGGCCCAAATTTCCCAGTGGACAAGCTAGCATCTACCTCTCCATGCAGAATGATATGCTCCTACGATCTGCCGATACTAACAGACGTCTTCATATGCAGGTAATGATACTCGATCCCTCCTATCCAACTGCATATTTCTTGTGTACCATATGGGAAAGACTAGCTTGTGCCGTAAGACGTGCTAGGCATAGGCACCGCGTGGGCGGAATAGCTAAGCCCATAACAACATGCTAACTATCTTCAGCTATTATCTAGAGAAGAGGTTTATTGGGAACACAATTCTTGTATTAATTGGTTAAAAGAAAGCGACAAGAATACAAATTTTCAAAGCGTTATAAAGAAAAAAAAGGAAAAAGATAAAAATTTATTAAATATATGATAAGAATAGTGGATTGAAAACTAGCAAGATATTGGTAAATCTGTAGAAGAATACTTCAAGTCTTTACTAGCCTAACAACCAAATCCTAGGGAGTTATAGGAACTTCTAGATATTATTCCTAAAATAGTTACCGAGTTAGATAATAAGAAACTAATGGCTATTCCTATAGAAGAATAAATATTGAATTCTATCAAATCTTTGAATTCTAATAATACAACATGAATGGATGGTTTTAACTCTAAGTTTTTCGAGTATTATTGGACTATTATTACAAAAGACATTTGTGCTGCAATTGGGATATTCTTTACTTGTAAGAAAGTTCCTCATGGAATCTATGCCACACCAATATGTTTAATTCCTAAGAATGAATTACCTAAAATTTGGAGTGACTTTAGACCAATTAGTTCATACAATGTTTTCAACATGATCATATCCAAAATATTAAATGAAAGACTGTTTGTCATTCTTTTCAAAATTATATCAAAAGAATATAGTGGTTTTTTTAAAGGCATGGATATCCAGAATAATTTTCTTCTAACTCAAGAGTTAGTTCATGATTTAAATAGGAAATGCAGATATGGTAACTTGATGATTAAAATTGACATGACAAGAGCATTTGATAGAATTTCATTTATCTTTATACTTAGAATATTAAAATATTTTGGATTTGATAAAAGTTTATTGAAAGAATAAATACATTTATTAATGTTGTATGGTTCATTATTATTATTAATGTTGGACAGGGAGATCCCATTTCTCTCAGTATGTTTTTCATAGCATATGAATACTTAATATGGGGTCTTAATAAGATTTTAGAGGAAGACAAAAGTATGAGATTTAAAAATAAAATGACTGTATTGGTACATTGCTTGACCTTTGTAGATGATTTTGTTATCTTTACTAATGGTTCATCTAAAAGTATTAATAACATCAAAAACATTCGTCTGCACTATCAAGAAAAACCAGGTCAAGTTATTAACAAAGAAAAAATAATCTTTATAATTTGTACAAGGATGCATCCGTCAAGAGTTAAAGCAATAAAACGTCAAACAAAATTTAAGCATGGTGAACTTCTTATTAAATATCTAAGCAATACCATTCATACAAGATATAAAGCCTCCAATTTTGAAAATATTGTAAGTAAAATTAGATCTAAGATTCAATAATGAAACAATAAGCTACTTTCATTTTGAGGTAGATTAACACTTATACAATCTGTTCTTCTATCTATACCAACTTATCATATGCAAAGCTACACTCTTCCTAAATGTGTTATCACTAGATTAGAGAAGCTCCCTAGAACATTTATTTGGGGCAATACATAAAGTAATAAACCTATTTTATGGTCTACTTGGATAAAATTATGCAAGCTTTATGAAGAAGCAAGTTTATATTTGAGAAGGCTTGATGAAGTTCATACTACATGCTCCAACAAATTATGGTTCAAGTTCGGAGAAAACAATATTCTTTAGTCCAAATTTATACATGGTACCTATTCTTCCACCTATCATTTTCTACAAGTTCAAGTATCAAATCATTCCTCTAGAATAAAAGACTACTAAAAATTAGACACGTTGGAGAAGAATTTGTTTATTGGAGAATTGGAAAAAGACAAATAGAGTTTTGGTTGGATAAATTGTGTGGTACTCAGCCATTGATTACTCTTTAGAATAATGGTAGTGATACCTGATATGTCAAAGAAAATGTCAAAAACTTCTAGGATTAAAACATATGGAATTTGGACAAATTAAAAATATTTGTTCTGCCATCTGACATTGAAAGAATAAAGGCTATGTCACAATGAAGTGGAAGATGACAAAATCATATGAAGTATATATACAATAGGGGATTACAACACCAAAGAGACTTGGAACATGATAAGGAACACCGAATCTAAATATAATCTTCACAAGATGATTTGGAATGATATTACTCCAAAGAAGTATTCTTTTCTTCTTTGGAGACTGTTAAACAATTGGATTGTTGTAGACACAGTTTTACAAAACAAAAAAGTCAATTTAGCTTATAAATGTCAGTATTTTAATGTTATAGAGTTTGTCAATCACTTATTTGTTCAATGTAATACTTCATGGGAAGTATGGAAATATTTTAGTGTCATATTAAATTTTATTTTAAGAAGACATATGGCACTAAAACATATTATTAGAAGCTGGTACTGGTCTAATAATAAAGAAGTACACATTCATACTATAGTGACCCTTATTATATGTTGGGTAATTTGGTTCTCAATAAACAAAATAAAGTATCAAGAAAAGAGCATCAATACTAAATATATCGTATATCACATCAATGATATCATGATAAGGATATATTTTGCTAACTTACTTAAAAGAATTCATTGAATAAAAAATTCAAATGTTGTACATGAACTAGGTTAATTTAATCACCTAAATAATACTAGAAATAGTATTGCCATAAAATGAAAACCTGCCACTGGAAACATAATAAATTTAAACACAAATGGTTTATAATCAGTAATAAGTGAAGCTTGTTGTGGTGGTCTATTAAGGAACAATAATGGTGATATTCTTGCAGCATATGGTAGAGCTTATGGGAAACAAACTCCTATAATGGCTGAATGCAGGGTACTTCTTGACATTTTATACAATAAAATAAAAGTCTATAACCTAGACATAGAGATAGACTCTTTCATCGTAATCACAATGTTGATGAAAGGACAATTATTATGATATTTGATTCCCATATTAGTTTGTTACATGAAACTAATTTCTTCAAGAATGTATTTAGTTCATATATATATATGGAGGAAAGTATTGTAGTTGACTGGTTGGCTAAATGAACACATACATGCAGAATGAAACAGGACAATAAGTCTAATCAAATTCCAAACCAATTAAGAGTAATAATATTGATGGAAATTCTAGAAATAGACTATATTAATCTTGAAGATTAACAAGGATTCAATTATACAATCATATAATGATATAAAATAAATAGTTTTTCATTAACACTTTTACAACATGTAGAAATACTTGATTTTTTTGGGGCTTGCAGTTTATTTTTTTTAATATAATTACCCTTCGTTGGCTGAATGGTTTGAACAAAATTCCAACATGACCTACATAAAGATAGGTAGACGTAGAAGAGTTTGATTTTTTGAAATCAAACTATAGAGATTAAACTAATAAAGAATTAAAGATATTCACAATCTTATCTTTCAATACCAAAATCAAACATTCAACTATAATATCTTAATAATAACACTTTGTTACTAACATCTTTTTTAGGCAGGTACCAATAGTTGAATTATTATACAATTTCTAAATGTATTTGTTCTGTATGAACTATTCATTTTAATACTTAAAATTTATGTTGAAAGACAACCTATCAAACTCAATCAAGAACTTTGTGAAATGGAAAACTCAGGATCAGAATATGCCAAAAATCTGAGAAGATTCGAGAGATAATATGATAAATTAAACTCGAAATATAGAAAAAATGAATGCATATTCCATAAAGACTCAATCAAACTAATTATTTCTCAATATTATCAATCAACAAGAAAACAATCGACTAAAATAAGCGATACAAACATACTTAAAGGGTTGAATGCGACATACTTATCACCTCATTCCAACTTATCATCTCAATTCGTCTTCCAACTGGGTGAAAATCACGAAATAGAAGAAGATGAACCGCAAACAAAACCATAGTTGAAGTTTAATTCTAGTTTGAGTTTAGACTTGTTAACGGAAATAATAATATACATTGATTAAATAATTTATTATAGTCAATATTCAAACGTAATCTATTATAGATATTATTAGATTAGATTTTATTACAGTAGACTAGTATAATAATAAGATATTTTTAGAGCCTATATATATGGCTTTAACTTGTACTTAAATTCTAAGTTATAATAAATCTTTTCTAGTTTTTACATGGTATTAGAGACATTAGTGTTTCTATAAAAAAAATCTAGATGGAGGTTCGTGGTGGTCGGGGTGGATATAACGATTATGGTAGTCGTGGTAGATCAAACTATCGTGGTAATTGTGGTGGGTGCTTGTCCCGTTGTTTCTAAAACTGGTTTTAAATATTTTGTTAGTTTTGTTGATGATTATTCCCGTGTTACATGGCTATATTTAATGAAAAATTGTTGTGAGTTATTTTCAATATTTGCACGTTTACTGCAGAAATAAATACCCAATTTAATTGTCCTATTCATATTTTAAGAAGTGATAATGGTAAAGAATATTGCTCAAATGCATTTCAATTATTTATGGAACAAAAAGGAATGATTCATCAAACTTCGTGTGTGGACACGCCATCTCAAAATGGTGTTGCTGAAAGAAAAAATAGACATCTTTTAGAGGTTACTCGTGCACTTCTTTTTCAAATGAAAGTACCGAAATTATTTTGGGCAGATGCTGTTTCCGCTGCATGTTTTTAATTAATCGTATGCCGTCTACTATCCTTTCAAATAATATTCTATATTTCGTGTTTTTTCCATCTAAACCTCTATTTCCTGTTGAACCACGCATTTTTGGTTGTACTTGCTTTGTTAGGGATGTAAGTCCTACTCGTATAAAATTAGATCCCAAATCCTTAAAATGTGTTTTTCTTGGATATTCTAGGTTTAAAAAATGCTATAAATGTTTGTCTCCATCTCTTCATCGTTACATAGTATCTAAGGATATTACATGTTCCATTTTTTCATGGTTTGTCTAATGTCGATCCAGAAACAACTACTGTCGATGATGATTTACTCATGTACACCACCGTTCAAAGATCTGATGTACCACATCCACCATATCGACCTCCCATTAGATATGTTTATTCTCGACTTAAAGCACCTCCTCCATCATGTCCACTACCAATTCCTTCGTCTCCAGATCCTGCTACAAACGATAATGAGTCTACTCCTGATCTTCTTATTGCTCTTTGAAAAGGTAAAAGACAGTGTACTTATCTAATTTCTTCTTTTGCAAAATATGATCAATTACCTTCTTCTACCCGAGCTTTTATTGTATCTCTTGATTCTATTTCTATTCCAAAAACTGTCCACGAAGCATTATGTCATTCTGGATGGCAAGCTACAATATTTGAAGAGATAAGAGCATTAGAAGCCACTGGTACTTGGAAGTTGGTTGATTTACCCAATAGAAAGAAAGCTATCGGTTGTAGATGGGTGTTTAATGTAAAAATGAATCCAGATAGGACGTTAGTTCGTCTCAAAGCACGACTTGTTGCAAAAGGATATGCTCAAACCTATGATGTTGATTACTCTGAAACCTTTTCTCTAGTAGCTAAGTTTACCTCTATTCGTTTATTTATTTCTTTAGCAGTATCAAATTATTGGCCATTACATCAGTTAGATATTACAAATGCATTTTTACATGGAGACCTCCAAGAAGAAGTCTATATGGAGCAACCACCTGGATTAGTTGCTCAGGGGGAGAAATAAAATGTATGTCGTTTGTATAAATCATTATACAGATTAAAATAAAGTCCTCGTGCTTGGTTCGGCAAGTTTAGTGATGCATTAAATGAATTTGGTTTGAAGAAGAGCAGTTGTGATCATTCTATCTTTTATAAACGTTCTAGAAATGAAATTATACTCGTTATTGTATATGTAGATGACATCATTATTACTGGGAATGATACCAAAGTCATTTAATTGCTTAGAACATTTTTACATTCGCGATTTCAAACAAAAGATTTAGGACCATTGAAGTATTTTTTGGGGGTTGAAATAACAAGAAGCAACAAAGGTATTCTTTTATCACAGAGAAAATATGTTCTAGATTTGTTGATAGAAACTGGAAAGCTAGGAGCAAAACCATGTAATACACCAATGGTTCCTAATTCTCAATTATTGAAAGATGACGGAGAATTATTTAGTGATCCAAAAAAGTATTGTCGATTAGTAGGAAAACTCAATTACCTTACAGTAACTCGACCAGATATTGCATATCCAGTCAGTATTGGTCATAAAAATATAGAGTGTTTTGCAGATGCAGATTGGGCTGGATCTAAAACTGATAGAAGATCGACCACTGGTTACTGCGTTTTTGTAGGGGTAATTTGGTATCTTGGAAGAGTAAGAAACAAAATATTGTATCGCGATCAAGTGCTGAAGCTGAATATAGAGCCATGGCTCAATCTACTTGTGAGATAATTTAGATTTTCCAATTGTTAAATGATATTGGTATCAAGACTACCATGCCTGCGAAGTTATGGTGTGATAATCAAGGGGCACTGCACATTGCGTCTAATCCTTTCTTTCACGAAAGAACGAAGCATATTAAAATTTATTGTCATTTTATCCGCGAAAAGATTCAACAAAATCTCATTCATACGAGATATGTCAAAACAGGAGAACAACTAGGAGATATATTCACAAAAGCGCTCAATGGATCACAGATTACTTATATTTGTAACAAGTTGGGCATGATTAATATATATATGCTCCAGGTCGAGGGGGAGTGTGATTTCGTTTCAGTCTTTTGATCAAGCTTGTAGTTCAAGTACTTCAGTTCAAGTTTCAAAGAGAACGTTATTATCAAAGCTATGACAGTTTCAAGTACTTTCGCACAAGCTTGAGGGGGAGTGTTAACAGAAATAATAATAAACATTGACTAAATAATTTATTATAGTCAATATTCAAACATAATCTATTATAGATATTACTAGATTAGATTTTATTACAGTAGACTAGTATAATAATAAGATATTTTCAGAGCCTATATATATGGCTTTAACTTGTACTGTAATTCTAAGTTATAATAAAAAAATTCTAGTTTTTACAAGACTCGACTGTATCTTGAGAATAAGAAAGGAAAGAAGAAGCTTTCAAATAGTAAAATGGATGCTAAAGGTCAAGATGACCAAAAATGGGTTCATTCGATACTCAGATTGTCTTCTTCCAAGCGAAAATCAAGGTGGTGCCTCAAACTCATTTTATGAATTGATTTTTTTTTTTCCAATTTTCTCCACTTTAACTATTAAATGAGTGAAGTTGTATCAAGTTGAATTGGTTAAAAAGCTGAAAGCCCATGAGCCTTTGGACTTGATTGTAAATACAATTATCAATATAATTCTGTTTGAGTTAGAAAAATATTAATCTAATACTTTCTGTTTTTTTATAAAAAACTCAAAAGATTATCTCCTTTTAGAATGGTCTATGTTCAAGTGATCGAGGATTGAATTCACTAGCAAGAGGTTGCATTTGTTTGGTAGATAATTGTAATACCCTTACACGAGATTGTGTATTTTTATTTTAACAAAATAAAATTCATTATATAAGAGTTTAAGATTAATATTTTATTTGAGTGTATGAGTGTTTGTGAAGTCATAGTGAACGTGGGTTATTTTTGTCGGTTATTTAGATTTTTATGTATTATTTTTTAGAAATTGTGTATTAGTTTTGATATCATTATGTTAGGTAATGGTACAAGACTAGATTTTCAAAAAACAAGCCCGATCGACACATTAAACTGTCAGGGATTTTGTTTCTAATTTCATGATTAATGTACAAATATAAGTAGTACATTGAGATCGATATCAACAACTCAAAAAGTTTTCTTAGTATATTATTATAAACATTATGTTATATTTAAGTACATGGATCTTAGAATCTACTGAGCTCACCTTAACTTCATTTGTATAAAACTATGAATATGATTTTATGTATTCACTCTAAGAGTTCGAGATCTCATGATTAATAACATTTTTTTTGGATGCAAAAAATTTACGGAAAGCAAATGTAAAGCATATTTATTAAGAAGAAAAATAAGGAATATCCATTTTTATAAGAAGCTTTACTAGAAAAACACATTTAAAAAACATCATTTTATAAAACAAAATAAAAATAAAAATTTATCGAAAATGAATTTTATATAGAGAATATACCAAGAGAGACTATATAAAATAGGTTGGTTTTAACAAAATATGATATTTAATAGTAAGTTTAGATAAATAGAATAAAAAACGAGTGATTCACATTACAAATAATGATGAATATAATATAAAATAAATCCTTTTTTAGTTTTTGTAAAAAAAACATTCATATTTTTGTTAAAAAAATACAATTTAATTTTTAGTTTTTTTTTTTAAGACGACATTATTATTTTATTTTATTAGTTTTTTTAATTTATAAAATGATGTAATGCTTATTACGGACATCAAATCAAACCATATTCAATACAATCATTCATACATACATACATACATACATACATATATATATATATTGAATTCAACAAAAACACTAAGATAAAAAATAATCAAAAACCTATTTTCTCCAAATCTCTCTAATAGAAATTATCACGTTCTAACACCAAATAAAATAAAACAACTTCATCGAACAACCTCATGAAAATATAAACTGTATTTATAACACGCATTGTAACCTATATTTAATATATTTTTTTAAACAAAACGTAAAATTTTAACAAGGCAGAATAACTTTGGACTTTAACCCAAATGGTCGAAATACGATGTCGTTTGACAACATCAGATTTCTACAATTTGGATTAAAATTAGGTGTCGAGCAATAACACTTGATATTAGGTGTTGAGCAATACCACTTGATATCGACTTCGTTGGTTGAAATGTGTTGTTGTCGAGCAATAACACTTGAAACTCATGATTTTAGCCTCATGGTTCAAAATTTATTGTTTTATTCACGTTCTTGGGTTATTTGATTTGTTGTTAATATTTTGAGAGTTTTTCAAATATAGTTATTTTTTATTGTTTTGGTTGTGAGATCTTATGAATGTTTATTTTCAGGTTAATAATAAGAAACCTAAAAAGAATAAATAATTTATATCTTACTACAAATGATCCTACCATCAACCACAAGTACAATGTGAATAAAGGAATTCCATAAGAAAATACATTTATAATTTGCTTGATTTTTATAAATTATTCATGTTGGCATATTTATGGACCAATATGCTAAATATACATTCGGTCATTGTCCCAAGGTATTTAAATAATAAAATTAATCGAGTCAATTATATTATATAATTAATTGTATTAGACCTATATGTGAAAAAAATGCTATGAGCCTAAGTGTGATAATTGGGTTGAATTTGAGAACTATGAGATTTAAGTTGTAAATGCATATATAATTCAGGCTTAAGGTTTTTGTATTCCTTCAACATAAACTAAACATAAATCAGTGTAGAGACGATGTATTGTTGGTTGTAAGCTCTTCAGCCCTTTTATAGGTTTTTGAAAGAATAATTATTGAAGCTTAATCGAAAGAGTTGTATATTACTAAAGTCGAATAATAAATAGCAACAATAAGAACACCAATAAGTGCTCTTTTCGTTTATTCAATAGGTAAATTAATGAAAATGGTTATATATATATTTCCGCGGTTTGATAAACGACTCACCAATTGGTATCAGAGCCAATAAAAGATTTATCGAATAATCGAGTGCATATCTATCGAATCATATATTTTTTTAATGTAAGGAATCCATGCCAATTAGGATTAAATGTTTAATTGAGTTAGTTAGAGTATGGATTTAGAAATTTTATGGAAAATATAATATATATATGATATTGGTTCGATGGGTATTCAAGTAATTTTATGACGGTGCAATAAACGTGAGATAGACCGGAGAGAGATAATTGAGCTACTATACTTAATTCTTAGAGAGGTAAAGTCTCATCCCTCTTAAATGTTGTTTATCAGAGCTTTTATAAGCTAATTTTGGGTTAATTGGCCAATCGGGTCGGGTCATAGACATGGGTCAAGCCGTTAGACCAAAAAAGCCCATTAACTACTTTTATGATAATTATTAAAAATAGACCAAGAACACAATTGTATTATAGACATAGCTTAGTCAAAAGAGAAAGAAATATTGTAAACATAGAATTTATCTTAGGTCAGAATTTCCCCCTCGAAGAAATCTGACCCTATGTTGTTTATCACACTCAAACATTTTCGACCCCCATCAACTAGCCGTCTTAGCCTTCTCAAATATATTATGAGATGACTAACTAATATTGATCCGAATTGTACTAGATTATTCTTTCAAACCTGACTCGCCAATATTTCATAACTCGAGTAGTGAGATTTATCCGAACTACTTCTAGTGGCGTAGTTCGAAGATGATTACTATCCGAAGGTCACAACTTATAACCAATTATTTTTTCATTACACGTGTCACTTCTTAATTAGAGTCACAATTGTTTTTCACCCTAGGTAAAACTAACCAATCAAATGATAGACATTTCTGATTCTCTAGAGTTCCATAGCTACCCTTATCGTTTTCACTTCTCTAGTAGGGCACTCAAGCATTTCTTACAATTTTTATATAAGTTTCATTTATTTTTTCACTTTAGGGTTTTTTAGAGAGATATAACTTTCATTCTAGATAGAGAAACAACTCTTCGATGTTGATACTCACTTCTTTACCAACGATATTTTTTCGTTCTCTACCGCATTAACCACTGTAGATTCTTTTTCTAGAATTATTTTGGTGTTTGTATGTTCACCGCCAAAAATGCATTAACCAAAGGTGGTTTGTTGAACTTGTTCGAATTAGAAGAAGAAAATAAAAAGGTAAGAGGTGATGTTGGGTTTCTTGCCTCTTCAAGCACCGTTGTTGTAACTCACTCCATTTATTACGGAGGAGTTTATCCTTACAATAGACGTAACATTACTACTGAACCTTCCTTGACTGTTTAATCGTCCACCTCACAAAGAAGTTATCCTATATCACTCAGACTATCTCAATCTCAAGGGGAAAGTAGCCGTCCGATTCCCTCCACTTTCAATGGTATGGGTTCACATATCGAAGAGAATATTCCACACGGAGTAACTAGACAATCAAAGAATAAATACAGGCCTTCTGCGGAAAATGATCCATCCATACAACAAACAACCTCCAGTAATACCCCCACTAAGTCTAAACAAGGAAGAAAACTCTACAACTCTTCCAATTAAGCTCCCATTAAATTCGAATATGGAGGAAAATGCTGCAACACTGAAAACTGATTCATTTTGCCCCAAATAAGAAAATGTTGGTACCTAGTCTATTGAACCTTCGGGATCTAGTCCTAAGGTTATGCATGAGAATATAGAAGATAATAGCGAAGTCTCCCCTCTTGTGAAATTTGGTCAAACTAGGGAGACTTCGAGGCCAACAAAGAATAAAAAAAATTATGAAGTAAAAACAATGTGGGGATGGCAATGGCAAAGGTAAATCCCCGATAATAGAAACTGAAACTCTTCATCTGTCTCTAGTCGGATGTACTGGGCCTAACTTCACAAGAGTTAGTGTCAAATATCTCTTAGCCCTAGATAAAATTTCCTACATTTAATTTCATGAATTAGAGTTGGAGACTATTCGAGCTAAGTGGGGGTTCGCCGAAACTGTTAAGATAAAGCTGCCCAAACCGGAGAAACTCCGATTAACTTTAGTCCTAGGGAGTTAGTGGTTTATACCGATGTGCTCAACTGAGGCCTTCGGTTTCCCTTGGAACCTGAAATTGTAAGATACTTTAATCTGGTAGGGCTGTATCTAATCCATGCTAGCCCGAATATCTGGTTTACACTAATGGAAAGCATTATAGCGTCAATACTATCTAAGACTTTGATGCTAATAGAGTTAGCTGGCTGCCGTGATGGGGTTATCTCGCAACTCTCGAATCCCTTCTCTATTACTTTAACATAGGGAATTACAATAATGTGGTGGATGATCTATTGTAGGCAGATAAAATATGAAAAACAAAATTCCCGTTCATTAGCGGTCGGAGGGAGAATGGCAAGAAGATAACCTCCCAATGCAATCCGGGCCAGCTTACTAGACATTGGAAGAATACATGGTATACACCCTCAAAATTAATTTTGATATTCTATTTTGACCATCAAATATCTTATTGCTTACCTATAACTTCTTTTTGTATTAGCCATTTCGAAGCCCTATCTGTATCATCTAGCTGATGTGAACGTGACTTTTAAGAGGCTAATTCAATGGGTAGAGACGAAGTGTTCCAATGGCTTCTATCAGCGGTTCACTCATGCCAACTTCATTCAAAGTCCCCTCTAGATGACTAATTCTGAATGACAGCTAATATGGGAGCAGTTTAGCACTCTTGCTAGTCCTTCTATTATTTTAAAGAGAACCAAAACCCCTTATGGAAAATTGTTTCTCCCAACCAGGAACAAATCCCCCAGCCATTGGAACAAGAAAGAGAAGAATGAAAGCTTATCATAGTTTGCTGCTGAGTTAAGAAAGAAGGACAACCACGTGAGATTGAGTTAACCTTGTTAGATTTTGTTGGTGCCACTGTTGAGAGAGGTGAAGGGCCATCAAAACCTCTTGTACCTAAGAATAAGAAGACACATAGGAGGGGCAAGCAAGGAATAATAAACGAGACAAGAAAATGAAGAAACACTCGCCTCGCGTAGAGATTGTTCTTCATTAAAAAAGAACTCCTTTAACGATCCCAACTATAGTATCCAATCCTCATTCCCCGACACTCCCCTCACCTGAAAGGAAAATATTCGGAGATGTCAACCCAATATAATGAATTTGAGGGATTAGCTTTGATATGTTCAAAACGGTTTCCCAGAGTCTACCAGCAACGCCACCGCTGTGGTGTTCGAATGGATTCCTTTTGAGTTGTCAAAGGAAAACGATGTATTAGGGTATTCGGTGTTGAGTTATATGAGGTCAATTTTGAATTTACATAGACTAGTGAGGTCCCAAATTAAGGTAATTACTTCTCTTCAGGAATATAACAAGAATTTGAAAGCTTCAACGGAAGAGGAGAAAACAAAAATTGGTCGTCTATCCGAAGAGATCAAATCATCCAAACAAGAGCCAAGCAAGGAAAAATCCGATCATAAAAAAATGCAATTTAATTATGGAAAACTGCAATCATCCAGCTCTGGGGAGATTACTTCATTGAAGAACCAGCAAGCTGATGATAAAGCAACCATTGAGCGTTTATTGGACGAGAAGAACACTCAAGATGCTCTTATCAAGAAACAGGAGGATAAAATAGCCTCTTTTTAAGAGGAATCCACCCAAGAAGAAGCTGATGATATAAATGCATACGTCGATGGAGTGATAGACTCCTTACACAAGAGGTATACATCAACCAAATCAGATATGGTGCTGCAATTCCATAAGAAGTTCTCTATACTTGTCGTGAGGTCCTTATGGGGACTGGTCCCAAATAACTTGTTGCTTCCTAACATGCCCATATCCGATCAAATTGGTATCTAGAGAGATTCACCCAACGATGGTTTTGACAACAACGATAAAGGGGATTCCGACAGTGAGAGTTCAGAAGATGAGGAAGAAGAAAATACCGATGAGAGCAAGCCCAAAGGCCAGTAGATTGTCATGTGGTTGTTTTTGTGCAAGCCTTTTTATATACAAGGAATTTTTTATTTTAATCGGAAACTTTTGTAAAAGTCCTTATTATGGCAAAGGCATTTTGTTACATTCTCCCCAGATTTTATGAAGTCCTTGGGCCACCCAAGGCATTTTATATTGACTATTCTTTCATTAACTTAGCTTATTTTCGTATATATTATTATCTTATTTCTTAGTCTGTTTTCTTCAAAATTAATTAATCTCTATACACAAGCCATTCGAAGATAATCCATTTAAAGGCAACAAAAACTTAACATACACAAGTTATTCGAAGGTAATTCATTCGAATGCAACAAAAACTTAACATACACAATCCATTCGAAGGCAACAAAAACTTAACATACACAAGACAGTCGAAGATAATCCATTTGAACGCAATAAAAACTTAACACCCATTTAAGGTAATCTATTTCAAGGCAACAAAAACTTAACATACACAAGCCATTCGAAGGAAATCCATTCGAAGGCACCAAAAACTTAACATACACAAGTCATGAAAAGGTAATTCATTCAAAGGCAACAAAAACTTAACATACACAAGTCATTCAAAGGTAATCCATTCGAAGGAAACAAAAACTTCAGATACACAAGCCATTCGAAGGTAATCCATTCGAACGTAACAAAAACTTAACACACACAAGCCATTCGAAGGTAACCCATTCGAAGGAAAAACAAACTTAACATACACAAGTCGTACTTATAAACACATTTTAAAGGAAAATGTGATAGATTGATAATGATTCAGACACCTCATTAAAACCTCCTCGAGCCACCAGGGTAGGAAATAGTATATGCCCCCAAATATTTACAATGAACAAAAACAAAGTGAATATTTACAATATATATTTACTCGAGATATAACCATAAATGCTCAATATTCGACGAGTGCCTTAAATGACTAACTTTTTGGTCAACTAGTCGGTAATTTCCTTGCTTTATCTTTTCACACACAATGTATGGTCCTTCCTAATTCGGAGCCAACTTCCCAAAATTCTTGTATTTGGTTTGTAAAACCATTTTTCTTAAAACTTTATCTCGTACTTGGAATTCTCTTCCTTGTACCTTAGATATATACTTGCTTCTCATCAAAACTAATAATGAAATTTTCTTAAATCAGCTTTGATTCTCTTTTTTTAATCAAGTCTGGCTGAGCTCTTACTACAGTCTCATTATCCTCTTCAAAATAGTTTTGAACTCTAAACGAAAAAAGAGTATATTCTATTGGTGTTATTGAATCCATTCCATAGACCAAGGTAAAAGAAGATTCTTGTGTAGCACTATGTGAAGTGGTTTGATTGGCCGTAAAACTTCTTGTGTCCATTTTTCTGCTGCCCTTCTGAGTTATTTTTGAAACCCATAAAAATAGTTTTGTTTACAACCTCTATCTATCTATTGGCTTGCGGATGAAAATGTGAAGAGAAGTACTAGTGAATTGTTGTTCGAAGAGAAAAATCAATATCATAGTCCCCTAATTCCACAGACCACTTGGTTATTTGACCCGATATATCCGGTTTTAGGATAGGTTTTTAAGTGAAAAATAAGTTTGAAGTGTGATGGAATGCACTTGAAAATAAGGCCTCATTTTCCTGGTTTTTATTACCAAGGCTAAGACTAACTTTTACAACTTTAAGTATTTTTTCTCATAATCCAACAAACTCTTACGCACATAATAAACTAGATGGTGTTAATCGTCAACCTCCCAAACTAACATTGCACTTACAACATAATCTGATGCCGCAAGATATGTATAAAGTCTTTTTTCGACGACTGGTTTGAATATAGTTTTAGGCAAAGACAAATGTATTTTGATTTCGAGGAAATACTTATCATAATTTGAGGACCAACTGAATTCTTTGGCTTTCCTTAATACTTGGAAGAACTGCACATATTTATCTGATGGCCTTGAAATAAACTATTCAAAGCTTCCAGATTTCAAGTTAACATTTGGACTTATTTTATTGCCGAGGAAGGTCCATAGTTAACAGTGCATCTGATTACACTAGGTTAGCCTAGATACCTTTCTTATTAATGAAATAGCCCAAAACTTTTCTGGATCCTACTACAAAATTACACTTATCTGGATTCAACTTTAAATTAATGGCCTCTAGATTATAGAAAGTTTCCTTGAGGTCAAGTAAAAAATAATCCTCCCTCGGACCTTTTACCATTATTTTATCAATATAAACTTTTATCTTTTTCCTAATATGGTAGGTAAATGCTTTATTAATTAGTTACTGGTAAGTAGCCCCGACGCTCTTTAAGCCGAATGACACTATCTTATAAGAGTGCAACCCCATATCAGTCATAAAAATAGTACACTCCTGGTCATTTGGATCCATTTGTATATGACTGTATCCAGCAAAAGCATCCATAAAAGGAAGTAACTTATTTTCCCAGGTAGAATTCACCATCTGATCTATTCGAGGAACTGGGAAACAATCCTTTGGACATGTCCTGTTGAGATATGTGAAATCAATACACAATTTCCATTTGCCATTTTTTTCACGTTTATTATATTTGTTGTCCATAATGGATATTGAGATTCTCGAATATGCCCCATCTTTGTCAGTCTATCTACCTCTTTAACAATAGTTTTGGATTTCTCTTTGGAGAAAGCCCTCATTCTTTAGATTACTAGGCTCGCATTGGATCATACAGATAACTTGAGGCAAATGAAACTAGCTGGTACGTCGATCACATCTTCATTATACCAAGCAAACACATGCATTTTTTAAATAAAAAAATAGTATTTTTTTAAAATTTTGATGACAATCTTGTTCTAATTCTAACATCCTTCCTACCTGCTAAACCATGTCCTTCAACCTATTTAGTTGGGATAACTACACTCGTATTCTCTCTTAGATCATTTATCTTGTTCAAATATAAAGATAACTCAAGTAATTGTTATTCATTTTTACTTTCCATATTTCCAGAGTATTTGGAGCAAGAGCAGTAACATAAAATTCTCTAACAACCTTATGGCTGCTCCGAACTACCACTATTTGTCCTCCAATCGCATATTTTAAACATTGATGAACTTTTGATGCAACTGCATGTATCCTTGATAGCAAAGATCTACCAAAGATTGGATTGTAAAAGATCAGAAAATTCACCACCACAAATAAGACTCTTACAATTTTCTTAAATGGTCATTTGATAAGAGTTTCTTATCCTTTGAACTCCCCAATAACATCAGCAGAGTTACGTATAAACCATAGTATATTTGTGTTCAATCAAAGAATAACATATGGGTTATTCATTTGTTTATAGGTAGACATAAATAAGATATTAGCTGAGCTACCGGTATCGATCGAAATTTGTCGGATTTCTATCACCACAACATCCTCATGTGGGCTTATGACATTTCTTAAGTCGTCTTTATAAAAAAATATGAAAGACGCAGGGTTCTGGTACATATGTTAAGAATTTGTTCCTTCCAATTGCGTGGTCAAACTAACCACATGCCTTTTCCTGGAATAACACAAAATGTTGTCATCGTATCTCCTCCAAAAAAAGTTAATAATAAAAAAAGTGACACAGTTTGGAAACGTTTCCACTATTTTCAGCCATCACATGCACTTAACCATGATTCGGATCAAGATTTAAGTACTTTGAATAAACATCAAATTTCTTAATAATCACCATTGTACTCTCTTGTTTGGGATCTTCATATTTTGCCTTCGGATAACAGGTGATGCATTTTGAGTCCCACTTGGCTGTGATTTGTTACTCGCTTGCATCTTACCCACTTGTGACATAACAAAGGCAGTTAATTTTCCATTCTTGATTAATGATTGTATATCATTATTTAAAGCAATAAAATCCATAGTGTCATATCTCACATCATTGTGATACCTGCAGAATTGTGTGTTTCAATTTCCCTTCAGAGTTTGGATAGGTACAAGCCTTCAGAATTGCACAACATTTTTTTGCCTATGATAAATGATCGTTATATTTTCAATCTACTATGCAAAATAACTGGATTGAACCCATTGGTTGCCTTTTGGCCTAGATTATTGCCCTTGATTAGATTGGCCTGATCGAGGCTGATGGAATCCTTGTCATGAATCCATCAAGTGATTAATAACGGTTGCTTGCGACTGATTACTAGCTTGTGGAATAAGGTTGCAGTACAGGTTTATATCGACGGGGTTGCCTTAATATTTTTGTTTTCTCCAAAGTAATTTTCTCCCTAACTTAGTTTAATAACCACCATAAGTCATTACCTTCTTGCGGTCACTGAATCAGCCAGCTCACCAGTTAACAACCCTTGTTTGAGTGCAGCTATAACCACTTGTGCAAAAACATCTGCCAACCCATTTTTGGTGCTCATAAATCATTGGGTATAATCTTTTAAGAATTTATTAGGGTGTTGCCAAAAATATATTTTTGTATCTATATTCCCTCTAAGCTCTTTACTCCCCACGAATTGTCTTCAGAATTCCATCCAAAACATGTCAAATTCTGGATCGATCCCTACGGTAATATATTATACCAATTCAGGGCATTGTACTTGAAAGTTTGTGAAAGCGCTTTGCACAATAGCTTATCATCATCATCAAAACTCATCATGAAATTTTTGAATTGCTTAAGGTTGTCATCAGGGTCTTGGCTCCCATCATATTTTCCACTTTTGAAATGTCAAAACGCATATGAAGATGTCCGGAGAGGATTTTTGAAGACAAAGGTGTTTGCCTCCAATTATGCCCATGACTACTCATGTGATCCTCATTATAAGTGGTAAAAATCATAGGCTCGTATTGCACAACAAATTGATCAATGAACAAGCGATCTATGATATGGTCGGCTGATCTTTTCGTTTTCCCGATATACTTTCCTTTTTTCTTTACTTTTTCGGGTAATTTTATTTTCCGAAGAATCATGTATATATGTTCTTTGGTATTTTTTGAATGTTTTTTAGACTAAAGTTACCCTTTCTTTTTCTTAAGATAATGATCAATGCTCGAAGAGGATGATGGAACTTTAGAGTTTGTTGTTAAACCTTCGACATGTTCGAAAGTGCTAGAATAATGTTTAGCTCAATTTTCATTTTTAGATTCTTGGTGGTATTTGGGGGATTGGTCATCTTGACCTTGCTTCATATTTTCCGGATCATCAGATTTAGGGTATTCTGATGGAATTTTTCCCCAAAAAATCCTTCTAAGTCAATCTTTAGGCTCTTAACGCTACAATCTCTGCTCGTAATTGATCACACTCTTCTTGCATGTAGAGTATTTCTTCAGTATCGTTATTTACATGAGATGTGTGTACATTCTCCTCTTCGATCCTAACCACTTTATTTTCAAGAAAGGGGGGGGGGGGGGGGTCTATCTGCATATCATGATCTATGTGTCAAAGAACTCTGAAGCTAAAATTTGGTGTGTTAGGTTTTCGATATTGCTTATTCGGGTACCTTACTCGCAGTCTCCCACTATGTTCGCCAATCTGATATGTTTTAAATTAGTTCTGTAGGTATTCAAGTAATTTTGTGATGGTACAATAAATATGAGATAGATTTTAGAGAGATAAGTGAGCTACTATACTTAATTCATAAAGTGATAAAGTCGCAATCCTGTTAAATGATGTTTGTCGGAGCTTTTATAAGCTAATTTTAGATTAATAGGCCAATCGGGTCAGGTCAGAGACATGGGTCAAGTCCATGGATAAAAAAAGCCCATTAAATACTTTTATCATGATAATTAAAGATATACCAATCACAAAGTTGTATAATACACATAGCTTAGTCAAAAGGTAAAAGAACATTGCAAATATTTAATTTATCTTAGGTCAGAATTGCCCCATCGAAGAAATCCAACCCTATGTTGTTTATCACACTCAAACATCTCCACCCCCTCATCAAAGATAATGTATTCTTGCTAAAAGCATTATTATGTATTTTTTATTTTAATCATTTAAATAAATTATTGTATATGATAGTTTAGAAATTGTTTCTACGAGTTTAAGGTTTGTTTGATGGTTGGAATTTTCTCTTAAAATTAGCATCAAACCAACCGTAATTTGAAAAATTAATTTAAATTATTAGGCTAATGGTTCATCGATGGCTTAACCATGATTTTAACGTCGATTGAAGGTTTTCTAACTATGTTCACCATAACTACCAAACTAGTGATGTTATGGATGAAAACTACAACCTGGGAGAATTTGCAAACCCACTACTATCACGATGATATCAGTGAGGGGATATTGGATGGGCAAATGCCTAACGACAACAGCTATTACCATTAACTAGGTTGTTTGTATAGTGACAACAACAATATAATAATAATTTTTTTAACAACCTTTAAGGATTGTTTTAAAAGTAATTGTAAATTAAAATTATTTTCCTTGATTTGTTTCATATATGTTTGTGTTTTAGGATGCTAAATTTTTGTATGCATGATCGCAAAATGAATTATATATGCTTGAATGTTAAATAGATATGCATAACTAAAGTTTCGAAGACCATTAGGTGAATTTTTGAATTAATTTAAGCGGAAGATTTGAGAAATAATTTAAATTCGGATATTATCAGCCCTTCAGAAGGTTAATGTTTGAGTTTAAATTAATCATGAAGTGGAGATAATTGCTAAAAATAGTCATTATGGTGTATTAATTTTAAGTTGGTAAAATGGGTACTGCAAAAGGTTTCAAGAGTACTTTAGAAAATTGAAATCATCCTTGTAATTTTTAAATTTTAAATAGATGAAATCGGCCCTCCGAAAGGTTTGACGATACTTAACAAAATTAAATTATTTATTTTAATTTAAGTAAGTGAAATTATAAAAAAAATTCTCAAGAAATTAAAATAATGATCATGATATTTTTCTCATGCAAATACATGCTAATATGATTTTCCCCCGCTATCTATTATCAGAGTATTTTATGTTTCACATGTATATACCATGTTCATGTATATTATTAAGTAATATGTCATAAATCTAAATGTGATGTGTGTTGATTTTTTTTAATGTTCTGGTGCATTTGGGTTACAATCTATTTAGAAATTGGTCAACCATGCTAGATATTGTAGATTTTGTTTTATAGAAAGAAGATACACTTTTGTATTTATTTATGCATGAATATTACTATGCTCTGATCCACATCAGACCCTTTGTCCTTAGTCAAGCAAGTACACCCTAAAAACCAAAGAATATGAGAAATGAAGAAGTCAACTAAGTTATGTATGAGTCTCATGTTACAGGGAATCCTAGTAGTAATTTTAGGGGTTGTTCCAAAAGCTACTACCTCACCTACAGATTTTATCACACAAGTCGAGAAAGCCTTTGCTAAGAACGAAAAAATAGAGATGCAGCGCTTTATAAACAAGATAATTACCAAAAAATACAATGGTAAAGGGAAAATTTGTGAGCATATTCTTAAAATATCTAATATTGGCCAAAATTTAAAGGTAACCATGGTAGACCTTCCCGAGGAGTATGTAATAGGATTCACATGTCAATCATTACCAAATATGTTTAACTATTCTAGTCTACCCAGAATATCATGAGAGAAAAATTGAATATTAATGAGTTGATTTCTTATAATGCATAGGAGAAAGAAAGGCTTAAAGTGGCAATACATGAGGTGAAAGTGATAACATCTTCAAAATGGATGTCCAAACGAGGAAATGTATTACAAACCTCATGAAAAGAAACTTGACCTAAAAAGTAGTCGGTTACTTCTATGTTATTTCGTATACTTAGGGGGTTTAAGTTTTATGATTCTCTCATTAGTACTATATTTAAAACGAGAATGATACATTTTCTCGAGGATGTTGAGTTTCGGGGAAGAATAAGGAAACAAATATTGATTTGGATGAATAATTTGTAGAGATTCATGAAGGTTTTAACAGAGATACTCATGTATCATAAGATTAGGTTTTAATGCCAATCATTTCAGTACTGTTAGAATAAGTTAATACTCATAATAATATTATTGTTTCACGTGAGGGTTTCAACCAAAATGCAGACATGGTCTAGTTAGAACATGAGAAACCTCAAGTTAATCTTCCACAAAAATATAAAAATGATAATATTCATGAAGATCAAACTGTACCTCCTCAAGAAGTAGAATAAGAGGAAATAATGTCCCTATGGAGGTCCATGAGAGAAAGGAAGAATGATATAGATCCATAATTTATAGTATATTTCAAGGAATATGATGAGCCATGTGCTAAAACTGTTAATAATCCCTCATCATACAAACATGCCATGGAAAGTTCTGATTTCCGGAAGTGGATCGACGATATGAAGAAAGAGTATAAATCAATGCTAGACAATGCAGTAGGGGAACTTGTTTCGATACTTGAAGGTTAAAAGACAATTGGTTGTAAGTGGTTTTACAAAACCAAACACAAATCCCTGAGTAATGTTGAAATGCATAAAACGCGCCTAGTAGCAAAATGTTATATTCAACATGAAATGACTGAATTTAAAGAAAATAATGTATGGTGTTGACGAACGATTCCTTTAAATAATCATGGTATCAATTGCACACTTTGATCTTGGTCATCATCAAATGGATGTTTAGACCATGTTTCTCAATGGTAATATTGAGAAAACGATATATATGTTGCAACCAAAATACTTTTTTCGTACGTAACTCAAAGGATCTATTTGCAGGCTTAAGAGATCCATTTATAGATTCAAACAAGCTTCTCATCAGTGTTATCACAAATTCTTTAAGGTGGTAGTATTTTTTTTTACTTTGAAGTCAACTCAACTAAGGATTGTCTGTATCACAAGTTCAGTGGAGTAATTTCATATTTCTCATATTATACATCTATGAGATATTGTTTACCTCGATTAATAAGGAATTATTACACACTGCAAAGAGATTTATATCATACCAGTTTGATATAAAGGATCTCAATGATGTCAGTTTTGTGTTAATAATCCAGATATATCAGGAGTGTTCCATAGTATTTTTAGATTATCACAAAAGACATATATTAAAATTATGTCACAATTTTACAGATTGGCAAACTAAAAACCTCTAAGTACCCTTATAACAAATGATGACACGATTAGTTTTGTTCAATATTCAAAGACAAAAATTGAAATTAAAGAAATGAAATTTTTATGCTTCGAAAATTGGCATTTTAAGGTATGCAAAAGTTTTTACTTTGTAGCACATTGCATTTGCTGTGAATATATTTATAAAGTATGTAGATAACCCACGTATGGGCCACTAGAAGGCAATAAAAGGGAACATATTGACATATAGGTAGTCAGCAATAATAGAGATCATTGGGTATTCCAACTTAGTTTTTTTACAGATGCAAGGACACACTAAAAATCACTTCCGGTAACATATTTGTATTAGCTGGAGGTGCAATATCCTAGAAAAATATAAAGAAAACAGTTATGCATCGTCCACCATGATAGAAGAATGTGTTACGTGTGTTGAGGCATCAAATCAGTAATTATGGCTGCAGAATTCCGTAGTGCAATACTCTAACATTAAGGGGGACTCGCCTTTGTCCAAACACGTAGACATAAAGTTTATGTCTGTTAAAGATAGAGTTCAGATGAGTGGGATAAATATCGAGCACATCAGCATAAACTCCATGTTAGCAGATCCTTTAACCAATAAGGTTTTACCTAAAGTTTTTCAGGGACACGTTATTAGTATAAGTAAGTTGATTTAAAGGATCTTTAGTTTTAGTGGGAGCGTTTTTAATATGATATGATGATAATTTTCAGCATTGATAATATATGCTTTGTTAAATCTATTAATATATGTTATTTATTGGATCTCCATAGATAGATTAGGAACCATTCAAGAGTAAATATGTATAATTACAAGTCATATTACTCTTATGCTACACTTCATAATTGATCCAAGCAATTGATTGATAACAATAACGTGATTATTGTTGCATCCTATTGGTCATATTATGAGAATTATGCCTTTTGTCCTTTATTATTATCAATCATATACGAGGTTGTACCGTTCGCACATTGATAATTGATTCAGTGATCCTATTAAAGTTGAATATATACTTGAGTAGCATATGACGACCCAAGTGGGAGATTGCTGTAATATTTATTACCGACATACTAAATATATATTTGATCATTGTCTTAAGGTAGTCCAAAAATAAAAATAATCGAGTTAGTTATATTATATACTTAATTGTATTGGACCTATAGGTGAAAAAAACGTTATAGACATAATTGGGACAACCGGGTTGAATTTGGGCATTGTGAACGAGATGATCCAAATCTTAACACTTAAACATAAACTAATAAGCCATGGAGTAAATTGATTTTGTCAATTTCATAGGTCGTGGTTCCCGAACACAAGACTAGTAAAGGTTAATGGGTTTTTACAACTATAAGCTTTAAATTGTAATAGTTTATATAATTCAGACTTAGAATTTTTGTATTCTTCCCAAAAAAATACTAAAACTAAACCTAAATCGCTGTAGAATTCCCGTCTTGTTGGTCGGAAGCTCTTCAACCTTCTTACAATTTTTTCAAAAAAACAAGTTTTAAAAGTTTAATTAGAAAAATTATAAACTATTAAAATCTAATAATAATAAACCAACAATAAAAATGCTAGTAACTTTAGTAAGTATTCTCTTCACATTTATTTAATTTTTTATTTGTTGAATAGATGAGTTAATAAGAAGTTAACATATATATTTTTCACGGTTGGAAAATAAATCCAAACCAACTACAATGCTTTCATTATACTCCTTCTGTTTTGTAATATATTTTTATGAGAAAATTTTTGTTTCACAATAATGCTGTTTCTATTTTCTAATACAACATTTTATATATATATATATATATATATATATATATATATATATATATATTCTATTTTCAACCAATAAAATATTTAACACAAGTTATTAATTTCATCGATCAAAAATTTTTCTTTTTACATTTTCAAAATCATTATTATTTTTCTTTAACATTGATGAAGAAATTTTGAACGATACATATTATAAAATGAATGGTACATATTATAAAATAGAGAGAGTATTATCTCTTTAATCCGTGACTATAGATTATTACATAAAAACTAATGGATATCACAAATTTCATTACGAAATTTGCAGTAAATAAGCGTGTTTACCATAAAAATAATATATATTTTAAATATATAACTTTACATTTATATTGACAGGTCGGAATCAAACTAATTATTATATTGGGTTATTTCCATTCCAATACCAAAATAAATTCATAATCCATCTTTAGTTCACTCTTAAATGTTTATTTTTTTTATAACCTAATAAAAAAAATTTAAGTCATTCTAATACCAAATAATTTAAAAATGTTTATTTTACCCTTACTTATTTCACTAACTTTTTAATTTCGGACTAAACTCATGCTAGGGTTTATAGTAGACTTTCTATCGCATGCGACTATTGTTGGTTTTATGAGCGGGGCAGCAACAGTGGTGATCCTACTACAATTAAAATGAATATTTGGGCTCTAATGTTTTACTCTTTCTACCAATATTATTTCGGTAATAAAATTAACATTTCTTTATAGAAAGACCCGTGACGTTACGCAAATCCGTAATGGATTGGATAACAATTATGGAGGAGAATAACATAGTTTTTGTATATACAAGGGGGTATACGTGTAATAAAAATTTTACCTCGTGTGTTTGGGTGAAACTTATTTCATGACTTTCTTATTTACTAACCTTTTAATACTTTTTTGATTTTTTTTTTCACGGATTTAGAAATTAATAATATTTTAAATAATATTTAATGAGATAAGAGTTTTCATATAAATATTTAGTATTTTTCAGAATAGTGGACGACCAATGAATATAGAAAGTACTATTATAGTTTTAAACTTGCACGGTTAAAGAGAAAAGGATGAAAAGGTTAAGGTATTCAAACTAAGGAAAAAATCGGATAGTATTTTTTTGTTAATGAGAGATTTAAAATAAGAGTTTTTAATGAGATAAGATTTTTTTAATATTGGAATTAGCAGTAATAAAAGAACTAAAACTGTTAATTAGCCGTATTAAAATAATTAATACTGCTAATTAGCAGTTCTAAATTTTTAACCGTATTAACATAATATTTTTAGCGGTTTTAATTTTTTTTCGAAATATATCATATAGACCACTTGTTTGATTTGTGTCGTAAATATAAACACAACGGTGGTTTCGATTTTATTTTTGGAACTATAAATCAAAAAATATGAACCTTAAAAAAAAGGAAAAAAAAACTTAATTTTTGTTAGAAGTTACATAAAAATATTAAAAAAGAGAATATTATAGTATTTTGGTATAGGCTTGGTATCAAAATTTGATACGAAAGTGTATGTAAAAAGACTTGAACTCATGACTTTTGATCACAACCATTCCTTAGTCAACCAACTCGGCTACTTTTTGGGGCTACATAACCCCTGTTATCCCAACTCACAGGGGTGAAAACAGTTGGCTTAATAGAATTAAGCATAAGTTTATATAATTCTTTTATAAATCAATTTCTAACATATTTCCTTTTGGTCAACAAATATAGTCCAAAGTATATACACTACGTATACCAATATTGTAGTCAAAGGGCTACACGTCAGGAATTTCATTCCACGACTATTACTTCCTACACAAAGTAGGACATGTACATATATAATATAACGTCACAAGACTGAATCTATGGAAAACGACGTGACACGCCAATTATTTATTTTAGGAATCTAGTTTTAATTGAATCGCGATTCATTCTTTGCTTTGGTTAAATAGGGATAAAAAAAATGTTAATTAGTCCAAAAAGATAAAACGTTTTTGGATTTTTATTATTTTGGTTTTATTCCGTCGGTTGAACGGTTGAATTATTTTTAATCGTCGGATAAAACTTTCTCATCCATCGGATCAAATTTTTCTACAGTTAAAAAGGATCTCAATAGACGGAATAAAAAACAAATTTAGTACGTTTTTACATTTTAGGATATTATAGCAAAGGACCCTAATTTAACCACGGTCTTCATTTACTTCAAATTTCTTTTTTTTAACCACTCTACACGTCAGGACGCAACCTTTATTGCTTACCTACCGACCTGTATAAAATTAAACATGTGATATTTATATATATTATATATATATATATATATATATATATTAAATGTGGTCACTAATGACGTGCTTGTCAGTTTAGACCGTCCTGCTAAGTGGTAACAATAAATGTAAAAACTAGAAATCCATGTATACCGACTGGACAGTGAAACAAGTACGCAGCTGGCTTTCGATGGGCTTTAAGTTTCCCACTTGATATGGGAGAATATTGGAGGGAATCGAACGAAACCCGTGCGTGGCTTTTGGAGGTCCAGCCAGATAACGTATCTTTTTTTGTTTTATAATGATAATATCATAATAGCTAAGCGTCGGATGTTATATATAAATCATTTTAGGACCAGATAAATAACGTTTTAAAGGACTTATTGAGTTTGAAGATAGGTTTATAGGTTATACTCGTTTTATAATATGGGTAGTTTATAGTTTTAAATAAATATCAAAAAAAGTAATAATAATTTTAAATAAATAGAAGTAAATAAATTTAATCGGCGGATTTAATAATTTGGTTCGAATGTTCTATTTTATTGGCTACAAGTGAAATATATATAATTAATGTTGTGTTGGAAAATGAGAACAACATTTAGTATGAAACAAAAAAGGTTTTCTAGAAAAAAGACTTATTATGACATAGAGGAAGTATTTTTTTAATTTTTAATTCTTTTATACCATTAGAGATAATTTGATTGGAGTTCTTTTGTGAAGAACTAGGTTTTGAACAGTAACTCGTCCTTATGGTACCGAATTTAGTGACAGATAGTTTTTGGATTTTCAAAAGGTCGTTGATAGCTCTAAAACTATATATTCTGGATAAAGTTAGTCCACCTACGTATGTTGACTATCAATTTTCGTGGCAAATAGTCATTCAACTATTCGTTTTTGATAAAGTTAGTCCTTTGACTTTCTATTTTTTTATAACTTAGTCCCCTTTGTAAATATGGGCACGGGACTAACTTTATCTAAAATGGATAGTCTAGAGACTACCAGCGAACTTTTGAAAGTTCATGGACTATATATCACCAAGATGGATAGTCAATGGACTACCAACGGACTTTTGAAAGCTCATGGACTATGTTGTGAATGAGTCGAATAGTGCCTTGACAGTGTACTGTGTCCGACAGTACAGTTTTGTGTCTGTGATAGTGATATTGTGCAATCACTTGAGTTAGTCTTGTGGTATGAGCCCGTTAGGCCCATAGTCTAGTAAGTCTATTAATTCCCTATAAATAGATTACTAGGGTGACACAAAACACAATATGAAATCTGTAACCTTTTCCATCATAGTGAAACTCTTTTCTCTGGCGGCGCCCGTGGACGTAGACAATTGTCGCTTGAGCCATTTTTATAATTGCATAGTAATTTAATAACAAAATTGGTATCATAGCCACGTGCTGAAATTAGGGCTTTTGCAATTAGGGTTTTTCACAATGACGTCTATAGCAAAAAAATACATGATTGAAAAATTTGATGGAGGATCCACCTTTGCGTTGTGGAAGATCAAACTGAAATCTTTATTGGTACTGCAAGGGTTGTGGAAGGATGTGGAGAATAAGTTACCACAAGAGATGAAAGAAGAGGAGAAGCAAGATCTTCAAGAAAGGGCTTTGTGCTGAATTTTAATGAGTGTGAAAGACAATGTGCTTCGCGAGATTAGTGGTGAGAAGACTGCTGCCTGCGCATGGAAAAAGCTAGGAGATTTTTACTAAGAGAAATCAGTAGTAAACCGATTATACTTGAAGAAACGTTTGTATGATTTCAGATTGAAAGAAGGTATGTCCATAACAGAGCACCTAGATAATTTTAAACCAATTATAATAGACTTGGAGAACATAGATATCAATATTGAGGATGAAGATCAAGCTTTGTTTGTATTGAGATCGTTACCAGCTCCCTATGAAAACTTCGTAGATACCATTATGTATGGTAAGGATAAGTTATCGCTAGCAGATGTCAAAGGGGCACTGAAATCAAAGGAGATGAGACAGTTGCAGCAAGACAATCAAGCTTAAGGGGAAGGTCTTATGACTAGGGGAAGATCTAGAAGCAAAGCGAGTTCTTTAAGTAAGAAGAACTGGATGTCCAAGTCAAGGGTGAAGCACTCAAACTGTTATGAATGCGGTGAGCAGGGTCATTATATGAGAGATTGTCCAAAACTGAATGGTAAGAAGGGAAATCAAAAGGAAAATGCATCAAACATTGTTGAAGGTGTGAACGATTCCGACGATAGTGAAAACAATGGTAGAGGAGATGTATTTTCCGTGAGTTCAGACTTTGGGCAAAACTCTTGGGTACTGGATACTGGCGCTATATATCACATGTGTCAGTTCAAGCAGTGGTTTGATACGTACAAGCCAATGCAGGGAACTGTCTATTTAGGGAACAATCATTCGTTGACTGTTGGTGGTATTGGTAACGTCAGAATCAGAATGTTTGACGGGGTTGCTAGAATCTTGACGTGCTGGCATGTTCCTGGGTTAAAGAGAAACCTGATTTCTCTTGGGACTCTAGACTCTCGGGGTTACAAGTATCGTGCAGAAGATGGTGTAATCAAAGTGAGAAAAGGCTCAATGGTATGCATGAAATGCAGTTTGCAGAAGGGTCTTTACATTCTCCAGGGGAGTGTTGTTATGGGCGATGCTGCAGTAGCATCATCAGGGAGTAATAGCCAAAGTAGACAGGATCAAAATAAATTGTGACATTGGCGTCTTGGTCACATGAGTGACAGAGGATTAGCTGTTTTGGGAAAGAGGGATTTGTTGAAAGGGTATAAAGCAGAATCATTGGGATTTTGTGAGCACCGTGTATTTGGTAAACAAACTAGAGTCAAATTCAGTAAATCGGCTGTAAGAAAGACTAAAGGGACAGTGGAATACATTCACTCAGATCTTTGGGGTCCAAACAGAATTTCATCCAAGAGCGGAGCCAGATACTACATGAGTTTGATTGATGATTATTCAAGGATGGTGTGGGTTTACTTTCTGAAAACGAAAGATGAAGCATATTCAACCTTTGTCAAATGGAAGACGATGATTGAGAAGCAAATAGGAAGAAAAATCAAACGTCTTAGGACAGACAATGGGTTAGAATATTGCAGTCGCGAGTTCAACAAAATCTGCGAAGCTGAGGGAATAGTGCGCCATTGCACTTGTTCTAGAACACCACAACATAATAGAGTCGCAGAAAGAATGAACAGAACGCTTTGTGACAAAGCACGAAGTATGCTCTCGCATTCCGGTGTGGGAAATGATTTTTGGGCTGAAGCTATCAATACATCGTGTTACTTGGTGAATCGGTCTCCATCAACGGCTATTGATTGTAAAACTCCTTTTGAGATTTGGTCTGGATTGTCGGCTGATTATGAACATTTGAGGGTGTTCGGTTGTCCTGCGTATGCTCATGTGAGAGATGGTAAGCTTGAGCCGAGGGAAAAAAGGTGCATATTTCTAAGATATGCTACTGTAGTCAAAGGATATATAGGTTATGGTGTACCTCTCCAAAGTCTCCAGGTTTTCTCATCAGTACAGACGTTACTTTTAATGAGTTTTCTTCTATAGACAGTCAGAAGGAAGTAGGAGAAATGGTCGAATCAGGATCGGTTGTGAGTAAACGGGTGGAGCTTGAAGTAGAATCAGTTCCTAGCAGGTCCAATAATTCAAGTGGTTCTGAGGTGGATCCAGAATCAGGAGGTGAAGCATCAGCATCGGATGATAGTGATGATGATGCGCCCGAACCAGAACAACAACCTTATAGCATAGCATTGGGCAGAGAAAGAAGAGATATTAGACTTCCAAAAAGGTATGCGAATCTAGTTGCATATGCTCTGTCAGTTGTAAAAGAAGTTGAGATGCAAGAACCTAGTAGCTACAGAGAAGCTATAGCGAGTTCAAAGACAGATCGATGGATTGGTGCTATGGGAGAAGAGATTGAATCTCTTCAAAAGAATATTGTGAATGTTGGCTTAATTTTTAACAAGACCGATATTGGTGAATCGCTGAATGATGTTGCAGGATCATTGGTTGGTTTTGTTGATTCTGATTTTGTAGGTGATATGGATAAAAGAAGATCTCTGACAGGATATGTATTTACTCTAGCTGGGAGTGCGATCAGTTGGAAAGCACAATTGCAAGCTACTGTAGCTTTGTCTACAACAAAGGCAGAGTATATGGCGGTAACAGAAGCAGTTAAATAGTCAATATGGTTGCAAGGTTTGGTGACAGATTTGGGCTTGGATAAGACTACTACAAAAGTGTTTTGTGACAGTCAAAGCGCCATACACCTTACAGGGAACCAGATGTACCATGAG
Source organism: Limnanthes douglasii subsp. nivea (assembly GCA_036936605.1). NCBI lineage: Eukaryota > Viridiplantae > Streptophyta > Magnoliopsida > Brassicales > Limnanthaceae > Limnanthes > Limnanthes douglasii. Next base: position 131,610,489 of record JAUPFV010000003.1, on the reverse strand, counting down.
CGTACAAAGCACATAGATGTCAGGTATCATTTTATTCGTGATATAATATCAAAGGGAATTGTTGATGTGAAGAAAGTGTCTACACACGATAATCCAGCAGATATAATGACCAAGGCAGTATCAGTTCGAAAGTTTAGGGAGTGCCCAAACTGGATCGGTGTTTGCAGTATAGAGTGAATGCCTTAAGGGAATTTGGTGAGTCAGAAGAAGAGAAGGTTCTTTTTTGATAGTGAAGAAATGATATTCGCCTAAAGGGGAAGATTTGTTGTGAATGAGTCGAATAGTGCGTTGACAGTGTACTGTGTCCGACAGTACAGTTTTGTGTCTGTGATAGTGATATTGTGCAATCACTTGAGTTAGTCTTGTGGTATGATCCCATTAGACCCATAGTTTAGTAAGTCTATTAATTCCCAATAAATAGATTACTAGGGCGACACAAAACACAATCTGAAATCTGTAACCTTTTCTATCATAGTTGATAAGGAAGAATAAAAGACAAGGAGAAAAGTGTAAAGAAGAAACTTGATAGGAGAAAATAGCAAAGGAAAAATATGTTAGGAGGAAAATGTATAGAAATAAATGTAAAAGGGCTGAATTGTATTAATTGTAAAGAGGTAGGCAAAATAGGAAGAAGGCAAAGTGTAAGGACCAAAAGATGTAATTACTCTAAATTAAAGTGTGTGGGGTCCGCAATTGTACTATAAAAGGACCACACACGCTTCACAAATCCTGAGATGAATAGTACGAGACTTTCTCTCTCTACATTATTCAGCAATTTGAACTTTCTCTCTCTAAATCTGACACTTAGACATTTCTCTATCATAAAATCCTCTGTCAACAATCTTCGCTTAGCAAAATCACCCTTGGACCACCTTTAAACTCTTCAGTGGCGCCGTCTGTGGGAAACGAAAATCGCTCGGTCGATAATCGCTTCCTGGAAATAATTCCTGTTCCGAGGAGGACCATGGGGGACCAAGGGGACGATTTGATTAATCACTGTGAGGAAAACATGGAGGCCGATGACTTTCAGAACGATATGGAATCCGAAAGAGAAGGAGGTCGGCGAGTCGAGAACATTTTCGATGACTCCGCCCTCCTGGCTCAGAGGAATGATATGTTGTTGGAAATCGAAAGGTTGAAAGCGGAAAAGGAAGCCGCACAGAGGAATCTTCGATCCGAGATAAGGAGAGAAGCCGTCATTGAAAAGGAGGAGCGCGACGTCGAAGTTCGCCCCAAAAATAAAGACGACAGATATCGGAGGCGTGAGCGACGGTCTCCGAGGAGGAGAGAGGAACACCGATCGGACTCGGCTGCCTCAAGCGACTACTCGCGGTATAGCACTTATGAATCATCTCCTCGGAGATACCACAGGAGGAAAAAGCATGATCATAGGCGAACTGATTTCCGAAGGGGAAAAAGTTCGGAAAGGAAATCCTCGAGGGAAAAAAGTCGCCACGACCGAATTGGTGACCGATCTCATGAACAGGCAAAGTTCCCTGGTAAGAATGACATGGGCCCTCGAAATTTAGAGTGGCAACAGCAATACACTTTGCCCTCCGATGAGGGGTTGTATTTTTCGAATAATGACAATCTGAGGTCCAACATTTATCGTACGGGACATAATTGGAGAGTCTCTCCCCTGTCATCGGAGATCTTAGTGGGGAACCTCCCGAAGCACTTTGACATTTCAAAGTTAGAAAAGTTCGATGGGACTCAGGATCCGGACAATCACATCGAGCAGTTTAAGAACTTTATGATCAATTTCGACGATAATGATAAGCTTTTATGCAGAGCATTCTCTCAAACTTTCAAGGGAGTGGCATCTAAGTGGTACAACAGGCTACCCCAGGGCTCTATAAAAAAATTTCGACATGTTCTGGAATATCTTCAGGCAACACTTCGTGGGGAGCAAGAAGTTCCGGGCCAACGGAGACACCATAATCTACTGTCGACAAAAGGTGGAGGAGAGCCTCAAAAATTATACCAATCGCTTTGTCAAGACCAAAATGGATATGGAGTACTGTAAGGACTCGGTGGCGCTTGCAGCTTTCAGGATGGGTTTGCTCCCCGGGTTGTTAAAAGACACGGTGGTAGAAAGTCAGGCGATGACCTTTGGAGCGTTGCTAGATCAAGTTGAGAAGAGAATCTTGGTGGAAGAAACCCAGGCTTCGGAGAAAGGCTCAGGAGAGCAGTTGGACCATAATCAATTCCAAAGGACTGAGCCGAGCACCCAGGGCCCTCGACCTAACGTTCAGGCTAAAAGTGCGGGTCAATATCCTCCAAGGCAAAAGTCAAACCCGCAGTACTATGGCAATCAACAAAACTACAATCAAGGGGGAAGATTCATGTCAAACAAATGGGTTCGACCCGACTATTTTGCGGAGTTGACAGAAAATGTTGCTGCGATATTTGATAAAGCTAAATCTTCGGTCACGTTCAGGAAGCCTTTTCCCATACAGACACCGAGGGAAAGCAGAAGCGTCAACAAATATTGCAAGTATCATGAGGATATAGGGCATGACACCAAAGATTGCATAGCTTTGAAGAAGGAGGTGCAAGCTCTAATCGAGAATGGAATGCTGTTGGAGTACGTCAAAAAACACTCCCAGAAGAATGCCGTGGTAAAAGCTGTCTCAAAGAATGCTGACACAGCCATGGTAATTTCCGAGGGGGTCGATGATTTTGACATCGAGCAAGAGTATCTCGACCCCAAAGTGGGGAGGAACAATGTAAACCTGGTAGAGGAAGAAATTCCGAAGGGGAGGGTGGACAGTCTTTGTGCATTTTTCGATTCCTTGGCAATTTTCGGGGGAGACACAATCGCGGGAAATTCTAACAGCTCTCGAAAAAGGCACATGGTCAACCTGACCACCCATATCGAAGCGGGAGTCTCCGCACAAATGCATCGCTCGCCTTCTCCAATTATTTGTTTCGATGATGACGATATGCGGAATGTTGCAGGCCCTCATGAGGATGCTGTAGTGATTGCGGCGGGCATTGCTGGGGATCAGATTCAGAAAATACTCATCGATACAGGGAGATCCGCGAATATCTTGTTTATGAGTACTTACCGCCGCATCTCTGACCCACCGGTCATCCGAAGGTCCGACCGGACAATAGTGGGTTTTACTGGTGCCACAACGGTTGTCGTTGGGGAGTTTCAGTGTATGGTTGAGCTGGGCCGTGGACCATTCAAGAAAGAGGTGGAGGTACTTTTCATTGTGGTCGACGCACCAACCTCCTATAATGCTATCCTGGGTCGCTCTTGGTTATCCCGGATGCATGGCGTAATTTCCACGGTGCATCAATGCTTAAAGTATGTGATCGGAAACAATATTGGGACAGTCCGAAGCATCCAGAAGATGGCACGAGAATGCTACCAGGTAGCCCTCTCCTCTAAGGGGGTTCGAGGGGGGCCCTCCGACCCAGCATAGCAATTAAAGGGGCCTCCCCCCAAAGTCATCCCGTGCGATGATCCTAGGGAGGCCCCCGGATTTCAGGTCCCAGAGGAAGATTCTGCGACACACGAATTTGCGACTGGCAAAGTTCTGAAGATAGGAGTCCGCCTCTCTCCAGAATTCAAAGAGAAGTTAATTGTTTTCTTATCTGATAAACTTGATATGTTTGCTTGGTGTGCACAGGATGTCACTGGTGTGCCGGCGGAAATTATGTGTCACAAACTCGCGATACGATTGGATGTCCGACCCATAGTCCAGAAGAGAAGGCCTGTCTCCCCGGAAAAAGCCTCAGCGATTTTGTCGGAGGTCGAACGGCTGCTGAGCATAGGTCATATTCGCGAGTCGCATTATCCTGTATGGGCGTCGAATCCAGTGTTGGTGAGAAAGAAAAATGGCAAGTGGCGAATGTGTATTGACTTTACGGATTTGAACAGAGCTTGTCCTAAGGATCCGTTTCCTGTGCCTCGCATTGATCAATTAGTGGACTCTACCTCCGGAAATCGATTGTTATCTTTTATGGACGCTTACTCGGGATACAACCAAATTCGACTGGCTGCCAACGATGAGGAAAGCACTTCTTTTATCACTGGGCGAGGTTTATATTGCTATAAGGTCATGCCGTTCGGATTAAAAAACGCGGGGGCAACTTATCAGCGCATGGTCAATAAAACTTTCGAAGGACAGATTGGGTGAAACATGGAAGCTTATATCGACGATACGTTAGTCAAAAGTGAGCGAGACGAAGACCATTTTGCTGACCTAGCAGAGACATTCCACAACTTGAGCAGAGTCAATCTCAAACTCAATCCGGAGAAGTGCGTTTTCGGGCTAAGGTCAGGTAAATTCCTTGGATACATGATCAGCGAAAAAAGCATCGAGGCTGACCCCGAGCAGCTAAAAGCTCTGATCGCCATGACTCTCCCCCGAAATATTAAAGAGGTGCAAATTCTGACAAGACGATTGGCTGCTCTGAATCGATTCATTTCTCGCTCGTCGGATAAGTGTGCCCCGTTCTTCAAAATATTGCGGAATGCGAAGCATTTCTGTTGGACTGAAGAATGTTCGACCGCTTTTCATCGAATTCAAGAGTATTTGACCTCTCCGGAAATCTTATCTAAACCTGTGATAGGGGAAACGTTAATTGTCTACGTAGCAGTATCCGAATGTGCTGTCAGTGTCGTTCTCCTTCGTGAAGATGATTCACTTCTAAGGCCAATTTATTATGTCAGTAAGAGTTTACTGGACGCCGAGAAGCGATATCTTACCTTGGAGAAGGTAGCTTTAGCATTGGTGACGGTGGCACGGAAGATGAGACCTTATTTCCAAGCCCATTCAATTGTTGTTCGGACGACTTTTCCTCTGAAGAGTCTATTATAAAGACCAGACATCTCTGGCAGGATGACTAAGTGGTCCGTAGAGCTGGGAGACTTCGACATAACGTTTGAGCCTCGAACGGCGATAAAAGCACAAGTTTTAGCAGATTTTTTGGTTGAGTTCCATTCAGACAGAGAAGAGCATGAGGTACATGACATGGTTAACGAAGAAGAATGGGTCATACGGACGGATGGTGGGTCGAACATTTCAGGCAGTGGGGCAGGTGTCCAGTTGATATCCCCGCAAGGGGTAGCTATGTTCCAAGCCATTCGTTTCGGTTTCAAGGCTACTAATAATGAAGCTGAGTATGAAGCCGCTCTAGCAGGCTTACGTTTAGCTCAAATATGCGGGGCTCGGCGGATAAAATTGATCAGTGATTCTCAGCTAGTGATAAACCAAGATTCGGGGGAGTCCGAGGCAAGGAAGGAAACGATAATACAGTATTTGAAGCTGATGAAAGATTTAGCATCTGAATTTGAGGGAGTCAAGTTCGAGCATGTTCGACGAGAGTTGAATGCCGTCCCGGATTCTCTTGCCTCTGCTTCACGAACATAGGGTTATCCGTGGGTGTTGGTTCAGGCATACCCGTCGATCTCGATTGGCAAAGAGCATGCGATGAACATCTCGGAGGAAAACCACGTGATTACGTCTGATTGGAGAACGGTTCTCATTGATTTTTTAGCCCATGACGTTTTGCCCGTCGACAAATATGAAGCCAGAAAAGTTAGATTCAAGTCCCACGGTTACATTTTGCTAGGAGGATTGTTGTATAAAAGATCTCTGAGTCGGCCATTATTAAGGTGTTTGAGTGGGCCCGAGTCACAAATTATCCTCTCCGAGTTACACGACGGTGAAAGATCCGCTCATTGTGGATATAAGGCTTTAATCCGTAGGGTATTCTTGGTAGGCTATTATTGGCCAACTATCACGGCCGACGCAAAAGATTTGGTCAAACGCTGCGATACGTGCCAACGCTATGCTAATATAATTCACAAACCTGGGGTATTGATGGAAAACATCTCGGAGGCAGTTCCGTTTGACAGGTGGGGCATTGATTTGGTTGGGCCTCTACCCATGGCTTCTAGGGGGAGACAGACGATAATTGTGGCCGTAGACTATTTTTCTAAGTGGGTGGAAGCTGAGCCGCTTGCGGGAACAAAGGCCAAAGACGTGATCAAGTTTGTTTTATCTAATATTTGTTGTCGTTTTGGTGTACCATTGCAGATTACCACAGACAATGGGCCTCAATTTGATAACAAAGAATTTCAGAGCTTTTGTGTATCAAGGGGCATACGACAATGTTTTTCGGCACCATTTCACCCTCAGGCGAATGGGCAGGTGGAAGTAACTATTCGCACCATCCTCGACGGTTTGAAAAAGAACTTGGAAGGCAAAGCGGGGAAATGGCCCGACTATTTACAAGAGGTGTTGTGGGCATACCGAACGACCCCCCGAACGGCCACCACTGTGTCCCCATTTGCCTTAGTTTATGGGATGGATGTTGTGGTTCCTCCGGAGATCCTTTTCCCCTCACATCGAATAGCAACCTATGACTCGGGCACAAATGACCAGAGCTGAGCATTGGCTTTAGACTTAGTTGAGGAAAAGAGACAGCGGGCACAGCTGACTTCACTTCATTATCAAACTCTTATGAGGAGTCGCTATGCATCCAAAGTAAAACATAGAGACTTTCAGGTGGGAGACAAGGTCTTACGCAAAGTTTTCTTACACACTAAAGACAAGAGCCTGGGGAAGTTGGGACCCAACTGGGAAGGCCCTTATGAGGTCACCGAAAGGATAAAACCAGGCACGTATCGGTTGAAAGATAAAGAGGGGCGATCTCTCCGCTTACCTTGGAATATTGAGCATTTAAAGTTGTATCTCGATTAGCAGAGCCAGTTGACATTGTATTTCTTTTTTCCTTTCTATGTATCCCCTGGAACAAGTTTTGGTGAGGACACACTCTTTCCTACCCTGTTAGGCACAAGAAGGTTTTAACGAGGTGTTTCGATGAGCCCCTTAAATACAAAGATTTCTTTGCCTTAACTATTTTTTGAGTCACAGTAACATGTGCCTCGAATTGTTGTCCCCTCGAACTATTTTTTGAGTCACAGTAACATGTGCCTCGAATTGTTGTCCCCTCGCACTATTTTTTGGGTCATAGTAAAATGTGCCTCGATTAGTTGTCTCTTCGAATTATTCTATGGGGTCACAATAATGTATGCCCCCAGTTTTATTGTTACTTTATGTATTATCGGGTCACATTAAGGTGTGCCTCGAAGTCTTGGGACCTTCGAACTATTCTTCGGGTCGCATTAAGGTGTGCCTCGAAGTCTTGGGACCTTTGAACTATTCTTTGGGTCACATTAAGGTGTGCCTCGATGTTTTGGGACCTTCGAACTATTCTTCGGATCACACTATAGTGTGCCTCGAATCCACTCTCACTCAGTTGTGACTCAAAATATCATCTCCTTAAAAATTTTCGGAGACCCCATAATTGTTCGAAGGCCAATGAAATTGGAGTTCGAAGGCCTTATTGCAAACATAATACTTATGAATTTATCCAAGTAATAATTGTTCGAAGGCCAATGAAATTGGAGTTCGAAGGCCTTATTTCATAATATGTGTGAATTTAACTAACTAATAATCATTCGAAGGACAATATAGTTGGATGTTTGCAGAACTTGTTCTAAACATAATATATATAGAAGTGACAAATATTCGTTGCTCTTACAAAAACTGACCTATCTCACACAATTAGAACAGTACAACATGTTCAAGTCATTACAAAAAGAGGCCCTATTGGGCCATGCACAAAAAAAAACTGACTCCTTCAGCACTTTTACTCAATCTGCATTTTTCGAGGAGTCACTCCCCTCACCCTCTGGGTCTTCACTTTCACTTACGACTATTTGGGGAGGGCGAAGTTCCAAGGGGACAAGCTTCCAAAAAGGCCCCAGGTTATATTCAGGATGCTCAGCATGTATTTGGGTCAACAAGCCAGCTCGAGTAGCAGCATCCCGGGCCTGCAATTTATTCGTACATGTTGCTGCATAAGCATCCACAGCCTTATCCTTCGCCTCCTCAACCTCTACAGGGAAACCTTCGATCCGTCTCTGCAACTGATCACGCTCTGCAACTACCTTTCGAAGAGCCTCAGTACATTGGTTGAATCCATCGCAAGCCAAGCGATGCCCCTTTTTATATTCAGCTATCATTAGCTCTTGAGAATCAGTCTTCTCCTTGTACAAATCCCTCTCCTTTTGACAACACCTCTCTAGCATTGTCACATAATTCTCAGAGGCAGAAAGACGCTCGTACAAGGCATCAGCTTGGCCCTCGATCACTGCATATTGCTTCTTGGCCTCCTCGAGCTGAGAGGCAGCCAACGATGACTTGAACTTGTAATAATTTTTGTGTTTTTCAAGGTGACGCATCTTCTTTCCTCTGTTCACTGAAGTATGCAGCAGTCTCCGAAGATTCAATGAGAACTCATCATCCAAGGGGACCTCGAACGAGCTCGAAGGGGACCCCAACGCTGTAGAGTCAAATTCGGAGAAACCACCACACGCAACTTCTGGATCAATCAGTAGAGGGGGGTTGGTTCGAGGAACAGGGATATGAGCTAATCTTGGGTTGTCTTCGAGGGAGGCTGGATGAGAAGCCTCAGTGAGAGGGGAGTGCAGGGATTTATAAGAAGTCTCCCTGGGTGATTGGCCACCCCTGTTCTCAGGATCATTTGCACTCCCATGGACTTCCTTTTCAAGATTAGCCACTTCATTATTGTCAGGGGTTTCTCCTCCTTCGGATTGTTCTTCGATGGGCTCAAGAAGGACACCCTTCCCCTTCAAATATTTTTTCTTGGCATCTTTCCACGGAGGAAGGATGGGAGCAGGGGGAGGAGGAATGGGGTTTATTGGAGTAACAGTACTTGGTGGAGGGGCTTGAGAGTTCGACGCCCCAGCATTGTCCGCGGAGGGAGGCCTTTGAGTATTAATGGGCATTCTGGGATTCAGTGGTTGGGTTGATAATTGTTCATCTTCTGGAGGTTCCCCCAGGTGGCTCTGCGAACGGGAGCGCTTGGGCAGGTAGATTGTAACATCCTTTTGGCTGCACCGCTCCAACACTTCCCGTTCCGAAGGCGGAGTCATTAATCCTCTCATGCTAATGCGGTCGAGGGGATTCAGCCTCCATAGTCGACTCCTAGCCAGATTGTCGTCGGTAAAACACAGACGAAATCGGTTATCCCACTGCTCCTTTGCCCACAGGCGAAGATTAGTGAACACAGTTGTAGCGCCCTCGACATAATCTGTATAAGGTTTGGATATACCAGTCATAGCTGCAACAAATAACTAATTTTAAGTATGTTTTCGAGGAAGCATATTATTCGAAGGCAAGTATGTATTCGAGGGAGCATATTGTTCGAAGACAAGTATGTTTTCGAGGGAACATATTATTCGGGGGCAAGTACGTTTTCGAAGGAGCATACTACTTAAAGGCATACAAGTTTTCTAGCAAGCTTAAAATTCGAGGGAGCATAGACATTCGGGGGCTATAAAATTCGCGGAGTAAAAAATTGAGACAGTACTTACACTTCATAGTCCACTTCAAAGAAAGTTTGTGAGGATTTGAAGGAGTGGCTTCTCATCCGGTCTCCCAGCAACCAGAGAAGAAGAGAAACTGCTGCCTCCATTTTTTATCAGCCTCAAGTAAATCTTTCGATACCTTTTTCCCTCGATTGAATGTCAGCGAGTAAAAGGGAAAATATGGATTTCGGGCCAAACCAACAAGGCCAATGTGTTGCTCTAGTAAAAACTCTTGACCTGAGAGTCTCGAGGCCATAATGCAGGCCATTAAAGTAAACCACATATTGGGACCAACCTGTGAGGGGCAAAGGTCTATTTTCGAGAGATACTCAATAAAAAAGGGGTCTAAGGGATACCTTAACCCCCAATTCATGATTTCTGTGTAGACCACCACCTCGTTGTCCCTCACAGATAAGGGTGTCTCTCCTTCGGAGGGAAATCTGATGTTGATATAAGAGGGGATGCACCATCGAGTCCTTAGCATTGTCTCCTCCTCTTTCGAAAAGTACTTGTACCTAATATTGGCAAGGGCCACCATGTGTTTATTTTCAATGCCCCGGATATTATTGCCGGCAATGCTGTCTAACTCCAAGGGCAACACAATATCCCCTTTAGATTTTGGAGCAATCCGACGATCTTGCTCCTCGGATATTGTCGTGGAAGAAGAAGTCGCAGGGTTTGCAGGACCCGAGGAAGGGGTGATTGGCACTTTTGGTTCGAGGGGATTTTTAAGAGGTTTCTTGCCCTTGGCATCTTGAGTCTCCTCACGTCTAATGTGCATATCCTCTTCGGTAATAAGCGTCCTCGAAGGGGAGAATTGAGTTCCATGAATGGTCATGGATGGAGTAGAAGGCAGACTAGACGCATTTGCTTCGTGTCTTCGAGGAGGGCTATTCGAAGTACGTCGAGGACTTATGGTTCGAAGAGGACTAGCTGAGGTTCATGGAGGGCTCCTCGAAGATTGTCGCGGACTGGCAGATCTTTGAGGAAGATTTTCAACGTCTGCTAGTACAGTAGGTTCTCGAATAACCAGAGGAGCTTCCCTGGCCCGTTTTCGCTCATGAGAGCCTTTTCTATCTTTATGGGACTTCTTTCTCTTCCCAGATGAATGCTTATGCTGTCTATCTTTTCCCATCTCTTCGAGGGGGTTCGACTCACTGAGCAGGCTTCGTTGAGCGACTTTGCGGGGTATAATTGCGGTCGAATCGTTCGAAGGAGGCCAGGCACCAAAAAAGGTAGTCGTCGACGGTGGGGGATGAGGCCTCACGTCTTCACCGGCAGCAATCCTCTCTTCGAACCGCTTACTAATTAACAACCACTCAGGAATTCGACAGGGCTTATTCGCCAGCTTTATCTCTCTAGAATTAAGTGAACAAAAGTTGAATTTATGAGGTGAGAGGGTTGGTATTTATAGACACATATGGGCTTTCCTGACACATCAGGCCTGGGGACATTTTTCTGATGTTTGCCTAGGGACATAATGGTCCACATAGATGGGAATTGTTCTGACACTAGCCGCGGAGGAAGGCGAAGAGTTTTTATGTCAGACAAAGTCAGGAGAAGAGGAACCGTTTTCTGACACAAATGTCAGAAGAATTGGTAACGTTTCCCAAAGAATTATGCTGACACAGGTGCTCGGTAAGTGACGTCAGAAACACGATCAATCCTGGCACCTCTTTTTTCGCCTGAGTATGAAATCATTCGGGGACTGTTTCATCCAAAGTGGTGCAAGGATTGTGGGGCTACTCGGATAACAGAAACAATTCGAGGGGAGACCTTTCGAAGAGTTGACTTGTGGCTTCAATGGTTCGAGGAAGCTCTGTGGAACATTCGAAGAAGTTGAGTTTGACTTCGATAAGTCAGTAGTTCGAGGAACATTATACAAATTTCGAAGAGGTTGATTTTGACCTCGACAGTTAGAGAAGCGTTGTTGGAATTCGAAGAGTAATTTTATCACCGATGGTTCGAGGAGTTACTTATGAAGCCCGGAGAGGAAATGGGTTTTGTATGTCAGGAGAATTATTCAGTCCTAGTAAAATAATTTTTACTAAGACTGGGGGGCTACTGATAAGGAAGAATAAAAGACAAGGAGAAAAGTGTAAAGAAGAAACTTGATAGGAGAAAATAGCAAAGGAAAAATATGTTAGGAGGAAAATGTATAGAAATAAATGTAAAAGGGCTGAATTGTATTAATTGTAAAGAGGTAGGCAAAATAGGAAGAAGGCAAAGTGTAAGGACCAAAAGATGTAATTAGTCCAAATTAAAGCGTGTGGGGTCCGCAATTGTACTATAAAAGGACCACACACGCTTCACAAATCCCGAGATGAATAGTACGAGACTTTCTCTCTCTACATTATTCAGCAATTTAAACTTTCTCTCTCTAAATCTGACACTTAGACATTTTCTCTATCATAAAATCCTCTGTCAACAATCTTCGCTTAGCAAAATCACCCTTGGACCACCTTTAAACTCTTCAATAGTGAAACTCTTTTCTCTGGCGGCGCCCGTGGACGTAGACAATTGTTAAACCACGTTAAATCATGTGTTTCATTTAAATCTTTCCGTCATATATGTTCTGTGCTTGAGCCATTTTCATAATTGCATAGTAATTTAATAACAGACTATATGTCACTAAATTCAATAGTCAATGGAAGATTTACTGTTCAAAGCCCGAGGAACTATATGTCACTTATTTCTGTAATTTACAAACCGTCTAATATACTGATTTTGAATGGATATTGTAGGGTTAAAAATCACTATAAGTTTTTATGTATATTAATTTATCGCGAAACAAATTTTTATGTTTATTTTTGTATTACAATAATCTTTTATATATGAGTAATGTTGTATTTTAATTTCTTCGTCTGTAATCAACTATAATTAAAAATGTAATTTTTTTAGAGATGGGGGACTATTCGGTGATATTTTAAAAATATAGAGTACTATTTGGTTACATTGGATAAGCATAGAGGTTAAAATGTTATATTGTTGAAGCATGTAGATGATTTTAATACAAAAACGAACATGGAAGAATGTTTCACCAAAGTTGGTATACCTGAGGGACTTGTAGTGACTTTTAACCAGATAGTAACATCTAATGCACATAAACAGTTATAAATCCTAAAGAATTAGATTAGACAAGAAGAGAGAGAAAACGTGACAATCATAAATTAATATTCGATTAAGTGATAATAAAATTATAATTTATAAACAACTATTTATTTGTCGACGTTGAAGTTTATTGAAAATTTTAAATAAAATTTATTAATTGATTATTAAAGTTTTTAAATATAATTTATTATTTTAAATCAATTTTAATTGATTTTAAATTGTTGTGCTCTGAATATGTGAGATCGTAATTTTTATTGGATAATTTTAAACCCAATAGCTAAGGTTTCAAATTGATGGACTGGCCATCAAAATCCATATCAACACAGTTGGTATCCAGACAATATACGTTTATAATACTTACTATATTATTATATATGAATCCAATGTATTAAGATTGATTACATTTATTTGATTAGACATATAGCAACAAATTTATATATTCTGAATATACATGTGATGAGATCTGTCAAGTTCAATATATCATTATATTTTTTCATTTAAATCATTACATGTATTGATGTGTACTCACTCAATTCTGAACTATATAACACTGTTGCTTACACATAACTTAAAATCGTCTTATCATATCAGATGAAATCTAACAATGAACTAAAGAAAGTCTATCACGACTTATCAATACGTAACTGATCCAACGGTAACTCCATTTCCAAAAATTTATAATCGAGTGCATCATGGAAGCGACACGATCTCGTAATCACGACAGACTTTGAACTGATCATACTATACTAAGTTGAGATCACTTTAATTTAAGAAATAAGATATAAAAAATAATCATTATACTATTGAATCTCAAATCACATAAATGCGTGTATACAATATGAAAAATACTACAATCTAAAAACTAAACTGAAATCAAAACAACACTTCCACTGAGTCTAAATATCTTTCAAGCTTAGGATACTCATGCGAACTCTATATTCGTAAAACATTTGCACCTTAATGAAAATATATCCAACCATAAAGTGTGTGTTGATGTACTCAACTTTGATATGACCATTATGGACTTGTTCATTCATGGATATAAGCTTAATGTCTATATTTTTAGACTTGCTGGATGTATTACTTTCCTCTCAGAACATGACAACTGAATTGTAGTCACAGTAAAATATGTGATAATTTTCAATTTTTCCTACTTTACACAACCATGTGATAATTGATTTTTTAACTAAAGTGCATGGTTTGATATTGCAAAATATGCCACATACTTCGATGCTATTGTAGCGGTTGTGACAATACTCTATTTTCCCACTTTTCCATGATATGACGCCTCATGCCATAATGAATACATAATCGATAGTATATTTTCTAGTGTCTATGCATCCAAAAAATATGCATCATAATAACATATGATCTCTAGGTTATTTGATTTATTGTATGCGGATTCATGATGTTTGGTATTCTTCATGTATCAAAACATATTTTTACTACATATTAGTGGTCAAATCCTGGATTGCTCAAGTACCTTTCTAAAATTCCAAATATATATATATAGTCTAGTACACAATTGAGCATATGTGAGACTTCCAATACCTGAAATATATGGGTGTGTTTTCATGACTGAATTTCTGAATTTGCCTTGGGAACTGATGAAGTGACAACTTATCATATTTTTCCATATAAGTATTTATGGATTTTATATTTTGCAACCATATATTGTCATTGTATGCCTTTTTGAGAGACTCGTGATACCACACAAATGATTCCTTACTATTTGGATCCCCAACACATAAAATGCTTCACCAAGGTCGTTCATGTCAAATTTCTTTGACTAAAAAGTATTGGTAGCATGTAAGAAACCTAGATTGTTTATGAAATTGAGTATATCATTGATATACATCACTAAATAAATAACTTTGATTCACTGAACTTGTAGTATGTAAAATCTTTCACAGGGTTCACCTCAAAACCGAATGAGGTGGCTATATCTAGGGATCTATGGTACCTCTGACAAAATGTATATTTAAGTCTATAAATATATTTATTTAGTTAACGCACCATCAACTTTGGACTCTAAAAACAATTTTTTTATGTTATTGCTTGTAAATCCTATTCATAATGTATCAATTAAGAAAAATCGTCTTAATATTAATATGATGAAGCTCTAAATAAAAATGATAAAGAAGACCTTTAATTGTCCTATATGGATCCTTTGATGGAACTTGATAAAATCTCTCAGAATAGTCATTTTATACACGTTTTTGTACCATTTTTTTATGATATGCGCTTTATATCTCTCCCTTTCCCCCAAAATATTATATTTGGTTTCAAAAAACCATTTACAACCTAGTGCTTTCTTACATTTAAGTGAGGTAGAAATATTCCATCATGAATTATATAACATCAGTTTGTACTATTTATCCATATCTTCGATCCACAATTCAAAGTTTGAACTCTTCACAACATCTTAAAAATTGATTGGATCATCTTTCAGAAAGTTTGAAGTCTCTTTATTCTCATTAAAGAATGATATAGTATGAAAGCAATGTACTCCTCTCTATAGTAGATCTATATAATATAGGTTCAATGTATTACTCATTGTTTAAGGCTACTGAATTTATTCATCATGAACAACATTAATATAACGTCAATCTGAGGTAACGAATCCTCTAGCATACTATATATGGATGTAGTCGGATCATCAATGTTAGAGACTGAATGATTTGGTTCCAACTCCTAAAAACAATATCGTTATCTGAATCTTTCCCTTCAAAATATGCATCCTAAAAAAATAGGACAGCTCCCGTCTAAAAAAATGAATGCTTAATGAAGAGTAGAATTTGTAACCCTTTGAGTAGTTTAGGTAGCCTATGAAATGACATCTAACTATTTTGGATTCTAACTTCTATTCGTCCAGCATGTAAATGCTTTATTTCAAGTGAATATCTATATACATGAAAGTGTCTAAAGGTAGGATTTTTCTCTTTGAAAATTTCATGCGGTGTTTTAGTTACTGCTATAGTGGGTACCCTACTAAGCGTGTATATTATACACTTAAGATCTCTCCTATAGGGATACGTGTAATATTGTACGAGTAATATGTCCCATAACCATATGTTTGGTGTTTTGTTTAGATACATCATTCATAGTGGGTGAATCTGACATGAGGTATGGACAATCATATACTCCTGAATGTACAGAGTAAATATGCAAGTACATTATTCCTTAGAACCATCATACATTTTATAGTATTCACCACCACAGTCGGATCTGAAGATTTTAATTTGTTTAAAGTTGTAATTCAATAATGGTATTAAAATATTAAAATATATATAAGTGGCTTCATATTTCTCATAAATTATATATATATATATATATATCTGAGGAGGTTTATTCTATGCATGAAATAAAGTATCTTTGGTCATTCCATGATGTTGTAGGGCATAAACTGCAAATGTTTGTAAGGATTAATTCCAAGATGTTTTTAGCATGAGAGGTTTCAATTTTTTTTATGTTTAGTATATTTATCTTTAATACACACAACACATTTCTCAAATTTGATGTTATTAATGTGACCTAATAAACCTTCAACCATATGTATATCAATATTGTTTTTATAGATGTAACATAAACGCATGTATCATAAAGTGGCTGAATTTTCAGAAGCAACTCCATGTAATAAATTCATGGAAATTTTATAATTAATAACATTACTCAATTTATATAAATTATTAAGATAATCAAGCATACTTGTACCGACCAATCTATTATCAGCTTAAATATGGAATTTCTTATTACCAAAAAAATAATATAACCAACATTCTCCAATATAGGACAAACAAAACATTTGTCATATACATGTGATGAATTTAGAATCAACTGAAATTACAAATGGCTTAGACATGGTACGCAATCTTCTTGAGAGTAAAAATTTAAATCTCCCCATCATTGAGATCCCTACTTCGGTTTGAGCCCTGCAAAGAAACACTTACGTGGGTTATGACTGTTATATCAACCTACCATGTGTCCTTAGACATTATAGTTAAATTTGCTTCTGAAGTTACAAATGAAGATATTTTACTTTATTTTTCTAACTAGGCCTTATACTTAAGGAAATATCTCTTTAAATTATTTGGACTCATATAATAAAAACAAATGTTAATTTTCAATATATATAAAGATTTTGCTTGGGGTCACCCTCTTGTCTATATCCTAAAGCTAAAATATGTGCAGTTAGAACTAAAAAGTATTTTATCTGGTTCTCAGAATCACTTTAACCAAAATATACCATATTGGCTTCTTTTCTCCTTTAAGTATGCTTTTTATCTTCATTCATAATGTTGAAAATAATAGCTTTCATGTAGTTTATATCATTGCAACCATATGTTGTTATAGAGCACTAAGTCAGGATTTAGTGAAGTAACAATGTATGATACTAAAAACACTCCTTGGAATCTCAACACTTAAAACCCTCAATTTCCTATAAATGTTCTTAAAAATATGCTCTTAAAAATAATAATATGCTCTTAAAATTTCCATTGCCCCTGTATTTAATAATCGAGAATGGATCTTAATTTCAACATGTGGATATTTAAAAAAATATTTTCGAGATGGGAAACAGGTCCTTAACATTCTCAATATTAGTAGTTTTAAAACTTAAGAAAACATGTGCGACTCCACTCTTTATAACGTTATGACTAATGCGATTAGAACTCTTCCACCTTTCAAAGCGCATTATCATCAGGAGTGCTTTTACCCGTAAGAGGATAGATTTTTTCTCATAGAGTGAGTGGTTTATGTCATTTAGTCCCAACATTAGCAATATTTCTTCTTCGTACTCTTTAAATTTTCCTCACTACAGTAGGGGAACATAAATGGTGTTTCATACTAAGAGTGAGTAACTATAAAATCAAATAAGAAATCGTAAATTAGTGAAAAATAATCTGAAAAAAAATTCAAATATAATCTAACACAAAATCTGAATTTTATCAAGTTGTAAGTTCTTAGAGGCATTTATACGAATGGACTCGTCGTGTCTTTAGAGGAGATGGTAGGCACCAACACATTATACACCACTTGTGAAGAGATTACTTAAGCAAGACAATTTTGGTTCAAATTCAAATATGAACTATTCATCACTAAAAACCAGTTGTGCGTGACTATGATGTGTGTGAATGCATCAAATACATTATACAATGGGTTTCTCACCACTTGGACAAAAATAAGGTAGTCTTTGGTAGGGGTTATCCTATATTCACAACAACTCATCCCTATATATAAACCACCAAACCCTTTTCTTTCATTACTTACTTTAGTAGATCCCATACAGGCGAGATGAAAGGTTTTCCAATCAATTCCAAGGAATAGTCATCTGAATTGTTCACTTCAAAGTCACACAAATACGAGTAAAATATCTAATTAATTGAGTACACCTTAATATGTTGTCACCCTATTATGTAGTGTATATCTGAAGCAATATATTGGATATGAAATATCTCATCAGATACTCATATATCATAAGGGAAAATAAATATCATTCAAACTTCAATGGAAAAAATCATAGACATGCATGGCATTACCCCGTACATTCGATAGTCCAAGTGCCAACGGTAATGAGTAATCATATCCTATCTCGAATGACATATATTATCAATCACCAGAAATTTCTCAATATGCAACTAAGTTAGGCTATATAATGATAAACTCATAAACAGAACCTAAACATAACACCACGTCTACACATGTCATCATATACGTGAATGTTTTGAGTGTTCTTAAAATTGAATTAACATACTGAGCTGAGAAACATACAGTCAAAATTGAAATTAATTAAGAAACTAAACTGGTTTATTGCATGAATGAAGGAGTTTACTTGAAATAAAAATGCAAAGCAAAAAATAAAAATCGTCCTACAAACAGGGTAGATCATCGTAGTGACAACAAGGATGGTCACGACTAAAAGCCTACTGTAAGGACTATTTTACTATGATATAAATTATTATATATATCATCTCAGGGTTAGAGACCCCAAAACTTCAAAAGGACAATCATGCAAATAGGGAGTATAGAATAAGGAGGATGAAAGTACACTTATCGGATTATATATCTTAAAGCTTCGATTTCCTCTGATATGTACCACAAG